>CM028363.1:56509703-57211989 GCA_016624345.1 Platycodon grandiflorus
AATTATCAATCAAGATGGGGAGGTAAGAAATGATATTAGTCATATGATAAAGTCAAGTTGAGTGAAATTGAGAAGTGCACTTGGAGTGACATACGATCGACGTACATCGTTTAAATTAAAATGAAAGTTTTATGAGATATGCATTAGACCTGCATTACTTTTTGTAATCGAATGTTAGGGAACTAAGAAATAATATGTTAACAAGAGGACTGTAGCTACGGATATTGAAACGAAAATATAATTTAGTGGTTGACTTGGAACAAAATATATTTCAGAAACCAAACCTAGAAAACCCCATAGTTAAGTGACCTTTGTTTGCACTTTTCCCTTAATCATTTGTATGCTTTATATATAAAATCAAACACATAATATGTCACGACCCGACCCGAGATCCTACGTGGAATCTCGTCCGGTTCGCGAGACGGGACACAAAATGCACAACTTCAAAATTACTTTTCGTGCAAAAACCCTGTAATGCAAGTGTATGTTTATTTTAAAATCAAAACAACACTTCACGGCCACACAAAAGCCGGAAAAGAACACATGATATAACCAACAAATCCACGAGCTAAGAAGCTCGGGCTAAACAAGTAACATTTCAGAGTGCGCGGAATATGTAAGTTTACAAAAGCGACAACCATGTCGGCATCTTCAAAAGAATATGAATGAAACAACAAGTACGGGACTTCTACCCAACTTTACAATGTTTAAGTAACAAATTCTACCCAACTTTAAGAAAATATACAAGGCTCAAGGAGCAATTACAAGGCAAAAGAAGGACCGCTAGCAACGCCAAAACAACAAACGACATCGGGGGGATCTAAGGAAAACAATAAACAATGGACGGGGTGAGTTATAAAACTCAATAAGCTACTAATGCAACAATATGATATGCGAGATGCGAACAGTAATAAGAGATATATATAACACGGTTGGCATAATATGACAATTCTCAAACATCATCAAGTCAAGTAACTCATGACACAAGTCATGTAGCATGCATCTCACGTAAGTGCGATATATAAACACATATAAAAGGATACCGTCGAGGTACACCTCCGACATACCAACTTCCAACCAACCAACCAATAATACCAATGTAGAAACCGTTGATGTCGTACACGATCATCGAACCAATAACCAAAACCAATGTGAACCGTTTCCCGTATTCACGTCGACGTGAAGACTCGGTCCCCACGACCCGAGAAACAATCACGGTATAGCTTACCAAGGTCGCGTTTATTCCGTACAACACTTAGCGCTATAACCCCTACCGTGGCCAACGGTAGGGCAAGGCCCAGTGTATTGGCCTTCGGTTATTACGTAGCCCCGGCTCACGCAATAACCGAGCGTCAATACACCTCCAACAAATATGTCATGGACTTAACAAATGCTCAAGTAGATGTTTACTCGACACATTAAACCAATCAACCAAATGTTCAAGTAGGTGTTTACTTAACATTAAATAAAAGCATTATACTCCAAAGTAGGGAGTATAACGACCACAATCACAACATGCTAAGATATGCCAATAACTCTAGTGCACATAGCCATACAACACCAATACCAAATTTAGCACAACACCAATATTCGTGCATCGCGTGACCAATCCCCCAACGGGTCTCTCGAGCATCCAAAGAGCTCACAAAACACACACGTGGTCACATTAATTATCAAGCCCTAACCGACTCCGTTAGAGTCATTTTAGGTTATTAATGATGTCGAGTTACGAAAGTGATCTTGCACTTTAATCCTAACACATTATCGCCAAATTTCGAGTTCCCAACATCACATTACCAGCTATAGCAATGTTCACAAGTCCGCAACCACATTTCATGGCAAAAATCACATATTCACATATCTAACATGGTAACTTCACATAATAGAAGTCTAGAATGTCATACGAGACATAAAACGAGAAGAAGAGGGGGTAGTAGCTTACCTCTCGTCGGAAAAAGTGAAGAAAACGAAAAGTTAATCGGTAGGAAGACTTCCTCTAGTCGAGACCTTCGCAACGGCGTGCTCGGATCGTCGAGACTCCTTCACAATCTCAAGGAATCCTCACTTTCTCACTCTAAACTCTCTCCCTACTCTCTCTCTATGCTCTATTGTGAATGGAAGAAAATGAAAGTGTTTAACACTCTTAGAGGGTTTTAAGTGGCTGAAAATGAGAGAGATTTCGGGTTGATGACGTGGCAAGCTAAGGGACACTCAGTTTAAACTGTTCGCGCTTCGCACGGCCGTGCCAAATAAGCTGCACGGTCGTGCCAACCTCGCACGGCCATGCCAACATGGCTGCACGGTCGTGCCAACCCTAAATAGCAAGGCCTGGACTTTCTGAAATCTCTCGCACGGCCGTGCCAATATGGCTGTACGGTCGTGCCAACCTCAAAACTCGAATTTAACCTACTGGGATGCCTCGCACGGCCGTGCCAACATGGCTGCACGGTCGTGCCAAGGCTCATGAGTCCGCATACGCTTTGTTTTCCTTCTTTCCTAGGTCCGATCACTCCTCGCTTGTAACATGTCTTAAGCGCGATAATTTGCAAGAATTAAGCAATAATATAACATACGAAACACATGAAATCATTTATGATGAAATGATGCAAATGATGAGATGAGACATGCAAAATATACATGAAATTATACGCGATATAATGATGCAAATGATGCGGGCGTTACATTCTCACCCCTAAGAATAAATTCGTCTGCGAATTTACTTACCGACTCCATCCAACAACGCGGGATATTTCTCACGCATCTCCTGCTCGGTCTCCCAAGTGGCCTTCTCGACATTGTGATTCCTCCACAACACTTTCACGAGGGGTATAGTCTTCGTTCTTAACACTTGCTCCTTTGTATCCAAAATCCTTACAGGTTGCTCGACGTATGAAAGGTCGGGCGTCAAATCCACCGGCTCATACTCCAACACATGTGAGGCATCCGTCAAATACTTCCTCAACATCGACACATGGAATACCTCATGAATACCTGACATCGATGGCGGCAATGCAAGTCTATACGCCAACCTTCCAACCCTTTCCAAGATTTCAAACGGTCCAATATACCTCGGGGCCAATTTTCCTTTCTTACCAAACCTCTTAACCCCAATCCGAGGTGAAATCTTCAAAAACACATGATCACCGACCTCAAACTCAAGATCCCTACGTCTATTGTCGGCATAACTCTTTTGTCTACTCTGGGCCGTTTTCAATCGTTCCCGAATAATTTTCACACTTTCCGCCGACTCATGAACCATTTCTGGACCCCACAACTTCGCTTCACCAACTTCATCCCAGCAAATAGGAGAACGACACTTCCTACCATAAAGTGCCTCGTACGGAGCCATCTGAATACTCAACTGATAACTGTTATTGTAGGCGAACTCAATCAATGGTACATGCGAATCCCAAGTTCCCTTAAAGTCCATCGAGCAAGCTCTTAACATATCCTCAAGTATTTGAATTGTTCTCTCGGACTGCCCATCGGTCTGCGGGTGAAATGCTGTACTCAAATTCAACTTCGTCCCTAAAGCATTCTGAAGTGACTGCCAAAACCGAGAAGAAAACTGCGGATCCCGGTCTGATACAATGCTCACTGGCACCCCATGCAACCTCACAATCTCCTGAATATACAACGAAGCAAGCTTCTCCAACGAATCCGTAACCGCAATGGGAAGAAAATGGGCCGACTTAGTCAATCTATCGACAATAACCCAAACCGCATCGTGACCTCGTCGAGTCCTTGGTAACCCCGTCACAAAATCCATTGCGATATTCTCCCATTTCCATTCCAAAATTTCCAAAGGTTGTAACAACCCAGCTGGCCTCTGATGTTCTGCTTTAATCCGTTGGCAAGTCAAACACTTCGACACAAACTCGGCGATTTCCCTTTTCATTCCACTCCACCAAAAATTCTTCTTCAAATCCCGATACATCTTGGTACTCCCAGGGTGAATTGTGTATTTAGACTTATGGGCTTCATCTAACACTTGTCGCTTCACTTCATCAATCGCCGGTACACAAACTCTACCCCGAAACGTCAAAATACCATCACTATTCTTAGCAAAATCCGGGGTCTTACCCTCACCTAACTCATCAATCAATTTCTTCAACTCCGGATCACTCTCTTGAGTCTCCTTAATCCGTTGGAACAACACCGGAGTAGCCCGAATATTAGCAAAAATCACCCCATGGCTAGATTCACTAGGACCCCAATCACGAATGTCCTCAAGCATCTTCCACTCCCTAGTCATCAAACAAGAAACATACGCTTTCCTACTTAGCGCATCCGCCACAACGTTGGCCTTTCCCGGGTGATATAAGATAGTACAGTCATGATCTTTCAACCGTTCCATCCATCTACGCTGCCGATTATTCAACTCCTTTTGCGAAAATAAATACTTAAGGCTCTTATGGTCCGTGAACACCTCAAATTTAGCCCCATACAAATAATGCTTCCATTTATGAAGAGCAAAAATAATCGCAGCCAACTCGAGATCGTGTGTCGGGTAGTTCTGTTCATACTGAGTCAACTTCCGTGAAGCATACGCAATAACCCTTCCATTCTGCATCAAGACACAACTCAAACCTTCCTTCGAAGCATCGCTATAAATCACAAACCCATCATGTCCATTCGGCAATGCTAAAATAGGAGCCGTAGTCAACTTCTCCTTCAATTCCAGAAAACTCGCCTCACACTTATCATTCCACACAAACGGCTTATTCTTCTGAGTCAAGGTCGTCAAAGGGGTTGCAATTTTAGAGAATCCCTCTATAAACCTCCGATAATAACCCGCTAACCCCAATAAACTCCGAATCTCCGTCACCGTCTCGGGTCTCTTCCAACTTACCACGGCCTCAATTTTAGTTGGATCAACTGAAATCCCCTTGCCTGAAACTACATGACCTAAAAATGTTACCTCCTCCAACCAAAAGGCACACTTGCTAAACTTAGCATATAGTTTCCTTTCCCTCAAAACCGTCAATACAATCCTTAAGTGCTTCTCGTGCTCTTCTCGAGATTTCGAGTACACCAAAATGTCATCGATAAAAACAACCACAAAACAATCAAGGTATGGCAAGAACACCCTATTCATTAAGTCCATAAACACCGCGGGTGCATTAGTCAACCCAAAGGGCATAACCACGAACTCAAAATGCCCGTACCTAGTCCTAAATGCCGTCTTAGGAACGTCTTCCTTCCGAACCTTCAACTGGTGGTAACCACTTCTAAGGTCGAGCTTAGAGTATACTACGGAACCTCGAAGCTGATCAAACAAGTCATCAATGTGTGGGAGAGGGTATTTATTCTTAATTGTAACCTGATTCAACTCCCGGTAATCGATACATAACCTCAACGAACCATCCTTCTTCCTTACGAACAACACCGGTGCACCTCAAGGCGATACACTCGGTTTAATGAAACCCCGATCAAGTAACTCTTGCAACTGAATCTTTAATTCCTTCAACTCGGTCGGCGCCATGCGATACGGTGCTTTCGATATAGGCGCGGTACCCGGTAACAGCTCAATACAAAATTCTAATTCTCTATCAGGGGGCAATTCATAATCATCAGAAAAGACATCCGAAAATTCCCGCACAACCGCAACATCATCCAACATAACCACCCTTTTCGATTTATCCACCACACAAGCCAAGTACCCCAAACAACCACGAGATAACAACTTACGGGCTTTCAAAGCCGAAATAAGTCGAACACCACCCATGCACTTATCACCAACAAACACAAAGGACGACATATTTGGCATATCAAAAGTAACAAACTTCTTACGACAGTCAACAAAGGCATGGTGTGCATGCAACCAATCTATCCCCAAAATCACATCAAAATCCCGTATGGGTAAAACAACCAAATCCGCAGGCAAAAGATGATCATCAACAATCACATCACAATTACGATAAACATCCGAAGCTACTTGGCACTCTCCCATCGGAGTAGACACCTCTAGCACATATGGCAGTGATTCAGGCATGGTATACAAATGACAGGCAAAATGTGATGCGATGTATGAATGCGATGACCCTGGATCTATGAGTACTCGGGCTTTAACACTAGAGACAAATAAGGTACCTCCTATGACATTATTGGCTTCGGGTACTCTATTTTGGTCTAGGGCGAAGACCCGACCCTGGACTCTAGGGCGACCCTCGTTGTCTCTCTTGGGCAATCCCTCTGAAAGTGCGTGCCATCACCACAGAGGACACACTTCCCTTGTTTCTTCCAGCATCTGTCCTCCGTATAACCAGTCCTCGAACAAAAATTACATGACATCCCTTGGGCCCGCTGCCCCTGTGCGGTGTTTCCCTGATTTCCTGTCCTCTGCTGATTCTGTCCTCCCCGACGGTTATTATTTCCCTCTTTGTTGCCGGTCCCACGGTTATTCTGATTCCTCCACCTCGACTGTCCTAATTGTTGGGTCCCACTAGTATTTCTCCGTTGGTTCCCACTGGTGTTCCCCGATTTAGTTTGGTGCTCTTCAACGTCGTGTTCAATTCTGTAAGCCTTATCCACTGCTCTCTGATAGCTTGTCAACTCGAGTGGTATGAGTTGCTTCCGATACTCAGTTCTCAACCCCTTCACAAATCGGTAAACCTTCTTCTCCTCCGTCGGTAGTAGATGTGTGCAATATCGAGATAACTCAGTAAATTTAGAAGAATACTGAGCTATCGATAGACTCCCCTGCTCCAGGCTGAGAAACTCCACTTCCTTCCTCGCTTGTATCACATCCGGAACGAACTGATTCCGGAACCGCTGCAAAAAGAGATCCCATGTCCTCACTGTATGATCTTGTACCCAGCTAGCTTCCAAAACCTTCCACCAATGTTCGGCCGCATCCTCTAGCTTGAAAGTGGCGAACTTGATTTTCTCCTCATCCGTACATCCCAATGCTGCAAAAACCTTTTCTGTTGACTCAATCCACCTCTCGGCTTTCTCCGGATCCGGTTCACCATTGAAGCTCCTTGGTTTCATCTTTAAGAACCTCTCTAACCGACGGTCATTGTCCCCGACTCCCCCGGCCGGTTGCACTACTCTTTGACCACCCACTTGACCCTGTCCATCCATGGCCTGTCGATTCATATCCATGGTCTGTCTGTTCATTTCCATCATCGTCTGCATAAACCCTTGCATGGTATGCATGAATGCCTCATTCTGGTTTACATGACCCTCTGTTGACTGCCCGGTAGCTTGGTCAGGAGATGGGTTAGACGGCCCGGTACGGCGGGTTTCTCTCTCGGCTTCCCCGGCCCTACTCGTACCAGCTCCGTTTCGAGTTTCAACCATGATTGTTCACCTGCAACAAACACTCGTCGTTAACGACTCAAACACTCAACCAACCCCAGTCTAAGCCAAGGATACCAAATCCCAGCGAGCTAACTTAAGCTCTGATACCAACTATCACGACCCGACCCGAGATCCTACGTGGAATCTCGTCCGGTTCGCGAGACGGGACACAAAATGCACAACTTCAAAATCACTTTTCGTGCAAAAACCCTGTAATGCAAGTGTATGTTTATTTTAAAATCAAAACAACACTTCACGGCCACACAAAAGCCGGAAAAGAACACATGATATAACCAACAAATCCACGAGCTAAGAAGCTCGGGCTAAACAAGTAACATTTCAGAGTGCGCGGAATATGAAAGTAAGTAACATTTACAAAAGCCTGACAACCATGTCGGCATCTTCAAAAGAATATGAATGAAACAACAAGTATGGGACTTCTACCCAACTTTACAATGTTTAAGTAACAAATGTACCCTCGGCCTCACCAAAAGAAAATACCAAGGCTCAAGGAGCACTACCAAAAGAAGGACTGCTAGCAACGCCGGACAACAACGAACGATCATTGGGGGTTTCTCGCAGGCTCGGGATCTAAGGAAAACAATAAACAATGGACGGGGTGAGTTATAAAACTCAATAAGCTACTAATGCAACAATATGACATGCGAGATGCGAACAGTAATAAGAGATATATATAACACGGTTGGCATAATATGACAATTCTCAAACATCATCAAGTCAAGTAACTCATGACACAAGTCATGTAACATGCATCTCACGTAAGTGCGATATATAAACACATATAAAAGGATACCGTCGAGGTACACCTCCGACATACCAACTTCCAACCAACCAACCAATAATACCAATGTAGAAACCGTTGATGTCGTACCCGATCATCGAACCAATAACCAAAACCAATGTGAACCGTTTCCCGTATTCACGTCGACGTGAAGACTCGGTCCCCACGACCCGAGAAACAATCACGGTATAGCTTACCAAGGTCGCGTTTATTCCGTACAACACTTAGCGCTATAACCCCTACCGTGGCCAACGATAGGGCGAGGCCCAGTGTATTGGCCTTCGGTTATTACGTAGCCCCGGCTCACGCAATAACCGAACGTCAATACACCTTCAACAAATATGACATGGACTTAACAAATGCTCAAGTAGATGTTTACTCGACACATTAAACCAATCAACCAAATGTTCAAGTAGGTGTTTACTTAACATTAAATAAAAGCATTATACTCCAAAGTAGGGAGTATAACGACCACAATCACAACATGCTAAGATATGCCAATAACTATAGTGCACATAGCCATACAACACCAATACCAAATTTAGTGCAACACCAATATTCGTGCATCGCGTAACCAATCCCCCAACGGGTCTCTCGAGCATCCAAAGAGCTCACAAAACACACACGTGGTCACATTAATTATCAAGCCCTAACCGACCCCGTTAGAGTCATTTTAGGTTACTAATGATGTCGAGTTACGAAAGTGATCTTGCACTTTAATCCTAACACATTATCGCCAAATTTCGAGTTCCCAACATCACATTACAAACTATAGCAATATTCACAAGTCCACAACCACATTTCATGGCAAAAATCACATATTCACATATCTAACATGGTAACTTCACATAATAGAAGTCTAGAATGTCATACGAGACATAAAACGAGAAGAAGAGGGGGTAGTAGCTTACCTCTCGTCGGAAAAAGTGAAGAAAACGAAAAGTTAATCGGTAGGAAAGCTACCTCTAGTCGAGACCTTCGCAATGGCGTGCTCGGATCGTCGAGACTCCTTCACAATCTCAAGGAATCCTCACTTTCTCACTCTAAACTCTCTCCCTACTCTCTCTCTATGCTCTATTGTGAATGGAAGAAAATGAGAGTGTTTAACACTCTTAGAGGGTTTTAAGTGGCTGAAAATGAGAGAGATTTCGGGCTGATGACGTGGCAAGCTAAGGGCCACTCAATTTAAACTGTTCGCGCTTCGCATGGCCGTGCCAAATAAGCTGCACGGTCGTGCCAACCTCGCACGGCCGTGCCAACAGGTTGCACGGTCGTGCCAACCCTAAATAGCAAGGCCTGGACTTTCTGGAATCTCTCGCACGGCCGTGCCAATATGGCTGCACGGTCGTGCCAACCTCAAAACTCGAATTTAACCTACTGGGATGCCTCGCACGGCCGTGCCAACATGGCTGCACGGTCGTGCCAAGGCTCATGAGTCCAGACACAGTTTGTTTTCCCTTCTTTTCCTAGGTCCGATCACTCCTCGCTTGTAACATGTCTTAAGCGCGATAATTTGCAAGAATTAAGCAATAATATAACATACGAAACACATGAAATCATTCATGATGAAATGATGCAAATGATGAGATGAGACATGCAAAATATACATGAAATTATACGCGATATAATGATGCAAATGATGCGGGCGTTACATAATAATGTCTGGATAAATTATATATAACCCCCTCAACTATATATTGAATTTGAATTATCCCAATTAACTACCAATTGAAATAATGTATTTGATTCAACTATAACATTTTCTTTAATCGTACCTTTTATTTATGCATTGTCATTTGAGTTGACGAAAAATGAACAAGTGGGAGCCATTTGACAATTTTTATGTTTTTTTATTACCATAATATCCTTTTGGTATTTTAATTGACTATCTTACGATTGTTGCCCTAACTCTCTTTGTAGTTCCTATGTACGAGATAGTTAATTGCAATACCAAAAGAACATTATGATTAAAAAATGCATAAAGATAGTCATGTGAGTCTCAGGTGATCACTTCCGTTAACTCAAACGGCAGTGTCCAAACAGAAGGCGCGATTAAAAAAATGTTATAGTTGAAGGGAGTATATTAATTTAATTGATAGTTTAGGGGATAAATTTTAACTTAACCCATAGTTGAAGGGTTTATTTATAATTTACCCTAAGTTTTTTTCTCATCTAGAGTTTGACAATTTACATGGCAAAATAAGATTGGTCGCTGCATTCGCGCAGTAGTATGACAATCGCAAATTGACCAAAACACCCAAAGGGACCGTATTTTAGGCTTTTAGCTAAAAAAAAACTCCCCAATCCCATCTCCAGAACCTTCCTTAACCCCTACTAAAACCCTAACACCTCCACCTTTGAATCTTTAGCAGAAGCCTACTCTCTCTCTCTGCGATACGAAATAATATCTGCGTCAAATTGGTTCTCGCTAATATGCATAGGCTCTCGAGGCGCTCTGTCTCCACCCTCCTCCGCAACGGCGGCGCTAGCTACCGGAGGGCCGCAGCCCCAATTGCTTCATCAAATCTCCTCAACGATTCCGTACGTTTGAAATGATCCCAACTTTATCACCTTCCACATGCGTTTATGCTATTTATATATCTATATTCACTACATTCGTAATCTCAATAAACTTATTGCCTAATGTTTTTGACAAGCCAGTAATCGCGAGGATTTTATTTTTCCCTTCGTTATGACGTTCAAACAGACATTTTGTCTGCTTTCAAAACCTGTCTAGCGGATCGTTTGACTAATATTTTGATTTTGGAATTCTGAAGTCGAATATCTGGTGGTGATGTGTGTTAATCAGTTCATCTTAAAAAGTTTACCGTTGATCGCAAGTGTTTGTTAACCTAGTTAAGCTTCTGTATGGTTCCAGTTTTCAGCTATGTCATTCTATTGCTCAATTATACTAATAAAGTAAAAAAAATGGAAAGTAGACTCTTTACCCGAAATGGAGGGAGTAACTGTTTTTGTGTTAATGATCTTGCAAGCACAGTTATGTCCTTACTTGCATTAAGTAACATTGTTTTTGTAATGTTGAATTGAGCAGAATGGAGAGAGGGATGCAGGTTTCAGATGGTATTCGGCCTTAACCACTGGTATATGTAATAACCCTGCTTCCATAAAGAATCTTAACTTGAGAAATGGACTTTATCTTGGCAAACGATATGAGTCCACTGCTGCAGCATCTGAGTCGTCAGATACACCGTCTGAGAAGTATGAATATCAAGCGGAGGTATACTAACTGAGATATAAAGCTGATAGAGTTTGCATTCACATATTTCTGGAACTTGAGTTTGTTTTTATTATTTTTATTGATTCTATCATTGTGCTATGATTCATGGCAGGTGAGTCGGCTCATGGACCTCATCGTCAACAGCCTTTACAGCAACAAGGAGGTGTTTCTTCGTGAGCTTATCAGGCATGTTTTAGACTTTCAGCCTTATCCTAGTTGCCTTAATTTGTTTCCAAAGAGCTGATTGTAATTTATTTTTTGTTACTATTGAAGACCTTGGACTTTGCAGGAAGTACTATTTCACACTGCAATTTATTGCGTAGATACTGTAACCTTTTGGCATAATGAAAACTATAATATTGATTTTGGAAATATGTCGAAGTTATCTCTTGTACATAGGGTCACACATTCATCATTTATCTTCTTAACCATTTAGGCTTCCTCATAACAGTTAAATCTGGTGCTTCGAGAACCTTGATGGATTGGTGGCAGATGTTTACCATGCATGTCAAACAAACTAAATTAATTATCAAAGAATGCTGATTCAAATTGTTTGAGATGGTATACTTTGTTGATTGATATTATTAAAGTTGTCGCATGTGGTTGTTATAAAGCATCGATGTTGGGTTACGTACTCAAGCTATGCATGAAGAGGAGTTTTTGTTGTGTGCAGGTTTTGATCTGTGATTAATTAACTTTTACATTTTTAAATTTACAGCAATGCTAGTGATGCATTGGACAAGCTGCGGTTTTTGAGTGTTACAGACCCCGACCTTCTACAGGGTGCAGTTGACCTTGATATTCGAATTCAAACAGATGAAGACAATGGCATAGTTACCATCACGTAAGCTCTGCAGCTACAAATTAATTCTTGTTTAGTGCTGTTTACAGTATCAAGCTGCTGACTTTCATGGTTCTTAAGGGATTCTGGCATTGGGATGACTCGCGAAGAACTTGTTGATTGTCTTGGAACAATTGCGCAAAGTGGAACTGCCAAGTTTTTGAAGGCATTAAAGGTGCAAAAATTATTTGTGCTTCATCTTGCAACTTTCCAGAGTGATTTCTAAATATTCAAATGTAGTGCCTTTATCCAATTTACATCATGTGATAGAGAAACAACACATGTAAATTAAAAACGAAGAAAAAAAGATGCACTGAAGGAAACCTTGTCATTGAACAGGATAGCAAGGATGCTGGAGCTGACAGCAATTTAATTGGTCAATTTGGTGTGGGATTTTATTCCGCCTTCTTGGTTTCTGACAAGGTAGGTAGTCCAACTCTATAACCGTGCTACTTTTGCGCTAGGAATTCTATATGGTCTTCATCAATCTCATAGTTTCTTGTTATTAAAAGGTGGTTGTATCAACAAAGAGTCCAAAATCTGACAAGCAATACGTGTGGGAAGGAGAGGCCAATTCTAGCTCCTACACTATACGAGAGGAGACTGATTCTGAGAAGCTTCTTCCTAGAGGGACTCGCCTCACATTATATCTCAAGGTCTGACACAAACTCTTTTGTTTTGTTTTGCTATATAATATAAAGTCTCCAAACATTTCTAATATATATATTCTTCTTCTTCTCAGCGGGATGACAAAGGTTTTGCTCATCCTGAAAGGATTCAGAGGCTCGTTAAAAACTATTCTCAGTTCGTATCCTTCCCAATCTACACCTGGCAGGAAAAGGGGTTTACTAAAGAGGTATTACAAAGTGTCAGTCTTCTTTTATCAAGAGAAGTTCCCATGGAAAGTGCATGTTGTTAGTGTCTGACGAAACTCCGCTGATATGTTTAATCAGAGATCTTTCCTATTTCACTGATAATGTTTGGCTCTTTGTAGGTTGAGGTTGATGAGGATCCAGCTGAGGCGAAGAAGGATGAGACAGAAATCAATACCGAGGTTTGGGCCACTTCTATTTTATTTTATTTGTTGAATGTATTGGACATATATTCCATTTTTTCATGTTTAAATAGAAGCTTTCCTCATGGTAATCTCTTTCATGTTCTAGAAGAAGAAGAAAACTAAGACTGTTGTTGAGAAGTACTGGGATTGGGAGCTCACAAACGAGACCCAGCCAATATGGGTGAGCTTTTATTCGATAGTATCTGTTGTAGGAGTTGTCTTGAAATATAAGTAACTCAAAAGCCTTTTGTTCTATGCAGCTTCGGAACCCGAAGGAAGTCAGTACAGAGGAATATAATGAATTTTACAAGAAGACGTTCAATGAGTACCTGGAACCTTTAGCATCTTCACACTTCACAACAGAGGTATAACAGTTATGTTACATCGGTAGAGGTTAACTGATATATAGTTGACGCACATTGGTAGTTCTCAATAAAATGTACTGTTTGTTCGTGGCATATGCAAAGGATATTTTACTGATAAGTTGGATGTGCGAATTACAAGCTGCAGAAAACATGTTGCTTCAGTGTCACCTATGGTTTCTTTCTTTTTTTTTTTTATTTTTTAGGGAGAGGTGGAGTTCCGGTCTATATTGTATGTGCCCGCCTATCCTCCGCGGGATGATGACATTGCCAATCCAAAGTCAAAGAATATTAGGCTGTATGTTAAACGCGTCTTCATTTCGGATGACTTTGATGGAGAATTGGTAAGAACAGCTGCAAAGTGTTTTACGGGAAAGGACTGAAAGGTTTTGCATTGGAGCTAACTGCAATTTTTCCTTTTTTTTGGAATAGTTCCCAAGATACCTGCGATTTGTCAAAGGTGTTGTTGACTCGAATGACCTTCCATTGAATGTGTCACGTGAAATTCTTCAGGAAAGTCGTATTGTAAGTACATCGGACAAATTCTTTTGGTTGCAGAAATTGTCTTTAGATCTTTTGAACTGTATGTTGACTCATTTTGCCATTCTGAAAGGTACGCATTATGAGAAAGCGGTTGGTGCGGAAGGCATTTGACATGATTTTGGGCATATCTATGAGCGAGAACCGAGAGGTATGTGCTTCTTGCTTCCTTCTCTTTTTAATTCCCCTTGTTGTCTCTTATGTTCCTTATACTTTAATCAATTATCACCATCTTACTCTGTGGCTGCTTATTCTAGGATTATGAGAAGTTCTGGGAGAACTACGGCAAGTACCTGAAAATGGGATGCCTAGAAGACCGCGAAAATCATAAGCGTCTTGGTCCATTGCTACGATTTTTCTCATCTCAAAGCGAAGAGGAGATGATTAGCTTGGATGAATATGTTGAGAACATGAAGCCTGAGCAGAAAGATATTTATTACATTGCTGCCGACAGTGTTTCAGTTGCAAGAAACACACCTTTCCTAGAGAAGCTCGTTGAGAAGGATCTTGAGGTGCGTACATACTTCCGGTGTTGAGATACTCTCCCTCGTCTACCTCTCCTCTCCTTTCCCATCTTCCGCTCCGTCTATATTTTAGCTCTAATTCCACATATATCTATCCTTGCTACAGGTATTGTTCTTGGTTGATCCCATCGATGAAATTGCCATCACGAATCTCAAATCATACAAGGAAAAGAATTTTGTCGATATTAGCAAGGAAGACTTGGATATAGGTCAGTTGTGTACCCCCATTAACTTCAGGACTTTTAGTTCAAAGAATTGACCTTTCCCACCACCCAACCACTAATCTTAAGTCTTCCATGAATCAGTGATGGATAGACACTTACTAAGATTCCATGGACTGATGATAATAATTATCTGATACAAAGGATTAACTTTGTTGGTTCACTTGCGTTGATGTCATTCAATTGACTGGAATTTTGTCGATATTAGCAAGGAAGCCCTCTGTTCTACCTTTTTTTTTTTGGTTTGTTTGGTTCTGGGTTCACTGCTAATAGTTATCCTTGATGATAAATGTTGTAGGTGAAAAGAACGAGGAGAAGGAAAAAGAGATGAAGCAAGAATTCGGCCCTACTTGTGACTGGATAAAGAAGAGGTTAGGTGATAAAGTTGCAAGTGTTCAAATCTCAAATCGGCTGAGCACATCGCCTTGTGTTCTTGCAACTGGGAAGTTTGGCTGGTCTGCCAACATGGAGAGGTGATGTGTCCCACTTATGCTGTAATCAAGTTGTTCAAACTTCCTTTGCATTCTTAATTAAATTGTATTTCATACAGGCTGATGAAGGCGCAGACTGTTGGTGACACTTCTAGCATGGACTTTATGAGAGGCAGGAGGGTCTTTGAGATCAACCCTCAGCATCCCATCATTCAAACCTTGAACGTATGTTGCTATTTTGAATAACAAGGAGCCATATCTCCATTATTTAGTTGAATGTCACATCTTGACCCTCCTTTTTCTATTGGTGAATGATATAGGCTGCTTACATTAGTAGTCCAGATGATGAAGAGGCCTTGAGAGCTATTGATCTTTTGTACGACACAGCATTGATGTCTAGCGGCTTCACTGTGAGTAATCAATCCTGCATCAGTAATTTTATTTGTTTTTTTTGGACCCCATCAGTGTGAAATAAGGTCAGGCCATTATACTAGCCAATGCCTTCTGGCTAGCCGACATTTTACAGATGCTCCTGGCCATCTGTGGTAGCAGATTCTTTGGGTGGACAGCGCCTTCTTCCCAAAACTCTCTCTCTCTCTCTCTCTCTAGGACCTTAGGTTGTGGTTTAGGTCTCATGGTAGGGTGCATTTCTTTGGGTTAACAAGGTTCATTGTTGGCTGAAGCCTCAAATTTTAGTATGCCTTTGGTCATCTAAAACTTAATTTTTCTGCAGCCTGAGAATCCATCACAGCTAGGTGGGAAGATATATGAGATGATGGGCATGGCTCTCTCAAACAAGTGGGCAGGACCGGCAACTCAGATTCAACAGCCAGGGAACGACTGGCACAACATGCAGACGCAAGAGGCCGAGGTAGTTGAGCCCGTAGAAGCTGAGGTAGTTGAGCCTGCTGAAGCTGGTTCTCAGAAATGAAGACCGCACATTCTTTAAAGCTCTGCATGTTTTCACCTCTTGGGAGAGAATCATGTTTCTGTATGCATATTAAGTTCACTAGAGGGAAATGGTTTTGACATCAAAATAATATCCAGACCTAAATATAAATATTTGAGGAAGTTGGTGAAAGTTTTGTTAGAGTTGTTCATGAGACAGTAGTGCCGCAAATCTCTCTCTCGCGCGCGCACACACACACACACACACACACACACACACACACACTGAGGCCTTGCACAAGCGGAGGCAAACATCTCAGTTTTGTCTACGGTTTTTGGATGTTTTGTTGTGCCTGAAAGAGTTCATTAGTGATTGGTATTGTCCTCAATCCTGTTTATACACGCTTGTACTGTTTATACACGCTTTACAAGGCGAAAGTGGATTGTGTGTCCTGGCATTCCTATAAGCCATGAGGCCATGGTTGGTGGTTGACAGTTGACACCCTCAAAATTAAGGATGCATGTGGAAAACAGGTTCCTGGGTCCATCAAAATGGAATAATCTGTGGAAGCAGTCAGTACGTTTTGGGGATGTTAGTTAAGTTTATCTTATTGCTACATGTTTATTCACATATATTTCTTATAATTTATAAAAAAAAAGTATTTATTTTAAAATGAGTATTTTCTATTGATTTACATAGGTTTTAAAAATAATTAAGGCTATGTTGAATGCTTAATTTCAGAGCTTGGAATTGAAATTGGAAGAATAATTTAAATTTTGTGAAGTTTAAATTGTTTATTCAATTTCAATATTAAAGCTGGACATTAAGTAGCTAAATATAGATAAAGTGCATCATTAGATTCTATACTTTTGAACCTTTCGGTATTAGTCTTTTGTACAATGCAAATGTACGTCATTAGGGTGGTTCGTTTGGTGAGATCAGAGGGACCAGCTGTACAAATTAAAAATTTAAAGAATTAATTGAAACTCTTTTTTTCTTGTTGATACTTTTTAAAGTAATAATTTTAATAAAACTAAATTAAAACCGCTTGCTTTAATCAAAACTCTCGTGTTTTTGGTTTGCCACTATTGTCATTTTCTTTCGTCCTCTTTGCTTGAGGAAAATTATTATTGGATAAAAATTCCTTTTTTGTAATAGTATAGACTATTGAGGGAGACAAAAAAGAATCATATTGTGAATGAGTTAGATGATTTGAAGAGGGAAATTTTGATTTTGGGATGGAATTCTAGGAGATTCTTTTTTAAATTGTAATTGGTTGACGATTATTTGAGATTCGACAAAAAATTATAGATTCGGTTGCCTGATTTTCAAAATTTTTAGTTTGTATTTATTTTTGGATTTTCTTTAAATTTTCTTTCATCGTTAATGTTTGGAGCATAAAAGAAAAAAAAAAAGATATTCAATAACACCTCAGCCTTTTATTTTATACAACCTGGCCCCTTTCATATTAATTAATAGATCAATTTCTAACGACATCTATTTTAGGGACTCCTGGCACGCAAGAAGGGTGAACTTTGGTTACTATCATGCATTTGCATTGTACAATAACTAATACCAAATAAATAAATAAATAAATATATATATATATATATATATATATATATATATATGGGGGAATATTCAATGGTTATTCCATTTTTTAACCATCAATGGTTACTATCATCATTATCCATTGGATCAAAAATCAAAGGTTGAGATTAATTGCATTAAATGACTCACCTACTTGCATTAATTGCATTTTTTAACTAACCATTAAATCTCAACCTTTGATTTTTAATCCAATGGATAATAATGATAATAACCATATATATATATATATATATATATATATATATGGGGGAGTATTCATTAGTTACTTCATTTTTTAACCATCAATGGTTCAGATGGCATTACGAGCCCTAGATCAAGCAATCATTGTTCTACAAGGAGGATTGTGAAATCGCAATGCAGAATTGAAGGGGTGAATCACTAAATCTGACCCCATGACGAAGCAACACGCAAATTGGTCTCCTTACGACAACAATGGAGGGTAAACCCCTGATTTATTTCTCTCTTTATCTCTCCTGTCTAGGTTTTACCGATGGGCTAACACTGTGTGTGTGCGCGCGTGTTTACTTAACATGAGTTGCGATTGCGGGAGTCGATTACTGTGTGATTGCAGTCGTCATTCGTATGTCAACAGGCTACAGTATTCTCACCGACGATTACTTCAAAATCGCTCAATTGTACGTCCCCTAAACCATAGTTAATATTTTCATTACTGATCGGAACCCTGAAATTTTGATCTGGTTTACTTTTCTCTCTTTGCAGGGTAATCGTTCAATCATTTATCAGGTTACTTTTCCAATTTTTTCCACTGAAATTTCATAATTTTTAGTCATTTTTCTGATTAATTTAAGATAAAATCATGGATTTTAGGCTGACTTATTTTCTATTTTTATTTTCAGAATTTGTACAAGTCATGTGCTAAATTAAGATATACAATCTTTTTTTCTTTGACATGTGTTTTCAGTTTGTATTATGCTAATCAACAGTGAAAGTGAAATTTAAAAATTTAATTTTTAGAATGACAGCAAAAAGTGGAAATGCCAAGGCGCCCAACTTTGAACTGATATGAAGGTAGAGTTTTTCGTTTTGGTTGAAATGACTTTTATTTTTGGTCAGAAAAGATTTTCTTGGTTGTGCAGCACCAAGCTCTATAGTCTATATATAGAGGCCCAAGGGCACCTTAAGGCTCCAACCCAAGATCTGCTTGGAAAAACTTCTCCTTTTGGAGTGATTTGCTTCTTGCATTATCAATCATTTCTTATTCTTCTCAAACTGTTCCTTTCTTCAACTCCTTTCAGGTAACAAAGTTTCCGGTCCTTTTCTACTTTTCTTAAATTGGGTTTAGATTATTGTCATGCTGATGAATTCTTCATGGGTTTTCTTGTGTGGATGGATATTTATCAAATTTGAGGTGTGATTTTATGTGGGTTGTGTTTATTTTGTTAAATTTGTGGAGTTATGTGTTTATGCTTCTTGAGTGAGAAATGCTATGTTTTTTGGGGGGGGGGGTATGGGTGGTGTATTTTTCTATTTTAATAATTGGATTTCTTTGTGTTATGTTGATTTTGATTACTTCAGTTGTTTTCATTTTGAAAATTAATGTAGTTTGATAGGGTAGAGGCATTTGTTCTATTATCTGTTGGAATTTCCCATGTTTTTGGCATTTACTTGGTTGAATCGTGTGCTCTATAACTTTTATTTTCACTGCACAAGCCATTTTTGTTCTTATAGACTTGATTTATAGCCCTCTGTGTGTATTTGTATGTGTGTGTGTGTGTGTGGTTCTATCTTTATCTCTCTGTATCCATTGGGTGTGTATGGCTGTTGTTTTTTGGTATTCTCTTAATTGGCTAATCCTCCTGCTTAATTGTTTTAAGCTCAATGAATCACTTTGCCACTTGGTTATTTGTTTCGTTTTACGGGGTTGAATTAGTGAAGCATGTTTACACATATTCTTAATATTCTTAATTTCATTTTTCGAGTCAGGGTTTTATTTGTTGTGATCTGTATGTAGTTCTTCTCAAGTGTCAAATGATGATTCAAATTTGGAACTAAAACTTTTTTATCCATTTCACTTATTGTAGGACTTGAGCACATAATTCAGTATATTAAGTGTGTTTGGTATCACAAATCACAGTTATCTGTTCAAATTGCAAAACTAAACGAACAAATGCTTTACACGCCCAAATTTAATTTCTATTTGATTCTTTTAGATCATCACTTAATATTTTTATTCAGTCATTTGGTACTTTGAACATTGGGTTCTTTAATTTTTCAGTTGGAGATCAAATCAGGTGTAGAAATGAGTGACTTCACCATTACAGACCACATAGAACTGTTTGGTTCAAATCTATTGAACAAATAGCCAAGTAAGAGCATGAGTTTGGAGTCTGAGAGCTCCTATTGTTGAGTTTTCGTTTGTCCATTTGGTCTGTAAAATTTATTTGGATTATCTTTATTCATATTTATAGAGAGTAGATAAGTTTGAAGTTGTGGTGACTAAGGCATGGGATTATTCCATTGTTTGGAAATTTGACGACGATCCTTCGAGGTAATTACTATTCCCTACGTCTCAAAACGAGTTTTTTTTTTTTTTTTGAATAAAGAAAGAAAGTCGCTTTTAGAAGAAGGTAGTAGTATTATTCTTAATTCCATGGCCACAATTTGATTAGTTTCTTTGTTGATTTTGTGGTTTGTTCGTTTTTTGGGTTTCCATTTGGTGATTGAATTAGGTTTATTAAATGGGTTGGGTCTTGTTGTGGTGGTAGTAATGGTGTCTGTAAAAATGTCAAAGATGAAAGTGGTGAACATTTGTTTCCCATGTGCAAGGATAGGTTTATTAAGCATTCTGTGAGGACCAAATTTCCTTCTTCATTGCCCTTAGGGTAATTATTTCAATAGTTGATTGTTTTACATAACAACTGAGTAATGATTGATGTAGACTTAATCTGTAAACATGAACTCAATGTTCATAGAGAGGTAGCAATGTCAAACCAACCAAAGTGGCTTAGCCATGTGAGTACTATTTTTGTGCGCTCCCCTGTATTGAGCATCTCTAAGTCAAGTTCAATGTAACATCAAAAACTAATTTGAATTGTACGAAACTATAAAGTATATTAGACTTGATCTTTCATCTTCCCCTTCCATCATTTCTTTCCTCATTTTGGTTTGATCTAACATTGTATATTTTACCTACTTCTTCGGGAGGATGAAGCTTCAATGGAGCATGTTATGGATTTCAAGGTTCTGATTTTTTCTTCTTATAATTTTTTTTCCTCATTCCATTATTTTGCTTCAACCATACTAGCAAGAACTGACTCATTCTCTTATACTCCCTCCGTCTCGGATAAGTGTTCCTACTTTCTACTTTGAGATGTCCCAACAAATGTTCCTAAAGACTTTTGATCTACTTATTTTTTACCATTCTTCCTAATATACCCTTAAAGCTTTATTTAATATAACACATCCCAAACAAACTCAATTATTTAAAGTAGTTGAACTCAATTAATGTTCATGGGTATTATGGTCAGAACACATTTTACAGCACATCATTAATTATGTTTCTTAATTCCTGTGTTTTATCCACTAGGAACATTTATCCGGGACGGAGAGAGTATTATTACAGGGAAAGTCTACAGTGAAAAAGCATTTTGGTTTCCTGCTTCGTTCCTAGCAAAGCTGCTTCAGAAAAGTCAGATAAATGCCCACATTTTGCTCGCATTGCTTAGATAATCATAGAAGGCCAAATTATAAACTATTACTTAATGTGTGTCTCTGTGTGTTTTAGCAGGATGTTTCTAGAGAAGAAAGTGACGATGAGAATGGGAATAGGGGTGGCTTGCCGAATCTGCAGTTGTTGCTGCTACAATTTGATTTTTATTTGCTTTGTTGTACAGTGAGAAAAATGTTTACAGAGCCACTTGGTTGACAACAGTAATTGTTGTTATTTTTGCTGTATTGCTAAAGGAAGTAGCTTTTTTTTTTGTTGGTAAGCGAAGAAATACGAATTGTAGATACAGTGCAGTAATGGTAATTTATGAAATGATACACCAGTTATTGCAAATCAATCCCAAAAACTTGGATACCATGCAACACCTTATATTAAATGACAACCCGTGCTTCGCACGGGCTAAATTACTAGTAGTTCAAAATTTACTGAGAGTAGTGATGCACTTTTTCCTTTTAAGAAAGTATTTAACTTTAAATGATTTTATTTTATCACTATTCAAAGTTCTTTTAGTAGTATCATTTTAATGTAAAGATAGTTTCTGTATCTTACATTTAAAATGGGTATTTAAGACAATTATTTTTAAAAAAAAATTCAAAATTAAAAGGGAGAGGTAATTTTTATTATATTTTTTGCTTATCCACTGCATCACTAATTTTTACTTTAAACTAAATATGATCGATCATAATTATCCTTTGAGTACTTGTCATTTGAAGTGGAGTAACATGTATTTAACACCTAATACTTGTCATAATTACCCTTTAAACTAAATACTTGTCATAATTTTTACTAATTTTTTACTTTAAACTAAATATAATTGGCCATAATTACCCTTTAAACTAGACGAACGCCACCTCGAGGTGGTCTTCTTCCATGAGAACCGTTACCCAAGGTGGTCTGTTTTTTTTTTTTAAATAATTGAATGATGGATAAAATAATATTTTTTTAAAAAGAATATTATATTTAACACTTTTTAGGTATTGTATTTAGCACTTGAGTTTTTATAATCTTTCGATAAAAAAATTATACTTATCTATGTCACGTTGAATTTGAGACTACTCGGGATGGTGGATATTTGTTTTTGATGTGAAAAAAAGAGTAGAGAAAGGATAAGTGAAAACGAGACCGTACAATTTGTTAAAGAGAATTGCTATTTACACCCATAGAATTGCTGAGTACACTCCCTAATAAAAATTACAAAAATGCCATTATAAATTTAGACCTAAATACCCTCTCTTTTTTTCATTTTTTTAGGCAGTTCGGCACCCCTACCGAACATCACTATGGCTGATGAGATCCAAGGAAGCAACAACGGACCGAGTTCGATGCAAATATTAAATGGACCAATGACAAGAGCTCGTGCTACGAGGATTCGTGAAGAAGTAAGCGGATTGGTTCGTGAGTTCGTGAGCGAGAAGCCTATGGAGCGTGTGAACGATGAATTACAGACTCAAGGAAATTTTCTAACCTTGATTCGGGCAAATTTGGATGTTACTAGAGATTATGGGGGGTGTTTTGACAAGTTAACAAAGTTTGGAAGTGAATAAAGGACTTTATAAAAACTACAGGGGCTGTTATGACAATTCAGGAAAGCTTGGAAACTTTCTTGCGGCAGATTTCCAGAAAGTATACTTAGCGCCCGTATGGCAGCTTTGACGGTTTTGGCCAATTTTTGACTATTTTAATTATTAAAACATTATTATTTGTCCTAAATTCTTAAGGATTTGTTCCTAAACGTTTTTAGGGTTTAGTAGGATTTGTTTTAGCCTATTTAAGGCCTCTTTATGTATTTTAAAGACAC
Organism: Platycodon grandiflorus; assembly: GCA_016624345.1. NCBI lineage: Eukaryota > Viridiplantae > Streptophyta > Magnoliopsida > Asterales > Campanulaceae > Platycodon > Platycodon grandiflorus. Next base: position 56,533,011 of record CM028363.1, read on the forward strand.
ACAACTTTGAGATTAAATTAAATTGAGAGAATTCTTCAATTCTTCTTGTTCTTTGCGAATTATTCGAACTTATCAGAAATTGTGCTGTGGCGTTCAACTTTTTCTTCTTATCAATTGGTATTTCATCCCAATTGTGGCGAAACTCATTATACCAAAGTTCGTGGTCGTCTCAATTATCGGGTCGTGGCTGTACATGCCAAGGTTCATATTTGGACTGATTCATTGGGTTGAGGTGTCACCTTCCATCAACTTCCTTGATCTTAGCTTCCGTTCCGCGTGAAACGTGATTCGTCGAGAATCCTTGGCGAAGATCGTATCATTTGGTATCAGAGCAAATGTTCTTTCCATACACTATCCTTTTAATTGTTTCGTTCTAGCTTTTAATTGTTTCCAATTTTTAGGTTGTTGATTTTGTTCCCTAATTTTTTTTTTTTATAGTATTATAAACTTGGGTCATAAACCCTAGTTTATTCGCAAATTTTCGTTTCTAGTATTCTTGCTTGTTTCAAACCCTAAAATTTTCTAGGGTTATAAATTTCATTTAAAAAAAAAGGAGAGATAAAAAAAAACAAAAGGCCGAATTTCAAAAATAAAATAAAATAAAATTCAAAGTCAACCCAAAATTATTGGCTTCACTAAAAAGTGTTCTCAAACCCTGGATTCAAGAATAAAAATTGAATCTTTCTTTCTAAAATTCATAATCCTTCCGTTTGTCTTATTCTTGGTTGTTTAGCACTTGATAATTCTGATTTTGATTGTTTAGTTCAATTAAAACATTGAAGAATTGATTTGAGTGGTAAAAGGCAAGAGAGTTAAGACTAAAAGAGGGTAAAAGCCTGAAATTGTGTGAAACACGAGAGTGAGTGAAATACGTACGGGAGTAAGTGAGGAACAATCTTCTTGAATATTGTTACTATGTCTCAAGACGATAGCAAGGGTTCTAAGAAGGAAGGCAAGAGTCCCATGAAGGAGGGGACAGACATAGATATATCGGAACTTACTGAAACCTTGATAGCAGCCATGAATCGTACGCTTAGGCAACAGTTAGACCCGATGAGGGAACGAATGGATAGAATGGAGAATGAGTGTAGGGAACCCCCACAACGTGTTCCAAACGCGCGTGGAAGAGATAGAGTGAGGGAAGAGGAGAGAGATTATTATAGAGATGATTATGATGATGAGGATAGGTGGTCTGATAATGGAAGACGAGGGAGAGATAGGAGAGAAAGGAATCGGTTAGATGACAACCTTAGTGGTATCAAACTACGAGTACCATCTTTTCAAGGAAAAGATAATCCTGAAGTTTACCTTGAGTGGGAGTTGAAAGTGGAAAAAGTTTTTGGGTGTCATAACTACTCCGAGTTGAAGAAGGTTAAACTCGCAGCAGTGGAATTCTCTGATTATGCCGTAGTTTGGTGGGACCAACTGTGTCACACTAGAGTAAGATATGGGGAAAGACCTGTTAAAACCTGGGAGGAGATGAAAAGGATTATGAGGAGACGTTTTGTGCCAACACACTACTATAGGGACTTGTATATAAAGTTGCAAAACTTGAGACAAGGAACTAAGAGTGTCGAGGAATATTTCAAGGAGATGGAAGTCTCAATGATTAGGGCTAACGTGGAGGAACATCGGGATGCTACCATGGCTAGATTCTTAGCAGGGTTGAATAAGGAAATTAGTAATGTTGTGGAGTTACAACATTATGTAGAGATCGAGGAGTTAGTCCATAATGCAATTAAGGTGGAACAATAATTCAAGAGGAGGGGTAGCAACAGAATGAATCCTAATTCTAATACTAGTTGGAGGTCCAACTATAGGAATAGAGATGAGAAGGCCAATGTGAGGTCCAAGATGGAGGCACCAAAGGTGGGGTCAACTATCCAAGCCAACTTAAATAAACCTGACAACCCCAAGCCTAGAACTCGTGAGATAAAATGTTTTCGGTGTCAAGGTTTAGGACATATTGTCAGTGAGTGCGTCAACAAAAGGACCATGATTGTGTTAGAGGGTGGAGAGATAGTGACCGAGGATGAGGATGAGGATGAGTGTGTGGACATGCCACCATTAGAAGATGATGGTGAGTTTGGTGCCGATGGTGAGATAAACTTGAGCATGGTAGCGTGAAGGGCGCTAAGTGTACAAGTGAAGAATGAAGAGGAGCTTCAAAGAGAAAATATCTTCCACACTAGATGCTAGATATTGGGGAAGATTTGTGGGATGATAATAGATGGGGGTAGTTGCACCAATGTTGCAAGCACTACTATGGTAGAGAAGTTGGGGTTTGATGAATAAGTTTTTGACTCATTTATTGGTGCTCTAAATGGCTCAATATTTGTCTTGTTCTCAGTATGTTGTATTTTGATAGTGTTTATTTGAGTTTTGTAGGAATTGAAGGACATCCAAGCATTATAATATGAAATGGAGTGCTTTTGGTGCAAAGCAATGTCTTCTAAGGGCTAGAATGCTAAGAATTGAAAGTTGCTGAAGTAGAGCTGAGGGCCTAGGCGCTTATTCTAAGCGCCCAGGCGCTTAAGAGGCAGTGTTGGAGCAGAGTGACATGAAGTTTAGCGCCTAGGCGCTTAGTTCCTAGCGCTCAGGCACTCCGTCTGGAAGATGTATAGTTTTCTTGAGATTTGGATGGTCTTTTTAGTTTGTTTAAATTCTCATTACGGTTCTAGGAGAAGGAAGGAGAGAAAAAAACCACAACAAACAAAAATATCACCACTTTTCTCTGCATTTTTCATCCTTGTAATAAGTAGCTAAGCTCTTTGATTCTTGGGGATTGGAGGTAACTTTCATGTTTTCTAAGTTCATTTTGTAACTTTTAGTATCTTGATATGCTTAGAATTACCAAGCAGTATTGTATTGTGTTCTTGAATATCTTGGAAAGCATACTTTCTCTCTTGTCCGTGCAAAACCCTAGCCCTAATTAGGGTTTCAACCTAGGCGGCTGCCATGGCAGCTCAGCCTATTGCAGACCCGCCACCAGCAGCTCCCACCTCACCTTCGACGTCCAAATCCTTTGCTTCTATCCTTCTTGGCAATACCCAAACTTCTAGCAATGTACCCACTATCCAGCCTTCTTCTTACAAAGGCGAACCAGCTCTTTTTCTCACGGATGAAATAACAGATTGCCTCTCCCGCCCTTTCAAGTATGCGCTAATCGGAAAGTTCTCCCATGGTCGTCCTTCAATGGAGGCCACTAAGCGGTACTTCCAAACATTCGGGCTAAAAGCTGCTGTCTCGATAGGACATCTTGACACTAAACACATTCTCATTCAAGCGAATCACGAGGCTGATTTTCAAAGACTGTGGATCAAAGATCAATGGTACCTAGGCAAGTTCCCTATGCGAGTTTTCAAGTGGACGCCGGACTTTCGTCCGGACATTGAGAGCCCAATAGTTCCGGTTTGGTTTTCTCTTCCAGGTTTGCCGCTACACAGCAACTCTGTCCCGACCTAGTGTGGCTCGTATATGTGTTGAAGTTGATATCACCAAGACAATTCCTGAACGTATTTGGATAGTAGGAGGATCGAAATACCATGGTTTCTGGCAGCCTATACAGGCTGAAAGACTTCCTAAATACTGTTCGCATTGTTTAAGACAAGGTCATGATATTGTGGATTGCAAGATTAAAAATCCTACTCAGACTAATTCTAAGGCCAAGGTTAACCAATGGGTCCCAAAGCAACCCTCTCCACAGTTGAATGCATTAGTTGATGAGGAAGACAAGACTGAAATACAACCAGAGAATTCTCAGACTCATATTGATGTTGAAAACACTGCCAATGTTGAGAATACTGGCCCGATTCTGAATGAAGACAGCGTTGTAGACGCTAATCTCACTCATTCCAAGGTGGTCCATGATGACAAAATGCCAGCTAATCCCAATACCACGAATGATCAGGACACTCCAGTTATTAATGTGGAGGAAGCATCGCCTTCAGCTTTTCTGAAATCAACTGAAGTAGCTTCGGATAGCCAATTGGAATCCCCGACTTTATCCTATCATAATAATCAGGATATTTCAACTTCTTCTAATCGATTTGCGGTATTAAATGTGCTGGAAGAAGAGGAAGAGGAAGGCAATGGAGAATTCACTTCTCTGGATCATCTGAATCTGGAAATCACAACCTTGGTTCGATAGAAAAACTCAAAACAAATCCATCCGTCTGATCGTGTGACAAGATCGAAAGCCACAAAGATATCAGCTAGCAGCAAGTTACCTTCTGACATCCCATCTCACATTGCTCATGGATGTTAAAATTCTGTATTGGAATGTGCGAGGCATAGGGAACGACCCTACTATCTCCCGATTGAAGCAGCTTATTCGTCTCCATAAAATATCTATGATTGCTATTTTCAAACCTATGCTGGCTTTGGAGAAAGTGGACCTCATTACTCGTAAACTAAATTTCAGGTTCTCCTTCTCTAATACTCAAAGCTCCATTTGGGTTTTTATTAAGTCTTGTTTTTCCTGTCATTTGATTCAAGAGTCCTCTCAACATATTACTCTTCAGATTCAACATTTCTCTTGGCCTATTTTCACTCTTTTTTCTTGTGTTTATGCGAGATGCGATTCGCGAGAACGTCAAGATTTATGGGATGATCTTATTCATATTTCTGCTCGATTTCCTGAAGTTCCTTGGATTCTGGGAGGTGACTTCAATATTATCCTTCAGCCCAGTGAAAAGTCTGGGGGTAACGGTTGAAATAGAGGAGGTGCTCTTGACTTCCATGCATGTCTATCTGCGGCCGACTTAACTGATTTGGGATACTCTGGCAGTGACTATACCTGGTGGAATAAGCGAGAAGGGTCTTCTACAATCCACCAAAGAATTGATCGAGCTCTTTGTAATACCAGTTGGTTGGATAATTTCCAATCCACCTCTGTGCATCACCTTAATAGAACTTGCTCGGATCACTCTCCTATTCTTGTTGCTATCTCTCGGGTTTCTAACTCCAGACCAGCTGCATTTCGGTTTTTGAATGTCTGGATTAATCATGCCTCTTTTAAGGAGCAAATTAAAACTGCTTGGGATTTGCCGGTGAGTGGTCCCCCTATGGTTCGTTTTTCTCGTAAACTCCGTAACACCAAGCTTGCTCTTAAAAACTGGAACAAAGTTACTTTTGGTAATATCTTTGTTAACCTTCGCAATGCTGAGGAGGATGTTCTGGAAAAAGAATTGCTATTTGAGCTTAATAATTCTGATGAAAATAGATCTAATCTCATGGAAGCTCAAGCCAAGTACCGCTTTTTCTGTCTCGTGAGGAGGAGTTTTGGAGACAAAAGTCGAAAATCAAATGGCTCAAGGAGGGGCAAGGTAACACCAAATTATTCCATGCTTCTGTTAAACAGACCCAGAGGCGTCTTCATATTCACTCTATTCATGATGGGAATGGAAATCTCTTAACTACTGATCAGGATATTAAACGAGCCGCTGTTGAGTATTTTCAGAACCAGCTTCAATCGGAAGGAATGGTCTCTGACTATAATTTGGACATGATCCCAAATCTGATCTCGGATGAATGGAATTCTCTCCTTATTGCTCCCCCTTTACCTTCAGAAATTCTAACAGCTGTCAAAAATCTGGGAGGAGACGGTGCTGCTGGTCCAGATGGTTTTACTGGAAAATTCTACTCTTCTTGCTGGGATATTATTGGTAATGATTTCTGCGAGGCTGTTCTTGAGTTTTTTTCTGGTTTCTCCCTCCCTAAAGCTTGGACCAGTACCTTGATTGCCATGATCCCTAAAATTGAGAGACCCTCTTCCTTTAAGGATCTCCGTCCGATCAGTTTATGCAACTTCTGTAATAAGGTTATTTCGAAGATCTTATCCTCAAGGCTCTCCACTATTCTCCCTTCAATCATTTCAGACAACCAAAGTGCTTTTACTAAAGGGCGTATGATTCAGGATAATATCTTGCTTGCTCAGGAAATGATGCGTCATTTGGGAAAGAAGGTCTCTGGCTCTAATATTGTTCTCAAGTTAGACATGGCCAAAGCGTTTGATCGTCTATCTTGGGTTTTCCTTACTAAGGTCCTTCGTAAATTTGGTTTCCATGAGGTTTTTATAGACCTTATTTGGCGGCTTTTATCTGATAACTGGTTCTCGGTTTTGTTTAATGGAGATCCTACAGGTTTTTTTCACTCCTCTCGAGGCTTGCGTCAAGGTGATCCTCTATCCCCGAGCCTTTTTATTATTGCGGCTGAAGTTTTTAGTCGAAGCATTGCAAGACTTCACTCTCAATCTCCTGGTGTGATTTATTCGACGATTAGCGGATGCCCTATCATATCTCACTTGGCGTTCGCTGATGATATAGTTATATTTTGTAATGGTGGAAAAAATTCTCTCTTAAAGCATAAGGAATTACTCTCTAACCATGAGAGGATGTCAGGTCAGCTGATCAACGTGGGAAAGAGTTCTTTTTATGTTCATCCCAATACTCCTCCAGCTCGATCCCAGGCCATTGCTACTATTTTGGGTTTTCAGGCAGGACATCTCCCTATCAGTTATCTTGGTTGCCCTCTTTATTTTGGTCGAAAACGTAAACAGTATTTTGATGGGCTCATTTTAAAACTTCAAAATAAAATTTCTTCGTGGATGAGCCCTTTCCTAAATTCAGCTGGTCGTCTTACGCTCATTAAATATGTCTTGCATTCCATCACTACTTATCAAATTGCCTCTTTGGATCCTCCTGTTTTGGTTATATCCTCTATTGAGAGACTTCTGGCTAATTTCTTTTGGGGTCGGCTTGAAGGAAAATACAAAAGTCATTGGATTTCTTGGAAGGCTTGTTGTAAGCCTACGTCGGAGGGTGGTATTGGTATTCATTCTTTATCGGAAATCATTCAAGCCTATGGTCTTCGGATTTGGTGGAGATTTCGGTCCCAGCCCAATTTATGGTCTCAGTTCATGCGGGCAAAATACTGCCCAAGATCTCATCCCACTTCCGTTCTCTCCAAAGGTTCCCATGTTTGGTCGCGGATGATTAAAGCTAGACTGATTGCTGAGCCACATATTTTCTGGATTATTGGCAAAGGAAGCTGCTCTATTTGGTATGACAACTGGATTAGAGAACACTATCTTATTCGGCCAGCTGACTGTGATTTGTTTACTGTCAAAGACATTTTCCAAGATGATCACTCTATCAATGATGCCGCTGTTGCTGTTCTGCCGCAGTCTGTTATTCAGTCTATTCGCGAGCAGCGCATCTCTACTGCTGCCAGTGACGATTACCCATACTGGGATCTTTCCCCTTCGGGTGTTTTTTCTCTTTCTACAGCTCTCTCCCTAGTGAAGCCGGCAAATCCTTCTCTGCTATCTGCAAAATATATATGGCATTCTTCTCTTCCTCGGCAAATCAGCATATTTCACTGGAAATTAAGCCGAAAAAAATTACCTTTGGATGAAGGTCTTTGGAGTAAAGGGTTCTCTCTTGCTTCTAAATGCTCTTGTTGTGATTTGGGAAACATTGAAACTTTTGATCATGTTTTCTTAACTAGCCGAGTCGCTGCTGAAGTTTGGTCTCTTTTTGGTTCAGCTTATGGTATTAATTCTCCTCTTCGCTCTATTCCTCAGCATTGCTTTGCTTAGTGGCAGCATAATTCTTTGGCTTGCTCTATACTTCCATCCATCATCTTATGGCAGCTTTGGAAATTCAGAAATAAAGCAGTTTTTGATAACTCCAGGCTTCCTATTGTTAGAATTGTTCAAGCTATCAAGCAGGATTTTATCTCTATTCTTCAAGCTAAAGGCTTGAGTGTTTCCGATATTCACAGTTGTTTGACAATTCGCTTTAAACGGAAAAAAGAAGTTCGTATTCAACAGGTTACTTGGGCTAAGCCTCCGCGAGATGTGTTTAAGCTCAACTCTGATGGTGCTAGTAGGGGCAATCCGGGTTGTAGTGGCGGAGGAGGAGTTGTGAGAGATAGTTCGGGTCAACTGATTTTTGCATATTCTCGATTCTTTGGATCTTGTTCCAATATGGAGGCTGAGATTCGCGCCCTGCATCATGGTGCTTGGTGGCTTTCAGACCAAGGATTCTTTGATGTTATCATTGAGATGGATTCTAAAGTCCTTCATGACTGCCTTGTTTTGGGTCATTCTTCTCCATGGAAGTTTACTTATTTCTTACGCGATCTTCTTAATATTCAGACTGCTCGTCGATTCTCTTTCAGGCATTGCTTTCGCGAAGCCAACTCAGTTGCTGATAGCTTGGCTAACTTAGCCTGTGATTCTCGTGAGGACTCTGTGTTTTCCTCCTTGCATGCCTTGCCAAGGTCCATTCGTGGTCTTATTATGTTAGATGCTTCTGAAACTCCTCATGTTAGAATTTCTTAATGTTTGTTTGTATTTCATTTTCGAGGTCAGGCTCCTCCGTCCTCCCATTTATAAGGGCAAGGCTGGTTGTCCCCCTCAAGTTTGTACTATTTTTATTTTATTAATAAAATTTAGCAGGGTGCCGCCCCTGTTTCCCTGAAAAAAAAAAAATATCTTGGATGAATTTCTTTGTTATTCTTGAATGTTTACGAGTTTATATAATTGTGGAACCGCCTAATTCCAAGTTATATCGTGTTAGTTCTTGGTAGTAGCAAATTGAGTGAATCTCCACCAAAAGATTTATTCCGATTCCTGTTCTTGAAGTTCTTCTACACTTATCAGATTTTTGATTCGTCTACGACTGGGCCAAGGGAGTAAATTGATTAGAAACACTTGATTGCAATTCGCCCGTCAAAGCGTCCCAATCATAATTAAGCAAGAACGAACTCTAAGCATATTTTGATCACCTTTTGCTGAACTTAGAGCATGTTTGTGAACCCAATCCCCGAAATTCGTTTTAACATTGATATTTTTCAAACTTCAAGTTTTATTCAATCTTGGTTTTAAAGAAAGGACAAGCAAACAACCAATCATTCAATTTACTTTATTGCTTTCATAGTCAAACAAATTATCAATTCAATTTCGAAAATCGTTTCTCGGAGGATCGACCCTTCTTACCCTATCTACAAATCAATTGTAGGTAGTTCGAGTTAGGAATTTATATTTGATGAACTCGACAAGTCGTCAGGGTTTCCTATACTTAAGCACCCACGTCCTTATAAATTGCAATGGTTGAATGATAGTGGTGAGGTGAGGGTGAATAAGCAAGTTCTTGTGACCTTCCACATTGGAGGGTACGAGGATGAGGTGTTGTGTGATGTGGTACCCATGCAAGCGAGCCATTTGTTGCTAGGACGTCCTTGGCAATATGATAGGCGTGCTACTCACGATGGTTTCACCAACAAGTACTCATTCATGTTTAATAATAGGCGTGTTACACTTGTTCCCTTAACTCCAACACAAGTGTATGAGGATCAATTAAAATTACAAAAAGAGAGTTCGGCTATTGATGTTAAAAACAGAGAGAGAGCCGAGAAAAATGAAAGCTTAAGAGAAAACAAGAGTAAGGGGCCGGCAAGAGAAAAAAATAAAAATAGTGTGATAGCCGGGCAGAAGGAGAGAGAAATGATTGAACAAAGATATGGGAGAAAACAAAAGAATTTTTATGCAAGGGCAAGCGAGTTGAAAAGAGCAATGTGTTTGAAAATGCCCATGATTGTACTCTTGTACAAAGGAGCATATTTAGTTACTAACGAAACGCTTGATTCGTTGCCTAGTGTTGTTGTTTCTCTTATACAAGATTTCGAAGATGTATTCCCCGAGGAGATTCCAAAAGGTTTGCCACCAATTAGGGGAATTGAGCATCATATTGATTTTGTACCAAAAGCATCAATTCCAAATCGACCCGCCTATAGAAGTAATCTTGAGGAAACAAAGGAACTTCAAAGGCAAGTTGATGAACTCATGGATAAAGGACAAGTACGCGAGAGTATGAGTCCATGTGCAATACCGGTACTACTTGTGCCAAAGAAGGATGGAACTTGGAGGATGTGTGTTGATTGTCGAGCAATCAACAATATAACGGTAAAATATCATTATCCTATTCCTCGTTTAGATGATATGCTTGATGAGTTACATGGTGCCCAAATTTATACAAAACTTGATTTGAAACAAGGGTACCATCAAATTAGAATGAGAGAGGGAGACGAATGGAAAACTGCGTTCAAAACTAAACATGGTTTATATGAGTGGTTAGTCATGCCTTTTGGGTTAACTAATGCACCTAGTACTTTCATGCGTTTGATGAACCATGTTTTGCGTGAGTTTATTGGTCACTTTGTGGTAGTATACTTTGATGATATCTTGATATATAGTAAAAACTTGGATGATCACTTTATGCATTTAAGATCTGTTTGAATGTGTTACGAAAAGAAAAGTTATTTGCTAATCTTAAAAAGTGTACTTTTTGCACCAATAAACTTGTCTTCCTTGGTTTTGTTGTAAGCTCATAAGGTATACAGGTTGATGAGAAAAAGATTCAAGCCATTCAAGAATAGGCTAGTCCTACGAATGTAGGAGAGGTAAGAAGTTTTCATGGACTTGCTAGTTTCTACCGCAGGTTTGTGAAAGACTTTAGCAGTATCGCAGCACCACTCACGAAAGTAATCAAGAAAAGTGTGGGGTTTAAGTGGGGTGATGAACAAGAAAAAACATTTCAACTTCTTAAACAAAAGTTGACTAATGCTCCATTATTGGTTTTGCCTAACTTTGATAAAACCTTTGAGATTGAATGTGATGCTTCAGGTATTGGCATATGAGCGGTACTTATGCAAGAAAAGCGACCAATTGCATACTTTAACGAAAAGCTAGGTGGGGCAAGTTTAAACTACCCTACTCATGACAAGGAATTGTATGCATTGGTTAGGGCATTGGAGACTTGGCAACATTACCTTTGGCCTAAAGAGTTTGTTATCCATACCGATCACGAGTCCTTGAAACACTTGAAAGGACAACACAAGTTGAATCGGAGACATGCTCGTTGGGTGGAGTTCATAGAAACTTTTCCTTACGTCATCCGCTACAAGCAAGGTAAGGAGAATGTTGTTGCCGATGCACTTTCTCGCAGGTATGATTTAATTTCTGCATTAGATGCTAAATTACTTGGTTTTGAGCATATCAAGCATTTATATGTTGATGACCATGATTTTTGTGAGGAAATTAAGCATAGTGAGAGGGGGGCCTATGGAAAATATTATAGGCATGAGGGGTTCCTTTTTAAGGAAACAAATTGTGTGTACCCAATTGTTCCATGAGAGAGTTGTTCGTAAGAGAAGCCCATGGGGGTGGATTGATGGGACATTTTGGAGTGGCTAAAACCTTGTCTATCTTACAAGAATATTTTTTTTGGCCACACATGAAAAGGGATGTTGAGAGGATTTATGATAGGTGTGTGACATGTTGTCAATCTAAGTCAAGGGTGCAAGCCCATGGGTTATACATGCCATTACCTATCCCTAGTGATCCTTGAGTTGACATCTCTATGGACTTTGTGTTAGGTTCGCCTAGAACTAAAAATGGAAGGGATTCTATTTTCGTGGTTGTGGATCGATTTTCCAAAATGGCTCACTTTATTCCATGCCACAAAACTGATGATGCTTCTCATATTGCTAACTTATTCTTTCAAGAAATTATTAGACTTCATGGCATGCCTAGAACCATTGTGTCCGATAGGGATGTAAAGTTCTTGAGCTACTTTTGGAAGACCTTGTGGGGAAGGTTAGGAACTAAATTATTATTTTCTACAACTTGTCACCCACAAACTGATGGTCAAACAGAGGTGGTGAATAGAACTTTGCATTGTTGAGGGCAATTCTTGCCAAAAATATCAAAATGTGGGAAGATTGTTTGTCTCATGTTGAATTTGCTTATAATAGAACTGTTCATTCTGCAACTAAATTTTCTCCATTTGAAATTGTTTATGGTTTTAATCCTTTAACTCTTTTGAATTTATCACCATTACCTGTCTCCGAGCATGTGAATTTAGATGGGAAAAAGAAAGCAGAATTTGTGAAGCAACTGCATAAGAATGCAAGGCTCAACATTGAGCAAAGAACAGAGCAATATGTGCGTCTAGCTAATAAAGGGTGAAGAGGGTTGATCTTTGAACCCGGTGATTGGGTTTGGTTGTACATGAGGAAAGAGAGATTCCCTAAACAAAGGCGTTCGAAATTACTTCCACGTGGCGATGGACCTTTTCATGTTCTTGAGCGCATGAATGACAACACTTACAAATTGGATTTACTTGGTGAGTATAATGTTAGTACCGCTTTCAATGTTTCTGATCTAAGTCCATATGATGTAGGTGGAGATTTGAGGACAAATCCCTTTCAAGAGGAGGGGAATGATGAGATCCAAGGAAGCAACAACGGATCGAGTTCGATGCAAATATCAAACGGACCAATGACAAGAGCTCGTGCTAAGAGGATTCGTGATGAAGTAAGCGGATTGGTTCGTGAGTTCGTGAGCGAGAAGCCTATGGAGCGTGTGAACGATGAATTACGGACTCAAGGAAATTTTCTAACCTTGATTCGGGCCAATTTGGATGTTACTAGAGATTATGGGGGGTGTTTTGACAAGTCAACAAAGTTTGGAAGTGAATAAAGGACTTTATAAAAACTACAGGGGTTGTTACGACAATTCAGCAAAACTTGGAAGCTTTCTTGCGGTAGATTTCCAGAAAGTATGGCGCTAAGACTAGAGTCTTCGCGCCCGTACGGCAGCTTTGACGGTTTTGACTATTTTAATTATTAAAACATTATTATTTGTCCTAAATTCTTAAGGATTTGTTCCTAAACGTTTTTAGGGTTTAGTAGGGTTTGTTTTAGCCTATTTAAGGCCTCTTTATGTATTTTAAAGACACTTAACTTTGAGATTAAATTAAATTGAGAGAATTCTTCAATTCTTCTTGTTCTTTGCGAATTATTCGAACTTATTAGGAATTTTCCTGTAGCGTTCAACTTTTTCTTCTTATCAATTGGTATTTCATCCCAATTGTGGCGAAACTCATTATACCAAAGTTCGTGGTCGTTTTAATTATCGGGTCGCGGCTGTATATGCCAAGGTTCGTATTTGGACTGATTCATCGGATTGAGGTGTCACCTTCCATCAACTTCCTTGATCTTAGCTTCCGTTCCACGTAAAACGTGATTCGTCGAGAATCCTTGGCAAAGATCGTATCAATGGCTGTTCCGCACCCCTACCGAACACCCATAGTAATATTCGGTAGGGGTGTCGAACACCTATAGTAATGTTCGGTAGGGATACCGAACACCACTATGGGTGTTCGGCACCTCAGTGCCAAACAAACTGTTTAAAAAAAAAAAGAAAGGGAACGAGCTGTGTGTGGGGTCGGGGGGAAGGAGATGGGGTGGGGGAAGGAAGAGGAAAAGGGGTGTTCAAAAAAAAAATCAAAGCAAAGGCGAGGCTAAGTGGGCGTGGTGACGGGTGGGCGGGTGGGTGGGCGGGATGAAGAAGGAAGGAGGCGTGGGGGGACGGGATGAGGAAGGGGTGGGGTGTACGGGAGGAGGATGGGGTGAGGTATGTTTGGGGTGGGGTGTATTTAGTATTTTAGAAAAAAATATTAGTAAGGGTCAAATAAAAAATTAGCAGTGGGTGTACCTAATATCTTGAAGAGTTAAAAATATTGAGGTGAGTTATACTTAATAATTAAGTGTATTAAGTAATTTTTGAGGTGTAAATAGCAATCCTCATTGTTAAAAACCCAACAGGATGACACACGCTCATCGGTCAACCTTGGCGGGGCCGACCAGTTGCCGAACACATTTCCTCCATTCTTTGTCAACGTCTACAGTGTTGACTTCTGACCGTTTCTGGGTTCGACAAGCATAACACGAAAAATACCTCGTTACATTCAGATCTTCTCATTTAACCTGCGATTGAACTCTCAACTGATCAAACCTAAGCAGATTTCTTTAAGTTCTCGTCATCTGGTGAGTTATCTTTCTTTCCCAGATCTGTTTGGTTAGTAAGAAATGAAGGAAATAGAAACTCCCGGCCCCTCAAATTTTAGTTTTAGATTGACCTTTGCCATGTAGACTTAGGACCCTGATCAGATAAGTTGTATGCTTGTATTTGGTTTAGGTTTGACCTGAGTCATGTGTTGATTTTTCTTGAATATGAACGAAAGATAAGTTCTTTTGACCCAATATGTGGATTCTGTGTATGTTTGTGTTGGTTTTCTTGAATTTGAACAAATGATATATTTTTTATATATTTAAAATCCTATGTGTGGATTGCTGTGTACGTATGTGTGTTGTGTGTGTGTGTGTTTTTTTTGTGAATAAAAGATAAATGTTTTCTTTAAAAAAAAAAAAAAACCTATAAGTGGATTTGTGTGTGTATGTGTTGTGTGTTTTCCTCTGTTTCCTAGCAATCAAAGGGAGCAAACGTTTTTGTGGTTGATGTAAATATATTTTACTTTTTGTATTATATTTGAGCTCTCAACTTCTTCTCACCACTCAAATTGCAGATTTTGCAATCTGGGTTTGGTTTGGATCAATCTTTATTTTTGCTTTTTTGGAAAAGGATTTTCTTTATGTTGTTAGGAGAAAATGAAATTTTAATATTCTAATTACCAATATTTATAGCCCTTTAGTGATATCAGATAGGGCTATTTTTTCAATGTTAGTACACTGGTACTGGCTTTCCCTTTATTCCCCCGGTTACAATAATTAGCCCCCTCCCCTGTAGAGAACAGCAATTTTTTGTTCCTCTTAAGAATTTAATGTTTTCTTTTTGGAAATTTATAATGCATGTGTCAATAGACTTCTGTTACATGCATAAAACTGTCTCTAGCCTTTTTTGATTCTTTTTCAGCTAGTTCAACTGCACTTTTAAGAACATTGATAAATCCAATACTATTATAGGCATTTCAAGTAAAAAGGATATATAGGTGTTCGTTCTCTCTCTTCAGATGATTTGCTTTTGATTTCTGTTAATTGGCTCGATCATCTCCTTATTGTTTGCTAATATCACTGTGTTTAATGTCATATGTTTTAGTCTCTCTGGCCTAAGTGTCTCCTATTCCATTTTGGGACGTCCCAAATTTAGTGTTCTCCTTCCATTTTTAGTAAGATTCTATAAACAAATTGTTTATAATACCCTTATTAATTGTGAGATGAAAAAAATATGAGGGACACATTGATTTGACACCACTAAGGAGTGACGGATCTGGAGTTTTAATTGAGGCTATGCAAAATATGGAACTAAGGAAAAATCGAAAAAGACAAGAAACATTAATAGTACAGTATTACATATAAAACTCGAATGTACAAAAGTTTCAGATAAGATTAACAAAAATTAGATAAGCTTTTTTACAATTCTTCAATCATTGATTAGCAGTTTGCATCTTATATTTTCAAATCATTACTACAATTACATTTTGATCCCCCAGCCCAGTTCAAGGCTTGCAGAATTGTAAATCTGTACCTTAGATTTGTAAGCAATATGCAACTATATATACTAATAAAAAGAGTTCCAAATCTCAGGCCATGCATGTGAATAGCCTTGCACATATCTGGCTCTGTCCCTGCCACTAAGGGATACTTTGATGGTATTAAAGGAAAATTCTACACAGTCAACTACTTACCTTAAAACCCATGTAGAAGAATTTAATTGGCATACCATTATAGTTAAAAGGACTTGTTTAACCACAGGCGCAGAATTGGTGAGGTTTCTCAATGGGAGCATCATCTGGGTCTAACATCCACCATCAACCTTCACCTAATATGCTGCCTCCACGGCAGCTGCCACGGCCTAGTGGCTTGCATCCATCCTTCTTTCAAGCTACTACAGATGCCCACGGATCACCTGACCCACAGGATCCCAGATCAAGTTCTGATCAGGTTCGCGAGTCTCCCACAGAGAGTGCTAGTTCACGAGAGACCTGGCCAACTGCTGATACTCTTCTGCCTAAGAAGTTGGAAACGGAGAAAGTTGAGAATGATTTTGCTGAACATTCTGTCATCCGTCGTTTTTCGAATTCAGATAAGATCTCCCTTCGAGACATAGCTAGAGAAAGAGTTGATATAATATCGGAGAAAATGCATTTGCTTCCAGATGAGTATCTAGAGGAGCTAAAGGGTGGACTCCGTGCAATTCTAGAGGGAACCGGTGGGTCTCAGCATCGAGAAGAATTTTTTATCTTGCAGAAGCTTGTTCAGAGTAGGTTGGATTTGACTGCTAAGACATTAATTAGGGCTCACCGTGTTCAGCTCGAGATTATTGTTGCCATTAACACGGGAATTCAGGCATTCCTGCATCCAAATATTAGTCTTTCTCAGACCTTGCTAATTGAGGTTTTCCTGTACAAGCGATGTAGAAACATAGCATGTCAAAACCAGCTTCCAGCAGAAGAGTGTACTTGCAACATGTGCACGAGCAAGAAAGGTTTCTGTAACCTCTGCATGTGTGTGATTTGTAACAAATTTGACTTTGAAGTAAATACGTGCCGTTGGATTGGTTGCGATTTCTGTTCTCATTGGACTCACACTGATTGTGCTATTCGCGAGAAACTAATTTGTATGGGACCTACTGGTAAGGGTGGAAGTGGTCTACCGGAAATGCTTTTTAGGTGTAGAGCATGCAATCGTACATCTGAACTCCTAGGATGGGTTAAAGATGTATTCCAGCACTGTGCACCAACTTGGAACCGTGAAGCTTTGATGAGGGAACTTGATGTTGTGAGTAGGATCTTTCGTGGCAGCGAGGATTCCAGAGGAAGGAAACTTTTCTGGAGGTGCGAGGAACTAGTGGAAAAGTTGAAGGGTGGATTGGCAGAGTCAACTGCTTACCGAGTTATATTGATGTTTTTCCAGGGTACGTAATCTGGTTGACATTTTCTCATAATTTATCTCCATATTTACATTTCTGCCTGGTCTCTTTGTAGTTATTTATCGCTCATGTGCAGTATAGTTTTGTAATGTGGTTTAACAGTTCTTTACATGTGAACTCAAATGCAGGTCTCATTTCCTGAATTCTTCTTTTATTGTCTTTTTTATTTTTCCATTCAATTGCTTGAATTATCTCTCACCATTGTTTGTTTGCAGTTACTACTTTGACTCAATTTTGCTTCCTCTTTCCATTCTCAATAAGTCTAATTTCCTTCTTAGCTGTTCCTTGGGAGAGACTCCTTTGAAAATTAAGCTTGCGTTTTTCCGTGGCATTCTGACTTCACCCCTTGTTTATGAATAAGCAAGTTGGGTAGAGTAATTTTTGTTGTTCTAATGGTTACTTCCAAGAGGGTAAGAGATCTGTTAAATGTTTGACAAAAGTGGACACTGAGTGGAATGGAGGGAGTAGTTAATAAGTGGAATAGGATCTAGGCATCTAGCAACAAGCTATGCGGTGCAGATGCGTCCTGGGTGGTTCTGTTGTCACATTTACCATTTGCTAGAGTGAAGCTGGCACAGATGGATAGCCTGGGTCTGCCTGGAGCTGTGGACAAGAGCAGGGGCTAGCTGAAAAGGGCCTGGTTACTAGGTTTCAGGCTTGCCAAAGTAGAAGATTCAGGGGTTGCTCTGGGTGCTGGTGATCAATATCAGTGGGGTTTTGGGTTATTAGGGCTTGCTCATAATTAAGTTGATATTATGATTTCCTGGGATTGAATAGGACTATTTGTAGATCTGATTGCTGGGAAAAATTGCTTTGGAAGTGAAAGAAAAAGGATAAGAAGTAGGACATAAACTCTTAGGCATCAGATCCGGGGTCCAGGTTCTTGAGTTTCATACTGAAGAGAAAGATGCATCACACATCAAAACAATACACTCAAAATATTCTTCATTTACTAACAACTCAAAAGTGGGTATATCAACATATAAATAGATGCATGCGACTTCAGACCAAGAGAACTTGGTGGCCAAGTAATCTTAGAGACAAAGTATTGACTACGAGTACGATGATAATTTACCTAAGCCTGCTAACCTGAACCTATGTAAGATCATAATCTGACATCATGTCCCCGAGACCACTAAGTGCAATCGTATACAAAACTAACAATCTACATTAATAAGAAACTCCGGAAAGATTCTAGAACCATTTAACAGACTATAAAAACCTCCAAACTCGAACAGAGGAAGCCACAAATTGCATTTACCAGTCTTTTTTGAGCTTCCACAAACTGCAGCAGAAGCCTCTCGAAGTTGTCTCTGGTCCTTAATTTGCATCTGGTAACATCCTTCATTTGATTCCTTTTGGAGATAAATTGATTATGTGCTAATTCTGAAAGATGACAACTTATATCCCCTTGGATAGAGGTTATTTTAAAAGGTAATAGTAGTGTTATACTAACTTATGCTCCTTCCATTCTTAGAAAAGAGTCAATTATTCCTTTTGAGGCCATTCCAAAAAGAATGTCCACTTTGTAATCTTTCATTTTTGGGATGTTACTTTTACCATTTACCCTTGATTTTGCTTACTTTTAATTGATGGGTCCGACTCTCAAATGGGCATCATTGGAAAATATACAACATCATAATAATATTTATAATAGAGTCGATTAACTTTTCTTAATCTGTATGGCAACTCCTTTTTAGGAATGGAGGGAGTAATAATTATAATCCTTAGTATTATTACTGGGACTGTAATTTGGATATTGGAAAGAACATTGCCTTATGCTTTACCGATGGAGCTTGTCACAGTCCAAGGGAGAGTAATGTTCCAATATCCATTTTGTCACTAAAGAGTTCACATTTCTGATAATCCCAGATTCTGTTGGTATAAGGCAATGCAAGGAAAGTGATGATGATGATGATGATCTATATGGGCTCTATTGGAACACGGTGGCACTTTTGGTATGGTAACGAGGGTAGGAGCTTATCCGTAATAATTGATGTTTACTCACTCCATGGACAACAAGCTGAAGGAGTCCATAGGAAGCCACTTCAAGTTTTCATTTTAAAAGAGAGAACTCACGTTACTCACCTTAGCCTTATGCTATAGGCTATTGTGGGCAGTAAGACTTGTAAGAAGCCAGTAGAGGTATCAAAGGGGAAGTAGAAGCATATCTTTCCTTCATAAGTTAAAAGAGTTGAAATAAGGGCCAATTTAGAGCAGTTTGAGAGCCCCAATGTATCTTCGACCATGACACAAGGGCATGAATATCAATCTCAGATGAAATAGGCACTTCCATTGCCAACCTATAGCTATTGAAGTCTTGTTTCTGAGAATTGATCTACTAAACCTAGAAGTAGAACAGTCTTCATGAACTGTGATGGTCCAAAACTTTGTGCTGCTAGCGAATGTGAATCCATACCTGCTATGTAAAGCCCTTATCGTTGGCTACTTGGCCACAACAAAGATGCTTGCATATACTTTAAAGTATCAAATGTTTTTGGACCAACCACACCTTCCCTATACGGTGGCATGAGTAAGAAGAAACCATCTTGGCATACTGAATTACTTGTCAGAATGAATGCTCTTAATTCTATTAATAAGATTTATTAAGACTGAGGCCCTTAAAAAATTAAAGTGTACTTTGCCGATTATCTTTGCTTATAGGTTTATGTACCAGGGCCTCTGGTAATTGGGTTCTTGTCGTGTTGGTAATTTCCAGGCCATACTGGTTTAAGAAACAGGAACATATGTAGTGATGGCAATGGGACGGGATGGGATGGGAATTGCATTTCCCATTTCCACCCTATTATAATTTTTTCATTTCCATTCCCATCCCATTATAATTTTTCTATTCCCATTCTCGTCCCCCTTGACCCCATTCCCAATTACTTCAACAACAAAAAAATCCTTAGAGTGAAGATGACAGATATAAGTACTTTTTTCTAATATATAACTAACTGGTGCTTTAATTTACTGAATTTCTGGTCCACTTCAAAGTAAGTCAGCATAAAAGATATAAACATAATATATCAACTATTCTTGGATAAAATAATTTTATTATAAATTCAAAAATCAAAATTATCATCAAAATTGTTGTCATTACAGCTATTTGTCTTACAAAATTAATACTCTTAACCTATTGACCATCTATTATTGGCCTATCACCAAAAACTACCTCAATGAGTGTGTGTATATATGTTTAAATGGGATGGGGTATAAATAGGATAGGGCATGCCACTCCCATTCCCGTTGGGAAATAGAAATGGTTTACCGTTCCCATCTCATTCTCACTTATTCAATTCCCATTCCCGCCCCATTAGGGATGAAATGGGGTGGGTTTCCTGTTTACCGTGCCCCCCCCCGCGAAACATACATTTACATTAGAGTTAAAAGAAACTCGAGAGAAGGTAGTGCACACATAATAGACTTCATATTTTCTTTTGCTTGTTTTTTTTTTACACACGTTCTTTTCTTCTTCTTCTTTATGTGCACGTGTGGGTGGGGGGAGGGGGAGCTGACTGGATGCTCTATATTTGCTATAGCAGGTGCCCTTTTTCCTCGTCTTTTTTTTTTATTTTTTATTTGGGTTCTTATATAGGTGTTGCTTCTGCAGAGGTTGAGATGGACTCGCCGAAGAATCCAGATTCTGGGGAAGGTGGACGGCTGATAGCTCCACAAGACGCTTGCAACAAAATTGCTGAAGTGGTGCAGGAGGCAGTAAATAAAATGGAAATGGTGGCTGATGAGAAGATGAAAATGCTTAAGAAAGCTCGCATAGCTCTTGAGATATGTGACCGGGAGCTCGAGGACAAGGCCAGGGAAGTTGCAGAACTAAAGCTGGAGAGGCACCAAAAGAAGCAACAGATAGATGAGTTGGAGAGCATTGTTAGGCTTAAACAGGCAGAGGCTGATATGTTTCAGCTGAAAGCTAACGAGGCCAGACGGGAGGCTGATAGGCTGCAGAGGATCGCTCTCGCCAAGTCGGAGAAGTCAGAGGAAGAATATGCCAGCAGATACCTAAAACTTCGTTTGAGTGAGGCCGAGGCCGAGAGGCAATATCTTTTCGAGAAGATTAAGCTTCAGGAGAGTTCTTCACGTGCATCACAAAGTAGTAATGGTGTGGGTGAGACTTCACAGGCAATGATGTACTCTAAAATCCAGGATTTGCTCAAAAATGTGTACAGTCTTCCACCCAATGCTGAAGCGCAGCCAAATGACAGGACAAGCCAGTAAGCAATGCATGGGTAGTTATCTGATGTAGTAGTAACTTAATGAAATTAGTTGACCCTTTTTTCCATTGTGTAAATGTAAAGCTACTATGCCATATAGGCGCCGGGCCTGGTCTGTTTTGTTGTGGTTTTACCGGCTGCCCTTGGTGTAAACAAGCTTGGTCTGTTTTGTTGTAACTTTATTATCATCAGTAAAGGTTTATCGTTCTCAATCCACTGCGTATTTCTGGTTACCCCGTTTTGGAGGTTCCCTGCCAGAAGATGTAAGGCTGGTTGAGACTTTGAGAGTAGGATAGAATGGAAAAACTATTCTAGTCGGGCAGTCCTACGCGTATCAAGATGTAGCCAAGATGCACAAGGATTGGCCTGACACACATGACTCGAACTGCAGATTTTCTGACAATTTCCCTGGATTTGAGATTCTTTGTGGAAAAGAGAGATACGGAAAATGAAATCTGAGCGAATGGAAACTCCGATAAATGAATTCATGTATATTTTTCTTTCTTTTGAATTACCCTTAAAACTTTGGAAGAACCATTAAAGTTTAATCTTTTATCTTTTCTTTTCCTCCATAAAATTCATGAACTAAACAAATTGGCATTTTGCTTGACTTTTGAGTAGATTGTCACTTTCCAATATCTCATTCCATGTCAAGGATTTCATTCACTTAGGAGAATCTACTTTATACTAGGCACTATTAAACTTTTTTTAGGTATGTAAAATATGAACAATCCAGTCGTCAGCCAAAAATATCTAACCAATGCCTTTTTTGCTAATTTTTAATCCTTTCATGTTTGGTCTTTGGGGCTAATTTTTCTGGGGCAAATCTGTTTGCGATCTCTTTATGATATCTGCTTGGTACTAAATCAGTACTAGAAGATTCACAAGACTTGTTTGTTAGACTTAGATATACCTAATAGGAAAAATAAAAAATTAGGATTTGGTAAAAGGTTTTGCTGAATCGATATTGTGACTCAACCTAATTTTACTCTGATCCCTTTGAAATTTGAATAATGATGGAAGTCTTTCCTTGTAGATTTCTTATTTAAGGTCAAACTTGAAAAAAAACATTTCTCATACTTTAGTCTATAAGCGCCATGGCTTGGATTAGAAGTTTAGAACTCAACCTATTATAGTTGCTCTGTACCCAATTGTTTTATCAAGCTTTTACATATTGCTATTAGCAGCATAACTTATTTCATTTTACTTTAGCACTAACATTGCTATGGTTCGATTTAAGACTCAGCTCCTGGCTAATGCTTTAGACGAGACGCTGAAATCATAATTATGATTTTCAATTGAAAACCCCATCGAATTGCGATGAAGTCTCTATCAGAGTTCCTCCCAGACGCGTTCGTACCAGTTTCTTTTACGAATAATTTTCATAGGACACGGTTGGATAGCTTTTGACGACGAAAGGATGAATGGGAGCAAGTTGGCCCAAACATTACCTGACTGCCAAATAAAAGAAACCAATATTACTCCCAATCAGGCCGGTCAATGGATTTGGTCAAATTAGATCAAAATCTGATCTAACATGATCTATTAGTTTATTTAATATATAAAAAGATTAGATCCACAAATTAAATGGATCAATGATCCAAATTTAGAAAATTTAAGACAAAATCAAAGAAATAGGGATGTCTGTACATTCAAACCGTCGAACCGCGAAATCAAATCGAACCAAACCAAACCGAACGGTTTGGTTCGATTTTAGACTAGGATGATTCGGCGGTTTGAAAATTTTATAAGCAAATCAGTTCGGTTCGGTTTGGTTTGTAGTTTTAGGAGTCAAATCAAACCAAACCGTTATATATATAATGTTTGAAAGATACAAATATATACAGTATTATTGTTATTAATAGTCTCTCTTACCTCGTCGGCGATCTTTCTCTTTCACCTCTCTAACATTCTTTCTCACACTTCATAGAACAAAAATTTACTCTCAATCATTGTAAGATCTCTCTCGACTTTAATGAAATTAGTCTCAAATTTATTCTTCTTTTTGAAAATTGGCATTGTTTTCTTCTTTTTCAAAATCTCTACAGTGGTTCTGAAAAAATAATTAATCAAAAAAGGAAATTTCTTTGAACCATAAAATCGAACCGAACCAAACCAAACCGAATGTTCGGTTTCAAGTCTTAGACGGTTCGGTTTGGTTTGGTTTGAAAAACCGAAACCAATAGAAGGTGGTTCGATTTGTGGTTTTGACATAAACTGAACGAAACCGAATCATTTACACCCCTAGTTTCTGGGGCTGTACTCAATTCCTAAATTATCTAAAAAGAAATCCATAACATATTAAATAATTTCGATCGGGCAAACGAGTGAGAAGATATGCCCTAATAACTGTTATGAGTAAAATGACGCATGCAACTATCATTTTACTTGTTACCCTGGTGGTTTTTGGGATATAACTTCTCACTCATCCATCTGATCGGGATAAATAATTAGTTTTTTTGGTTAATGAGTCATTAAATATGTTTGATCTAGATCGTGATCTAATTCATTAGGACTTAATGAATCTTTGATTTGTAGATCAGTGGATCATAAGTTTAGTTAATATGTTTCTCTACGGCAATTGGAGTTGGGGTGTAACTGCCTTATCCTAATGTCTTGTATAACTTGTACATAACGTTGTTTGGTTTACAATTATTTTTACAATTTTTGCTATAACTAAGACTTGATGAAGGATAAAGTTGTCTCTCACCATATAGTGGTGCACATTGGTGTGATAATTGTGCATATATTCGTCGTGTAAGGTGATGTTTTGGTTTTCAATTATGATAAAAATTTAGAAAAAATCATTTTACGGGTATATATTTTCTGTAAGAGACCTGACTCACCGTGAACTGAGTTATGAGAGAGTTGAGCTTCGTTTTATCTTCAATTATGAACCTTTTGAAGATTGGATGGATTCAATTTGGTCACATGTATGATGCAGGCCAAAGATTTTTCGTGGGTCGTCTCCTACTAGTAGCATCTTTGGCATTGTACCTATTAGGAAAAAGATTATGCTCTTAACTTCTGATTATAGTCAAACAAAGAAATTAATCAATGGAAAAATCAGAGTGGATGGAGCAGGACATAAATATATTGCTGGTATAGATGATGATTACAAGGCTTTAGTAAAAAAAAAAAAATACATATTCTCGACTTGACCAACTTCTAGGGGACAGACATCCAATGAAATTGGAACCGAATGTCCATTGTGTTTGGTATGGAGTGAAACAGAATATAAATTACTCCATTAATAATTGGTTCAAATTTCAAGTTTTTGGACAAAAAGGTCACAATCTGTAAAATTGAATTAGTGGAATTCAATGTTGGATTTTTTAACAGCATGTTGGTTTGATGCCGTGCGTACGAGGACAATAATTTTGTACCTGGTCAAGGAAACAAGATTTGTTTTTCTTGGTTTTTTTTTTTTTATTTTTTATGTTTTAAAGGGGCGTGGAAACCGGGAAGGGATCGAACCTGAGACCGCACTTAACTCTACTACTACTGAACCACCCCTTAAAAATTTGTTTTTCTTGGTTAAGTAATCAAGAAATTAAATATAAAGATGAGATAGATACGAGTAAAACTTTCTAGAAAAACTTTCTAGAAAAACTATACTCGAGTTTGTATTCAATTACACACACTACTTGCATATAAAATCATAATGGAAAGTGAGTCCAAGTGTCAAAATTGGATATTGACTTGGATTAGTTTGGTTGGTTTGTTGCAGGCAGTGCCTGATTTAAGAATTTTTGTTTGGTCGTCGATATGTATATTAGCAAAATAAAATTATTAAATATTGAGTTTGATATTTAAATTTATATTTTTTTTAAGTAAAATTACACTTTCAATTTTCTGAGAATTTAGTGAAACTATACTTTTCTTTGAAAAATTAAGAATATTACATTTAAATATTTTACTTTTAGGAGTCGAACTACTACTTTATCATTATTATTAATAAATAAATTAAAAAGGAAAAATCTGCATTTTCCAAACTTTGAAGTTATCGTGGCACCCCCTCTGCCACCCGTGCATCCGCCCCTAATTCGTTGTATAGGTAAATCGGGAGTAGGTGCGTAATTAATATAGAATTGTCAAGCTAAGCCGGGTTTTGGCGGTTCATACTCATGATTAATACAAGACGTCTTTCTACCTTGTACGAGCACAACTTAGTTGGTTCACGAGCTATTCACTATACGAATAGTCATTCGCAAATGGTTTGATTTGAGTAGAAAGCTCTCTAACTTGAGCTTAGTTCAATACAAACTCAACTAAGATTTTTTTTTTTTTTAATTACACATAAACATAATAGTATAAAGTCAATAGAAATTAAATCAAATTTTCCGCTATCAAACTTGCTAAGCTTGAACAAGTTCTAAAGAAATATAGGTTTTGCATGCTACTGTTGAGGCCTGAGGATGCTTAAGAAAAGTAGACTTCAATTCCTTTAGTTGTATCAGTTTCAAGTTATTGTTATTTAGCTCAGGAGTTATTTTGAATCAAAATCTAATGGTTAGCTCGGTGAAACTTTAACAAACTTAATTGACTCGCTTTAAAGACTTATTACCTTGTCAAAGTAAGATTTCGTCTTGTCACAACATGTGTTGAATTCATTATCCTATTATATATTGGGAAAGTTTATTTCCACTACGTTATTATTTACTTATCCATTACTTCAATATTATTAGTTCAAATTAACGCGTCTTCCACGATCCCTAGACCAAAGTGGGTTTCAAACTAATTTCGCTAGTTGCTGTGGTACTGAGCCTTTCATTGACCCCAAAAAATTTATACAAGATGAGAATTATCTCGATATCGCGATAAATGGTTCACTCCTCACAGGAATAGCTAGGTGCATCACTATTCTAACTCTACAATTCTCTATCAAACCACTCCATATACAATTAATTAAAATAAAACACGGCATAAAATATTTTGATAAAAACGTGAAGTAAAAATAGTGTCGGCCCGAGAATAGTGTGCACTGGTAACTATTTTGATTAAACTCTGCTTGAGAGTCAAAGGCAAGAAAATTAAAGTAGGATATATATCTTGGAGAAGTTAGATCGGATCTCCAACACAGAAGCTTGAAAAATTTAGGATTGATTTATGTATTGACTTTTCATATTTGAGGATCGAGTAAATAATGAGTGTAACAGTGATGACTGACTGACGTTGTATCACAATCCAATCAATCAACAAACTTGTTGATAAACATAAGTAACTAATTTGATTACCACATAAAAAAAAAAGTAACTAATTTGACTGACGTTGATTACCACATCAAAAAAAGTAACTAATTTGATTACCACATTCATTAAAAAAGTAACTAATTTGATTACCACATGAGTAACTAATTTGACTGACGTTGTATTACAATCCAATCCAATCCAATCTAGCATTTTTAATGAATGATCGTACCAAGGCGATAATAGAGTATTACCATTGTACTTCATTTTTTTTTTCCTAAGGGACACATTTTGACAGACCACATGCTTCTTAGTTCATACTACATGTGAAGAAAGGACCCATGGAACCTTGTCCTAGTTAGGTCCTAGTTAAGGACCTATGTAGGATTTGGGTGAGACATTTGTAATATTTAAAACTTTATTTTGTAACTCAACCAAAAATCCTGAACTAATTTACCAGTACTAAAATCAAAGTTAATTACCTACTTTTAAGTGCCAAACTTGATTTAGATTTTCTAGACATTTATTTATATGATCACATCACATGCAGGCCAAATGTTGTTCCTTAGGTAATTCATTTTCTATTTTAGTATTTATTTATCTACTCATTGATCCAGCTGGGTCCTTCAATCCCGCGTTAAATGCGGCCTCCCCTATACGCTAAACGCAGTCCTCAACGAAATTACTAATTTGTCCTTGAATGTGTATATTTCGGATATGTATGTTTTTGACATGTTTTGTGGTTTTTTTTTTTTATGTTTGTTTTAGTTATAATTTACATTTAAAAAATAAAAGGTACATGAGGCCGGAGCAGCCTCTTGTCCCTCTTTGACATGCGGCCAAACCAGCCTCATGTCCCACTTAAATTTTTTTTTGTAAAAAAAAAAAAAAAAAGGTACATGCGGCCGGAGTAGCCTCATTTCCCTCTTTTGACATGCGGCCAGACCAGCCTTATGTCCTTTTTTTTTTTGGCAAAAAAGTTGTTTGAAAAAACAAAAAGAAATAGCAGTGTGCATGCATGTCCCTTTTTTTTTCTTTTTTTTTTTTAAAAAAATTGTTTGAAAAAACAAAAAGAAATAGCAGTATGCATGCATGTCCCTTTTTTTTTTTTTGCAAAAAATCGTTACAAAAATTAATCAAACATCATTTTGGACGAATAAATATACATCGGAGCAGCCTCATTAATTGTTACAAAAATAAATCAAACATCATTTTAGACGAATAAATATACATCGGAGCAGCCTCATTTCTACAATTATCTTTGTCGAATCACTGAGAAATTTAACACAAAATATGTCAAAAACATACACATTCGAAGCAAATGAAAGTGAGAGTTTTAAATTGAATATTTTCGACAAAGAACCACTGAGAAATTTAACATACACATTCGAAGCAAATGAAAGTGAGAGTTTTAAATTGAATATTTTCAAAATATAAAAAGACGAGGGTAAATTAGTAATTTTGTCAGGGAAGTGGGGCTGCGTTTAGCGTCTATAAACTTTTATTTTGCAATTTTTCAGTATAAAGAGAAATTTAGAAAGTAACTTCAGAATTTGAGTTCATCATAGATTACTGGGGTTAACTTGAATCAGGTTAATCTCGAAAATTGTCTACTGAGTGTAGGGAGGAAAATTGCAGAAATTCTCGGGAGAGTATGGGTGTTTTACGAGAACTAGATTTTTGTTTTTTTTCTTCCGGTCATCCACGAGGTGTCTCATACCATATATATTGGATCTGAGATTAAACTTAAACTTCGCTCGTAGTACTGATGAGCCTGCTACTGGCTCAAAGGATTTTGTGTGTGGGAGCACACGACTCTCGCTAAATTCAGGAGATTAATTAAGGGGTGTTTAACGGTACTAGATGTTTTTTTTTTACAAAGTTATATAACACCTTAATGCACTCATTTTAAGGATTTTATTAAACATATTTCATCTATCATTTATGCACAAATCTTATAAGATGATTGTGGGCTTCCTAATCGTCTATATATCCCAAATGGAAAATAATAATTAATTAAAAAAGAAAAAAATAAGAACAGTATGAGCTATCAAACAAATGAAAAACTCCAAAATATTAGTACCTAAAACTTTATTAACCATATTAAACTAGCATTTCTTTGTCAATGACACAAATTGGAGAAAGAAAAAAGAAAGAATAAAATGGAAGAATGTTTGTACGTAGCTAGCTCGATGGTGGATGTTATCTTTTGTAATTATGCATGCTCTCCATCAAACGAACTTAATTGGACACAAGAGAATGGATATATATATAAACACGTAATCTAAAGGATAACTATCTCGTAATTCTCAATTAATAATTAGTTTATTCATAGAGTACGTTGAACTCTAATTAATTTGTTTCGCACCATGCATGGCATTTTTGTCTGAAAGAAAAAAAAAAAAAAAGAAGTTGACAAACGAAAGTGAAAAGAAAAAAGTTGTAAAGAAGCATGCCATATCCATGGAAGAAGTGGAACTTTTCAAAAAATAATAAAAAAAAAAAAATCCATGGAAGTGGAAAAGATATGCTCTCTCCAAAAAGAGACTCATTCGTATCTTTCCCACTTCAAGCTTTGGTCTAAGATTAATTGAAATATCTTTAAATCATTTATTTGTTTGGTAGTTTTTATATTAATTGTCCAGTTGAATATTAGAAACTAAATTCTGATATAATAGCTGATCATCGATAGGTTTCAAATTCAAACAAACTCGTAAGAAAATCTTAGCTTAATTAAAATACAATTCTCTCTCTCTCTCTCTCTCTCTCTCTCGATCTCTCCCCAATGAACTTAAGATTAATATAGTTTGATATATATATATATATATATATATATATATATGTTCTTAATTTGTTATAGAAAATATGATTAATTACTTCTATGAATGAATGAATGAATGAATATTGTTTTGGTAATCAAGAGTTGTATTCGCTTACTACGATTTTAATGTAATTTTAAGAAGATGGTAGTTCAAAATTTCAATTCGCATAATTAATTAGGAAAGTCATTCTAGCTTAGTCTGTGATAAACTGCATGCGTCATAATAAAATTAATTTCCAATAAACAATATGTTTAAGAAAAGTTATCCACGTTAGGACTCTTCTCTCCCCGGTAAAGATGAAGAAGATATAAATCATGACTCCACTATATATAAACAACCAACCAACCATACGAATAAGTCTTATGAACAAGCAACCAAAACAAAATAACCTAACTAAAGGCATCCAATTCTTTTAATTGAAAGGCAAAACAAAAGTACGACAAACACAATTGCTTCATCGGTTTATGAATTCAACAAATGCTTCATTCAATAATAATTATAAAAAAAAAACAAACCAAAGTTGTAGCGGGCGGTTCGAATACGTGCATATATGGACTATGGTCAAAGACTAGCCAAAATGAAAAGGTGGGAGCTCAATTGAACAATCTTTAAAAAAGACAAAGTAATGTGCATAACATCATCATCTAATTAATGCTCATACGAATATCAACATCGACGACAATGAAATCGAAGTCTGCCTGATGGGTCAAAAGGCGATAAAGAGGAAAGGAAAGCAAAAATCATCAAGGACATGAAAACGTTAACGAAAAGTGGAAGGCGTATCACGAAATAAGTGGGAAAAAAAAATGAACATGGTCAAGGAAATGAAAGAAACTATGAATAATAAAACAATTGCATCAAGAAGTTTGCAACATTATTAGAGCCTGCAAACATAATCTTGACTAGTTTACATTTTATATTTTTTAATTTGGGTTATTTTTAATTCTGGTAATCTTTAGTTTGGGTAGTACTCTTCTTATTTATGCAATTTTCAATTAATTTAATCTTTTATTTACATAATTTATTTAGATTTTAGATATTGTAATTATGTCGCTTCTCTAAGTTAAAAAAATCAGCCATTATCAAACTAGCCGTTGTCGAAAAAAATTAAGAAATAAATAAATTATTGATGGACATAATATGTTTTTTTTAAATAATTAATAAATTATTTTTAATAATTTTTTTATTTTAAAAATAAAGATATTACTTTTGAATATATATTGTGAAATAATAAAATATTTAGTAATTAATAGGTTCATCCTAAATAACTTTTTATAAATTTATCTATAGTAAAAAATAAGTTTAGAAAGAAAAATGAATGCTCATATTTTGTAGAAGTACACCATCCGTTAGAAGAAATAAAAACTCAGCGAATAAAATGAAATATGTAGTAGAACATATTTCCTAGAGGTGGCAAATGGGCAGACTGGGTGGGTATGGGCGACACCCATATGGGCGACGGGCTTAAATGAGCAGGTAAGTGAGTGCCCAATTAATAACATGGGCATAAATGGGCGGGCCTCAAATGGACTCGGGCGTCCATTTACCCATTAAAATAAAAATAAACACAAAGATTTCCAACATTTCAAAAATACAAAAATTAGAATAAGTATCCCTTATTTTATTTTAGGTTATTCTAAAATAAGCACTCCATCCATTCATAAATTATTGTCGTATTTGAGTTTTTTTTAGTCAAATTGACTATTTTTCAAATAAAAATTTGAATTATATATTTTCATTTTTTTAAAATCATAAAATACGTAATTGGTAATATTATTTTTGGTATTACAAATTACGTGTCTTATAATTTAAAAAATATATATTATTTATATTTTTATTTAAAAAATAGTCCATTTGAGTTTTAAAAGTCAAATAGGACAATATAGGTAGGAACTGAGGAAATATTTTCTTTTGATTTAAAAAAAATCTCTTAAACAAATTATCTATAATAAATATGGAGTTTATGGATGCATTAAAAAAAAAACATCATCTTTTTTTATACATTAGACGTGAAAAAGAAGCAAAAGAGTGTGGGTGCAAAGAAAAATGGTAATGACTTATGGGTGCAAAGCAAAATGGTAATGACAGTGCAAAACAAAATGGCAATGACAGTGCAATAGGGACGTTATTTTCTATTCATGATATCCATCTATTATCAATAGTAAATTATTAATGAGTTAGATAGGTGTTTATTTAAGTTTACATGTGTTCACTAAAATTAATGATTTCAAATAGATATATTCACTTATACCCATTAATAATTTTAAATTTATCTATACCTATTATTTAATGAACAAACTGAACAAACATACGGTATGGACAAAAATTGCCACCTCTAATATTTTCCCATGGCTTTATGCCTACCTTGTGAAGATAAATTTAAAGCAAAGAATTGTCATCTAGTTGGATACAAAACTAAAAGAAGCTAAGCAAGAAAATGACAGACAACTAAGGTGGGCCCAAATCAAATATCGAATCCTCTTGGCTGTTTGTTTGTATGTGGTCACACCCACATCTACTTTAATGGATCTGAGCACCATGTCAATCTAACAAGTAACAACCCTCTCTACGACTAAAATTACCAAAATAGCATAGCACTCCCCCCCCCCCCTCTTTCTCTTTCCTCTCATCTCAAAATATGCCA
The DNA here is from genome assembly GCA_016624345.1 of Platycodon grandiflorus. NCBI lineage: Eukaryota > Viridiplantae > Streptophyta > Magnoliopsida > Asterales > Campanulaceae > Platycodon > Platycodon grandiflorus. Next base: position 56,564,693 of record CM028363.1, read on the forward strand.
AAGTAAGTGAGTGATACTTGGGTTTACTTTTCAAAGCTCTATAATTACTTGAGTTTAGTTTTGTGATTTGAGTAACAATTTGTAACTTTACTGGGAAATGTAATTGCATTAAAATTTGATTGATGTAAATAGCTTTATCGTCTTTGTAATTTTACCAAATTTAAAATAAATTAGAATTAAGTTTTTAGAATTAGAAATACCTTGAAAAATCTAATAAATTAAATAATAGCAATAGATTAGGTCACAGGGCTATAAGAGAGGGTTAATTTAGTGTAGTGCGTCGCTTAGTGTTATTTTCTATTTGAGCAGTTCATTTGTATATTTTGTCTGATCTTGAATACGACGTCGTATAATTTATTTGATTAAAACTGAAGAGAAAGTTAGACAGGATCCACACTCTGACGTTGACGAGTCGAAGTTCGATAGCTTCAATTTGAGGTTCTTGTTGGGGAAAAGTGTATCACTAGTCCTGTATTTTAAAACTTTTTGTTATGAGTTCTTGTACAAAAGTTTACCATTTGATTTGATACAAGTTTAAAGGAATAAAATTAAAACATGATTTGGAAGAATGATCTACCTGTCAAGGGGTCCACAATATCCAGCTAAGTTCCTCGATGTGGAGCTCAGCTATCGCACGAGAGAGAAGATCGATCTTGATTTTGGCAGTATGTGTGTGTGCAAAATATACACCTCATTAAAAATACTCCACTTAAAAAGACTTTCAATCAGATTCTTTCACATAGGTTAATTTATTTTTCATATATTAATTTTATTAGTTATAGTAAGAATGTGATTATATTTTATTAATAAGTAACGAAACTATTAAACATATAATTAGTAAGGGATATACTAGAAGAAAACTAAGATAATTAATTATTTAACTTTTAAAAAATGAACAAACATTTTAGGATAAATAAAAATAGAATGGAAACAATCTTTTTTGGTATGGCGGGAATACAAATTATTTGTTCTACTTCAAAAAAGAATCTTACCCTATCCCAAAAAAAATATATTTTTTTTAAATCGTAACTTTACTTATTTATATTTAAGGATGTTCAAAAAACTCGAACTATGTTCAAAATCCGCAATAATCCGCTTTTAATTAAACGGTTTGGTAAGATATTTTCAAAACCGGCCCTTTGGGTCAGGTTCCATTTTAACCCCAATTAACCACTCATAAACCCGACCCAACCTGCATATATGCATAATAATAATTACTCAACTATATTACCCCTGCTCGTAATATTATTTTAAAGTTTGGTTACTTGATTTTCATCATTTTTTTTTATTCCTTATGAGACTAAAGTTTAGCTCTTCATTATACTCTTTTAAATATTTTTAAAAACTAAACATAAGTGAATTGTGAGGAAATTTTATTATAATGTTTTTTATAATTTCATGAGTACAGTACTTGCCATGCATATATAGGATCCATAGTAATTACTACATGCATGCATGTTTCACCAAGTATACTTAAAGTACACAAGAGGTCCTCTCGATCAATTAGGGACACTCACATTCTACAATTGTGAATCTGACTCATTTACTTGTTGAACATGTCTCAAGCTGATCGATCCAACCTGGAATATGACATGATTAATTTTTTTAATTAATTTGATTTTTTCAATCAAGCTTAAACTAAGCTCATGTTTTGCTTTGTTAAGTTACAAACTTGAGTTTGAGTCAAAGCTAATTCGAGTATAACGACCTCATTATATTTTGTGAAAACAATCTGGCAAGAAAATGTCTCATATAACTTTCAAATTCTACCAATATATATATATATATATATATATATATATATAACTTTCGAAAAATATAAAGATCAACATGTTCTCAATTTGCTGTCAATAATTTGTAAAAGTCATTAATTCAAGTAATCACTAATGAGCAATGGCATAAATACTTTGATCACAACGCGCGCGCAATGCCAGCATCCCCCCTTTCACTGCATCTTTTCCTTGATCGATCCACACTATAAAGGAAAAGCAAATTTACACTGTTAATTACTAGCTAGCATACACTTCAAACATTCTGATTAATTACAAAAAATTAAAACGAATGAAAGGTGATCATGAGCTAGAATGTTTTGTAGAAATTCACTTGATCTTAAGCTTGTAAATTTCAAAGATTTGTACTTTTATACATTTATCTTCACTTACGAAGTTGAGTTAATTTACATATGACTTTCACATGGTACGAGGTATGTGATCCATCCAAGACCGATTAATTCCTTAGAAGCAAAGTGTTTTCAATTAAACAAAATTGGGACATACTGTCAATTTCTTATAAGAACACATGGGATAAAGTAGTACACTAAAAACTAAATAATTGTAGATGTCAACTACATTAAGATGATCTTATTTGCATATATATATATATATATATATATATATATCCATGGCATTAGTTAAGTAATTCCTTGTAAAACAAGAAATGACCTAGCTAGCTAGCTAGCTGTAAGGCAAATGAATAAATAACATATATATATATATATATATATATATATAGGTGTAACAATTTTTGAGGGTCGCGAACATCAACCTCAAAATATCTTGCAATATTATATTATTAAAACTAGCTTGTCCCTCAGCGCTGGTTACTTTCCGCCATACATGATAAATCTTCTTTGGGAGAAAGAATACTCATAGTGGGGTGGGACAAGGGGAGCTCTTGTTTCGAAGAAGTAACCTTGTCGTTATGCTTAGAAATGAAAAAAAAAAAAAAAAGGTGAGCAATTTTTATTTTATTTTTTGTTTGAACACAAGAAAGAGAAAAAAAAAAAAAAGGTGAGAAGTTGAATAAAGCTTCCATGGTCATTTCCCAATATTAAAAAAATGGGTTCATAATGTTGCTCATTGGGTCCCACAGACTCTTGTGAAAGACCACCATGCAGAATGCTGGAGTATATTTCAACTCATGACAAGGCTTTTAATCCATTTACCAAATGTAAAAGCCAAAAAAAAAGTCTTCACTAGATGATAAGTAAAAATATACTCAGCTACATAGACTCTATGATTTCACAATTAATCAAAGAACAATGCTACAAGCATTTTCTTTTTTAATCACCATACTTCTACAATCACAATTTCAAAGTATACTGCTAATGATGATATCCTTGTTAATTTAAAATGCAGCTTACTTTTTAAATCATCCAAATCATATTACTATAATTATGGTAGAAGTCTTTCATGAAATTATTTTCTTTCACTTGAGGCATAAATTTACTTTGATTCCAAAAGGTTTGATCCCAACTTATTCCCCTAGATTCAATCATTTCTTGTGCTCAGCACATCAGAAGTAATTTTTAAATTTACAGGTTGAACATGGAGATGCACTCTTGGTCTCGCCCAGAAATATAGATTTAGTTGACATGTGCGCAAACTAGCAAACCAAGCTATCGACTGAACTAAAAAAAGAAGAGAAAAACTTTATTAATATATCACGAAGTTACAAGGATAAATATTGAAAGTAGACCTTGTAGTCGACTAAACTTTAATGGTAATGATAAGTGCAAATAAATGTAATACTTATCGTTAGAATTTTGTGCTTAATTTTTGGGCAAATATTACACTTGTGCTGGTGTTTTGTATGTTTGATGATTGTAGGTGTAGAGGAGGCTTGTGAAAGAAAAGTGGACAAAAGTGCTGACTTGAAAGAAAAATGACTTTAGTGATGTCGCGTGAGCATGTGCTAATTCAAGGAAGTGGTGCTGTAGCAAATGAAAAGCGTCGCATGGGCACGTGCTAGCTGCGAGTGCAAGTCGAATTCAAAGAATTCAAAGAGTATTTTAGAAAATTAGGGAATTGTTTATGTCCCTAAAGTAAATTATTTTTATTATTTATTATGTTCTCTTTCTTTGTAAAAAGTCTACTAGGCAGTTTTAGGAAGTTACTTAGCAGTTTCTTTTAGAGCACGTTTGGTGTAGCGTTTTGAAAACGCAGTGTTTTAAAAACGCGTTTCTAAAACGTAGATTATTTAAAACGGTTTTTTCTTTACAAATGCGTTTGGGATATTATGTCAAACGTGCTTTTTATTCCCTACTTGCGTTTAAAATCTGCGTTTGGGAAAAAGCTAGGAATTCAGCGTTTTAAAGCAGCTGCGTTTGAAAATTAGCGTTTTCTAATGTTGAAAGCTAAGTTAAGGAATAATTGCATTTAACCCGTTTGGCGCAGCGAACAACAGGTTCTTAAGCAAAAATTGTCAAGTAATGGAAGGAGTGCGTGAAAAGAGATGTCAAAAAAGGGACAAAATCGCTAGAGGCTGGGGAGAGTAAAAGGAGACGAAGAAAAGAAGAGTATGCAGCCAAGGAAAAAGAGGAAAAAAAGAGATAAGTTTTAATTAAGCAGCTTTCTTCTTGGGAGATCAAAAACACTTGCTGGATTTTTTTCATTGGTATTTTGTAAGTTGTCAGTGAATATGGATAGTGGCTACTGGCTAGTTTTCTTCTGCAGTCAATGAACAATTTAACTACTGTGGGATCAAATTGGTGATTAATCTTTCTTCATTGTAAGTATTTATTCGATCTCTGTTCTTCTTATTCACTGAATGCTGTGATTAGTTGATGTTCAGGGCCAGCCCAAATGTCAATTGATATAATACTCTATTGTAGTTGAAACTTTTTATCCGTAATTGTCTTTGTGTTTTGACACCGTAGCGAGTAACACACTTTTTAGGCATCACAAGCATAATTGCATTGTGTTGTGTTGCGGGAACAAATAATCTAGTTTAAATGGTGTTGCATCAGTATCCATTGATTAGAATTGAGTCTCTTTTTTTTTATTGCAACTGAATTGTTAAATTTTACGAGCGTATCAAGGGTTGTAATCCGGTTAGGTGGGGGTTAATTAGCTAGCTTCTCTTAATTTCTAATTTTAGGAGAGATTGGTTGTTAGACGTTTGTCGACAACTATAACTAGTTTATTTATAGTTAAGTGAGACATATTTGCATCAATGGTCACTAGTGAAATTCGAGATGGAACTTGATTCCTTGACTGAAATTTCGTTTATTGAAAATTATCAAACATAATCTTTAATTTCTTTGCTTACATAAATTCTTTTCAATTCAGTTTTTATTAAATCGTTTGTTAGCTTTTAGCTTAGATAAAAACCTCAAATCACATTTTTATTTGTTCTCTTACAATTCTCAAAGAAGTAAATATAACGTTCCTTGTGGATATGATCCCGACTTATCCTATATTCGTTATTAGGAAGTGGATAATTTAATTTTGACGGCCCGTCATGTACTTTAGAAATGAAAAAATGAAGATCAAAATAGAGTTACTGGGAAGAAAAAGTAAAAAAAGAAAAAAGAAAAAAGAAGAAGATAAGCTTAGGGTCAAACTAATCATAGTGTTGATTGAGTGATTAGTTTAATGCTATGATTGGTTTAATCCTCCTTTATTAAATCCCATTCCTTTGGCTGTACTGATGTTTAATCATAGTTTATACCAAGGTGAGGTATATAGCAGACACACATGGGTGCCCACATTATCAATACATAAATCTTGTTTTTCCAATCCCTAATTACTCCACATCATGATCATTAATTTCTTTTCATTAATATTTAATGCAAGTAATTAAGTTCATAATACATCATTATCATAAATTTAGTGAGAAATTGCCTTTTATTTCTCTAATATTATGTCTGTTTCCCGTCATTACTGCAAGCGGGGATTAGTTTCAAATGCAATGTCGTTTGAAGATATTTTATTGATGAACAAAAAAAGAAAAAAAAAAGTGATATATAGTAGAAAGAACCAAAATAAGAAGAAAATAATCACATTTTATTTCTCTAATTTTATGTCGTGTTCCGTCATTCGCAAGCGGGATTAGTTTCAAATACAATGTCGTTTGAAGATATTTTATTGATGAACAAAAAAAGAAAAAAAAGGTGACATATAGTAGAAAGCACCAAAATAAGAAGAAAATAATCACATTTTATTTCTCTAATATTATGTTTGTTTCCCGTCATTACTACAAGTAGAGATTAGTTTCAAATGCAATGTCGTTTGAAGATATTTTATTGATGAACAAAAAAAGAAAAAAAAAAGTGATATATAGTAGAAAGCACCAAAATAAGAAGAAAATAATCACATTCTTTTACTTATTAAGTAATTTAGTTTAATTAATTTAAAAATCAAATGTTATTTAGAGCTATAAATTACAAGAAGCCCATACCTATTACTTGCTCTTTTTTTTCTTTATAAAAGTTGTTTAGTTTTTCTTAAACTTACATACGATACTTTATGCTAATCAATTTTTGCCCACCTCAACTCAATCAACTTCTATGAACTTTTCTAGTATTTTCTATTATCGAAATAAACAAAAGATTATAACAATAATAAATGAATATATTTTAAAATATCCCGAACAGCAAAAAAATAGAAAATCCTCAACAGTAGGTTGTATTACAGTATATGATAAATATATATATATATATATATATATTTATTAAAATTGGTGAGAATACCTTACATTTTGACACCTCACCGTCCTTTTTGGATTCCTCTTAATTCTCAAGCTCCAAGTAAACTTGACTTTTGGAATGAGATGAATTTTCATTTCTAAGTCATTACCTAATACCTATACATAATAATAATAGGTATAGGTAATAATAATATGTTTAACAATAGGTATTACTATTAGGTAATACCTTTTTCTAAAAAAAAAAATATTGTCAATAAGATTTGAACACACTTTTTAAATTATAAATATATATCTTAAACCAACTCAACCAATTATACTATATGTAATGATTTAAAAATATATTACATTATTATATAAGTCATTTTGTAATTTAAACTAACTATAAATGTTACTCTCTTCATGTCAAATTATGAGTTTCATATTCTTATTTAAGACGTCCTAAAATAATGTATATAATATGTGATACATAAACAAAATTTTAAATCATTTCATTCAAAATTGATGCTTTTTTTGTTGTTGTTGATATTTGTGCAAGTTTCTTTTTTCACATTGACATTCTATAAAAATATGCAAATATAGTATCCAACTAAATATTTTCTAGTCATTAAATGATCTTCAAAAATTATTTTAAAAATATAATTATATTCAATTCTTAAACAATTCTCCTTTACCAAAAAAATTATTTTTCTTCAATATGTCCCAAACAAAGTAATTATTTTATTAAAAATCTTCAAATATATGTCTAAAATATCTTTATTAAGTACAAGATGGAAAACAAGAAAAGAAAAAAAACTCAACAATTTGATATCATTAAAAGATACTTAAAAATAAAAAAAATAATTAGAAACGAAAATACATGTATTGACCAGCAATAAAAAAAATTTATTCTAAAATAAAAATATTATAATAAATGACCACTAATTTACATATATTAACAACTCTTAACTTTTGTCAAATATTAAATAAACAAAGGCTAATATTAAATAATAATAATTTTTTAAAAAATATTTTAAAATATATCAATTAATTTTAAAATCAAATTAACCAGTGTGAAGGACGGACGGACGCAGTAACTGGTTAAAAAGAAAAGTAAGAGAATAATACGTAGATCTTGTAGGCTATAGGTATTTCTTTACGTAAGCATAGATGTAGGTTAAGCTAAACAAACACACACGGCGCAAGTTAGCTTTAAGGGTCCTTTTGCCATTTGATTGCTCGAGCTTTCCCGAAAATATGTATTACTGTTACTAGTAATATAAATTATTGTTATGTTTAATTTTTTTTAAGTTAAACGGACTATTTTTATATGTAAATTTGACTTTTAATTTTTTAAAACTATAAAACACCCAACTTGTAGTACTTTTTTTGCAATACAAATGACGTGTTTTATAATTTTTAAAAAAAATAATATGTTAAATTTGTATTTAAAAAATAATCTGTTTGACTCAAAAAAATTAAATAGGATAATAATATAAGATCAGAGTCTATTTTTAAAAGTTAATATGTGACTAAATTATCAAAATTTTACATATTTTATTTATATTTTAGAAAATAACATTTTAGTACTTAAAAACTACATTAAAAATACTATAGATTACAACTTTTATAACATTAAAAAAATAATAAATTATCGGTTAATTTTAACTAAGTTAACTGAAAAAAGTCAAAAGTTAACTCTTTACCTGAAACAGAGGGAGTATTTTAGATATGACCCAGCATATTTGTATTATGAAAAAATGTTGTACAATATACTAAATTGGATTACATATAGAATTTTTTGTGTGTGTGGCTATTCCTGTAGTTAATATTTTCACTCTAATAATTAATACTCATTTTCTGCCTAAAAAATAATCTCGTTTAACAAACCAATATATATTTTTTAAATTGTAGCTTTACAGGTACCTTCTTTAACTACACTAAAATTATTACTTTTTTTTTTTAGAAATAAAACTATTTTTTGGGAGAAATCAAAGAAGAAAGGGAGATTATTTTTTTAACACGGAGGGAGTACTATAACTAGAGTTTTTCAAAAAACTATTAAATTTAAAGTAATAAATATGCCTAGCAATTTTACAACACAAATAATATCCTTAGTAAGTGTGAGATAAAAAAAAATATTATGTTGATTTGACACTACTAAATAAATTTTAAGAGTTTTAAAATAAATTAATTATTTAAAATTTGTGTATAATCAATAAGAACACCTGGGGGGTACTGTTCATCGGTTCAGTTTTCAGATTGTTCGGTTCGATTTATTTTATTTTTGTTCTTTCAACCTTAAAATCGAAAATCAAACCAAACCAAATAAAAACCAAGAAACCAAACAAAATTCAAATTCGATTTTCTGTTTGGTTTGATTTGGTTTTCGGTTAAATCAAACAAATGTTAGAACTATAATCTAATTCAAAGTTTAAATATTTTAAGATTGAAAAAACATCCAAAACAAAGATTAAAACTTTAACAAAATTACATAATGACCCAAAAAATGTAAGATTACATATACTTAGTCACTCGAACTTGAAGGAAGTCTTTGATTTTACACATTAATTTGACCTTTCTTGGCACTAAACATCCACTAAACTTGAGTTGTCACTTGTGTTATTTTTGCAACGCATTACAAAATTATATAATGATCTAGCACATTCCATACAGATTAAAGAGAAAGAAAGTCATTACTCAATAGACCATTTGCAAAATTACAGGAGTGTTCAGGGTTGAGTTAGACTTTTTTGGCAAAAGTAGTCTTCCTTTGAAGGATTAATCATTATTTTTATTATTATAATATATCTAATAATTATTTTATTTAAAGGGCTAATAATTATTTATATAACTAATAATAATATTTTGGCCAAAATATAAAAAAAAAACCCCAAAGTATTCACCAAATTCCACTTTGCACCCTAATTTGAAATTTGTGCGTACAAACACTCCACGTTCCAATTTGTCCCACTTAACACCTCGACTGTGATCGACGTTAAAAATATTAACGGAAGCCATCACATGCCTTGCACGAGGGGGGCAATTGGGTCTTTTTCTCATTGTCTTCTTCCCCAAATTAAAACTAGGGTTTAAATCTTATCTTAATCCCTCCAATCCTATTCAGAAAAAAGAAAATTCATATTCAAACTTCATATCTTAATCCCTCCATTTAAGCATTTCTTCCTCTTCCCTCTAATCTTTCCACCATTCAACACCCACCAAAGCTCCCACCGCCACCGCGCTAGCCGCCAAAATCCCAAGACCCACCACCAATTATAAAATCGCCGCCACCGCCCTGTTTGTTTGAAGTACATGATATGGGCGTATTGACGGCTAGAATCAGCTCCATTTTAATCCTCCCCTCTCTCGACGTCGCCACCACTGGAACCCGGCGAAGACTTATGAACTCTTACGTTCTATGAAAGAGTCGAACATCCTATATCATCCTTTAGCCGGTCATGGAACCGGGAATACGACATCACAGGCAATGATCCCCTAGATTTGGTCTACGCACCTAACTAGGCATGCCAGAATCACCCCTTGATTGATGCTACAGGTTCCTGTTCGGAGTGGTTTTGATCTTAACCCTTTATAGCTTAGCTGCTCTATCTATACATTTTCTAGTTTCAGCTCTTTCAATGTCTCACGGAAGTAAATTTGGTTTAGGATTTGTAATGCGCCTTTCTCAGACAACCAATTCCCCAAAACTTACACCTTAATCCAAACTTTGTGCAGGGTACAGTGCATTCTAATAAGTCTGGGAAGTCTTTCGGATCCCAACTGTAGGGTCTCTTCACCTTTTGAATTGAAGGGTATTCTGGCTATCCGAATTTCTTTTATGAAACTCGAGTGTTCGCGAGGGTTGATCTTCTTACACTGAGAGTTTACCGTATATATATTGGGATCTTCAGAAGGTTGGTTTATGTATGAAGATTGTATGATCTAAACCCTAGTTTTAATTTGGGGAAGAAGACAATGAGAAAAAGACCCAATTGCCCCCCTCGTGCAAGGTATGTGATGGCTTCCGTTAATATTTTTAACGTTTCGTTAATATTTTTAACGTCGATCACAGCCGGGGTGTTAAGTGGGACAAATTGGAATGTGGAGTGTTTGTACGCACAAATTTCAAATTAGGGTGCAAAGTGGGATTTGGTGGATACTTTGGGGAATTTTTTATATTTTGGCCTAATATTTCTAATTTTATTATATTTTTTTTAATTCAGTTTTTAGTTTGAAAGATAAAATTAAAAATCAAACCAAAAATTATATTAGAATTTAGTTTTGCCAAACATATCAAACCAAAAATTAAAATTAAATTTAATTTTAAAAATTTTAATTTAGATAATTAATATTTTAATTTAATTTTCGAATGAAGCTAAAAATACTGAAAACCTTTAACAACACCTACTTTGGAACCGAGTTCCCCACAAGATGATGAGATAATGATGTCCCCAGCCTCTCAACAGTGGAGAGCGAGAGAGAGGTAAAAGTAGAAAAAGGGGGGCACCTCTTTTTATCCCACATTCTGATCATTGATTCCAGTTGGGCTTCCAGTGAAACCAACTGGCTTTCTTCACATTTCTGCAATAATGGTTTTTTCTTTTTCTATTTGCAGAAAAAGTTGAAACCTTGATAATTCTTTCGGCCATACAGAGCCTAATAAACAGACCTTGATATAGGCAATACAAAGTGGCCCCATTTTTCTTCTTTTCTGTAATATTGATTCCTTCTGGCTTCATCTTGCCGAATTTAACTTCTGGGTTTCAACCCTCTTGTTTTCTTGGCATGATTCTTTCCCCTTTTGCTCTTGCTAAGGTTGTGGTTTTGTAGAGAGAGAGAGAGAGAAGGGTCTTCAGCAATGAATTTAAGGACAGATGAGATATCAAAGAGATTGGATCACTCTGTTTACGTGGTTTGGGGTGTAATTGGAGAGCTTTTGTGGGGTTTTCTTGGAAATTCGTTTCGTGGTTCAGTCTTCTTGGAGGATTCTCTTAAAGGTGTCTTCTTGAGGAGTTAGTTTGAATTAATTTAACTGTTTTCTTGCTGAGTATACTGTAAAATCAACTGGCTTTATGCTATCCTCATTCAAATTTGAAATTTCCATAGTGGTTCTTTCTTGAAGGTCTTCTGTTGAATGAGGTTTTCAAGGCTTTTCTTGAAGATATGCAAGTGGGTTTTGGTTAAGATGTCTTTGAATTGCAAGCACTCTGGCTCAAATGGTAAAATACCGGCCAATTCTAAGGCAAAGAAGGCTAAGGAGGCTTCCAGTGGATCTAATGGTGGCTGGAATGGGAGAAGACTACTCCTTCTTGTGTGGGTCCCCCTGGTTGTCAGTGGGTTCTTTTGGTTGTTAACTGGTTTAAGTGATGGAGTTTTGAGGAGGGAGGTGGAGTCAAGAAACATGCTTGAAGTCAAAGCTCTAGTCTTGCTTGAATTTTTCAATGCCAGTAAGGAACAACTGCATGAGCTGATTTATTCCTTCCTCAGATTTGATAAGGTGCTTTGTTTATATATCCCGAATTTATATTGCTCTTATTTTTTAAATTTTAGCTGAGGTAAATTGTTAATGATAACCATAATTTGTGCTAAAACTGCTTCTTGTTGGTCATGAAGATGACTGAATTGGAGAAAAGGAACAGGATTCGACATAATAACTCCTTGTTCTTTTTATAGCTATCCACATGTGTCTGATAAGTGTGATTCACATCTTGATTTGGAGGGCTTAAGGGAATAAACGTACTATTTTTGTTAGTATATAGGTATTCTAATCCAGGGAAGGTATGATAATTTGATTAAAATATCTGAGCCTTTGAAGTTCCCCACCTGTTCCTCATTATGAAGAAAAGAAGATGGCTTTCTCACTGCAATATGGTTGTACTTGGGCATTAATGTGAACTGTTTGATTGATGATGTACTCTTATTTGAAAAAATATTTAGAAGTCATAGAACACCTCGTCAGCAGAACCAATCAGGGGCCTTGAAGTTGTTCATGTGGATGTTAAAATGAGATTAAAAAACAAAGGGTTAAAAATTGGGGTTCAACAATTGCAAGTGGTGTGCCATGTCAGCAGTTTCAAGGCCCCTAATTGGGAGCTCTCGGACCACTCTCTTCTACACTCTTCTGAGTTCTGTTGACTCTGCTATGTATTCATATTATTATCATCCCAGTTACCAGAAATTTGTTTTACCTTTACATAACCTGGTAGATGACAAGTATCAATTCACTGCATTTAATAAGGGAAATTGTCATAAATGAATGTTTCCATTGCTGGATGGACCATGGTTGCTCCTCCTTCGGGCCCTGATTGCCTGTGTGTGATCAGTCAACTACTAGATGATTTATTCCTACTATGACTTAACATATGATTATGTATATATACTATAGAGTGAACAACTATTGCAAGATGACACGTCTTCTTTTTCTATTCTATTTTATTCTATTTAGCTTTCATTTTTAGAAACTTAGAGCCCGTTTGGTGTAGCGTTTTCAAAACGCTGTGTTTTGAAACGCAGCGTTTCTAAAACGCAAATTATTTAAAACGCGGCTTTTTTCTTTATAAATGTGTTTGGGATATTATGTCAAAACGCAGCTTTTTATTTTCTACTGCGTTTTAAAATCAGCATTTTGGGAAAAAGCTAGGAATTCCAGCGTTTGAAAACGCAGTTGCGTTTTGAAAACGCAGCGTTTTTTACCGCAGCATTGAAACGCTAAGTTAAGGAATAAGCTGCGTTTTAACCCTGCGTTTTGGCCAAAACGCACGAACAAACGGGCTCTTAAAAACATCTAGATTACCTATTATGTGATGTTGCACCAGCAGCAAAGAATGCGAAACAGAGTTCACGAGATGAGATTAGAAAGAAAAGATGAGAAAAAAATTGGGTAATCAATTGTATGTCTTTGTAATTCAGAATAATCTCCTCCGTAAGAAGTACTTGGCTTTAAATAGCCTTACATAACCTGACTTGGAAATACTAATAAGAGACGTAAAAGGAAAAGATAAACTAATTATAAGACTTAAAGAAAACCAGGTGGACTAAACTACTAAATAATTGGGTACTCTTGTTTAGAGTTTAGCTGCTCCCAAACTACTAAGAGGATGTCCTACATCAATCCCCCCTTCTGGATAAAAACTTGTCCCCGAGTTGCTTGAACAGAACATGAGCCCATTATCTCCATTAAATGTGAATATTTCCTGCACATTGAAGACGTTGGAGATGTTCGGTCCGAAGGAAGGTCAATAACATAGGCATTGTCGCTGACCTTTTTTAACACTTTGAAAGGACCATACTTCTTCATTTTTGTCTTGTTATAAGTACCCACTAGAAAACGCTCTTTCCGAAGATAAATCATTACTAATTCGCCTTCGCCAAATTCCTTGAAACGCCCGTGCCTATCTGCATCTTCTTTATATTTGGAGTTAGATTCTGCAAGCTTTGACTTCACTTCATTATGAATTTGAGAAGCTTTATCCACCATATTGTCTGCGGTCAAATTAGAACCTCGAAGCTTTGGAAGCACGACTAGATCAAGAACATGATTAGGTACCTTAGAATAAACAATCTCAAAAGGTGTCTTACCCGTAGTGCGATTCACTGAAGTGTTGAAAGCAAACTCCATATGAGGAAGGAGTGTATCCCACTGTTTTTCCTTCTCACCAATCTTAGCTCTAATCATATTTCCCAACGAACGATTGTACCTCTGTCCGTCCATCGGTTTGAGGATGAGAAGTAGTGCTAAATTGTAAGGTAGTCCCCAAATGCATCCAAAGTGACTTCCAAAAGTAGCTTAAGAACTTTGAATCCCGATCAGAAGTTATAGATTTTGGAACCCCATGTAGACGAACCACCTCTTTGAAGAATAAATAAGCCACATTAGAAGCATCAGTTGTTTTTTTGCAAGCCACAAATTGAGCCATCTTTGAATATCTATCGACCACGACCATGACAGAATCATTACCCTTTTGAGTACGCGGTAATCCCAAAATAAAACCCATGCTCACGTCAACCCAAGGAGCATCTGGAATGGGCAATGGAGTATAGAGACCTGTATTCTGAATAGTACCTTTAGATCATTGACAAACAATACACCTCGGAACATATTTCTGAACATCACTTTTCAAAGGAGGCCAATAATATCTCTCCTCCACAAGAGCAATGGTTTTATCACGACCAAAGTGGCCTCCCAGTCCTCCTCCGTGTAATTCTCGAATAAGATGAAGACGTAAAGAACCTTGAGGAAAACAAAGTCGAGTACTCGAGTACCTTTGAAAAGAAAACCATCTTGAATGAGAAAATCATCTGTACCATGGGCAAGAGAACGACACTTATCCCAAATTGTTTTGAAATCCTCATCTTCACCATAAAGATCTTTGAGATAATCAAAAGCCAGGCACTCATTCCGAATGGTGACAAGTAAATGAGTCCGTCTACTTAGTGCATCTGCAGCTTCATTCATTTTCCCACTCAGCTTCACTGAAAATGTGTACTTATTAATAGTGGACAACCAGCGGTCATGCATCCTATTCACCTTAGCCAAAGTATTCAAGTATTTCAAAGCTTGATTGTCCGTGTTGACGACAAACGGACGGTGAACAAGGTAAGTATGCCACTACTTTAACGCTTGAACAAGAGCAATTAACTCCAGCTCATAAGTTGACCATTTTTTTCTAGCATTCTTCTCACTGTAGTAAGCAATTGGATGGCCATCTTGGGACAAAACAGCACCAATGCCAATAACAGAAGCATCACAATCAATCTCAAATGGTTTTTCAAAGTCAGGCATAGCAAGAACTGGAGCAGTACACAACTTCAGTTTAAGAGTATTAAAACTCTTATCTGCTGCTTCAGTCCATACAAATTTCGAGTTTTATCTGCTGCTTCAGTCCATACAAATTTCTCATGCTTCAAACAATCCGTAAGACCTGCAGCAATAGTGCTGAAATTTTGCACAAAACATCTGTAGAAAGACGCCAATCCATGAAAACTCCTTACATCTCGAGTGCAAGTAGGAGTAGGCCATTCTGAGATTGCTTTCACCTTAGCATCATCTACCTGAATGCCATTATCTAACACAATATAACCCAAGAATGCAACTTTGTTGGAGAGAAAGGTACACTTCTTTAAATTTACATAAAGAGCATTATCAGCAAGCACCTTAAACACTTTTGAAAGATGCATAAGATGTGCGGCTAAAGATTAAAATGTCGTCAAAATAAACAATAACGAACTGTCTAAGGAAAGGCTGTAAAACTTGGTTCATGAGTCTCATGAATAGGAGCATTTGACAATCCAAATGGCATTACAAGACATTCATATAAGCCCTCCCGTCTTGAATGCCGTCTTCCATTCATCACCTTCTTTTATACGGATTTGGTGATAACTACTACGAAGATCAAGTTTCGTGAAAATCCTTGAACCGGCAAGCAAATCAATCATATCATCAATCCTTGGGATAGGAAATCTATAAGGAATGGTGATTCTGTTCAAAGCTCTACAATCAATGCACATTCTCCATCCTCCATCTTTTTTTTTCTACCAAACATGCTGGACTAGCACAGGGGCTTTTGCTCTTTCTAATCAATCCTTTATTTAACAAAGGGCAAATTACACAAATGGTCCCTGTACTTTTCGACTTTTTTGGGATTGGTCCTAATCCCACGCCAGCGGTCCCTGAACTCAATTTCTTGACGCAATTGGTCCTTCCGTCCATTGCAGTCAGTTTTTTTCCGTTAAGTGAAATCACGTGCATTTCACGTGATTTTTCCAAGGATAAATTAGTCATTTACTTGGAAATAGTACAGGGACCTTTTGTGTAATTTTTCCTAAACTAAACCCCCCCCCCCCAAAAAAAAATCATTTCTTCCCCCAACCCACTGATAAATTGATTTCTTCCTCAACCCACCACCACTGCTCTTATCTCTCTCTCTCTCATCTCAGATTGATCTCAAGGTCTCATCTCAAATCAATCTCATGATATGACCCTCAGATCTTACCATCTCTGGCACTCTCTCAGTCGATCTCTCATCGTCTCTCTTTCCAGCTCTTTCTCTATCTCTCGTCATCTCTCTCTCTCTCTCTCCCGTCATCTAGCGGCCTGTAATTGAGGTTATGGAATAACATCTCTATTTCCATGGGAGACGATTGAATAATTGGGGATGCGAAACTTCATGCTATGCAAGAAGCCGGCGGCGGAGGTGATGGACGAGGGTAAGGCGCCGGTGGTGGGGATATCAAGAAAGGGTTCCGGCAAGTGAGAACAATTGAAGATTTGAAGGCTGTTTTTTTACTTCGAATTGAAATTTCTATTTTTTGTTATTTCCTCTGTTCTTACCTCTTTTGGATCATTAATAAAAGTAAGCCTCTTCCAGGCTTTTTCTTCTTCTTTACTTTTGAAATTGTAGAGAAAATGGTTCATTTGTTGACTTTGATTAACCGATTGTTTGGTGGGTTGAATGTGGTGGAACAATGCTTTCTTTGGTAGAAGAAGTTTGGGATATTTTAAGAATGGATTTGTCTAAATTTTTTAATTTGGGGTTTTCTCTTAAGTTTTGAATTTTGTGGTCGCCGGCGATGGTAGTGGCGGTGGCAGCATGGTGGAACGGTAGTGGAGGGTATCGGGAATGGAGAAGAAAGGGTTATAAAAATTATAATTTAACTTATTTTATCTAATTACATCAATACCCTTTATTAGGTTTTAAAAATTAAAATATTAGGGATATTTTTGTCTATTTATAAGAAAATAATACATTGACTATTTTACCCTTGAGCGAAATCACATGAGAGGCACATGTATATTTAACGGCAAAAAATTAACGGAATTGGACGGAGGGACTAATTGCGTTTTACTCATTTAGTACAGGGACCTAATTTTTGCAAAAATTAGTTTAAGGACCAATCTCAAAAAAGTCGAGAAGTACAAGGACCATTTGGGTAATTTGCCCTTTAACAAATCATTAACCTGCCCTTGTAAAATCTCATGTTCAGTGGGACTTAATCGATAATATGCTTGGTTTGGAAGGGAAGCACCAGTTATAAGATCAATATTATGTTGGAGATCACGCAAAGGAGGTAAAGTAGTAGGCAGTTCATGTGGAAATAAAGCACCAAATTCATCTAATAAGGGTTGTACCTTTTTTGGAACTGCTACCATCGGTTTGTTTTCTTCATGAGAACTCAAAGTATGTGTTTTGTGTAAAGAACGAGCAATAGTAGCCACATTGGCACTTGTATTATCATCACTCCGTATCTTTAGAATCGTAGAAGATTTAGAAGGATACAAGACTTTCTTTTTGCCATCTTTGTAGAATGTGTAAGTATTCTCAAAACAATTGTGAACTGCACAAACATCATACTCAAGGTAGACCAAGAAGAAGTTGTGTGGCAGTCATGTTGATTACATCACAAAGGACTGTATCTTCAAAGTTTGGAAAAGAGAACGTCACAAGACATTGATGAGTGATTTCTTGAGAAAAAGAACTAGTAATCCAGCCAACCTTATAAGGATTTGGATGAGGTGTGACCGGCAGCTCCAATTTTTCCAGCACATTGGAAGCAATTATCAACACTACCACTATCCATGATTATATCACACACCTTTCCTCTAATCAAACATTTAGACCTGAAGATATTATGCCGTTGTGAAAAGCAAGGTTGAGTAAGCATCAATGGACGTATCATCCCCATAAAGTGTTCACCATATGCTTCATAAATATCCTCTGATTCATCGTTCTCACAATCTTCTTCTTGAGGATGCTCCTCAGCAAGTGGAGGATCATCACTAATAAGACCATTAAACTTGCGACAATCACCAGATGTATGGCCAATTTGTTGACATTTGTTGCACTTTTTTCCTCTTGGTTTGGCATAGGGATTTGGAGGTTTGTTTTGTAGTGGGAAAGGTGAAGTGTTCTTATTAGTAAAATGGTTATAGGTATTGGTAGTTTGGCGAGGGGGGAATTTTTGAGGTTGGGTTGATTTAATTTTTGGAGGGTTGGACAGAATAGGTGAATTTTGTTGTGGGGGTGGGGAATTGGTGAAATTAGTGAAAGTGGAGTGTTGTTGGAAGGGAGAAGGTGGGTAGGCTTCTTGGTATGTAGGATTGAGATTGGAAGAGTAAGAAGGTGGGGTACGTTGATAGAAACTGTTATATGTGGGATTTTTTGGGCGAAAATTGTTTTGGAAATGGGCAGGTTGGTGCAGTGGTGGAGCTCTAGAAGAACGAAGAACATGACGTTCAACAGTGAGAGCTTGTTGAATTGCCTCCACCATAGTAAAGGCTGAACTATTCATCCCATATGAATCAATGTATTTAAACCTTCTGTGAACCTTGAAACCAATTGCTCCTCCGATTTGTTAAGTTGATTACGAGCAACTAAATTGTAGAACTCTGAAACATACTCCTCCACTGACATTGCTCCCTGTTGACAACTTTGAAGTTTTGCAAAAAGTTGTTGTTTATAATCTCTTGGTAGAAACTTTTCTTTTATCAATTTTCTCATTCTTTCCCAAGTACGAATAGGGGGTTTTTCATACTTTGAACAATCCTCACACAACTTTTCCCACCAAGCAGCAGCTCCTCCCTTGAGTTTGTATGCAACAAGTTTTACTTTCGAATGATCGGGAGCTTCCATAAATTTGAAAAACGCCTCGACCTCATAAAACCAATCCAATAATTCTGCAATTTTGAAACTACCATTGAAATTTGGGATATCAGCCTGTAGTTTATACTCTGGCAAAGCACCATAAGGACTTTGTCCCGATTTGAGACGTTTATCCTCTATCCATCTCTTTTCTTGTTCATCCTCAATGGTATCATCATCATCACTTTCAATTTGAAAAACTGAAATCTTCTTTGTTGGAAAAGTAAGATAACTTTCATGTTACTTCTTCCTCCCCAATTCTTGTAAAACCTCATCAGGAATAGCAGCATTATGAACAAAAGAAGTCTTATTTTCATTACGTACCGGAGGATCAGTTTTTGTTGTTGAAGACTCTCCTTTATTCCCATGTGTCTCGATACCTTTGCCTTCACGTTGTTGGTAAGATGTTGCACCTTCAACCTTGAGATGTGCCATGATCTTGGTCAAATTGCTTTTGATATCCTGCATATTGTCTTGTGTCTCTTCATGCTTCTTGTCGAATTTCTTCGTCAATTCCTCCGACAACGTTGCAAGTTTGGCATCAATCAATTCCATAGTAACTTCTCCCATTTTATTTTATTGTCCGGTGGTTGCGGAAGCGTAGTTGAAAGAACGATTTCTTAGATAAAGATCTAAAAAATTCAAGTCTCTTACACCACTTGATGTCGCACCAGCAGCAAAGAATGCGAAACAGAGTTCACGAGATGAGATAAGAAAGAAAAGATGAGAAAAAATTGGGTAATCAATTGTATGTCTTTGTAATTCAGAATAATCCCCTCCGTAAGAAGTACTTGGCTTTAAATAGCCTTACATAACCTGACTTGGAAATACTAATAAGAGACATAAAAGGAAAAGATAAACTAATTCTAAGACTTAAAAGAAAACTAGGTGGACTAAACTACTAAATAACCGGGTACTCTTGTTTAGAGTTTAGCTGGCTGCCAAACTACTAAGAGGATGTCCTACATCATTATGTGATTCAACATATATTCTCATATGGTATGGATTGATGTGATCTATTTGACAATGATTAATAGCAGTTGCATAGCCTAGGAAAGCAGAAGTAATTACTTTATTGCTCTTTAAATTTATTACCTTCTCATAGTTGATGGGCATAAGAAAGAGCAGCCCAAATTTTATGAGTCTTTATTGCTTCATTGTTCATTGTAATTTTAGTACTAATGCTGTCTGATCATGTAGTACAAACATTCAAACTCTTAATCAACTACAGTATGTTGTTATTTATTTTAATTTTTGAATTTAGGATGAGTAAAAGTGTTCTATGGGTTCTTGATATAGTGACCACAACGCAGAAGAAATACACAATCGTTAGACTTTGATTATGTATCACACTGCTTTTCTTATTAGTGGTAGTTAACTTATTTCAGATAAAAATCTTGAAATGTTCCAAATAATTGGAGTTTAAAATTACTCCAAAAAGTATTGGTGCTTGTGCTCTTGAGGTCCCTATTTCAGAATACCAAGGGTCTGTAAAGCAGCACGCGTGGGCTGCAGAAAATGTAGAACCCAAGGACCAGTGTGCTTTTTGAGATGACAAATTTCCTTCAAAAGTGGACCAAGCATTGCTTGGGAACAAGTCTGTATCATTTGTTGTTAAATCATCAGAGTTCTGAAGAGGTAGAGAGCCCATTACTAAATATATGACCTTTCTCTTTTCTTTACTTTGAGTTGGAGCTTGAATTGAATCTTCTATTCTTGAAACTCCCCAAAATTAAATTTGTTGATTAAGACATTCCATCAAAAAGATTGAAATTAGAATTGTCCGTGTTGTGGACGTGTTGTGGATATAATCTGAAGTTTTTAAGAAATCGTCAATCAACAAGAGCTCCATACTTCTTCAGAACACCTTTGCCACTCTTTTGTTTACAGCAACATCAACTACCACCAAGATTTTCTTGTTCCTGAATAGATTCCCAAGAGTTGTTATTCTCTCTCATTATTTGCCTCTTATTTTCGATTATAAGAGTTTCTTCAAGGCGGACCGAAGAGGTTTCGCTAGAACATTATCCATAAATTAGCAGAATTGAGCTCAATAGAACATATGAAGGTTGCCAGAAGAAATTTCTTTGGGGTGATTTCTGGGATGCTTGTGCTGCGAATTAATCTTAACCTTTATAAGGATACGATGAAATGCAAGACCAGGTTCGTTATCCCAGGCCTCCTCGTCAATAAGAATCATAGCTAGATGAGCTGATGCAATGCAGAAGAAGTGACTATTAATTGTTAGCAATGTTTGAACAAACTACACAATACGACGGTAACAGTAAGGTGGTTGATGAGCTGATTAGGCATAACATCAGTAAGGTGGTTGATTAATTGATTAGGCATAACATCAATCACCCTTTGAGTTGTTAGCATTGTTTTGTGTAATTTGTTCAAACATTGCTTGATTGATAGTCACTTCTTCTAAAGGGCATTAGCTCGTCTTGCTATGATTCTTAATGACTAGGAGGTGGGAATAATGAACCTGGCGTTGTATTTCATTCTATTCTTATAGAGCTTAGCCCAGTTGGCTGTTAGCTAATCAAGTGGATAATGTTGTGGAGAAACTCTTATTTTCAGTTGAAAATACTAGGCAAATGATGAGAAAAAGAATACAACTCTTCGGATTCTAAACAGGATCAAGAAACTCTCGGTGGTGGATGATGTTGCTGCAAACAGAAGACTGGCAGAAAGCCAGAAGGTGCTCTGAAGAAGTATCTGAGCTCTTCTCAATTGACGATTGACTTAAAAACTTCAGATTATAACCACGAATGCCACATACAATTCTAATTTTAATCCCAAATTCTTTTAAGCACGAACACATTTATTCTCCAATAATATATTTTTGGAGACATTTCATATTCTCATTGTTTGTAGCATTTAAAGACTTCTATGTGAAAGAAATCAACAACCCAGATAAGAAAACCAAGATGCAAATAATCAGTGTTCATGGTCAACGCATCTGCTTCTGCCTTACTGATACTGTATCAGCAATACTGAAAATATATTTACACATCCCAGATTCAACAACACAAAAATATTGGAATTGATTATGAGTTTGAATGATTGTGATAATCAATAAGCACACTATTAATACTAAACGACAATGAGCAAATGAAGTGCTAAAGACTCACAAATTTGGTCTGCTTCTTTCTTATTCCTATGAGAAGAGACTCAAAAAACATTGCAGCAATTATTTTTGCTCTCCTAAGCCTATGCAACTTCCATTTTAATTGTTGTCTAATATGTCATATGAATCCGTACCATCAAAGATTATTCATAGAATTATAAAATTGGTGATTTGGTTGAAGTTTCTTGAAAATGAAAAGCAAAATAGAATAACACAAATAAAATTCAAATTACTGTGTAAAGCCATTCAAGGCATCAGATGATGGAAGAGTATTACTATTCTGCAAGAGACCTATGTGATACAATAATCATATGTTTATCATCAGTGATTACACTGTTGTTTCTCTGTTAAATAATATGTTTTCTTAGATTTAAGGAAGGAGGAATCAATTCAAGCTCCAACCCTGTTAATAACCATAAGCTTGGGTTGTGGTTAATGAGATAATAAATTGACCATACCTCTGCATGGAAACATTTTATCAATCCACTTGAATGCTTCAGAAGAGCTTATATTCTTGTGTCAAGATATTGGATATGGAGGAAAAGAAAATTGGTAGCAAGTCCTGTTTCATTCTTGCTCTGTGGGTGCATAAGTAAATTAATTAGTGTCGTTAATGAATTTTTAGTTAGTGTATCCTCTCTGAGTCCTTTTCGCCCATATAGTTAAGTTGTGAACTTACGGTCAGAACCTAATCTACTAGAACTTGATCAACCGAGCTTGTGTTTGTGCTAGTTGTGCTCATCATGCATGACTCTTTTATTTTTCCTTACATAAGGGCTCTTCCTGGATCTAAATGATGTGTTGATATATCTGTGAAAGGAAATGACAGCCCTTGATTTTTTCTCTCTGAAGGTATTGATTGGTTCTTTGTATGGTTTGTTGTTTATCAGAACACATTGCAAACAAAGCCACTTGTAAGTCTTGCAAGGGAGCTCTGCGACAGTCTTTCCTTCTGTTTGGTGAATATATGCTCGTCGGTCATTGTTGTAATGGCTGTTGTCTACAAGATTCCTGGTTTACTTGAAAAATTATGGAGGAAAAGAAATCAGAATCTGGTTTTACAGCCTAAGCAGATAGAGCAAGTCCAGGCTTCCTCCCGAAGTGCTGGGAAGAAAGAGCAAGTCCAGGCTTCCTCCCGAAGTGCTGGGAAGTGGAGGAAGAAGCTTCTAATTGTGTTTGTCTTAGCTGGGGTGACTCTATCCGTTTGGTTATTTTGGCACATGAATTCAGATATTAGCTTTAAAAGGAAAGAAACATTAGCAAACATGTGTGATGAACGGGCCCGAATGTTGCAAGATCAGTTCAATGTGAGCATGAATCATGTTCATGCCTTGGCAATTCTTGTCTCCACATTTCACCATGGAAAAGTACCTTCTGCTATAGATCAAGTAATTTTTTCAACGCTCTCTTTACTTGACCAATTCGCTTTGTTTTTATAATTTACCATTATGTTGATTGACAGAAAACTTTTGGGGAATACGCCGAGAGTACCTCATTTGAGAGGCCGCTTACCAGTGGTGTCGCTTATGCTTTGAGAGTTCGTCACTCTGAGAGGGAACAATTTGAAAAGAAGCATGGATGGACAATAAAGAAAATGGAAATAGAGGACCAGACCCTAGTCCAAGACTGTAACCCAGAGAATTTGGATCCCTCCCCTGTGCAAGACGAATATGCACCTGTTATATTTTCTCAAGAAACTGTCTCACATATCGTATCTATTGATATGATGTCTGGAAAAGTATGCTTCATTTACGTTACGCATATTAATCTGTTTCTCCTTTTTCACTCGATTCTCGAACAACTTCTTCTTTATTAGTATGATCTCATAAAATTTTCATTGTTCTCTAGGAAGACCGTGAGAACATCTTGAGAGCAAGGGCATCTGGGAAGGGAGTTCTGACATCCCCTTTAAGCTATTGAAGTCGAATCACCTGGGTGTTGTACTTACCTTTGCTGTCTACAACACCCGCCTTCCTCCGGACGTTACACCAGAGCAACGTATTAATGCCACAATGGGGTCAGTTCAAATATGACTAAATTTCATCTTGTGATTTACTTCATCAGGGTAGAGTTTAACTGTTCATATTGGGTTTTGCTTATTAAAACAGGTATCTAGGTGCATCTTATGATGTCCCATCACTTGTTGAGAAGCTTTTACACCAGCTTGCTAGTAAACAAACCATTGTTGTGAATGTTTATGACACGACTAAGACATCTGAACCTATTAACATGTATGGTACTGCTAATGTCACTGACACGGGGCTACTGCACATTAGCAGCCTTGACTTTGGAGATCCTGCTCGGAAGCATGAAATGCATTGCAGGTCAAATGTTAAAGAACTAATGGACACATACTAGTAGTAGCCGTAAACCCTCTAGTCTTTTCTGATTTATATTTCTTGTCATTTGGATACAGGTTCAAGCAGAAGCCATCTCCACCTGTGGCAGCAATAATAGCATTCGTTGGGGTTCTAATAATAACTTTGCTGCTTGGTCATATCTTCCATGCAGCCATAAATCGAATTGCAAAAGTAGAGCGTGACTATCGGGAGATGATGGAGCTCAAATATCGTGCTGAAGCTGCAGATGTAGCCAAATCTCAGGTGCATTTAGCTTTAGGTGTAGAGCTTTCAGCTCCTTGTTGCACGCTTGCACTGCTCCCTCCCTTTAGTATGTTGAACATATAAGAATATCTTCTAACTAAGACATTCATTTTCTTTATCCAATGTAGTTTCTTGCAACGGTTTCACATGAAATCAGGACTCCTATGAATGGTGTTCTAGGTGAGTAAAAATCTTTAGTATTACGGTTTCTACTTGCTTGGTTTTGGGTAAAAAGAATTGATGTAATATAGCTTTGGAATTCAGGCATGCTGCAGATGCTTATGAACACAAATCTCGATGCAAAGCAACTGGATTTCGCACAGACTGCTCATGCTAGCGGAAAAGATTTAATATCGTTGATTAACGAGGTTCTGGATCAGGCAAAGATTGAATCAGGCAGGCTGGAGCTTGAGGCTGTGCCTTTTGATCCACGTGCCATTCTTGATAATGTTCTATCACTATTCTCAGGCAAATCTCATGAGAAAGGGATCGAGGTAGATACCAACAAGTTCCGTATCTTGCTTAGTCCGTTATTTGCTAACTAATTGCCATTGTTTTTGCCAGTATGACGTATCTAGTCTAATAAAAGTATTTTTGTTCTTCTGGATGAGAAGTTGGCTGTCTATGTTTCTGGCGAAGTCCCTGAATTTGTTGTTGGAGATCCTGGGCGGTTCCGGCAGATAATCACAAATCTGGTTGGGAATTCTATCAAGGTTGGTTAAGTTTCTCGAATTCAATTAAGGTTGACTGAGTTTCTTGGAACTGAATCTGACTTGTTTAATTGCAGTTCACGCATGACAGAGGACACATATTTGTCTCGGTGCATCTAGTGGATGAAGTTAGGAGTGCAGTTGATATGAAGGACGAAGTGCTTCGACAAAGCATGGCCTCGGTTCAGGATTGGTCAAACATCTCTCATAGTACATTGAGTGGGTTTCCTGTGGTTGAAAGACAGAAGAGTTGGATGAATTTCAAGAAATTAAGTGGCGTAGAGTGTGCCAAAGAAGCTGAGATGATCAAAATGCTAGTGACTGTTGAAGATACGGGTGTTGGAATTCCTCCAGATGCACAAGCTCGCATTTTCATGCCTTTTATGCAGGCCGACAGTTCTACATCACGAACCTATGGGGGGACCGGGATAGGATTGAGCATTAGTAAACGTTTGGTGGACCTTATGGGTGGGGAAATTGGGTTTGTTAGTGAACCTGGGACCGGAAGTACGTTCTCGTTTACTGCTGCTTTTGCGAAACTGAAAGTGAATCCCCAGGACACGAAGTTGTTGCAGTATCATCCAGCTGGTTCAGTGTTCAAGGGATTGAGAGCACTGGCGATTGATGGAAAAAGCATTCGAGCTGAGGTCACGAGATATCATCTTCAAAGATTAGGGATATCTGTGGACGTAACTTGCAGTCTGGACTCGGCACTCTCTTGCATATCTTCTTACTTCAAGACAAGTGCATCAGCTCTTCCGGCTATGATTCTTATTGAACAGGAGCTCTGGGATAAGGAGACTGGTCTTGCATTTCAGCGTAACCTTAAAGAGCTTAGACCAATTGGCAGCACGAGCATCCCAGCAGAAATCGCTCCAAAGATATTTCTGCTGGCAACCTCCATATGCTCTAATGAGCTCAAATCAGCTAATTTAGTGGATAATGTTCTGGTGAAGCCTCTTCGGTTGAGTGTGTTAGTTTCCTGCCTTGAAGAAACTCTTATAACTGAGAATAAGAGGCGAATAACGAGAATAAAACCAACTCTCGGGATTCTACTCAGGAACAAGAAAATCTTGGTTGTGGATGATGTTGCTGTAAATAGACGAGTGGCTGAAGGTGCTTTGAAGAAGTATGGAGCTCTTGTTACCTGTGTGGATAGTGGGAAGGCTGCTTTTGAAATGCTTAAGCCACCTCATTATTTCGATGCTTGCTTCATGGATCTCCAAATGCCAGAAGTGGATGGGTAATCATCTCTCCTCCCACTTTGAACTCTTATTATTATTTGTTTGTTTTTATAATAATTTATTGTTAATTAATTCTCCTTCTGTCCCTAAATTATTGTCATGTTTGACCCGCCACACGGATTAAGAAAAAACGATTGACTTGATTATTAATATTGGTATAGTGTATAGTTTCCTTTAATGCCTATGTGTATGTAGCCCATAATTAAAGTCGGGAGAAAAAGTAAGGGTAAAATGGTAAAAGTGATGTTTTAAAAAGGAAAGTTTCAAACAAGACAATTATTTAGGGACGGACAAAAAAAAGAAAGCAAGACAATAATTTAGGGACGGAGGGAGTATTATTTTGAATATATGTTATATATTTGCTTTTAAATTGTGTTCTAGTTTTCAAATCTTTGTCATTGGGGCAGGTTTGAAGCCACACGACAAATCCGCAGAGAAGAGAGCAAAGTTAACGAACAAATTCATTCTGGTGAAGTATCGATTGAGATGTTTGCCAATGTAGCTCACTGGCACACACCTATATTAGCAATGACAGCAGATGTGATTCAAGCAACTGATGAAGAATGCATGAAGTGTGGGATGGATGGTTACGTCTCAAAGCCATTTGAAGAAGAACAGCTATATTTGGCAGCAGCGCGCTTCTTTGAATCTGGTTGATAGGCTGGCAGCGGTACTGACTTGGCGCAAATGTCCAATTGCTATCGAGCATTATGATTTATCCGAACTGTTTTGACTTTTTGGGTAAAGCCCGAGCAGTTTGGTGGTCTGGCTATGGGTATATGTTGAGATTAGGAGGTATCGTTATAGACTCGGCATGTGGGCTCTTCTTCCTAATGTGGTAATGTTCAACCTAATTTCACTTTTTATCAACTTGCATGTATATGCATATAGGGCTAGGTTTTTCTGAATCAGCGTTGTACTGATTCTTAAATATGGCTGATGGTTTTTGTTTCCAGTGGCAATTGGCGTGTAATCTCTTAAGGTTTGTCTGTAATGCATGGATTCTACAAGAGAGCAGTCGATTTCCATGGCTACTTGCTTGCTGTAAGGCAGGCAAAGTAAGGGAACAGAGACAGTCGTGCATATAACCCTCTTGGTAAATTGTAGCTTACCTATGTATGATACTACATTGATTTTTTCTTGAAGCAGGATCGAGCATTAAATTTTTTTCAGGATTTAAATACTGATAGTTATGACAGAGGTGGAATTCAAGAGATGCTGCATACACAGAAGAAACAGTTTATGATTGGGCTAATGCCCTTATGTTGTACTGATCAAAGGTTCTTGTATTAATTTGTAAGCTGTTTATAGTTGGTTGGTGGTTTGTAGTAGTTGTAATCATCGTTTTGTAATCTGTGAATTAAGTAGGTGTTAAAGAAGAAGACGAAACAATGTCTATAATGACAGAGGGAACTACCAGCAATTATCCCAAAGTCACAATTGTAACCTGAGAGGTGTAATTTGTAATATGTCCATTGTTATGTTCAGTTAGTCTACTGTGTCATAAATAACAAAAATGTGTTGGTTACCTGACATCTTGCGGCAGTTAGTTGGTTGGTTGGTTTGTTCGTTAGTTAGTTAGGAGATACTCCCTCCCTGGGTCCTTTTAAACCTTTCTTAAATTTTTTTTTTTGAAAACATGATATTTATTGTGTGATTGCAAAGAAAAAAGTTTGAAATTTAAAGGAGATATAGAGCTTTCATGATCTCTGTATGATTTCATTGATCAATAATACAACAACATTCATTCTCCAGCTCGCTCTCTTATGAACAGATTACCAGAAAATCAAGCAACGTTCGATTACCTGTCTATGAGCATATTACCAGAAAATTCAGCAATGTCCGATTACCTGCCTATGAGCAGATTACCAGAAAATCCAGCAATATCGGATTACCTGCATATGAACAGATTACCAGAAAATCCAGCAATATCGGATTACCTGCCTATGAACAGATAACCAGAAAATTCAGCAATGTCCGATTATCTGCCTTGGGACATCTTGATCGACATCCTCCTAAATTGCTCGTTCAATGTACTGTGTGTCAGAAAATTATGGCATTCCCTAATAACAAGTACTAGTTTCATTTTGCCTCACCTCAATCAATCCATTGATCAAAACAAAAATCGCCTACTACTTGGGCACTAAGACATTCTTGGGAAATCAGGTATTGATGACAACAGGTTTAGCCAATACATGGAATTTTGACTGTCCATTTAGTTGGGAACAGCAGGTTCAGCCAATACACGGAATTTGACCGTCCATTTAACTGTGATGGTATATATTTCAGGATTGTTGATTCTTTTAATGGGTTGATTTTCTTGTTTGATGATTAGGAATCTTTTAGTTATACTACTATAGGGAACCCATTAATTTGAAAATTGATAAGACTCCCTAAATCCCAATTTGAAGTAATGCCTCGGGGAAAATGTTAACTTAGAATGAGTATAAGGTTGCTAGCTAGAATCCTTTTATTAGAACGATTATTTATACCAATGATCATCTCAGGTTTTCGCCTAAGGTTGAGGTTTATTTATTTAATGCACGGACTTGAAGAGCGATTGTGGTAGTCTGTCGTATGTTGTACATAACAATTCTCGTTCCCCTGCTCTTGTGAATGGGTTTGTTCATTGGATAGCTTTGGTTAAATATGAAAAGGGTGATACCGATACCTATTTCAATTTGATTGCAGCACTTGACATGGTTGATGAAGTGTTTAGGGAGATAGTGGTACCTCCTGGTGCAGAAAAGATTTCTGCAAGAACGTTGTCTGTGATGGTATTGGATGATTCATTTGGTCTTGTTGAGTACGAACAAGTCCAGCCGAGCGACTACATTTTGATATGGCACATGAAAGATTATGGTCTGGTCTGGTCTGGTCGGGTGGGGTGGGCGTGACTTTGACTTGGATTAAACCGTTTACTAAGTATCGACGAAAGATAAGAAATAATGATTGTTTTGGGATATGGGCAGAACAAGGAAGTATTCATCTCAGCAATTGCAAGCACATTAGGGATGGTCTCGTTATTCTTGTATGACTTGAAGAAGAAAAAAGTGAAACTGTTGAAATTGATGGCATGAATAAGTCGTATTATGTTGACAAGTTTGTGGTTTTACTTTACTCGATAGATCGGGTGAAATGTTGGAGCCTGAAGCCGAAAATACTATAGATGTGGTCACTAAATTTCGTAACAAGCATGATAAGCTTTGAATGAGTTCACAGCATTTAAACTCTACTGTAGATATAACAAAAGGGGCGCTATGACTCTAGTCTAGATCTAATTACTCCTTCCATCCATAAAAAATATTTGACTTTTTAATATTTGACTTTTGCTTCTCTCTCTCTCATATATATATATATATATATATATATAAAACTTAATAAGTCTAAAAAAAGGTAAAATCCCGCTAAAAATGACTTGCCAAAAATAGAAAGTCATATTTATAACATTTAATATTGTCCTCAAAAATTTAAAATTGTATTTATATAAAACAACAATATAATCTTTAAATAAAAGATAAATTAATTTGGTCAAATCTCATAAGAAATTGCATCATGCACTTTTCTCTCTCCTCACACTCTCACGGTCACTCACACTGGTAAATGTGATACTACTTTTTTCATACTAAAATATGTGTGTTTTATTCTTTTTTGGAACATCCTAAATAAGTATATTGAAGGAAAGACGTAATAAATTGAAAATATTTATTAAAACTCGTGTAAATTTAATAAAAAAATTACTTTGACACCGAGAGGGTACAAATCTAAAACATATTAATGGAGTATTTAAGTATTACTCTTAAATACTCCATCCGTCTTAAAAAATAATCTTTTTCTCTTGGTATGTCCCAAAAAATGGACTTATTTCTAAATAAAAATTATATTTATAGTGCAATTAAAATGAGGTACAAATTACAAACAAGCTACAATATTAAAAGTTTGACTTGTCAAATGTAATTATTTCTCAAGAGGGAAAGAGTATTGTATAAAATACTATTAATATTTTTAATTAATACACTATAATATATTAAATCTATTTTTTAGGTACAATGATATACTTACTCTGCAACTAAAGTTCTTTTTTAGAAAATCAAACTATATGAAGAAAAAAAAAAGTCTACTTTCTCTTTAGTTTGTCTTGAAAAAGAGTCAACATTTTCAAATTTAAGCTACAAATTTTTATTACTTTTTAATTTATTTCTATCTTTTGAAAAATATGAGACGTTTTCTATGTCTAATACTGAAAAATATACAACTTTAGTGCGATTTAAGAATATATTTATAAATAAGAATATCTTTTTTTAAAGTTTAACTTTTTCAATATGATTAATTAGAACAAAGGAAACAATATATAAATATGATGTAGGAACATACTAAAATTTCTATCTTAATAAAGAATATACTTATTTACAGACCGAAGGGAGTGTAAAATTTGCAATGCATGTTACAACTATAAATTGTAGTATTGATTTTGGTAACCAATAAATAATATTTTAGCTAACATGTATCCAAAGGAAATTAAACCCGTTTAAATTATATATTTTTAGAGGTTTTATTCTAAAACTCGTCCTAGCGCAAAATTATTTATTTATAAATTCAGTTTCACTATAACTTTGGACCGGAGAGACAGTATTGTAATATGAATTGGGGTAAAGCGAGGAGTAGGTCTCCTCTGAGACCGTCTTGCGGATCCTAATTTGCTCAGCCCATTAATTTGCGGATCCTAATTTGCTCAAATTCTATCTGCAGGGCAGAAAACAATTTAAGTTTGTTTAACGACATTCATTCTACGGAGTTTTTTAATAGTATAAAATGATTAACATTGCCTAGCCATGAACTAACAATTAAGATTGGTGTTCCAGTGGTACTGTTGAGAAACATTGACCTTGCTGCAGGGTTGTGCAATGGAACAAGACTAATTATTACAAAACTTGAGCATAACGTTATAGAAACTAAAATTTTAAATGGAAGCAATGTTGGAGACAAAGTGTTTTTCCCAATAATTTCATTGTTTCCATCAGATATGAGATTGTCTTTCAAGTTTCAGAGAAGACAATTTTCATTCGTAATATCGTATGTAATAACAATTAACAAAAGTCAAGGTCAATCACTGTCGCATGTAGGACTCTTTCTGAAGAAGTCAATGTTTCGTCATGGGCAGATGTATATCGCAGTTTCTACGATAACAAAGCGCTTTGGTCTGAATATAATTGATATGCGATAAATAGAGAAAGCCAACGAATAAAACAACAAATGTTGTATATAAGGAAAATTTTTATTATCTATATATAATATTACCGACACAATAATGTATTTTTATTTAAATAGTTGTCTCCAACATTACTTTTTTTTAATTTATTCTTTTAATTTTTTTTCCACTTTATTTTGCTTAAATATAATTTAATTGAAAATATATATATTTCGTGCATTTAACGAATGAGTGTAAAACTAATTTCTTCAAAATTGCACCAAAGTTATATATTTTTGTGTACAGCGCGTTAGATAAAGGGCAAACTCCACAATAATTTCTATACTTTTTGGATTTTTTGTGATTAGTTCTTTTGTGAAATGATCCTTGTACTAACCCTTTTTTGGGTTTGGTCCTTCCATCTATTTTTATCCATTTTTTTCCGTTAAATTTGTCCACATGAGGAGCACATGACTTTTTTAGGGGTAAAATGGTCTGTTCATATTATGTAAATTAGTGGAATAATATTTTTTGCGAAAGTTCTCTCTCTCTCTTCTTCTTCAATCTCCAAACCAAATACACTTTCTAATCTCCAAAATCATTCCTCCTCAACAGACTTAACAATCAAACCCCTGGTTCCACTGCCGCATCTTCTTCTTCTTCTTCTTCTTCTTCTTCATCATGTGGGGGTTGCTACCATTCCTCTGAGAGCCACCTGACCGGAACACGCCGACCTTCTCTCTCAACTATAAATCGGCAGTTCCAATTTCAACACCCAGACAAAAATAATGGTGTCGGACTTGGAGCTCGTCGACCGGCTACGCAGTTTTTGAGTACGTCGGACCTGAAGATTATATATTCCCAAAGAGGGTTCAAGCACATCTAAACTTTGGCATACTTGTGTTGATCTTCTAAATTTTGGTCAGATTCCCTTCCCTTGCAAACAGTAGCGCCGACAATGATGTTGATGGGAATGAAGATCATCTTGACGAAGAAACCGACGAATCCCATAAGAGAGAGAGAGAGAGAGAGAGAGAGAGAGAGAGAGAGAGAAGGTGTACATGGTTGAGGCCGCCGGCCAATTTGTCCAGATCGTTGGCTTGAATTTTATGTGTGTTTTTTGGTGTTGATTGGGTGTGCTGTGTGTGCATGGGTGGAGTGGGTTTCTAGGGTATAGAGAGCGAGAGAGAGAGAGAGAGAGAAAGAGAGCTGCTGTTTGTCCAGATCTGAAGGGGGAGATGATGGAGGCCGAAGGAGATGGAGCCGACGGCGCGTCGGTGGGGAGTGCCGGGGAAGAAGACAGCGGGTTAGAGAGAGAGAGAGAGGGGCTGGGAATGTGGCAGGGTATGGTAGCCATGGTTGAATGGAATGGGAAAGGGTTGGGAATGAGGAAGAAAATGGTTAAAAAATTATGATTTAGTGAATTACAACAATACCCTTATAATTAGTTTTAAAAAATAAAAATATATGAGTATTTTTGTTTATTTATATAAAAAAATTGCATGAATAATTTTACTCTTAAGTAAAATAATGTGAGTGTCGAATGTAAAAATTTAACGATAAAAAATCAATAAAATTAAAAAGACTAATTGTAAAAAGTATAAAAATTTAATTTTTTTAAATTTTAGTACAAAGACGGCTTGTAAAAAATTCAAAAAGTACGAGATCATTCGTAGAGATTACCCTTGATAAATATCACAATTTCTCGTATTATGTGGGGCCGGCCGGATGTTGCAGATTTGTTGGGACAAGCAATGTTTGGAGTATTGAGTATTTTTTATAAAAAGAAATTTCTCCATTATTTCCAAGTCGCTTTTTTTTTTTTTATATATATATAAACACATCATAATCAACACTGTGTTTATTATAATCATCGCAATTGTTAGGTTCTAAATATTTTTTTGGCACATTCACTTATTTTGCACTTGCGATTAAGCAAGTCTTTTTTTAATCCGAAGGAAGGAAAACACGCTAATCCGCTGCGCTATGAAGTCAGCTTAGCTTTATGGAATATTATTAATGAAGAACTTTTGTATAGAACATTATATTATGAACATGGAGGCAGGCGTTACTTGCTTTTCTTTCTGCAATGTTTTCCTCTTGAGTGATGGTCTCGACAGGGGCGGACGCAACCCCTTATATTTTTTTATTTTCCATTACAAAAATAGTGTAGTTGAATAGTGACCCCACTCAAAATTTAATTTCGGTAAAAAACATTCTCTTCCATCTTTATTTTATCCGAAATTAGAGCTTTTAATTTGAGGCTAAATAGTTGATTTAAGTGATGAATTTGTATAGGAAAACAAACTTTGAAGCTTTGGTTGACCTTAATTCTTGAATCATCCCGTCTGGTATTGTACTAGTTGATAGAAATTGGAACTGATTTGTGACCTATTGAAATATTTTTTTAGATAGATCCGCCACTGGTCTCGAGCATGTTTACTGACCTGGTGCAATTGCTAGCTAGGGCATTGTCATGACTCCACTCCAGATGAGGATCATGTCTAGGTGCATCTGAATATATATATATATATATATATATATATATATATATATATATTTGGAGCGAGCTGGATATGATCATGTTACAGATTTGTTGTGACCTGCAGATTTGTTATATATGGAGGATTATAGTTGTTGTTGTATCAAGCTAGCTAGCTAGCTAGAGAAACTTTACGTTACTTTCTAGGTTTTCGACTTTTGATCATAATCAGCACTTTCTTCTTCTTGTAATCTCCACGCTTTTGAGGCAGGCAGTAAAGTTTGTTCCTATATATATATCTAAAGTCTTTCCGTTGTTATTTTCCATGCATGTACAACTTCTTTCTCCAATTACTCATAGCTAGCTAGCTGCATTATTTCATTAAGATATATAAACGTCTGCGTAATTTCTATGCAACTGTTTTACATACAAATGTGGATCCCACACATCAATAATCAAACAATAATTTTCTTTTAATCTCCTCCCCACGCACTTGCTTGTAATTAATTAGGTACATATGCGCATTTCTTTCTCCTTGTCATTTTCTGATTCTTCACTAAACCATGGATTCATTCAAGCAGTGATAACAAACGTGAGAAGAAGAATTAATATTGATAGTGGAATGGATCTCCTACCACGTGAAGTCATACTCGATATACTTTCAAGGCTCCCCATAGCATCTCTGATCAGGTTCAGGTACGTATCCAAATCCTGTCACAGGTTATCATGCGACCCACATCTCGTAAATTTGCACCTCTCTCGATCTGCAGCCAACAACAACAACACTACTTGTCTTATCTTTCACCGTTGTTATCCTTTCGCAAACCAGCTTCATTTTGTAGAGTTTTCTGATCACGATGACAACGAAATTGTCAGAAGAATCGAACCCCCTTATACTACTCCCATGCCAGAGTTTAATGTGCTTGGCTCCTCTAACGGCTTGATATGCTTATCCAACTCAATAAACCATGACGTAATCCATATATTCAATCCTTTCACTAGGACCTACAAACAACTGCCTGAATCAAGGCAGTTTAACTATCAAAAGTTCTGGTTGGATTTGGGTTCCACCAGCTGACCAACGAGTATAAGGTTGTTAGGATTGTCTACTACCAGAATGTGGATGAACGATTCCTCGTCGTCGAATTAGATGTGATTACGTCATGTATATTCACAATCTGAAGTACAAGTATATAGCGTAGGCAGCAATCAATGGAGATGCATCGGGAAGATGCCTTATCAGATTGAAGGCCGGGCATCAGAATCTTTGTTGGTGAATGGAAGGCTTCACTGGTTGACTTGGCCCAGTTATCGTGGGGTTATGCTCGGACGATAATCTCTTTTGATCTTGGTGATGAACAGTTCAGAGATGTACCAACACCTGATTTTGGTGGGATAAAGACGTATCCCTATCCATTGGCAGTGTTACAAGGGTGTCTTTCTGTTGTAGTTTATCATCGTCTTGGAAATATGGAAATTTGGGTTATGAAAGAGTATGGCATAAGAGAATCTTGGAGCAAAGATTTTGAAATTGGTGTTAATGATTCAAACCCAAGTGGTCCTCGTTTGTGGAGTAGGGCTATACAGTCATTAGCAGTCCGAGTTTTATGCCTAACAAAGAATGGTGGGATTTTGCTAATGCAAGATGGAGCATTGGCTTCGTACGATCCAGAAAGCAGAGCGCTTAAGAATGTAAGTTTTGAGGGGTTGCCAAATTCGTTTCAAGCTATTGTACATGTGGGCAGTCTTGTTTGGATTGAAAATGTATAAAATTAATGCCAAGTTTAAGTCAATTTCTGTGTCTCTTCTTGTAATCTGGTCTTGCTCTATACTAATATAAACTGTGTATTTGTATTTCTGTGAACATTAGTAGTTGATTTTAAAACTACAAAGTTGTATTTCAGTTCAGCCCAATTTATAGAATATACTAATTATGATAAGTAAAAATATAATTGAGAGAGGAACAACAACAACAACAACAACAAAAGAAAGAAAGAAAAAAGAGAGGAACAACAATCGCTTATCAATCCATACAAGGCTGCCAACATGTACAACTTCATGAAAAAGACTCGGCATTGACTGAAACATGATTTTGTTAATCTTTAGCTCTCTAGATCAGAAGAAGCTATAGATCCACCTCCGTACCCAAGCAAAATCTCTGTTTTTCAAAAAGCAGAGAACACGAACTGTCCTTCCTCATAAAGCATTTTTCTGTAGTCCATATGACCAATGCAAAACAAAATCAGTGAATTTTGGAAATTCACCTTCAACATTGAATTCTTTGATCCAAGTACTTTTCACTCGATCTTACAAAACCGAAATTCTTCCATTTCCATCGGCTGCAATAAACTACCACGGAAAGGCACTCTTTTAATACAACTAAATGATAGTCAACCTGATTTTGGCAACAACAATCAGGTCTAGGGACCTCCCTGAACTGCTCAACTGCCAAGTCGAAGGACACAATTATTTGACCTTGAACCCCTTGATCGCTACCAAGTTTAGTCACTCAATGAAGCACCTTCAAGGACCAAACAAGCTCCTATTGACAGGTCGTTCAAGCTGATAACATATTTTTCCAATTCTTCCACCTGTATCTCTCCCTAAGTTAAAGACTGGAATCTATGATTGTTTGTCACCATTTCTATCTGTTTGAGTAAGATCATTATAGTGAAAGATGAGGCAAGAACTTTCTTCACTGCCTGGGAGAAATGGAGATTAACTAGACGAGGTGTCACGAGATAACATGTTTCAGGGTTGGCATACAAAACAGAATTAGATCAGAGATGTTATGGGTAGTCTTGAACATATGTCGATGCATGTGCTTTCACATGATAGACTATCTATCCCTTTTCTTGGCTGATCTTTTATTCCTCCAGCACAATGTAATATTTATAAGTTTTTTTTTTAGATGTCTTGATGAAGGTCATGGTCAAGGAGGATGACTTTTGTGCTGTTTTATAGGGATACACTTCTGCGTTATTTCCAAGTCAAGGTTTTATATAACAGTGGATCCCACACATCATAATCAGCACTATTTTCTCGTAATCTCCACGCTTATGAGGTAATAAAGTTTGTTCCTATCTCAATCTTTCTGTATATGTTTGACACATTTCTTCCTCGATATCAGAAGCTTTATTTCTTTGAATTGTTTTTTGATTCTTCAGTGAACCATGGATTCAGGTTGTGAAAACAAACCTGAGAAGAATACCAATTGGTCAACAAATGGAATGGATAGTCTACCACGTGAGGTTGCTCTTGACATACTCTCGAGGCTCCCCATAACATCTCTGATGCAATGCAGGTTTGTATCCCGATCCTTGCGAAACTTAACATGTGACCAAAATCTCATAAATCTGCACCTCTCCCGGACAGCGAAGAACAACACTTGTTTGCTCTTTCACCGCAGTTTTCCTTTCGGCAACCAGCTTCATTTCGTAGAATTTTCTGATCATGACAATAAAGAAACAGTGAGAAAAATTCAAACCCCTTTTCCAACTCTCATGCCACATGCAGAGTTCAATGTGGTTGGCTCGTGTAATGGCTTGATATGCTTATCCTATTCAAAAGAACATGATGTACTACAGATCTGCAATCCATTCACTAGGAGCTATAAAGAGCTTCCGCCATCAAGGCAGTTTGAAGATCAAAAAGTGCTGGTTGGATTTGGGTTCCATCCATTTACCAACAAGTACAAGGTGGTTAGGATTGTCTACTACCCTGGTCGTATTAGATTACCAGAGTATAAACAATCAGAAGTTCAAGTATATACCGTGGGCAACAATGATTGGAGAAGCATAGGGAAGATACCTTATCAGATCGAACGCTGGTCATCAGAACCTTTATTGGTCAAAGGAAGGCTTCACTGGTTGAGTCGATTTGGTTATGGTGGGAATTATGCCCGGAGAATATTCTCTTTCGACCTTGCCGATGAGCGGTTCAGAGAGGTACAAACACCTTCTTGGGGTGGGAAAAGGATGTATCACTATCCACTGGCAGTTTTAGGAGGGTGTCTTTCTATGTTAGTTTATCCTTGCGATAGAAACTTAGAAGTTTGGGTTATGAAAGAGTATGGCGTAAGAGAGTCTTGGAGCAAAGATTTCCAAATTGATGTCAACGGTCCACGCCCAAGGGGCACTCGGATGTGGAGTACCAGTATTCAGTCATTAGCATGTCAAGTTTTATGCCTAACAAAGAATGGTGGGATTTTGCTCATGCATGATGGAGCATTAGCTTCATATGATCCAGAGAGCAGAGTTCTTAAGAATCTAACGTTTGGGGGGATGCCAGATTCGTTTCAAGTAGTTTTACATGAGGGTAGCCTTGTTTGGATTGAAAATACTTAACATGCCATGTTTATGTACCTTTTCTTTGTAATATATGTTGCTCTCTACTGATATAAATGTTTGTATTTTTTGTATTTCTATGAACATTATAGTTGATGTTACAACTTACAATACAAAGTTGTACTTGGTATTTTCAGTCACCCTAGTTCATAAAAGATACCAACTTTGTTGCGAAAAAACATAAAGGAGAGAGGAACAACAATCACTTGAATATTGTAGTATTTCATATCAATCTGCCAACATGAACAGGCAAACAGCTGTATGAAACAGAATCAGCATTTGCCTGAAACACAATTTCCTAAATTTTCTGCTCTCTGATGATAAGAAGCTATAGTCTCACCTCTGTACTCCAGCAGCAAAATCTCTCTGTTTTGAAAAGCAGAGAACACGAACTATCCTCCCTCGTAATTTTTTTTTTTTCCATATTCCATATGATCTTTTTTTTTTTTTTTAATTTTAGGAAACAGGGATGGCACCCTGACAAATTTCTATATTCCATATGATCATTGCAAAATAAAAAAAAATAATAAATTGTTTAACTTGTGCAATTCACCTTCAACTGTGAACTCTTTGATCCAAGAAGTTTCCACATCATAATCTTTCATAACCCAAATCTTCAATTTCCCGTAACTGCAATAAACTACTGCAGAAAGACACCCTGATGATAATCACCGGGATTTAGGCAACAACAATCAGGTCTAAGGACCTCCCTAAACTTCTCGTCTACTAAGCCATACAAAATAACCATTCGACATTGAACACCTTGACCGACCAAGTTTGCTCACCCAATGAAGCCTCCCTTTGATCAAACAAGCTACTAATGAAGGCCGTTCTATCTGACAAGGTATTTTCCCGATTCTCTCCATGTATCTCTCTATAGGTTATATACTTGAATCTCTGATTGTTTATCACCATTTCTATCTGTACAGTAGGCCATCTTAACCCCCTTGTACTCATTGGTGATAGGATGGAACCTGAACCCAAACACCACTTCTTGTTTTTCAAACCGCCTTAATTTGTGCAGCCCCTCATAGTGCCTAGTAGAAGAATTGAAGATGTATGCATCATTATGCAGTGAACGGCTTAAACATAACAAACCATTACCTGAGCCCACAACATTGAACTCTGGTGTGGAAGTAACAAAAGGTATATGAATTTTTCTCACCATCTCTTTGTCATTACTGTCCGACAATTCTACAAACTAAAAATGGTTTTTAATAGGATCGTCACAGAGAAAGATGAGGCATGGATTGTTCTTCACTGCATGGGAGAAATGCAGATTAACAAGGCTAGGGTCACAAGACAACATTTTCCGGGATGGTTGTACAAACCTGAAACGGATCAGAGATGTGATGGGTAGCCTTGAAAGTATGTAGAGAGCACTTCACATCGTAGACTATGCATCCTCTAGATTGTTTTTTTTTTCCTCTATCTGAGTCCATGACATAATAAAAACAAGGAAGGAAGTAGGAAAGACATTAGAGACGAAGAAGGAACCTTTTGGCAGATAGAAAACCAATAGCATTAAAAACAGTAATTTAACAAATCTTTAACGTCCAGTTGGGAATATATCACAGCAAGATGACCACAAAATATGGATTCAGATCTATACACAGATCAACTCTAGACAAACTGCAGTGACCCTGCTACAGAAAAAGACATAAAAAACAAAGAACTTACATACCGTCTAACTTGTTTACATAAGTTGATTTTAAAAAAACAAGTTATGATTCATGAAATTTTCCAAAAGTGTATTTCAGTTTTTGCATAACTACATGTTGATTGGGATATCAATCCAATTGAGGCTGCCTACATGTACTATTGTTTGAAACAGACTAGGCATACCCTCAAATGTTATATTCTTAAATTTTCCGGTATCCGGATTATATGAAGCCAATGTTCCACCTCGGTATTCGAGCAAAATCTCTCCATTGTTCAGAAGGCACAGAATCCGAACCATTCTCCCTGTCAAAGCTTTCCTCCAGATCCCATAAGATTGCTGTAAATCTTGACTCAGTAACTTTGGCGAGTACGCTCCAACGGTGAATTCCTTAATCCAAGACTCTTTCATGCCATATTCTTTCATAACCCAAATCTCCAATTTCCCATACCCGCAAAAACTGCTGCAGATAGGCAGCCCTTTAGTACAGCTAAATGATAGTTACATTTATTCAGGCCTCCACAATCAGGCTTATCTACCTCTCGAAATTGCTCATCTTCGAGATCAAATGAGACAATTATCCGACCGCGGACCCCATGATACCTACCAGGTCGACTCACCCAATGGATCCTCCCGTTCACCAAAGATGCTTCCAGTGATCGTCGTTCAAGCTGATAAGGAGCTTTCCCAATACTTCTCCATGCATTGCTGCCAAGACTAAACACTTGTACCTCAGATTGAGGGAAATCACGGAGCCTAAATCTACGCAATCGCCATGGCCCATTATGTGGTGGATTCCTGTAGTAGACAATCTTAACCACCTTGTACAAATTTGTCATCGGATGGGCCCCGAATCCAAACACCACTTCCTGTTCTTGAAACTGCCTTGAGTTAGGCAGCTGGATGTAGTTCCTAGTAAAAGGATTGAAGACATATAGTGGGTCGTTGTAAAATGAATCTGATA
Organism: Platycodon grandiflorus; assembly: GCA_016624345.1. Taxonomy (NCBI): domain Eukaryota; kingdom Viridiplantae; phylum Streptophyta; class Magnoliopsida; order Asterales; family Campanulaceae; genus Platycodon; species Platycodon grandiflorus. The sequence goes on from CM028363.1 coordinate 56,606,069, forward strand.
GGCATAACAAGCCATTACACGAGCCTACCACATTAAACTCAGGCATGGAACTACAAAAGGTGTTTGAATTTTCCTCACCAGCTCCTTCCTATCACCATGATCAGTTAACTCAACGAAAGAAAGCTGGTTTCGAATAGGATAGTCACAGTGGAAAATCAGGCAAGGATTGTTTTTGATGCTCGAGTGAGATGGAGATGAAAAAGAAGGTGGTCGAGTGACATAACACGCCAGGCTCGACAAACAAACCTGAATTGGATCACAGATGTTATGGGTAGCCTGGAAAGAATATCGATGACTATGTCACGTGGTAGACTATCCATCCCATTTCTAGGCTGATCTTCTTCTTCTTCTTCTTCTTCTTCTTCATCTACTTGTTCGTTGAGCTTGCACTTCTTTTTCTTGCTTTGAATTTCACTATCCGAATCCATTTCAGAAAAATGAAAACCAGTAGAGAAAGGAAAGCTAGGAGGCCTTGAAATGGAGAAATGAAGGACTTTATTGCACATAGATAGGCAAGTGGGGAGAGCTAGAAATTTGATTAAAGAGATGGTTAATTAGGGACGGAGACCTCAAGAAAGAAAATGTTGATTATGCTTTGTATGTGGGATCCACCAGATTGAATAATCTCTTGGAGGTATTGTAAAAGTTGTATCTTTTGATTAAAGAAATATAGTCTGACAAATCTGTATCATCCAGCAGCTGAGAATATATATATGACCTTATGGTGATCCACAAAATTTTCAAAATAATTAGGTGAATTTCCAGATATTGCATTTCTAACCTCTACAGATAGTGACCTGCTAAATAAATAAATAAAATGGTGCTATATATATAGCTAGTAGTATATAACAACATTTTGCCGTGTATCCATCTGTCCAACTTTATTTATAATTCTCATACATGCATACTTCAACAATTAATTAATTTAGAGATAATTAATTAATCTTGATGAGGCCAAAATATTAGCAACACCGCACCACTTTTTCCATCTCCACCGTTAATGGGGTTGTAGTAGGTGTGCTCCGGAGTGAACGACTCCTGAGAGATCGGACTGACTACCCGCCCAACTGGTCAAGAGTTAAGACTATTAATCAGTGAAATTTCGAAGAAAATCTATAAAATAAAATTAAAAAAGTTTATAGAGCAGCATATTCCAAGATTAAGAAAGAGAATATTAATTAGCAAAATGGCATGATGATGACTATTGAAAAGGATTAGATTAAAAAAAAAAAAACCCAATGGGATCTAGAGCAAGTGCCTGATGGCATCTCACTAGAAGCATCCCAAAAGGCAATGAACCAGATAATTTTTTTTTTTACTCCCTGTTTTCTTTTTCATTTTTTTTTCTACTTTTTGAACCAATTTTGTATATAGAGGTTTCTTTTAATTCATATTTATAGAAAAAAGGGCCTAAAATTGCATGTACCCCCCCCCCACAACTTAAATTTATATTGTCGCATCCCCTACTAACATGTTTAGTTTTAGGTTGCTAATAAAATAACTTCGCTAGGTTTATAACTCTTTCTACAACTATTATTACAACTAATAAGTCTTAATGAAGGGTGAAGTTATCTTTTTTTCAAAGTATCTTTACCTTTTATCAAGACTTAGTTGTAGTAAAAGATGTAGAAAAAACTATAAACTTAACATGTTTCTTGAAAAAAATATATTCAAATTTTGCAAGTCATTCAATTTTTTTTCACATTTTCGATGTGAGATGGAGGTGCCAGAAAAAGGGTTACCAAAACGAGAAAGAGAAAAACCAAAACAAAAAACAAAAGAAAAGGGGCTGCTGCGGGTTGTGACGGGAGAGGCTCCAACCAAACCTTAGGTTCACTGAGCCACCCACTGGTTCAGGAAAAAAAAATATGTTTGGTAATAACTTATAACTGTCATTGAACCAAGATAGAACCTTTCTGCTGTATGAGTTTTCCAATTCAATTATTTATCCAAGAAAATGTTAAACAATGTATAAAAGATAGATTTTTCAAAAAAATCTTCTCCAACGCAAACCTCTTGCCGAGAGCATTTAGTTGGGAATACATCCATCCTCTACTTTTAGAGGGTGGATATTTTTTCATCTACGTCATTTCTTGTCGTTTTTATTTTTATTTTTACTATCAATCAGTTATTGTATGATTAATTTTTATATTTTTACTTTTTATAATTAATTATAAAATAATACTGAAAGAATAATCTAAAAGAATCTTACATTTGAAAACATTTAAAAAGAGGACTATTTATATAATAGCATTGGAGATGCTCTTAATGTTCTTTTTGTTGGGTTTGGGCTTCCCTCCCCCAGTTGATGATTGTCCATTAATTATTTCTTTGTGTTAGTTTAATTAGATATACATGACCCATAATTATATGGCCGCTTAAGGTAGGGTTTTAGACTTGTATATTACTGTATTATTATTTGCTGGAGAAAAACATAAACAACAAAAGATTCTCAGTTTTGAGGCAGCTGTGATCAAATCGCAATTAGGAATTCGTTACTAGAGAGAACTCTTGAATTTTTTTTTTTTTCAATACTCGCTAGATTGTGCTAGAGAGAACTCCTATGTACTCATCTTATTTTTCGTAATAGTGGAGGTTTTTGGACTTGGTCCCGTGATTTGATTTTTACTTCTTACGTTGTTGGGGAGGTTTTCGATGTTAAAAATTTTGGTGTCTTAATTGGTTTTGTGGTGTGATGATAATTGTTGATGGAGATTTGGTTAAATTTACTTCCTATTAGATTCACACGAATTCGAATGGAGAGAGTTTTTTTTGGGCATTCCGCATTGTTGCTCTCTCAACATATATATATATATATATAGCGGTGAGGCTAAACTATATTGTCTGATCAGTCTGAGTTTAGGCTGGTGGTCTGGCCAGAAAGATAGTAAAAGTTGAAGGCTAGTATGATTGGGACTGGTTGTCAAAACTTAAAGGAGGAGGGATGTGTTTTAGAAACTTACCGGAATTTAATCTGGCTTTGCTCACAAAACAAGGTTCAAGGCTCCTATTTGGGCATCCTACATTTAAGAAAACTAGTTAATTGCACGTGTTGTCAAAGATTTTTTAATAGTGTTTTGCTAACTGTTTTATTTTTTTATTTACATTTAATTGTTGAGTTCTTTTTGTATTTTCATCTTTACAGAGTTATCAGACTTATAAATTGTGTTGTTGTGTATTTAGCTTTTTTTAGTACTTTGTTTTTCCTTCATTTAAAATGTATATTTTTTATCAGTGTATAACAACTTGTCTTACACATTTGTCTTTTTTGTTGGTTATTTTTGTATCTATTTTTTAATTAGTTTTTTCTTTAAAAAACATATGTTGGCTCGCTTATTTTTTGTTTCCCAAAAAAATATTTGTATCATATGAATATTTAATTTATATTTATTAAAACTATAATACTTATTTTTTATATAATCAAAATCAGTTAATGATCATCCTAAAAAAAAGAAAAGAAAAATCAGTACAATAAAGTTTATATATACAAAAAAAAAAAAAAACTACATATGTTTCGAAAATTGTCCTTTACGAGACTTTAAAGCATATAACTCACGAGAATTAATGAAATTATATATATATATATATATATATATGTGTGTGTGTGTGTGTGTGTGCGTTTATATTTCTCATTTGTATTAAATTAATAAAATTTTATTTGCCTCGGGTGCCTTTTTTTCACACTTGGGTGCCTTTTACCACATTTCGAGACTTTGATTTGTGGCTCCTTTCGCTTTAAAGCCAAACAAAAATTAGCCCTAATATAACTACCAAATCCTACTTTATACCCCAGATAAAAAATGTCAAAGTCATACATCATGTTATATTTTGTCCCATTTTGCCTCCTAGGTGCGAACAAATTTCACGTTAAGTTGACACTTGAGAGTCACATGAGGGGCATTTTGGTCATTTGGATCGGGGTGCAAAGTGAGATTTGGTGCATTATTTTTAAATAAAACTTTATTTCATTCATTTCAAATGGAAAAAATTTAAATTTTAAATAGTGAAAAAAATAAAATTAGAATTTGTGTATAATTTTCAGTTTTGCTTTTTCATCTTTTGTTTTTTCATTTTTCCCCTTCTTTCTTCTTTAATCAAAGTTATGTCTTTTTTTTTTATTTTTTATTTTAATCTTTCCTCATGTCTGAATCTAATTTTCTTCTTTTTACTGGGCACCAAAATAAAGTCATCTGGAAACCCAACGTCGACGTCAAGATCAATGAAATCATACACACACTCACACACACACACACGTGCGCACACACACACACACACACATATCTCGACACCATATCTGAACTTGTTTGTCGATCTTGCCGTCGATGAACCATACCGTCAGTAAGTCCCCTTCTCTCTTTCTCTCTTCTCTTCTCTTCTTTTCTCTCTCTCTCTCTCTCTCCCTACCCCAAAAGTTTATCTTTCCTTCTAACCAGAAATGCAAATCTAAGTTGGATGAGGAACCCCCAAGTATACCTCGATCTCACCACCAACGTCACCACCACCACCGTCGTTGTCATAACCGGGTTAATTTCAAACTCTGAAACAACTTAGTCAAAAATTATGACATCAGTGTGCTTTAGAGATCAAAAAATGATCATTCTATTAAGTTTTTGGAACCCAATCCAAACACCAAATCTTGGAAAATCTTGAATTCAAATCGAAGGTGAAGAAAATTGAACAACCCCTAATGTTGGAGTCCAAAATGGTCGACGAAGCACTTGAGACCATTGACAATTGGTATAATTTTTTATTGTATTCACTCAGTTCCACAATATATTTTTTTAAAATCTTTCTTGGAGTCTTCTCGCGAGATATAATAAATCTTGCTGGAGAGATGAGAATGAATCTAATGATTTAACTGACTGGGTCGACATCGGGAAAAATTCACTGATTGTTTCCAAGTTAGAGGATAGTCGAGAAGAGGAACACAATCATCGTCGGAGAAGACAGACCCCGCTGGAGAGATGGGAATGAATCTAATTTCTTTTCTCATCCCTCACTTTCTTCCATCAACCTCATCGTTCATAGATCCACCACTATTATCTAGGGGTGGCAATTTGAGGCACGACACGAATGAACGAAACGAACACGACACGAAATTATAGGGTCGGGCCGAGCTTTATCGGGTTCGGGCTGTTATTGGGCCGGCCCGATAACAGCCCGCTAAAATCGGGCCGTGTTCGGGCTAGCCCGATAAGATGGTCATCCGTGTGATATTATCCCTGGAAAAATCTTGGTCCTTGATTAAACTTAATTTTAGTAAGTCTTGGCCGTTGATATTATCGGGTTTGTGCCGTATTTGGGCTAGTCCGATAAGAATTAATGTTTTTTTGGCCTGACGGGCTTGCATGAACTAGTATGACAATCGTGACTATCGTGCCTAACGGGTTGTGCCGGGCTTTTCGTGCTTTAATCGTCTCGTGTTTGGGTTTCCATTATAGGCCCGTTAAGCTTAACGGGCCGTGTTCGTGTTTGGTCTTAGCGTGTCGTGCTCTTATCATGCCAGCCCATTAACAGCCCAGCACGACCGAATTGTCACCCCTACTATTATCACCACTAAATCTCACCTTGCATCCCAACCTACAAAGTGTCTAACTTTTATACAAAATTTTGTTATTTGTCCAACTTTTCCCCCTCCTATCCATGGGTGTTAAAAATATGGCAAAAACTTAGAAAATACCGTCTTACTGATACTTTCTGTAAGATGGATCTCCCTGACCCGACTCATAGCGTGTTGGTGGGCTGAGTTGTGATAGAGTGGGACTCCGTCTTACGAATCAGAATCCGTAAGACGGTCTCCCAAGAGACCTGCTCTAAAAATAATAATGGAAAATGACATGTGCATGTCACATAAGGATTGATTTTGTCATTTTGCTTCGGGTGCAAAGTGATATTAATTATAATTTTATCATTAAGTTAACTATTTTATATTTAAGATAAGTTTTTAATTAAAAATAATAAATAATTATTTCAATAATCCAAAAGTAATTAAAAATTATCTCATATTTATTTTTAAAGTTAAAAAAATGCATACTCCAAAAAATAAAATTTAGATTTTATTTAATTTCTTTTGTAATTCCTCACTTTCTTTCACCAACCTCATCATTCATAGACCCACCACCATTATCACCACCTTTACCACCTCAAGTTTAACCATTAACCCAAAAATCAAATTTTGATTTTATTTTATTAATTTCTTTTTCTTATTCCTTATTCATTCCTTCGAATTAATCCATACACAAAATCCATCATTTATAGATCCACCACCACAACCTTAAATGTTACTATTTACAAACTCAAATTCAATTTTTTGAATAGTAAAATTTGAAGGCTTAAATCCAAACCCATATGAAGATTTGAAAATTTAGAATATTTAGAGATCTAACAATACCGTATTTTACCTAAACTACCACTATCATCCCTAAAATCGCCGCGACCACCACCCCTAACCACAACCACCATCATCTCGGCCATCGCCGCCACAGCCATCACCACCAAGAATTGCGCCTACCTTGCCTTACTCAAATGGAGAAATAAAATCCCTTTAGCTTCCGTTCGGTCACACTTCTTTCTTCAAATATCTCTCTCTTATTAGTCGTTTTCTTCTTTTGATGTCAGATTCCTAAGCAATGAGAGAATCTAACTTTGGGATGAGACTACTTGAAAGGATGTCAGTAGGTGACAATCTCTTTCAATTAAAGGAGAGTTATGGTAGAAAAAAAGAAAGTCGATAGCCATGGGAGGGGAATAGAGTGATTCTCTCATCTGACTAGCTCGGGTCCTATGGAAAGGTGTAAGCAAGTGAAAACCAAAAGAGGTTAAGGGTGTGGAACCCAATTATGAAAATGAGTAAAATATATATTCAGATGGATTTAGGATTTGGAGCCAGTTATTTGTGGTTGGTGGCAATAGTTTTGATAGTGGTGGTAATAAATTAGGTGGTTAATTAGCTAGAAATGAAGAGAGAATTTTTTTTTTGTAATTAAATAAAAAATAAAAACATAATTTTATAATAATATAAATACTAAATGGGTCAAAGTGAATTAGCCATAAATTTTACTTTGCACCCCGATCCAAGTGACTAAAATAGCCCTCACGTGATATGCACATATCAAATTCTACTATTTCTAATGCCTATAAGGCAAAAGGATTAATTGGGACAGATGACACCAACGTATATCAAAGTTTGACACTTCGTAGGTTGGGGTTTATAGTGGAATTTGGTGGATACCATCAGGGTGAAAATCATATTTTGACATTTTTATGGTAATGAAATCTTCTGACTTTGCAATTAATTAATACTATGAAGTTATTTCATTTTTCAAAAAAGATTGGGAAGAAAGTCGTTGTTACGTTCTTCTAAAATGTCAGTTTTATGTGATTGTTTAAAACAGTTCTCGTGTGTTAAAAGATTTTGACTTAGCTTGTACAATGTCTACAACTCGATAAACCAACTTGCAGTGAAAAATACGTATTTCCATTGTTGATAGAGACTTTCCTTATGACGTTTTTAGAATTTAATTTGTGACTCAGAGCGTTAGGAATAAGAAGTGGAAATAATGATTTGATTGGAGGATTTTTTTAATGCTTGTTTCCAATTGACATACTAATAAGAGTGAATGAATTTAAAGTAAAAGGCATTGCTAATTAAATTTTAACTTTATTTCTTTTGGGATAATTTATTTTAAAATCTAGAATAGAAGGTGTAGATATTCATAGTAATGCTTAATTTAAAAAAAAAAATTAATAATACATTATTTATTTATTTTAAAAGGTTTTATTTCCATATTACAAAATAAAATTGTCTAAGATAACATATATATTTACTTTAACGTTATTATGTAAAAGATTCTGAACGTAGGAGGGTCTATTTGAAATTTTTAGAACTTAATGGATAGTGAAAATTCTAACAAAAGTTACTTAGTTAACTAAATAGAGATTTGTTAGTACGATCTATAACTTAGGAACCAATATGATAGTTTTGAAGGCTGCTTGTATTAGTCTGAAAATCAAAAGGAGTAAATTGTATATTTTGGCTATCTTCTGCAACAAAACGTAGAGATTCATCTCCATTTTTCTTCGTCTTCTTGAAATTATAACACATTTTCTTAACACATTTCTTTTAACTTGTTTACTCGTAATTACCAAACACGTTGTTGATTCGCTAAATATCTCGATACTCACCAATAAATCTATTATTATATTTATTTTCATATACTTGTAATAATGTGTGCCTAAACATATTTAAAAAAGTAAAATCATATTATTACCAAACACGTTGAAATTATAATACATTTGTTAAACACATTTCTCTTAGTTTGTTCACTGGTAATTACCAAACACATTATTGATTTGCTAAATTTCTCGATACTCACCAATAAATCTATTATTATACTTATTTTCATATCCTTCTAATAAAGTTTTAGTCCCTCAACTTAGTAAGGGTATTTTGTCATATTCAAAAATATTGAACAATATTTGTAATGGTAATGGTAGGAGAGGGGAATCTTACAAAAAAAATTGACATATGGGACGGAATGAATAAAATTAAAAATGTAGGACCTAACTTAAAGTTAGGTAGAAGTGGAGGGACCAAATTATTATTTTAACTCTTAGTGAAATTAATTAGCCAATAATAAATTTACTTGTTTGACCTTAATTAATGGTGAGTAATTTATTAAATTTAGGGTTATTTTTGTCCAAACAATATTTTTTATAATAATAAATTTACTTGTTTTGTCCTTAATTGAACGGTGGGTGGTTTATTACGTATAAGGCCAATTTTGTCCGTCTATTAATTTGTAAAAAACAATTTACACTTTTATAGGTCGAGAGATTTTCAAGGGTACATACTTGATACTTCCTAGCTTCCTTCGTTTCTTGAAGCTAAACAAGAATGGACACGACCTAGCAATGGAAGGACCTATCTACTGGCGAATTCGAAAAATATTTTAGTGGGGTCATAAATTTTAACTATTTCATAAAAAGTTTAAAAATCACAATTGTCCTCTACGCATTTTCATACTTTGAAAACGTTTAATCACATCATCATTTGTAATTCTCCTAAACAACTATTTTTCAATAAAACATACAAGAAAATCCTTTAAAAATTGATCACACATTCAATTTTGAGTAAGGTCACTATCCAAAACTACACCAGATCTTGGGACCTTCAAAAGGTGCGAGACTGGTTTTTTTGCCATGTGAAGTTGAAGATATTCTTGCTGTTCCAGTGAGCCAAACTGGTTGTGAGGATAGGCTGATTTGGGGCTGCTCTAAGAATGGCATTTTTTTCAAAGACCAGAATGCTATGTTGCTGTCAAGGATCTGTTGCGTTTGAAGGCTCACACACACATATGTGCTACCTAAAAAGGGTCGAAACTGATACAAGTTCTGCAGTAAGCTATGGAAGATTAAATCTAAACAGAAAAATCAAATCCTATTGGTAAACTTGTTCAAGTAATTAAGGTTAACATGAGGTTAAAAATTAATGTTTGTAATTGTATCGTCATAATTAGGCTTTGGTTTGGTCAATGTAGATTGTGATTTTCATACAGTGAAATACATCGGTAGCATCCCTTTTATTGACTGTGGGTCTCAATAATCATTGCCGAACGACTCAATATCAAAGGCCGTCCTGCATCACATATATCATAGCATGAAAAGAATCAAAATGTAGTTTTTGCAACTAATGTTAATACGGGTGGGTTGATTCACTTTTGACGTTCATTTCCACTTTGTCTCTTAAGTATATATGATGTGAAAAGGTTGAGCCGAATCCGACCATCAGTTGATCAAGCATGTGATTGTGGAAATCTTCACATGATGTTTACTTTAGTGTACAAACCATAAGTGTCAAATCTTACTATTTTCTTTCCATTTTTCTGCATCTTGTTTTCCACCAGATATATAGCTCTTATCTCTTTGTGGCCATGAGAGTTGTCTGCTAGATTTGTCCCCTCTCTATCTATTATCTTTCACACACACACACACACGCGCTATGCAACTTGTCCAGCTAAGGATTTTGCTCGCATTGCTGCTTGTGGTAACGATTCCACAAAAATCAGGTAAAGCAACTACAGCCTAATTGGGTTTAATTTCAACCAGCCATGAACTCCTTGTATAGAAGCATTCTTTCGCTGCACATAACTTCAGCTTTTCGTTAACCTTCATTAGAGTGCATTTGTATAGATCTCAAAGTTGTTCTGTTTTTAATTTTTGGATCTTGCTATGTAACATTCAAGACGAATTCTCAACCTCGTTATATTATACTTTCTCTGTTGCATGTACTGAATATTTTCAGATGGGCAATTGGAGCAATGGTGTGTAGCTGATGAACAGACCACAGATGCAGAACTGAAGGCAGCCTTAGATTGGGCTTGTGGAAAAGGGGTGCGAATTGTAATGATATTCAGGTGAATCAGCCTTGCTATCTCCCAAACACAGTCAGGGACCATGCTTCTTATGCCTTCAACAGCTACTACCAGAAGCTCAAGCACAAAGGCGCTTCTTGTTACTTCAATGGTGCTGCCATTACCACTGAACTCGATCCTAGTAAGCACTAACTAACCTCACATCTCCACTACACCTTAAGTCGTTTTTATTGAAATACAGAATAGAGATCTCAAAGTCACAATCACCATTTGACAAGATTAAAACAAAAATTCGAAAAGATAAATGGAAAAGGATGGACATCCATGTTACCCAAAGCTCATAATACATGATGAGTTGGTCACGCGCCATCTAACCTAATTAATGTGCCATGATCTTATATATAATTAAAGGGTGAAAGAGAAAGAGAAAAATAAAAGAATGCAATGAAGCCATGTGGGATCATCTAAAGCAAATTCTTGAGTTAATCTTTGAATAATATCCTAGTTCAATGAACCTCCTCATCTTCTTTCTGAAAATGAAACTTGTGTTAAATGTAAAATGGTCGGTGGTGGTCACCATGTTATGCTAATCTTTCTTTAACCATGCTTCAATGGCTACTTTATAGTTTATTCCAATTGACTTTTTTTTTTTTTTAATTAATTAATTTTTTCCCTTTTTCTATTTGTTATTTTATTTTAATTATTCGTGATAATATAATATTGATTACCTTTATCTTCTGAGAATAAAAACATCAACCTTGTTGAAATAGTCCAGGTTATCCTGTGATAACAGGGGCCCCCATTATTTTTCTGAATTGTCACTTTAGGAAAATTAAGGTGTAATTAAGCATGCCTGATGATGTTTAATGTTTGGCTACAGGTCATAAGCTGTGCCACTACGAGTTTAGCCCCTGACCACAACAGCGATGACATTATTGAAATAATACCAATGGGGGACCTCCGTTCCGTTTGTTCGCAGTAGTTTTTGTTTTCACTTTGGGGGAGTATAATGTTTGCGTTTGTTGAAGAAGTACCAATTCAGAACTTAAATACAGCTTAATCAGGCTCTTCTTTTATACGACGTTGTATCATTGTATCCGAGAACTTAGTAATGTTGAGCGACGCAAAGTAAACCTGAAGAAAAGGAGATTAACCCTAGGTTCCTTTTAGATGCCTTCAAACTGGTCAATATTCGCTAAACAATGAGGATTAATTCACTCATCCAACCCTCAATGCTTGATTTGATTAGATTAATATTCCCCTAAGCAAAGGATTTACTTTAATACTACTCCCTCCTTCCGTTCTAGGCAAAGAATCCACTATTCTATTTTTGAATGTTTCATATCACTTTCGTAAATTACACTTACAATCTTTATAATTTTTATAACTTTAACCTCTACAAGTGATATAAGCATATTAACTATGCTCAAACATTTTTGTAATTATGATTGATTCTAATGTTATTCACATATCCCTTAATTATTAGATTTTCAAACGTGAACTCTTTGGGTGGAACGGAGGGAGTAAAACAATAAAAACAGAAAGATTCTATAAATACTATCTAATTATGAAAACCTAATTGAACTTCCCTAACACACACACACACACACACACATATATATATATATAACCAAATAAATACAAAATGTCATTATTTCTTGTTTCGGCTTCTAATTAATCTGTACAATAATTCTAAGGCGAAGTTTGGACTTACTCGTGCATCAGATATACAACAAATAGTATGCTTGACAAGTTACCTAACCGAAAGCCGAAGGAAGTACTCATAAATATAGTTTGTGATAAAATGCAAGTAGAAACATAGCAGAAGTTAACAAAGATTCATGGCATCCATTTACATTTCTGAAAGGAAATTTTATTACAATCAGTAGTCAATGCAAACTAAAATTTACACAGAAATATCCTTGCATAAAACTTAAATATTGGAGGACCTTTTTTTTTTTTGCTCCCCAAATTTGATAGGGTTGTATGCAGGCTTCCTTCTCTAACAGCCTGACAGAGATATGTTAAGACTTTCCAGGAATATCACCTTAATGTCAGGGAAGCCAGAAACTCTAGAACAGCAAGCTTGCCCAGGCTGCAATAAATGCAAACCCGCCGAATGGGGCTAACCCAGCATATTTTCTGTCTTCGAGAAATGCCACAGTGTAACACCTAAAAATCATAAACTTCTTTCAGTTTTTAACTTCAGTAAAAGTAACCTCAATATGAACAACTGGCAAGTTTGCTAGGAAACAGCTGTAGACATCAACAATCAAGCTCCCTCCGTCCCAAGAGACGAGTTGCATTTGACTCTTCAAAGTCAAATCGACCATTTTTATAATCAACATTTAACATACTTTCACTTTGTTGTAGAAAATAAAACTACAACCTTTGTAAGCTACACTAAAAGAACTATGAATCTTATATTTTATAATTATTGAAAAAACAAGTAATTAATCCACATCAAATATTCATTTGAAAAAGTCAAGTTTACTTTAAAAACTCAAAATGTGACTCTTTTTGGGACATAGGGAGTAACTGAAATGCATAAAATAGCCCAGTATTGATTAACATCACTCTCTTACAGCACTTGGCAGAGAACAAGTTGCTAAAAATTGAGAGGTATTATTACTCTCAATTTGATTCAGGAACTTAAACTTTGTGACTAAAAGTTGTACAAATATAGTTATATAATGGGAAAAGAAAAGAATGTGATACGAAAAACAAAATTTTGTTGTTAGTTTGCTTTCAACACTGTTTTATCCCATTTTGATGATTGCACTACAACCTGCGTTTTAAAATAATATCCCAAACACGTTTATAAAGAAAAACATGCATTTTAAAAATCAGCGTTTTAAATAATCTACGTTTTAAAAATGCGTTTTGAAACGCTATACCAAACGAGCTCTAAATGTATAACAAACTTTGAAGCTATAACTCAGGATTTATGAAACTGAGCCTTGACAGCATATTGAGATTACAATTCGTTTTACAGAATACTTATCTCCGCATAAAAGGAAATGAATCATCTCACTTTGTTAAGAAACAAGCATTTTAAAGATACTAACAAGAGTGACTCGGGTAATATATGCACAAGACTCTATATTTCAATCAAAACAGCCAGCATTTTCAATATGTCGACATACTAGAAGAAACCCATAATTGAAACAACAATACTGGGAAAGAGATACAGGACTGAACTTACGTCCCAGAGAAGCCGACAATTCCAGCAGTCAAAAGCCCTCCAAACTACAACCCAGGAAAAACAAATCAAAGAATCAGACATTGCACGCACAGACACACCACAAGCGCAACCTCAAATGCAGCAACAAGTAAAATAGGAAAAAGAAAGAGGGTAATTACAATGTTGGGGTGTTTGGTGACAGGAGCAGCAACCAAAGCTGCAGTGTGAACCAAATGGTAAAGAGATGCTGTGTGCCAAACCTGGAATAACAAAACCAAGTTGGGTATTTCTCATTAGCTTAATATTTGAGATTGAATCAAACGAATTAAAAAGAAAACTAAATATAATTTAAAAAATTACATCTTTAAAAGAAGGGTTTTTGGGCTTGAAACCATGGGCGCCATATGTGCCCAATCCAAGAGCTGCCATTCCTGTCTCAATTGGAAAATTTCAAGAAAATGGACTCAGTGACTAGAATCGACTCAAAGCCCCAATAGATATATTTCACATCAATGAAGCAGATACTTGATAATGAGTATTTATTTACCAGATACAGCAGCAACTTTGTGCCAGAGAAAGGGATTCATATTGTTCTTCTCACTGGGTTTATCCCAGAAATTGTACTAATGCTGGGGGTTTTTCTTTTTCTGATTTTGGAACCAGGCAATTTGGGGAGCTCGACTGGATCCCTGTCTTTAAGAGTCGACACAGGCGCTTGCCACCTACCGGATATGATGAAGACTTGGTAGCACTTCCACACCCTGTACTTATAACCTAAGTTTTGTCCAAATAGACCCTCAAATATTGCATCAACAAATTTAGTTTACATCATATTATTCTACAATACACTTATATACCAAATCCGTTAATTTGATTGGTCGTAGAATTACTCTTTCTAATTATGTCAACTCACCAAATATAGGAAAAAACGATTAACAAAACACAAACTACTCTTCACCTAAATATGTAGAAATAATATGCCATGGTGTTGTTTCAAGAGATTCCATTAATAATAATAATACAAAAGTATGTGTTGTTCCAAGTATGTAAGACTAGTATTAAAAAAAAAAAAGTATAGTCGTCTTGTGGCACAAACCCAATACAACTTATCACAGCCACATAATGCGTTACACCTCTTAATTATAATCTCTTCTAGATACACTTATTTGCATAATTGAATCTCTGCAATAATATTCTAACATGATTGTTTATTTCTTGCTGCGCCTCAAGTGAGAAATATAAGTTTCCTTTTACCAGTTGACGCTTAGGAAGTTGTGTTATGGCTAAATTCTTTAAAAGGATTCAGCTGAAGATGAGAGGTGCTTGAGTCCTTAAACTAATTTACGGAGGCCTCCGCCGCTTTTCTGAACAGAAGAGATACCCCTTTTCTGAACGCAAGTCCATCCCCGTCTAACACAGGTAGGTAAGTCAACATGAAGTCACTCATACATTAGACCAAAAACTAGTGAAGTGACACAATCCACACAAATCTAACTGAAAGCTTTATAAAAAAGGGAGGGTTGCATCCCATCCACCCTCGAGTATGGTGCATAGCTGGAATGCCCAACGTAAACGGCACTCATATAAACCTATCCTTCTAGCTCAGACTGCACGAAAGGCAGGAGCACTGAGTTCTAATACAAGATTCTTGGTTAAAAATCAAGATACATTTTTGTAAACAAGCAGTTAATACATCTGAATTCCAGATACAAGTTGCTCAACCACGTTTGAGCCCTGTAAAAACAAATGTGAGCTTTGCTGCCGCGGATCAGCTTTTAACCCTTCCAGCTATCTAATTTTTCCAAGGAAGTGTGTCCCTTCACCTGTGTGTTTAGACCTGTACATTTTGAATCCCAAGACGTGTCAGAACCAACAACTAAAATGGCCATCCAGTCTTAGCTATCTCCAGAACAAGGCTTCTCTTCCGCGAGCACTACTGTTGCAGCCTGCAGTTGTGCTTGACTAGGCTTTTCTTCTCCATCCACTTCAGTTGCAGCCTGAAGAAGCTCGTCTGGAGTTGCAGCAGGGTCTAGATCCCAGCATCCAGCAGGCAAGTTGAGCATGTCTCCCTTAAGCATACAAGAAGGAACTTGGTGTGAAAAGCGAAGCATCTCTCTCCTTGGAATCCAGCGAATAGCGCTCTTGTTTGAGTTCCTCTGATATACCGTCTTATACCCGTCTAACTTGACCAGGGGAGCCACACAAACTCCAAGCTCTTCCGAATAGTCATCCAGAACTTCCACCATCTCATACTGGTGCCTCACTTCTTTTGGCGTTGTTCTATTCCAATGAGGTGACCAGTTTCGATATACGGCCCATATATCCCCACTTCTTGGGTATATTCTAACACAACCTCCTCTGCCAGCCTTCTCCCGACTCAGGAGATGAGAGAAAATGTTGACTTGTTCAACAATTTCAGTGTGGAATACCCTGAAGCTTCCGCAGGATTTGGTGAACCCTGAATCAATCCAATTCACCAAACCAAATTCAGTGTCAGTTTTCGAGTTCAAGTAACTGATATGGATCTGAAATGGCTTCACAGAGATGACCTGGCGAATTAGACAGTACAACCGAGGCATCCCGTCTTCTTCATCATACAATGCCCATATTTGCTTTGGCTTGAAGCATTCCTCCGCTCTATCGTTGTCAAAATCATGAAAGTCTGAGTCAGGCACAGTTATTGGCATTGACCCAGTTTTCTTCAGTTCTAGTTGACTTTCAGGCCCATCCAAACCCGGTCTTACTAGTGAATCACTGGACTTAGCAACTTCTGTGCACGCCTTTTCTTTCTTCTCAGCCTCAGCTACTGAAGCCAACCTCAGTTCTTCTAGCTTGTTACGAATTACAGTTCTAGCCTTGTCAATCAACAACTTTCTAGCATCAAATGCAGGGGCAGCTGAGCAACGCTTGACTGATGTCTCACCTGGCGTAGGCACCTTACCATTCCCATTAATTATTGCCACATCTGGTTCAATTCTTGAAGCCACTTCTACATTTCCATTTCGATATGCGTCTCCCACATCAACTTTCCTTTTCTTAGGGGGCCTACCAAGAGGCTTACTACCAGGAGGCCTAGTAGCCAAGGTCTCAGTATACCCATTGGGGCCCACCTCCACCACATGATTCCTTTTCTGATACTTCCCATTGGCTTTCACTTTGCTAATATTTCCATTGGCGTGATGAACAATATTAACAGGTTTACTAGTTAATCCATTCGGATCCAAAACAACAGCAGAAGCTCCAGGGATAGAGTTCCACTGAAACGATACATTTTGAGAGTACTCAGACCCATGTGCAGAATGAAACCCTGAGGCTCCATTTCCTGTAAAACACACAGAACTGTTTGGAATATAGGTAGTAGCCCCGTTAAATGCATGGGTCCCATACCCGTTCTCTGGCATATTTGACCAAGGGCAGTAAGTCACTGGGGCTGCTCCAGTTTCAACAGCTACAAAAACACCACGACAGTTCTTACAAGAAAGTCTCTTATTCACGTACTTTCGAAGGTATTCATACTGAACATGACACGACGTGCAGACAGTCCAAAAGGTATCTAGTCTATTAAGAGAAGGTGACGTCTTCAAAGAACTGTCAAACCCTGCAACACCAGCAGCATAAGATAAGTTTGTCTGTGGAATCACAGGTGACAAGTGCTTATTTCTCCTGATATCATAAGAGCTTCTTTTAACACCATCCGACAACAGAGTCCACGCTTCAGAAACAAGCTTAAATGCCCCTTCAGCTCCCACAGTTTTGTTCTTATCAGGGTGAAGCAACACAGCCATCTTTCTGTATTGCTTCTTCAATACTGACTTGTCTGCAGCTGGATCTAGTCCAAGAACGGAATAGAAGTCGATTTCCCCATTCACTTTCAGCTCTGAAGCAGCATATATTCCAAATGTTGCCACCATATGAGATATGCCCTCCAGTTGAGGGCACAGCGTTTGGGCCTTCAAAGCATAACTCCTTGCACCTGCAAAGTCTTTCACTGCAAACAGCTTCTCCGCATTCTCTTTGGCCCTAAGTGCTTCTTCTATACTTGATTCCATCTCAAAAATTCAAACTTTGCACCTAAATTCTCAAAAGCAAGCTATAGCCCGCAAACAGTGCTCTAACAGTTGAACTCCAATTTCACATGCAACCATGTTTACATGTCTGCAAACACATTTCAGAAATTGTTAAACTACAGTTGAATTCAAAATAATGCGAGTGTGCAGTGAAATTGGGACAATCATGGAATTAAAGTTAATAATTTGATTAAAATTAATGTTCCAAACAAATTGCTCATGCAAGAGATTGGTCTAAACATGAATGACAAGCTCAGAAACCATTTATAGAGACTATAATACCAATCAACAGGTTTCAAACTCAACTATGAGATTAGACCTCACATTCACACTACTCAAGTTCCCACGCAGAGCTCCAACTCAATTGTCCACATCAATTAATAAAATCTACACAGAAACAATTGCACCTTGGAAAATGACTTCATCTCAACTACAAATTACAGTTAAATTTAGAAACCCAGCTCACCTATAAAGCTCAAATTACCAAAATCAAACCACTTTCTTGAAAAGAAATATATAAACTAACAAGTAACAGCACGAATTAAGTTCAAACTCAGTCAACAAGATTTCAACCTAATCTTCACCGCAAAGTCAAAATAAAGAAGCCCACAGCTCATTACACAATCAACAACTCAAAATCAACAAAAACATAAACTTCTACACAACACTGAAGATCGCAGCTAGAAGAAACCTAAAATTTCAAATTGCAAACCTCCAAAACCCTAAAAGTTCAAATAACCCCCATTTCATATCTAAACATAATTAGCATTAAAACAACACAAAAATGAAGTAAAACTTACTTAGATCCGGAAAAGAGTGAAATTGAACAAGACCCAGATCTCCAATCGGCTCATAGATCGTTTAATTTGCTTCAGATCTCAGTGAAATCAAGAAAGAAGACACTTTCTAAATCTGGAAAGGGGGAAAAATACTTGACAACCTAAATAAGACGTTACTTGTTGGGGGCTGAAAAAAGAAAGTGTAGTTATAGAATTGGGGGAAATTAGGGGTAATTGTAGGTCAGATTCCGGGCAGTTAACGACGGCGAAGGAAGCGAAATCCCGTCAAATCGCCGACCAGAAATAGTTAAAAATATGATAATGTAATGATTACGCAGTGAAAGTAAGGGCAGTTAAGAGTATTTATGTAATAAAGGGGGGAAAACTAAAGAAAAAGGGAAGAAATGAAAATGGGTTGCGCAGCTTGGGCTGGCTGCCTTGGGGGCGTGATAAGCACACCCACTTTTTCCTACCTCATTGGCTGTGAAACCCTGTTTGGTTGCGGAGCAAAGTGAAAACCTTTCATTAAATTAATTATACTATATCTAAGTGGGTGATATCGTTATTCTCGTCCAATCACAACATAGGATGGATACTAAAATAATGGGCTCATGCGTTTGGTAGCGGAAAAGAAAAGAACTGACCATTTCCTATTGGCTTACTAGAACTTATTCGGCTCATGTTTTAAAATTAAAATTGGATGAACAATTTGAGTTTTATGAAATTCAAATTATACTTTCAATTTCAATTTTAATTTTAAGCTATGACATTAGAGTTTTCAAACAGACTCTAACTTTTTTTTCCTTCGTTTTTTTAACGTATCTTTAGGTTTAAAGGCTCAAAACTAATTGGTGAGATCAGAAGGACGATAAAGCTCTCTTTATTAAGTTTTAATCCTAAGCTAGGTGAGACCAAAAGAGCGATAAAGCCCTCTATTAAGTTTTAATGCAGCTACATTCTCATAGCTCGTACCTAAAATCTATGGTTAGAGTACTCTCTTAACTGCCAGTTGACATACAAGTTTGGTGGTACTAAAACTTTTCTAACACCCTCACCAATGTGTAAGATATTAAGCATATTAAGAATTGGCATAGTAGCTCGGTTGATGCATGGCTCAAATTTAAGCTATAAAGTGTAACGAGCCAAACTTGAGTCAAAGTTTAAGCACAAGTATTTTATTATTTTTGGCTCGAGTTCATTCGATACGTCTCATTAGAATTATATCAATGTGTATGACCGATCAAGTTACAATTAACCCCTTGTTAGTAGTTTTTGAAGTCTGATCGTCTTTTAATTTTTCAATCGTTGCACTCTACAATATTATAGATGAAATATCTGGTACAAACAAATAAAATCTCAATGAAGTGTCACAATTATAAAGCAGATTGCTAATAATGATTCCCGTCATTGTTGCTTATGAACAAAAAAGTATGTATATAAACCAAAGAGTAATATCCAAACTTGGAAGCTAAATCTAAAGAGCCGTTGAGTACTTATTGTCATAAAGACATAAAGTCATGTTTTACTGATATATTAAGCGCATCTACAACGTAGAGCGATTTTTAGTTTTTAGGTGGGCTCTTTCCACCTGGATTTTCACTCACCGCCCCATTTAAAAATAACATTCCCAATGTTTGGTTTTTCAACTTATTCATGGGTGGGCTCCAAATGACACCTATTATTTCCACTCACTAACTCATTTATTTTTATACACTTCATACAAATTAATTTCTTTATAGTTTTAATTAATATATTTTGCATATTTTTAATGTTTCGTATAAACAAATTAATTTATTTATAGTCTAAATTAAAATTTTAAAACTTCATCAAAATTTAAAAATATAACTTTATCGAAATAAAAAAAAGAAGCTTATTCGATTTAAAAATAACATATTGAGAAATATAAAAAAACTTTTTTAGAAAAAGGGAAAAACTAAAATCAATTTACATATAATAAAAAAGGTTTTCCTTTACATAACAAAAATCAAAAATCAAATAACAGAATGATAAAAACATATATATATATATATATATATATATATATAGAGAGAGAGAGAGAGAGAGATGGGAACATGTGGGGACGACCGCGGGGAGGCCGCAGAACAAGGTTGACGTGTACCGCGTGCGCCTGCTCAATACTTGGATGGTGCCTTCACGTGGGCTGTAGATGGTAGCCATGGAGGAATGAAAATAGGCTAAGAACCAATTCTTATTTTGGATCTGGGAAGAATTATATTTTTAAGAACTTTTCCAATGTCGAAGAATCATCCACGATGTGGATGCCCTAAGATTCATAAATTTGATTGAGAAAA
This sequence comes from Platycodon grandiflorus, assembly GCA_016624345.1. Taxonomy (NCBI): domain Eukaryota; kingdom Viridiplantae; phylum Streptophyta; class Magnoliopsida; order Asterales; family Campanulaceae; genus Platycodon; species Platycodon grandiflorus. Next base: position 56,626,784 of record CM028363.1, read on the forward strand.
GGATGTACAGAGTTACTAAATACATGTAATTGGTTATGAATTTCGTTAGATCTATCACTTATGATGATTGATGAACTTATTGTTTTGTTGTTGGTACCACATTTTGAATTTACAACTTTCGATTCCAACGCCTTGCCACTGTACAGTAGAGGGAGCTCAAGTCTATTACTCCATATAATAATAATCTACATGTAAGTATTGCATTGTAAGAAAATTAATTACTGTATTTCTAAGTAAAGAAGCTTAACAAGTTTAATTCCCATGTTAGTAATAGTGCTTAATTACTAGGAAGTAGGATCAGAACTGGGATGTAATGTATTTAGGGCCACAGCTCAGTGCAACACCACGCGGCCCAACTGTTATCAGCCGCCGCTTTATCTAGCAATTGGATCCGTTGATGGGCCTAAAGCCTTAAAGTTTTAGAAAATTACTTCTTTCTTGTTTGTTTTTGATAAGTAGAAGCAGCAGACTAGACTTGGAGGACGGAACAAGATAAATCTGAAAACGTACGAGAAATGAAAATGAAAACAATAACAAATATTTATGATTAGAAGTCTTCAAATAACTTGTTAGAGAGAGTTTTATCATCCTTGTGATTTTACCTAACTTGGGGGTTAGTATTGGACCTTTAAGTTTGGAGATCCTTGCAAAACTTTAAAAAAAAAAAAAAATCTTCAAACATTCTTGGTTCTCCAAAATCCCATTTAGCTCATGTATCACAGAGGAACGGGGGTGGATGGAGGAGGTCACTGAGGCCACGAGTTCGCATCGCTCATGTATCACTAAGGATCTCCCCGCGTTTGTGGAGCCATTAGCGTTAGCATACGGTTGGTAGCTTCTCCCGCTCCAAAACAAGAAATTTGATAGTGTTAAAGAAGAGTAATCTAGTTAACTTGTATCCTAACAAGTAGCAATACATTTTAAAAAATTTACTTACATTAAGTTTTATATTGATAATCACCATATCGTAAGTTTCAATATTAATAGGGAGTAATTGTCGAAACAAAACTTATTATAAATAAGTATTTAAAATGCCTTTTAGATACATATTACTCCCTCCGTTTCAAAAAGATTGACGTTTTAGAGTTGTGCACACATATTAAGAAATTTTATAAGTTGACAAATATACCCTTATTAAAATATCTTTAATTTTTGTGCTGGGAGTAGTTGAAAAGATAAATTAGAAGGAGATAGCCATTGGGAGAAGATAAAGTATTTAATGAAGAGATAATTAATTATTGGAACTTGTGAGAAGACAAAGGTAAATTAGGTAAAACATGCATTGAAAACCTAAAATGACAATCTTTTTGAAACAAATTTTTAGAGCTAAAACAACAAATATTTTTAAACAGAGGGAGTAACTTTTAAAACCTATATATTATATGATTAACATGTCCAATAATCGACTCATGCAAGCTAGCTACCATCGAACCTTGCTTGGATGTGCCAACAAAGGACAACAATCAAGCAGGTTTTGGTAGGTTTGATATGACCTTACTGTTGTTATGTTTTTACACGATTAAAATTAGCAAATACTCATTCTTAATATTTACAGTATTATTTTATTTTTTGAAATAAAATAGTACTCCCTCCGTCCTGAAATTATTGTCCTGTTTGACTTTTTTTGGTCAAACAGGATATTTTTCAAACGCAAATTTGACGTATATTTTTTTACTTTTTTAAAAATTATAAAACATATAATTCGTAGTACTTAAAAAAAAGTCAAACAGGACAATACTTTCAGGACGGAGGGAGTACTAGAAATTAGTTGGTAAAAAAATTGGGCTCAAATTTTGATGGATCTACACAACTTGTACCCCACAATACAACAAAACGGAAAAGTAAATTTTACCCTGAAGTTGAAAGCTCAGTTTCACATAATATTGACCATACTCCCTTGTCCTCCACTCCTCATACTTGAATAATTGTATTCATCTCTCATATTAGCATATACTACTAGTAGACCACAACAAAGGACAAAAAATCTATGACATGTATATTTTTATATGATTAATATTACGTGTATTTAAAGTGTGCATTAAATGTGTACTAAAAATTATTATTAGTATCTTTTAGTTGGTTAAAATTTGTTTAAGTACTAAAATTCACAAATTATTTAAGCAATCAAACGATAACTGAGATTTGGTGCACATAACATTACTTTTTTATTTTATATATATATATAGTGGAGTAATTAAATTCACGCACCATAAGGTCATCAACTTAAAATGTACTTCACATATCCTCTTAAAGTCATAATTAAAATAGTAAAAATTTAAAAGTAAAGATAAATTGATAAAAGTGTTTTTTTTTTTTTAAATTTAGAAACTAGATAATTTTTCAAAATGGAAAATAAATAAATAAATAAAAGGAATACAATTATTTTATTACTACAAACGAACGGATGTACTCCAATATTATTTTATTATTACTACTCTACAAACTAAACAGACTAGTAATCAAGTAGAAGGAAGGTCATATGTAGTTGAAAATAGAAAATCAAAATCCACCTTTATTTTATTTTTCCAATAAATTAATATAGCCAGCCCAGCCACATATAACTTGTAAAAACATGAAGAGTAAAGAATGTCTCCTCCTCCTCCTCCTCCTCCTCCTACAACTGATTTGAGTTATACGACGTCCTTGAGAGAATGTTACCAAATGCGTACCGCCGTGCCATCTACTTTTTTCTGTTGAGTCAAGAAGTTAGAATGGTCATACATTCACGGCCTTGCACAGAAATTTTAGCGACGACGCCGGCGAGTCACCGCCGAGCCTCCCACCACCGCTCAACAGCCTCTCGTAATACTCCACGCAAAACAACGAGAGCGACAGCTCCACCTCGTTCTTATTCCAAACCCGCCTTACCAGCTCGGAGTCGTCGCCGCTGACTCTCCTCCGCTTGAGTCGACTCAGCACCGGCCTCACACAAACCATGTAAAGCCTTCGGTATCCACCAAGCGCCACCACCACCGGCCTCACACCCAGAGGAGGCGGAGACACGTGGCGGAAACAGAGGTGCTCCCAAAGGGAGTCGTTACGAGTAATGGCGTGCCATTGGTGGCAAACACAAGCCGCAGTACCCAGAGAGCGGCCGTCAAGCCTTTTCATAATCTCAATCAACAAATCCATATGGTCGTTGATACAGAACTTGGGTCTCTTCTCTAATATCTCTCTATCCATTTTTTCACCCTCTCCGTTTTCATAAAATGCACCATTGTTAATACTATTAACAGCAAACAGAAAAACAGACACACGCAATGTGTGAGAAATGAGGAAGAGGGAATGGGTATTTGTAGGAAAAAGAAGGTTTTGACTTAGAGAGGGAGAGGGAGTGTGTTTAGAGAGAGAAAGTATCGAAGAAAGTGCGGAAGGGGCCAAAGGAAAGGTTCCAAGGGAGGGAAAGAATTGGAACCAATGCTTTTGTGCTTACAAATTTTTAAAATAATGTTTCTTTTCGGGGTTAGCCTAAAATTGTTACTCCCACCCTATTTTGTTTCTTTAAGAATTTTTGCAAATTTCAATGCAAAAATTTTGGTCCGTTAGGGAGAAAAATTGAACGTTGAAGAAATTTTAACCGCAATACTATAATATATATATATACATGCCACTTTCAGTTTCAGTATCACTAACAGCAGGGCAGGGAAAGTAGGGACAACTTTGGAACAAAATTTCTTTTGGAATCCTTAGTCTACAGATACCCTATTTCAACACTTTACTTTAATTAATGCATAAACTTATGAATACAAATGGATGTATCAGCAAATTTGATTTAATCAGTATCCACTCGTGTTCCCTATTGAATATGGACAGTGTATGCTTTTATTTGTTTTTTTCTAGTATTTTTTCCAAATTATGACTTAGTAGTGTTAAATTAATGGGGTTCATTTACTTTTTAAGTCTCACAAACAAGAAATGTGCAATAGACAATTGAGTTGATTTTTGTTTTTAAAATAGACAATTATTTTGAAACGTCTCGAAATAACTTCTATTGGGACGGGACTGGACGAGTAAGATTTTTTATTTTATAATCAAGGGGGGAAAGACTGTCAAGGGGAAACTCATATGTAGTTAACAGTTTGAGTCTCAGATGGATGAGAGAGCAAAAAATAAAATTTAGTACTACATTCATTCTTAAATTATTGTCTTGTTTGATTCGACACATGGATTAAGAAAAAAATAATTGACTTGATTATTATTAGAGTAATGCTATAAATACCTAAAGAGTATTAAATTTTTTGCACCAAATGATGTGTCGGCTGATGTGGTACAAAAAACAAAAAAAAAATTATAATTAATGCATCACATCAGCTAACACATCATTTGGTGCAAAAAATTTAGTACTCTTTAGGTACATATAACATTACTCTTATTATTATTGATATAGTGTATGATTTCTTTTAATACGCGGTACATAATTAAAGTAGGGAGAGAAAATAAGGATAAAATAATAAAAAAGAAAGTTTCAAAAATTTGGGAAGGGACGAACAAAAAAAAAATTAAAAAATTAATTTAAAGACAGAGGGAGTATAATCTTTAATTAAATTATGAATAAGGATAAATAATTCTTATACACAAACATAATTAAAAGTAAATATCTGAGTTGCAACGAAGGATTGATTACCCTCTACTACAATTGTCCATCGTGTTTGCAAGCAGATAGGTAGCGTAGGTGATGGCCTAAAGAAAAAGAGTTTTTTGTTTGTTAAATACTCCCTACTACTTAAAAGAGTTGTGGTGTCAATGAGTTCATAAATTAACAAACAGAGCGTGTTGCGATATAGACTAGACTATATATAGATTTAGATTGAGAGGGTGTTAGACTTAATTAGGCCTATGCCCAGACTAAAGAGTGCTGCTACGATTAATGATATGCAATTGAATTTTTGATAACTAACAGCTTTAGAGGCAGGCGTGGCTAATGCCATCACTCCCAAGAGAGACATTGATAAATCTCTTGGGAGTATATTAATAAATCTGCTTCGCCACCATTTATTTTTATGGGTTAACTTTACCAGCAGCCTTTGAATTCTTGGGTTTTCCGCTGATAATTTTTATTTTGAAAATTGTACATTATTATTGACCCTAATTTTTTTTTATTTTTGCATGTTATTAGTTCAGTTCAGTTCCTACACTGGATGCCGTCAAATTCATGTCACTAACGGATTATGTGCCCTTCACGTGAGGCTTTTCCCAAGAGCAACAACGTCATTCCCACTCTGAATTTTTGGTTATACCCTCTCTCTCTCTCTCTCTCACACACACACACAGAGAAACACACTCACCATCGCTTCATCTCCATTGCTCTCTCTCCTCGTTTCTCATACCTTTCGACACCAGTTATAATCAAATTACGTTCCAAATCCTCTCTATTGATTGCTAACCCAAAACCAAAACCCCCTATTATATATACATACACTACTGCATCTCTACACAAATTCCTTCTCTTTGATCCGATTAATTTTCTCAATCCTTCGACACCAATCAGCTAATTTCATTAGCCAGACAACCTTACCAGTCGGCTAATTCATTAGCCAGGCATTGTCTGTTTCAATCGGTATTGAAATTTGACGCACTTTCAATTCGGAGCTTAGGTTACAGAAATTAGATAGGGTTTATTGAAGGGGGTGCCGTGTGAAATTAGTGTTTTTGCAAAGATGTTAGGGGCTGGATTGCAATTTGGGTGCACTCGCAATGGGGTGGGGAGGATCGGTTTTACAATCAGGCTAAGGCTAGACGGAATCGTCAAAATCAATTTAAGAGCGAAGAGAAGTTCCCATCTCATGGGTGAAGTTTAAGAAAATTAAATCTCAGTTGATAGGCACAAAAATGAAACTCGCATAATAACTCAATTATGATTCGGACTTACTCTAATGCTACCATAATAACTCTTGGGGGAGGTATCCATGCCCTTTGCTCTAATGTAGTAGCTAGTTCTGTAGCTCATGCATTGTTCTAAATCTCGTGTCACGTTTATTTGTCCAAGATATTTTTTAATTGAACATTAGATCTATCTAAAGAATACATTAAATAAGATTCGAGTAAATATACTATAATTATTATTTCACCTTGTTGTACCCACCCACTCACCCCTCCCCCTAATCAACTGCACTTACATATATATAGCATTAGCATATTCCATTTTCTGAAACTCCATCTGCTTTGACTATTTATTTCTACAGGCAACCATATATATAGATAGATTCTCCTTAATTTCCTTGGGCCCGCCCAACTGTGGAAAAGTTAATTAATTACAGTATATTAGTATTTCGATATATAATTCAAATCATCAACAAGCAAAAGTCCCGTTGACAAAGAAACGGAGAAAGAAACAATTAAATTATATATATACCTTGCTGCCTTGGATACTACTACTACTACTACAAGAAAGAATAAGCTGGTTTGTCGATGTCAAAGTTACATCGTTGATTTTGTTTGTTTGATTATCTTGTTGACAATTAATATTGTCCTCACATACTCACTGATCACTTGTACCAATGAAGTATCCAATGCTTCATTCTTGTTTTTCTTCAATTCTAGCTCCCTCCCTCCCTCCCTCCCTAAATAAATTAAAACTAATTCATTCATTTCCCATCTTAATTAATTAATTGGTATTATATCAATCAATATATGATTAATTACTAGCTAGGCTAATTAAGGTGCAACACTGATTATTACTTTTAAATAATACTCCTATATATATATATATTTGAATAAAACTACCCCTTAATTACTGAATGTGAACCTACCTAACAAATAATAATAAAGTGAATCTGAACATAATCGACCGTTTCCCTTGTCACACTTTCTAAGTGTCTCCATGGGTTTGAAGTCCTCAAGACAAAAGTTCGTTATTTTTATACATAGGCGTTAAACGCACGCAGGCCCCTTTATACGCTAAATGCAGCCTCTTTGGCGAAATTACTAACTTGTCTTCGTCTTTTATATATAGAAAATATTCAACTTAAAATTTTCACTTTCATTTGCTTCGAATGTGTATGTTTTCGACATATTTTGTGTTAAATTTGAATTTTTTTTTGCTTAGTTATTTACTTCTAATGTATATGTTTTTGACATATTTTGTGTTAAATATATATTTCTTTTGCTTTATTATTGTGTTATAATGTACATTTTAAAAAGAAAAAAAATCAGATGGACATACGTCTGAGCCTTGCGCATGTCCTCTTTGGACATGCATTTGAGCTGTGTGCATGTACTCTTGTTTTTTATTTTTTAATTGTTGCACTTTTAGCCCTTAAATTTGTAAATTTTTGAAAAATTGCACTTTACCCCCTAAATTTGTTAATTTCGTTAAATTTTTTATTTCGATTTAGTGCAAATTTCTATTAAGTTAAACAATTTAACGAAATTAACAAATTCAAGGGGGGCATAGTGCAATTTTTTAATTTTTTTAAAAATTCAGGGCGTAAAAGTACAATAATTGAAAAATGAAGAACAAGAGAGACATGCCCATGGGCCAGACGCATGTCCACTTGAACATGCAAATGAGCCACACGCATGTCCCTCAGATTTTTTTTTTCTTTCAAAAATGTACATTATAAAACAATAATAACAACAACAAAATTAAATTTAACACATAATATGTCAAAAATATACATATTCGAAGCAAATGAAAGTGAGATTTCAAGTTAAAAATTTTCTATATATAAAAGACGATGACAATTGCTAGTAATTTTTTCAAGAAGAGGGCTGCGTTTTGCGTATAAGGGGGGGGGGAGGAGGGGGCGCTGCGTTTATATAACACCTCTCTTTTTATATCCAGAATTTTCTAGTTTTATTATTGTAAGATTTCCACAGTATATAGTACTTTTTATATTTTAAGATGAATATTTATTTCCCAAAATAAATGTGTCTTTTCCCATGAAGTTACTACATTTCACCTTTTCTATCTATCATGTTCTAATATGTATTTGAAATACTTTGTTGTAGACAATAAGGACACTCATGTATATATACTTTTTTCTCTGTCCTAAAATGTGTGACTATTTTTTAAAATTTCTTGTTCCAAAATGATCTCTTTTTGTACAATTTTACTAAATTAACTATCATGTCTTAATTATCACTTACTATGGTATAGCAGAGAAACTAAGGGCTCGTTAGTTTTCACGAATGTTGTGTTGGTAATGAATATATATATATATATATCTCATTTCAAGATAAAATTTTCCCTGGAATAATGGGAATAAAAAGTTATTCCCTCATTTGGACAAGTAGAAAAAATAGGCATGGAATAATCTACGAATTTGATTCACATTAGTTGTTGTATTTTTAGTTTCTATTTATCTTGCAATCATCTATACCAAATAAACGAAAAAGGAAGAACGAGGATTGAAGTGAGGTATGCCAAAGCAAATCTCCTTAAGACAATATTTGCCTCCGTATTAGTGCAAACGGAGTTGATGGCGATTGTCTCCGAAAATACAACGCTCCTAATTACCAATGTTAGACTTGCACTTGTACTAACCTTGACGGGCGAACCAAAAAACTGAGTAGCTCTTCAAGCTTTCAAGAACGAAAATGGAGAAGGAAGAAATCTGAAATTTCTTAAAGTAAAGAGACTGTAATTTCGGATTATAGATTAGGAGAGTTTATGTATCGATTGTATCTAATTCGAATGAATTCGTGTTTATGACTGAAACATGGAGTCTATATATAGTTGGTGTTGTGTCTGTTGATGAACAGATGCAACTCATGGCCTGAGACAGTTTGTTTTGAAGAGGTCTCATCAAACAGACATGTCTGTTCAATGAAAGCAGTTTGAGCGCACCACACTTTCTGTCCATCCTAGCCACCACCTGCCCGCTCGCGAACAGATGCAACTCATGGCATGTTCAATGAACCAACACACCTGTTCGTGAGACGGATGCCTACTCAAGCCTGCTGCCGCCCACAACTTCGAAGGGGTGTGGCCTTTTTAAACCAACTGCCGCCCACAACTCGAAAAGTCACGCCTGCCAGCCTACTGCTGTGCATTACTTTTATAAAGAAAAGGGCTCCAATCACAAGACATTATACAATGTGATGCAGCTTGTGATACAGCTCAGAATGTAGCTACATCTTCATGTAATACAACAACAGTTATACAATGTGATGTAGCTTCTGATACAGCTTGTGATACAACTCGGAATGTAGCTACATCTTAAGTGGTGACTTCATAATTCACCCTTTATATAGACCCCAATATTCCAACAATCCCCCACATGAATGGAAGAGGACGACACGAAAAATAAAGAAGAAGAAGTGCATAGCTGAAAAATCAATGCATCAAGATAGGTGGCTTTCGCTTTGAACCTTCTTTAGTAAGAATCTATCGAACTTATTTGGCTGATCAGTGTACGTAACGTATTGAACTATCAGGCGTTATTATAAGTTTAAACAATAGACTAAACACATTAATTCTCATTTCAGATTTTGGTTCTCTATTGTGTTCATTATTTCGGCCCTGAACCTTCTTGGTTCTGCGAGTGCTTTTGAGAATTTGCCTAAGAAAATTCTCAACGAACCGGCCACGTTCACACTTACATAGGTGATGTGCTATAAAGAGTATCTTACATTACCCCACTTGTACTTATTTACAAGATATAGTCATCATTAAAAGCAACAGCTTAACCTCTACCATATTGTAGGCAGCACTTTTGCATTATAGAAATGGGATGAAGATAAACTTCCAAGTGCTTCTCTCAAATCAATCATGACTAGTTTTCCTATTGAACCTAGTCCGTGGGATCTCCAGTTGCCAGGTTAGGTTTCCGTCAAGTTGACTTAGATTTGTTTAGGCTTTAGCCCCATTTCTTTCGATGCACAGTTTATTCTCTCCTTAGATAAACCTTTAGTAAATGGATACGCAAGGTTATCTTTTGATCGTACGAAATCAATTAAAATTGTTCCGTTTGAGAGTAACTGTCTAACGGTGTTATGTCTACGACGTATGTGTCGAGATTTGCCGTTATATATAAAATTTTTTGCCCTAGCTATAGCTGCTTGATTATCACAATGTATACATATAGCAGGCATGGGTTTTGGCTATAGAGGAATATCTTCTATGTCTAAGCCATTCAGCTTCTTCTCCAGCTTTATCTAAAGCAATAAACTCAGATTCCATCGTTGATCTAGCTATACAAGTTTTCTTAGAAGATTTCCATGATATGGCACCTCCACCGAGAGTAAATACATAGCCACTAGTAGACTTAGATTCATCTGTATCAGATATCCAATTTGCATCACTATATCCTTCGACTACCAGAGGATAATTGCTATAGTGCAATGAGTAATCTCTAGTTCGTTTTATGTATCCTAATACTCTTAACAATGCATTCCAATGCTCATTGTTAGGGTTACTAGTAAAACGACTTAGCTTACTAACAACGTAAGCTATATTTAGCCTTGTGCACTGCATCAAGTACATTAGGCTTCCAATGATTTGGGAATACTCTAACTGTTGTTTCGCATTCCCAGTATTCTTATGAAGAATTATATGGGGCAGAAATGGGTTACTAGTTTCTTTAATACCATGAGAATTAAATCTCTCAATCATTTTATCTACATAATGTGTTTGAGATAAATTAATTCCATTGGAAGTTCTAGAGATTTTCATTCCCAAGATTACATCTGTTTCACCCATATTTTTCATATCAAAGTTATTGGTAAACATTTTCTTTGTTTTATTTATAGCCTCAATGCTATGACCAAATATGAGCATGTCATCTACATATAAATAAACAAACACATATGTGTTGCCAAATTTCTTTGAGTACACACACTTATCACATTCATTTGTGATAAAACCATTCCTAGTCATGACATTGTCAAATTTCTCATGCCATTGTTTAGGAGCTTGCTTCAAACCATACAAGGACTTAACAAGTTTGCACACCTTGTGCTCTTGTCCTTTTACTTTGAAACCTTCGAGTTGTTCCATATAAATTTCTTCATTCAAATCACCAGTTTTCATATCCATTTGATGTATCTGCAGATTATACAATGCTGCAATGGCTATTAAGATTCGAATTGAAGTAATTCTGGAAACAGGAGAATATGTGTCAAAGAAATCAAATCCTTCATTTTGACAATATCCTTTGGCAACAAGACGAGCCTTATATTTATCCACGGAGCCATCCGGTTTTAGTTTCTTCTTAAAAATCCATTTGTATCCTATTGATTTAGAACCTTTTGGAAGATCAACCACTTGCCAAGTGTTGTTACTCAAAAGGGATTCAATTTCACTATTTATAGCTTCTTTCCAGAATGTAGATTCCGAGCTGTTCACGGCTTCCTTAAATGATTGAGGCTTATCTTCAATTATATAAGAGACAAAATCTAGACCAAAGGTTTTAGCAGGTTTTGCTCTTTTACTTCTTCTCGGTTCAGCATCCTTATTATTTTCAGAAGTACTTTCACGTGGCCTCTTAGGAGTATTTTCACAAATATCTTTTTTCATAGGGAACACGTCCTCGAAAAATTCAGCGTCACGAGATTCAATTATTGTATTGACATGAATGCCATTTATTTCAGATTTATGTACTAAGAATCTGTACGCACTGCTATTTATTGCATACCCAATGAATATACAGTCAATGGTCTTAGGTCCTAACTTTGACCGTTTAGGAGGTGGAACGGCAACCTTTGCTAGGCACCCCCACACTTTGAGGATTTTGTAGGAAGGCTTTCTTCCTTTCCATGATTCATATGGTATGGAACCAGTTTTCTTGTGTGGAATTCTATTCAACACAAAGTTAGTAGATAACACTGCTTCTCCCCACAAGTTTTGTGATAAACCAGAACTTACAAGCATGCACTTGACCATGTCTTTTAAAGTTCTATTTTTCCTTTCAGCAATACCATTTTGCTATGGAGTATAGGGTGCGGTTGTTTGATGAATGATTTCAAATTTTGAACATAAGTCACTAAATTTCGTCGATTCATATTCACCACCCCTACCGGACCTTAATACTTTAATTGACTTTTCAAGTTGATTTTCAACTTCATTTTTGTAAGCGATGAAAGCATCCATTGCTTCATCTTTACTACTTAACAAATAGACATAACAATATCTACTTTGATCGTCAATGAAAGTAATAAAGTATTTCTTACCGCCTCGAGTTGAGACAAACTTTAAGTCACATAAATCGCTGTGAATTAAACCCAACAGTTGGCTAGTTCTTTCAATTGATTTAAAAGGTTTCTTTGCAAACTTTGCTTCAACACAAATTTTGCATTTGTGATCTTTCATTGAATCAAGTTTTGGAATAAGTCCTAAACCTACAAGCTTTCTTAAAGAAGCACGATTCACATGTCCTAAGCCACTATGCCATAAATTAGAAGACTCGCACAAGTAAATAGAATTGTTAATTTTATTAATAGCTTCTGAGTACAAATAGGTGGACTTCTTGTCCACTACAGCAGCATTTGCCTTAAACAGGCTATCTAGCAAGTATCCTTTACCAACATACATCCCTCCCTTAGTAAGTACAAACTTATCGGATTCAAATACAAATTAAAAACCTTTCTTACTAAGTAATGAACCAGAAATTAAATTCTTCCTTATGTCGGGTACATGAATCACATCGTTGAGAGTAAGCTCCTTTCCCGATGTGAACTTTAAGATCACCTTCCCAATGCCTTCAATCTTGGAGGTTGCAGAATTTCCCATATAGAGAAAATCTTCACGTTCCATTTTTTTGTATTCTGCAAACAAGCTTTTGTCGGCACAAATGTAATGAGTGGCTCCTATGTCCACCCACCAATCCTTGACATTTGACACTAGGTTGACTTCACATACAACAGCGGACAGACTTACTTCGAAAACACCCGTAGAGAGAGTATCCACTTCTGTCATGTTTGCTTGGGGAGGCTTCTTCTTCTTGCTTCGACAATCTTTTGCCCGGTGACCGCTTTTCCCACAATTGTAGCAGTCCCCTTTGAACTTGAAGCGTTTGTTGTTGCTGTCATTACTCGTCATCTTGTTCTTAGAAGAGTCATCATGCTTTCTTTTATTACTTTTAGGTCCGGAGTCTTCCACCATGTTAGCCTTTGCTTCCATGTTCCGGGCAGCGGCTCTCTTTTCTGCACCACGATTATCCTCTTCAATACGAAGACGAACAAGCAAGTCTTCCATTGACATTTCCTTTCGCTTGTGTTTAAGATAGTTTTTGAAATCTCTCCATGAAGGAGGCAACTTCTCGATCATACATGCAATTTTGGAAAGACTCGCTCAATTGCATGCCTTCTGCTTCAATGTTGTGCAACAGAACTTGCATCTCTTCAACCTGATTCATTTCAGTTTTAGAATCAATCATTTTGAAATCTAAAAATTTTGCAACAAAGAATTTCTTTGTTCCGGCATCTTTGGTTTTGTATTTCTTGTCACGAGATTCCCAAAGTCCTTTTGCAGTTTGAATGGAGTAGTACATATTATACAATATGTTGTCTAGTCCATTCAATATGTAGTTCCGGCATAGATAGTCAGTATGTTTCCATGCATCAATCGCCAATTGCGCTGCTTTGTCTATAGCACCTTCCGCTACAGGACATTCTTCACGTAAGAACTTCACTAATCCAAGTGTTGTGATAGAACAACATTTTCTGTTGCCAACGCTTAAAATCAGTCCCATTGAATTTTTTCGGTTTCTCGTACTGCGAGGCCGGTGGCATAACAAGCTGATTTACACTTGAAGTGCTTGCAAACACACTCAGAGTGGTTGCAACAGTTTCACTAGTGGATTCATTTCCATTAGCCATTTTCTGTCATGAACAGAAAATCAAATAAGAAAGGAGATGAAGTAGAAGATATATATAAAAAAAAATACCTGAAAATATTGTCTTAAGATTGTTGTATTTTTAGTTTCTATTTATCTTGCAATCATCTATACCAAATAAACGAAAAAGGAAGAAGGAGGATTGAAGCGAGGTATGCCGAAGCAAATCTTCTTAAGACAATATTTGCCTCCGTATTAGTACAAACGGAGTTGATGGCGATTGTCTCCCAAGATACAATGCTCCTTACCAATGTTAGACTTGCACTTGTACTAACCTTGACGGGCGAACCAAAAAACTGAGTAACTCTTCAAGCTTTCAAGAACGAAAATGGAGAAGGAAAAAATCTGAAATTTCTTAAAGTAAAGAGACTGTAATTTCGGATTAAAGATTAGGAGAGTTTGTGTATCGATTGTATCTAATTCGAATGAATTCGTGTTTATGACTGAAACATGGAGTCTATATATAGTTGGTGTTGTGTCTGTTGATGAACAGATGCAACTCATGGCCTGAGACAGTTTGTTTTGAAGAGGTCTCATCAAACAGACATGTCTGTTCAATGAAGGCAGCCTGAGCGCACCACACTTTCTGTCCATCCTAGCCATCACCTGCCCGCTCGCAAACAGATGCAACTCATGGCATGTTCAATGAACCAAGTCACACCTGTTCGTGAGACGGCTGCCTACTCAAACCTGCTGCTGCCCACAACTTCGAAGGGGTGTGGCCTTTCTAAACCAACTGCCGCCCACAACTCGAAGAGTCATGCCTGCCAGCCTACTGCTGTGCATTACTTCTATAAAGAAAAGGGCTCCAATCGCAAGACATTATACAATGTGATGCAGCTTGTGATACAGCTCGGAATATAGCTACATCTTCATGTAATACAGCAACAGTTATACAATATAATGTAGCTTCTGATGCAGCTTATGATACAGCTCGGAATGTAGCTACATCTTAAGTGGTGACTTCATAATTCACCCTTTATATAGACCCCAATATTCCAACACTAGTCACTATAATATCTGCTTAATTTATTTTCTTATGAGAACCAAAATATGATAATGTTTTAGTTAAATTTTTAACTCCGTCTCGTTCTCGTCCATTGGAATTTGTTGTCATTAATTTTCTGGTCATTTATTCTGCATCCTCCCTCTCTGTTTCAAAATAAATGTCGTTTTAACTAAGTTTTTTTTCATTATAATATTGTTTTAAGTTTACAATGCATGTATTCTTAATTTACCCTTCTGTTCTTCCAAGTCCCAACAATTAATCGTTTAATACTTTATCTTCCCTAAACAATTATTTCCTCCCAGTTTATCTTTTCAATCACCCATAACATAAAAAATTACGTTATTTACTAATGATATATTTGTCAATCTACAAAATTTCTTAATATGTATGTATTATTTTAAAACGACACTTATTTTCAAACTGGGGGGTGGGGGGGGGGAGAGCACATAGTTACTAAAATCACCTTTGTCAACTATTATGTTCCAATACACACTTGTAGAAGCTATAAGATTGACAACAAGGATAATTATGTATATGCGCTACAAAAGTGGGTAAAAATTAAGCTCATTAATTTTCTTGAAAAAACATTTTAAGACGAAGAAAGTAGGTAGTTTATGATCTTATAATAATAAAAAAAGGATCTGAGTTGACATGAGTAAAAACCAATTTAATCATTTAAGTTGCATGCAAGCTAAGTAACTATACTGTAAACGTTTAATTCTCTAGCTAGGATTACGATGACCACATTCATATCAGTAGACTATCTATCTAAAGTCTCAAGAATTTGTTGTAAGATTCGAGTATTGTGACTATCCATTGTTACAACTAACAACCTATATATATATCATACCTAAATTTTACATGTTGTTTTGATATTTTTTGTTGCAATTTGCAATAGGAAAATTAAGAATAAAACTTAGAAAGGCAAAAATGAGATGGTACGGTGGGATTAGAGTAGCACTTAGATTTTTAATCAAAATATTTACTTGAAATGTACATAATATCTTTTGTTTTATGCAATAAATTATTTTGATTGAAAATATATAGACCGCTAAAAATGTGATTATAAACTAATGGGTGAATACAAGAGGAGCTAGAAAGTCATGTCATAATTATATCTAATGGAAAGTTGAAAGAATAATGTATGGTAAGGTCCAAACAAAAAGGAGAGAGAGAGAGAGAGAGAGAGAGAGAGAGAGAGAGATGACTTGGAATTGAATTGAATTGAATTGAATTTTAAAGATGTACGATGGTCAGGTAGTTTTCAAATGGTTGTCACCATGGTGTTGGATTTTGGTCAGTAAAGGAAACCCCAAAGTTGTGTGAGACAGAAGGCATTTCCCTATTTATGATTAAAATACAATATTGACATTAGATTAGATACTCCAGCCAGCCATATCATAAAAAGTCAGTCTCAAAACAATGACTTCTCTTTGCTCTCTCTCTTTCTTTTCACTGTGTGTGTGTGTGTGTGTTGTCATGCAGGAGATTGTACAGCTAAGTATAAGGGAGAAGGGGAGAAGGGAATTCTGGTTGGGAGGAATTTGATAAGTGCAAGATTACAAGAAAACCCGTGAAGTCCGCATAGGTTTCAACTTTTTTTCCCACTCACTCACTCTCTTACTTAAATCTATATCTTTATCTTTATCTACCTTGTTGCTTGTATTTGTACTCTTAGGATCCATATGTATGATGCATGCCACTCCATCCCTTCAAATTAAGTCAACCCATTTCATCATTTCACATTTGTATACTTTTGATTTTTTTTTATTATTTGGAATAAATATTGCTATAAGCCCTCCATTTTTTTTTTTTAACTCCAACAATCAATCGATGCTTTATTCACTTGTACTAAATAATTTACATAGTGTACAGTGGAGTTCCAAAGTTAAAAAGTGGAGTGCTAACAACATTTCTTTATGTATTTATTAAAACAAAGATTTTAATTTTTGTACACACTTGGTAGTACAATGCTTTAAACACAAAGTACAACCCTGATAATGTACACCTTTAACTAGATAGTACTCCATTTTTATCCGTTTTTAAATAATTATTTTATTTGAAAATTTTTTTTATGACATCACTTTTACTATTTTATTCTTATATATTTTTATCACTGTTTTAATTATAAGCGACATACACATGGGCATTAAAGTGAACTATACACTATCCAATATTAATAATCAAGTCAATTATTTTTTCTTAATTTATATGTCAAGTCAAACAAGACAATAATTTAGGTACCGTGTGGTGTTACCTTTGTACTGAAATGAGTGCTTGTTTGGTTCATATCATTGATCTGAGAGCAAACTACACAAATAGTCTCTGTGCTATACCCCTTTTTTGGGATTGGTCATTGAACTGAAATTTGAAAAAATTAAGTCCCTGTACTGAAAGTTTTTACCCAATTGATCTTTCCGTCCAACTCCATTAGTTTTTTTCCGTTAAGTACCTCTCACATGATTTTGCTTAGGGGTAAAATTGTCCATGCACTCTATTAGTTTGAAGTGACAAAAATATCCATAATATTTTTATTTTTGAAACTAAGTACAAGGGTATTATTATAATTAGCTAAATCATATTTTTATACCCTTTCTTCCCAATTCCTAACCCCTTCCCTTCCATTCCACCATGGCTGCCACCACCATTACAACTAACTCTTATCTCTCTAAACTTGCTAAATCATGCAGTTTGTGTGGGCATTTTTGTTATTGGGGTTAAACAATTGGAGAAATGGGTGTGTGAAGAAGATGAAAATGAGTTTGCCCAATTTTGTGCCATAAAAATATCTCCCGCTCAGTGACCCCGGCGTTTGTGGCTATCACAAGCTGCGCGGCAGACGAAGAGTCAACAACAGCAGCTTCATATACAAGTGCTTAAAGCTTCCCTGCCTGAAATCCTTAACCTTGGCCGAAACACTAAATCCCCAATTCCTCATCGGAACCCTAGGTCCCTAAATGCTCGCTGAAATCCTACAAATTGAATTTCCAAAAACACAAACGACAAATCGAAGCTCGCAGCCCGTCTAGTTGGATCAAATCGAGTGGTATTCATCGAGACATTCTTCACTGGTGATTCTGCCACGAGAGAGTTGTTGTTGTAGAGAGAGAGAGAAGTCTTGTTATAGAGAGAGAGAGAGCTGCTGTAGAGAGAGATAGACCTTTGCTCGGAGGTACTGGTTATTGTTTTGCAACTTTATTTCCTGCAATATCATCATGTTAAAGAAGGCATAATCAAGAAATTGGGTTTTAAAGTTGTAATTGTATTGCAGAACCATTTTCTGTAGTAACATGGAATATTGCACTGTTCTTTACTAAACGTAGAATCAAAAAATTACATTTATGTGCTTCGAGTAATTATCAGTGCAGGGAGCTGAATAGAATTTGAAACATCCCCATGGTCCCTGTACTTTTTCGGCGATATGACTATTTTACCCCTATCTAAAATCATGTGAGATGCACATGTCTACCCTTAACGGCAAAAAATTAATGAAAGGACCAATTGTGTGATCTACACCACTACAGGGACCAATAGCGTGAGGTAAGGACCAATCCCCAAAAAGGGGTATAGCATAGGGACTATTTGTGTAGTTTGCTCTTGATCTGAAATCATTTTTGATGAATGAAGTAGTTTGAGTACAATATACTCCATAGGTTAGATGTAGTGATAATCTAGACTGTCAATAAGTCTGATTCACTCCGACCATTCTCTTATGGAGTATATGATATTCATCAAAGAGCAATGCTAGTGATTTATGGCTCCGAACTGTCCCATCTTTTGACGCCAGTTAGAATTTTTTGCTAAATAATTGTAAAATTCTTATTTTAACCTTTCATTCAGTCACCAACCTTACATTAGAAGGGTAGTTTACAAGAGTAAAATAGTAATTGTGTATTACTACGTCCATTTCAGGCAAATAATTCACTTTTCTTTTTATAGAAGTCAATATGTGACTAAATCAAATAATTTTTTTTAAATATATTTTACTTATGTTTTAGGAAATAAAATTTAATTAATTAAAAACTATCTTAAATATGCTATAAATTACAACTTTCATAACTTTGTAAAAAATTATTAAATTTATTAATTATTGATTAAACTTTAACAAAATTGACCAAAAAAATTAAAAATTGACTCTTTGCCTGTATGTAATGAGAGTATAGTTAGCAGGAAAAATCTAACTGTTGAATGGAGTGAATTGGGGCCATATTGCTCCTGTCATTACAAGAATCCTGAGTTGTTCTTGTCCAACGTTACAGTTAGCATTGAACGTGGACGTGTTGGTGTAGACATAATTTAAGGCGGCTGTATTTTATTTAAAAAGATAGGGGATAATGTATTTTATTTAAAATAAAAAAAATGACAAGTTAGTAATTTCACCGGAGCTGCGTTTAGCGTATAAGAACGACCTCGTTTAGCGCCTATGTTTAAGTTGACAAGTAGCAATAACCTAAGTCAAAGAGAACTAAACAAATAAAATACAGCTACTATTTAATTCTTAATCATAAGCACTTATTATTGATATATATAATAATTGTATTAGAAAAATTGAAACAAATACTATAAACAAGGGTAATAATACAAAGAAACAAGATAGTAAAAGGTAAACAGAAGAAGACTTGGGGAAAGAAACCATGAAAACTTAGCCACAGCCAGGCAAGAAAGACATCCAAAACTCTCCAACTGCTCTCTCAGCTCCAAGTGATGCATCCTGGAATCTCCTTATTCTTAATCTCTCTCTCTCTCTCTCTCTCTCTCTCTGCTAATTATTATTATTGTGTGTGTGTGTTTTCTATATGGTGTTGTTCACAATCACAAATAAAGGGTAAACGGAAGGGAGGTATCAACTAGCTAGCTAGGGATCTTGGTCATATTAATTTTTTCCATTTGTTTGTTTAGATCATGACAAATCATAATCAATGCAGTTTCATAATGCTATTAGCACCCCGCTTTTAAACTAATAGTATACTATATGCAATGTTTTATTTCACTTGTTCACGATACCTTTTGTTCTATACAATTGCATGTCTTAAATGAAAAATAGGGTGCTAATAACAATGTCCTCTCTCCTCGATCATCTCTCAAATGGTAAATGACCATCCCTTTGTCATCTAATTTTAGAGGACCACCAAGTTGATATCACGAGGCAGTACGTAATTGACTAAAGCATACATAAATTTTTATTTTTAATTTTTGTGAACAATCAAAATTCATTAATCTATGCTAGCTCAATTTGCTAGTGGGCATATTCAAAATAAATTTGTATAAGTCATCATTTAATTTCGTTAGCAATACATAACAAAAGTAATGGTTTGAGAAAGAGAAAATGTAGCTAAGCTAGCTAGGTACAATTGCTTGCAGAAATGAAATAGAGCTAGCTAGCGGTGGTTAAACTCGATCGTATCCAAATTAACCTAATTACAGTTGTTAAATATGGGGTTGGGTTTGGCCAAACATATATAAACTATATATATATATATATGGGCACACTGTCCAGTACTGCTTCAGCATTGCAAACTCATGTAGTATTGCCTTCATTACCAAATCCAAACAACCTCTAGCTAGCTAGCTAGAATGCAGGAAGATTGATATCATGATCGATGTTAACAATTAATTAATTAATTTTTGCCTCTCTCCAGCAAACTTTAGGAATAGCTAATTATCTTAATTTGGCCACTTTCCTAATTTTTGGACAAATCACCTAAAAATTCTTGTACGTAGTCTAGAACACCTGCAGCGAATATGTCAAAACAATCCATTAAGAAAATCAAAATTGCTGGGATTTAATTGGCCAGCAAAGTAATTGTAGTTCAGTAAGTTGATATAGTAAGGTTTGCAAGATAATTATTGAAGGGATATATGCAGAAGCATGCATGAATAATGAATCAGCATTTAATAAGTTAGTTAATTTATTCTCAGCATTTCTTTTGATCGATATTTGGAATGTATTTTACTCAATTGTATCTAGTACTAGCATTTATTAGTATCAAGTTTATCAAAAAGTCAATTGTAAACTCTATATATATATTTGGCCGGAGAATTAATGAAATGAGATGATCAGGCAGACTTAAATATTTTAATTCAGATCGGTAAAATATTCTTTGCAAGTATCCTTGCTAGCTGCATGCATGGGGTGAGTGATTCCTTCTAAAATTAATCAAGTGATCGAGTGGATTGGTCGTGTCAAGTGGTATCCGCGAATAGCGGCGTTGAGTGGCATCCTGGAGTATTTCCTATCTTTTGGTGCTAGCCTTTCCAGCTTGCATCAGGATCTCACCATGCATGAGGATACATACTTTTAATGCACAAGTGATTAAGCTTCATTAGCTTACTGATGATGAGGCCAAAATAATCACCATACCGGGGCTGCCGAAAGCGTCATCGTATGTATGTATCCGGAGTCGCCGTCCGGTGGAAGTTGTTGTCGTTGCGGTAGGATATCTGGCGTAGTCGATGTCTGCAAGAGTAAACAACCATGAGAAGGCAGAGAATTTTCCCCGCCAAAACTCTTCGGTATAATAATCATTGTCTCAGAATATATAGAGATACTATAATTTTTAGGGAGAAAAGGGAGAGAGAATGAAGCTTGTAGCTTAGTCAGGAAGCAGTCCCTGAATATGAGGGGGGAGCCCCCTATTTATAGGGTGGCGAAGCTTTCTGGACACACTTCGCGTGTGTGGGCCCGTTTCGTACATCTTTTGGAATATTTGGAAATATACTTTTGGGATATATATTTTTGGGTCCTTCACTTACCAAGCTAGCCAAGACAGCTTAATTCCCTCGACTGAACTTAGTGAGGGTCAGTCTTAAAGTGGTGAGTTGAGTCAGGTTAGCAAGTGAAGCTGGAAAGGATCCTGAGAAAAGTAGTGGACAAATTAAATGGTAAAACTTCATAACTCGAAAAAGGCAAAAATATTGAAGTTTATGTTTTTCCATTACATTAGGTAGCTACCAGAGAAACCAGTGGAAGAAAGATTCAATTTCTTAAGGCCACTTGTTTGATAAAATTCAGACAGATTACTGCCGAGATACTCATTGCACCACAACCAAAGAACCTGCAAATTGGGCAATATGAAGTTGCTAATTTGTGGGAAATTACCATACATCAACAATTTAAGAAGATTAAGTGTAATTTATGGGCTTGTTTGGTAGTTGGACAAGGATAAGGAGTATTATTAATCCCGGTACTATTAGCGCTCTCGCTATTAATTCTCACTTATAAATCGGGGGTAATTTTAGATTTAAAAATGTTAGTCACATGTTTTTTTTTAGTGAGGGCGCTAATAATACCACCCTCAACCTTGATATTATTAGCGAGGGGATAAAGACTTTATTCGGATAGCTCGTGCTATTAGTCCCGACCACCTATTGCATACCAAACATCCGACTATTCGACTTATTAATCCTATCCGACCTTAATCTTGACTACCAAACGACCCCTATGTGTTTTGGTTTTCTCGAAAATATCAACTGACAGAAATAAAGATGAAGCAGAAAATTAATTTACTTAATTGAATTCGAGGTTTTCTCGGAAATATCAGCGAATTGACCCTTGTCCAATAACTGCCTAGACCCGTGCCCATTCAAGTAGACATGGTTGGAACCGCCCCAGGCTGCACCTATCCGGGTGTAATTGCTCCATCCGCTTACACCTACCCGAAACCACTTGGATCTAACCACCCCGAACTGCCCATAACCCTCCCGTGACTGTTCGGTTTGTCACTGGGCGCGGGCTCAGGCTCGGAACTGCCCGTGACTATTCGGTTTTTCACTGGGTGATTGCATCGTACCTGGGTCGCGCGCGAGGTGCACCGTGATTGAAAATTAGAATAATTTCTTGATATATTTTATTACAAGTCAGTGAGCAATTATATATACAAGCTTTGGTCAATCATAATCCAAAAGGTTAGCCTAAATCTATGGACTAATTTACAGCAAGCTAATTACAATCACATGCCTAAAATCACAGCAAGATATTATGCATAATGTTCCAGAATATTCTCTTCACTCCCCTTCAAGTTGGTGCATGTGGATTCGAAATGCCCAACTTGGAAAGTAACTCCAGGAAACGATTGCGACCGAGGGCCTTGGTGAAGGTGTCAGCGAGCTGTGAGTGAAAACTAATTGGACGTGGGAGTAGAAGTCTAGACTGGATATGTTGGCGGATGAAGTGACAATCGATTTCAATGTGTTTGGTGCGTTCATGGAAACCAGGATTGGCAGCTATATGAAGGGCTGCCTGATTATCGCAAAATAGCGGAGTTGGATCTGGATGAGTCACACCTAAATCGGATAATAAGCGACGTAGCCAGATTATTTCACTTGCGGTTGTGGCCATGGAGCGATATTCAGCTTCAGCAGAAGAGTGGGAAACTACGGACTGTTTCTTAGATTGCCAAGAAATTGGGGAATGCCCAAGGAACATAATGTAGCCTGTAGTGGAACGACGTGTCATAGAGCAGCCAGCCCAATCAGCATCGTAATACCCTCGAAGTGAGAGTGAGCTATCGGACGGGAAGAAAATCCCTTGGCCTGGAGCATTTTTGAGATATCGTAGAACCCGTAGAGCAGCATCAAGATGTGGTTGACGCGACTGATGCATGGACTGACTAAGGACGTGTACAACATAACTGATATCAGGACGTGTGATAGTTAAATAGAGCAACCGCCCAACCAAACGCCGATACTGTCTTGGTTCATCACAAGGTGGACCTGAGTGAAGGTTAAGTTTAAGATGTTGATCCATGGGAAATAAGGCCGGTTTGCACCCTGTGAGTCCACACTTTGCTAAAATGTCAAGAACATATTTTCGTTGACTTAAAATGATGCCTGCTGGAGAACAAGCAACCTCGAGGCCCAAGAAATATTTGAGTTTTCCCAGATCCTTGATGTGAAATATGTCATCCAAATAGCGTTTAAGCCACAAGATTTTAGATGGATCTGTGCCTGTAATTATTACATCATCAACATAGATCAAGACAGCAACGAAATATGCGTTCTCAGTAAAAGTGAAAAGAGAATGATCAGAAGGAGATTGGCGCAAAGAGTGGGTAAACTTTTGGTACCAATTCCGAGAAGCTTGGCGCAGCCCATAGAGGGATTTGAGGAGTCGACATACTCGTTGCTCCCTCTGTTTGGCTAATCCTTGTGGTATTTTCATGTACACCTCCTCCTCTAGATCGCCATGTAAGAAGGCGTTGTTAACATCTAATTGATGTAATTCCCAACGCCTAACTGATGCAACGGCAAGCAAGCATCGTACTGTGACAAGTTTAGCGACTGGTGCAAATGTTTCGTGAAAGTCGACACCCTCAATCTGTGTGTAGCCCTTGGCTACCAACAGAGCCTTGTACCTCTCTATGGTATCATCAGGATGAAATTTCACTTTATAGTATTTGGAGTCAATTGCACACTTCCCCGGTGGCAATGGAACAAGTTCCCATGTCTTGTTGGCCTCTAATGCTGAAATTTCCTTAGCCATAGCATCCTTCCAATGAGCGTGTTTTATTGCCTGAAAGAAAGTTGTTGGCTCATCGATGGAAGAGATGGCTACTAAAAAGGCATTATGAGTTCTTAAAAATTTGGAATAAGATATGTTGTAAGATAGAGGGTATACCATTGAGTTAGCCGAAGCGGGAAGAGAATGCGAATCAGTTGATGTTGGGAGCAGGGAAGGAAGCAAAACATAATCAAACCCCGAAAATCGGTGAGGCATTTGTCTGATACGGGGTGGGTGAACAGTTGAACGCTCCACTTGTGCTGGACTGAATGGATCAGAATTGGGCGCCGGTGTAGCTGATCCACTAGGAGCTGGACTTTCGTTAACAGAGGGAGAATTTTTTTTTGTCGAAATTACTCGGCCCAACAGAAGAAGGTTCAACTTGAGAAGAAGACTGTGGCTCGGTGTTATTAGTGATGGACTCAACTTGATCCGTTGTAATGCCAAGGTTTTCTTCAGTCAAATGGCTGCTTGCAAGCCCACCGCTAAGTGGGCTCGTGAGTGGGTTGGTTGTGTCTTCAACCTTATCATAACTTTATGTTTGTGGACTGACTGGGTTTTGTGGACTGACTGGATGAGTATCACCTTGCATACTTTAATTTTGAAGGGAAATATATTCTCAAAAAATTGAACATCCCGAGAAGTGTAACTTTTTCGGCTTTTCAAGTCATAAATTCGATACCCTTTTTGCCCATGTGGGTATCCTACGAACACACCTGGCCTACTTCAAGCTGCAAACTTGTCACGAGGCTTACTGTGAACATGGCCATAGCACAAAAATCCAAAACTCCGCAAGTGGTCATATGGAGGTGTTTTCCCATATAAAATTTCATATGGCGTCTTGTTTTGAAGGACCGCCAATGGCATACGATTAATCAGATAGGCACCCATAATAATACATTCGCCCCAAAATTGGATGGGCAAATTTGCCTGAAATCGTAGAGCCTGAGCTACTTCAAGAATGTACCGATGTTTCCTTTCTACTACGCCATTTTGCTATGGCGTGTCTGTGCAACTAGTGTGTCTGTCCATTCCATGTTCGAGATAATAATTCAACAACTCCAAGTGATCAAATTCGAGACCATTATCTGTTCGAAAAACCTTGATTTTTACATTAAATTGAGTTTACACCCAGTTAAAAAAGAGTATAAGGTAACGCTTGGTCTCAGACTTATGCTTCATAAGAAATATCTATGTGGCGCGACTGTGATCATCAACAATAGTGAGGAAATAATGTGCCCCAAATTGTGAAGCAGTGCGATATGAACCCCTAATATCACAATGAACTAATTCAAAATTTGCGTAGACTTGCTTGTTCGAGGTGGAAAAGAAATTCGAGTTTGTTTTGCTCGACAGCAAGCATCACAAAAATGATTATTCGAGGAATTGAACATAATAGATAAACCTGAAACTAGATATAAACGATTGACCGCTAGGTGCCCAAGACGGTGATGCCATAAATCAGTTGTGTTATATCTGCTTGTCAAAAGTGCTTTCCCGCTCTTAATGGGTTCCCAATAATATAGACCGTTTCACATTCTACCCACTCCAATCGGCTTCCTCGATAGTAAGTCCTATATGACACAAAAATCAGACCCAAAAATCAGAACACAATTAAGATCCCGAGTTAATTTACTGACTGATAGCAAATTAAAATAAAAATCGGGTACGCCTAAAACTTTCTCGAGATTCAAGTTGTGATCAAGCTCAATTCGACCCAAGGCAGGAACTGGAATGTTATCCCCATTAGGAATTTTTACCGGAGGTACAGCTGGATTTTCATGAATATCAATCATGGAATTAATGTGACACGTGATATGATCTGTTGCCCCGGTGTCTATTATCCATGAATCGATCTTACCAGAGATGCCATGTGAGGCCATATTTGCAGTGGCCCGTGTTGTATCAGATTGAGAGCTAGGCTGTTGACCCAAGAAAGTCATCAATTGTTGGATTTGCGTGGGTGTGAGATCTGGAAAACCTCCAATGAAAAATTGTCCTGAACCTGAACCAGAGCCATCTGTTACTGCAACGAACGACGCCGACGACGATGGTCCTGTTTTTGCCCGTTGTTCACTGCCTTTCTGCTTTGGCTTCCTCCATGCCGAGGGATAACCTACCAATTCATAGCAGGTTTCCCTCGTATGGTTTGTCTTGTGACAATGGGTGCATTGTCGTCGCCCCAACTGCTCTCCAGTTTCGGTGCGTTGTTGTGTTGCCTTAGCCAACAGCGTTGTTGCTTCAATCGTGGGTATTCGAGCAGTAGCTATGCTACGTTGCTTCTCATCTTGAGCGACCATGGCATAGGCTCTCTCAATCCCAGGTAATGGTTCAATACTAAGGATTTGTGATCGAACAGTCTGGTATGAGTCATCTAACCCCTTTAAAAAATCAAAGATCTTTTCTTCTTCATGGAGTTCTTGCATCTTTTTCCCAGCGCCACTCGTACAAATAGGTATGGGTCGTGAATTTTGTAATTCACTCCAAATACCCTTTAATTTTCCTTAGTATATGGATATGGCTGCCTTCTTTTGTTGTAGAAGTGCAATCGATCGTTTCAGTTCGTAGACTCGAAGTGTGATTCCCTATGTGAATCGTTCTTCGAAATCTCCCCAAATCTCACTTGCGATATTAATGTGGGTTGCCCCAGCTTGCAATTCTTTGCAAACTGAATTGATTAACCACGATTTAACTACCGCATTGCATTGAATCCAGAGTTGGAAATCCCCATAATTGACATCAGGTTTGGTAATTGATCAGTCTACAAAACCTGCTTTATTTTTGGATTAAAGAGCGTTGAGAAAATTACTCCTCCAAGTGAAGTAATTGTCTCCAGTTTCAGTTAGGGGTTGTGTAACGAAGATCAACCCCGGATGATCGGAAGGGTGCACTACAACAAAACTGGACATTTACAACATTTATTTCACAACGTTTTTAAGAAAACGTTGTTAAAAAAACACTTTAGACAACGTTTTTTAAGTAAACGTTGTGATTTGCTTATAATACAACGTTTTTCTGAATAAACGTTGTTAAAATTATTTAATAACAACGTTTTTGATGCAGCCGTTGTAATAATACCTAGGCAATAACAACGTTTGTTTAATAAACGTTGTCTAAGAGTTTTACGCAATGATGTTTACACGACGTTTTTTTTTGATAAACATTGTAAACCAATTGACAAATTTTTTGATTTTCCCTCTCCCGCCTCGTAGCCTCTTGGGCGGTTTCCTTAAATGTTTAAACCCCAGAAGTCAAAATCCCCAAATCCCCTCGTCGCTGCTCTTTCTCCCGTAAATCAAAGGACGATTTACGCTCATTCTTTGAAGCCGGACCTTACTGCTCAGTCTATGCAAAAGGACAGCCAAAGAAGAGATTGTGGAATGCTGAGCTGCTACCAAACCAGCAAAAATCCATTCATCACTACTATTATCAGTAAAACTCCAGGCGTGAATGCCAGCGAAAATTCCCAGGCAGCTCTTCTCCTCGTGCGTCCCTACTACATTGGTCGAAAATCATCTTCGTAAGTGCCTCTCTCGCTCTTTCTTCTCTCTCTCGTTCTCTCACTTTCTATCCCTCTCTAATTCCCTAATTTGTTCCCTAACATTGCTTGCACAATAGTGCCCTAATTTTCAAAAAAAATTAATTTTCCCCAATTAGAAAGGAAGGGTTTTCTGATTTTGATTCTTATCCTCATCTGAACAACATGGAAATTTGGTGTTATGGGCTAGGATTCAGTTTGCCATCCTCAGTTGATAACCTTTTTATTGATTTCAGGGGTTTGGGGGGACAAAAAGGATATATAAGGTATTTTTATGGAGGTGCGCCGTTGTGAGAATTTGTTGGGGCTTGGGGCTTCTTTATGAGTTTGGGAAGTAAGAGCTTTTTTAATTTGGGGATTTTCTGGGTCGGCTTTTTGCAAAGGACTACAGAGATGTGCTTTATTAGTTGTTGTTTCCCTTGTGTTTCTTGTTTGTTTTCTTTCCACTTTTTAGGTAAACCTTTGAATAACTTTTCTTGATATTCTCTCTTGTAAATAAAATTTCTTTTATTATCACCAAACATATCTAGCCTAAGGAAAAACATCTATCTTGTTTGATATTTTATTTATTGACCTATTGGCAATTTCTTTTCTTGAAATGTCGTAAAACCCTGGCAACATCTTCTACGTAAAGAGATGTTATGAAAATTCAACATAAGCGTCTCCGTTGAGTCTTAAAATTGTCAAGTTTTGTCTCCAGTTTCAGACCAAAATGTATCTAGAGTTGTTTCATTGCAGAGAAAATGGAAATTGGTTTTTATGTAGCAAACTAATAGCACAGTACAAAGATTAAATTTGGAAGTAGGCTCATCTTCTTATGTCAGATTTGAATTTATTAGTGGCAGATTGTTTATATTTTGTACTGTGCCACATTGGTTGAGTGGGGTGCTGAACTCAAACCTCAAACCATAACTCTATTACAGATATTCAAATAGAGTGAAAGCAGAGGCTGAACGGCTCGACGAGCTTGAACTTGACGACTTAGAGGTTTCATAGCTGAATATCCTTTGCAACCATTACTGCATTTTACTGTAACATAGAACTGATGGTCTTCCTTGCTATGGTAGATGGATGAAGATGAGAAGTACAATAGAAAGCTAGAATCTGGACTCTATTCTCTTCAGGTTAGAGATTTAACAGCAGTTGGCTTTTGTAGACTTTGTGAGTAGTTTTTCTATATCTTGTTAGCTCTTTTGGTAGAGTATACTCCTAGTGTATACAGGATGTGTCACCTGTTTTGACGCCTTTTATATATAACCTTACTTATCAAAAAAAAAAAAAAAAAAAACCAAACAAACAATAATTTTGCATAAAGCTTAGCGGAGATATTGGAACCTCCTATTTCACAGGCTTTACAATAATGAAGTTGATACTTCTGATCGTTTTGAAATATTTTATGACATGTAATAGAATGCCATTATATCTATTGACCCATTAGAATTTAAGAAATCAGAGTGTAATACATTTCAGCTGCCCATACTTGTAATAATTCTGACATAAACCAGTTTGAAAACACCAAATGAACAATCTCAAGAATCTTTTCCCATGATTAAATTTCTCTTGTTGGTTACTTGTTTCAATTGATACTAAGCAGGCATTTGATTTCTTAAGAACTGATTGAGTTTCACTGCAAGGATAGAGCTGCATATATGTGGGTTCATACTTCTTGTTGTTTAGTTGTTAGTATTTTCAGTATGTAGAAGGTTTATCAGCTTTGCGCTTACGTCTTACTCCCTCCGTCCCAAAAGAAGTTGCATTTTGACTTTTCAAAGTCAAATTGACCATTTTTGAAGCGATAGTTGACATAATTTACTTTGTTGTGGAGCATGAAATAATCACCTCTGCGAATTACACAAAGTACTATGAATCTCATGTATTGTAATTTTTGAAGAAAAAAGTAAATCCACATCTAATTTTCATTTGAAAAGTCAATCGATCTTGAAAAGTGTAAATGCGACTCTTTTTTGGGATAGAGGGAGTACTAAATATTATTGGAACATTGAGCACTATAATACTATTATCTTTAGTATGAAAATTGCTAACAATAAACCAATATGGCACGCCCTCTATTGTTCGGGGCATTGATAGGTAGTAATGCACCGATCCTTGAATATTAGCTTGATATGATCATCGATCATGCCTTGATGGAAGTGTACACTTGCAAGTCGTAAACAAAAATTTCGGGGCCTCAAATCTTTAACGGAAACCTCAATTGAGATGGTCTTGAAGAACTGTTGTTTCCCTTAGAGATTGCATATCTATTTTCCCTTTGTTGTATCAGTGTCCTACTGGATTCTATTGACCCTTGGTAGCTTTATGGATTTCCTTTGTACTCACTTATAATCTCCTAACCTGTTTTCGTTATGCTGCTACAGTTGATTGCTGTTATTCTAGGCCACCTTTGGACTTCTGAGTAAGTTGGCATCTAAATGATGGTCTTTTCTCTCTGTTCACTCTGCATTTATATTTCTAAGGTCTACATCCATCTCCTTCAAAGTGGTTGGAGCGTATTTGTCAGCTCAAAAAGGCTCGTTGCTGGAGACGTCTTTATATTTCTAAGGTCTACATCCATCAACATCTCTATGCTCAAGGTTGTTTTTGAAGATCATAGAACATACGGATCTCCTGCTGCTGTAAGTTGATTTTGTTTTCTATTAGGAAATTATATGTTTCGCATATAGCTTCATTAACTTGTTTGTGAATGGTGTCAATAGGTGGTTATGCATAGATATTTATTTTGGATAGTGAGTTTTTGTATCACAATCGGTAGTTTATAATATATTTGGCCCTTTATGTAGTCACTCTAAAACACGACAGCACTTTAAAACGGAGGCGATCCGCACTTTTGAGTTTTTGAAGGGTCGATGTTGGGATCAAGAGACTTGTCATAGTTTGAATCTTGGGTCACAATTTACTCTCGGTGACAACTCAACTTTGTTATTATCTTTTTAAACTCCAGGTTAGTGTTAGAGAGAGCTTGTGGCGTCTTTGGAAGAAGACATGATTCCATCATTTTCTACGGCGGATCTAACTGGCCGGATGTTCAACCAAAGCTTCGGCAAACAAGCTTAAACAATCAAATGTCTATGTGGCGGGAGGTATGAAGGTGATCATGATTCATAGCAATTCTATCTTCTTTTGATGGGCCTTTTTTTTTTTCTCTTTTTGCATAATAAATGCAAACGGGTTTGTCAGTGATATTTGACTTTCCTTCCACTATTTTTGAGAGAAACGTGGAGCAGGGTGCTTTGTGATGGAAGTTTGGCCTTAATGACTTATTTTTGAGGGATTAGAATTTAGGAAATACAGATCATGTTAGATAGAAAGTAGATAAAGTAGGCTTTGGTACGAAGCAAAGAGAACTTCTTGTGTTCCTTGCTTGTTCGTTGAAACAATCTACTTTTGAGGTAACACGATTTCTGTTCTTTCTCTCTTCGAACAAGGTCACATTTGTTCGGTTAGGATGGTCACGTGGCTTAGCTTTGGACTTGAGCCGCAATCCTAAAACCTAAGTGTGCCACAAGGTGAACTTCGGGGAACATGGGAGCAGCTATCTTGAGGGTTTCCAAATGGTCTATATCTTCCCTAAGATTCCCTTTTAGGCTGCACTAGAGGTGGTAAGCATGCGGGGTGAAAGACTTCCTCGTGGTTAGTAGATGGAAGTGTCTCGTATTATCAAGATAATTTCTCGGGGAACCCCAAGTCGGGGCCCCCGGAGTCACTCCCGAGGCTCCCGCCATTATTGATTTAGGGATTTCATAAGGGGATGAAGTGTCCTTGCTTGATGAGCGGGGTTTCTTCGTTATCCGCTCCTGCCTACTTTCCTTTTGTTTTCGATTTTCGAAAGATCATTAACATGAACATAGGACATGGGACGTTTCTAGCCCATTGTAGGTCCTATACAAACTAATCGGGTATACACCGAACCCATTTCCATTACCTCTTACAGGATAAAAAGTCATTGTCATTAACTAATGTTAGCATTTGTTTTCTTGTTTGCTTTGTTTATAAGAAACATTTTGTTTACGTGAAAGAAACAGTGAGAATGTCTACATGAAAGAAACACAAGAATGTGATATAAGGATATTCCCTATTCATTCGTATATATATGTATTGAAACACTTGTGCTTTATTAACTTGCAGAGGTCCTAAAGGTTGATATTGGGTTCAAGAATCCTCTCCAAATATCTGTTTCCATCTCTAATGTTTCCCTAATGTGTGAGCATTCGCAAGATCGATGAAAGGGAACCCGGTAAGTTCTAATATGTTCTAGTTTACGTATTTTAATGATTATACAACGTGTGTGTGTGTCAAGGTCCGATACCTAAGTAAAAGGATCGGTATATGGTAACCGTGCAAGCCTCGTGTTGTCGATTTTATTTTTTGGTAGGTGATATAGTGGTAATTTTACTAGGTTTTCTTTATTGGTTTTATTTAGGTATATATGTGTATATACTTATGGATGTATACATATGTACATATCAGGATCTAATTTTCATATTGAGATTTGGATTTCTGATATAAAGGGGTTTTGATTTAATGGATTATCCAGGCTTGAATGATTCAATTGAGTTATTCCATATCTCCTATCTCACCCCACCCCTCCCGCAGTGCCCGGGCATGGGTTTTTTCCCTTCTTCTTGTTCCAAGTTGAAACATTTTTATTCAAGAATTTGATGCTGGCTATTTCAATGTTGCAGATGCAAAGAGTTCAACTTCGAGCAACGAGTCTTGAGGAACTTGGGAAGTCGGCCACCAGAAGGTATATTTAAGGAATGTTTCAGATATATTTTCCCTCAAGGATCTCTTCTTGAGCTATGATTTCCTTGAGCGTAAGGGTCTGAACCTGGTGTGATGTCAGATTGGTGAGTATCGGGTTGACAATTATTATGTCAAGCTCTCACTTTGTCA
Organism: Platycodon grandiflorus; assembly: GCA_016624345.1. Classification (NCBI taxonomy): domain Eukaryota; kingdom Viridiplantae; phylum Streptophyta; class Magnoliopsida; order Asterales; family Campanulaceae; genus Platycodon; species Platycodon grandiflorus. The sequence goes on from CM028363.1 coordinate 56,659,516, forward strand.
AAATATGTCTTTAATTTTAAAATCAGCTGGCCTAATTTATAAATATAATTTTACAGCCTTATTAACTATAATGCTTTGTGAGAGTCATATTTCCCACGCTTTCATCTATTGTCTTTTTGATGAAAACTGTTTCTTGGAACTTCTATCTGTGCAGATATATTACAGAGCAATTTACTATCTGTTTTTCTTCCCCCTTTCATGAGCTAATGTACGACAATGTCTTACAGGACTAGTCCGGCCGAGTTCATCGTTCCATTTGATCAATATATGGAGTCCGTCAAGAACAACTATTCTATAGGGATGAGATTCAAAATGAGATTTGAAGGTGAAGAAGCTCCAGAGCAGAGGTATAGCTAGTGCATGTTATTATTCTGGAATTGGCCACTTCGAAATATAATCTTTTTTTTCTGAAATGGGATACTTCTAACTTGCAAGTTGGTTTAAAGCTGCCAGAAGTTACGCTTTTTTCTTTTCCTTCTTCTCATTCCTGAACCTTTGTTTTATTCTATCAGAAACTAAGATGCTCTCATTTCGTATTCGTACATATATATATTTTGTGTGTGTGTGTGTGTGTGTATGTGTATGTGTGTTGGTTTAATTTGGCAAAATATTACACTGTTAGGGTTTTTTACGAGCTTGTTTTTGGTTTGTATTTATGCTTTAGTTTTTCTACGCACACAAACACACACACAGATAGGGGGGTGTAATGACCTGAGCTAAATCAAGCTTAAACTTGGGTTGACTAACTATATGGAGTGGAGACCTTAACTATGAAGTTTGAATTGATTCTCGTCGAGCGCGGTCTCAAGCAAGTCTTAGATCAATCAAAGAGCTTGAGTAATTGTTTCTTTCTAGTTGAAATAGTGGTTTGAACGTTTAAAACAATAATATGATTCTTGCAAGTACTGATGGAATGTAGAGTGAAATTAAGGATGCTACTACCCCATCATACTTGCTCTCAGTTGATGACATTGGCTATTTTATATCAGTTTCATGTGAACCTGTCAGAAGTGATTCGCCCGTGGTCTTGTTCTATCTGAATAGATTGGACCAATTGTTCCTGGTATGGTGCAAAAATGATCTTGCTAATAACCTTTTGATGATTCTTCATAGAACATTCTTTTGGTTGCGATGTCGAATTATGTGATTATAGCTTGCTTGTCATCTGTTTCAAGGGGACCGAAAATTCAAGGAGGAAACATCGATAAACCCGGAAGGGAGCCGACCTTATTTCTATCAAGGATGTTATGGCGGTGCTTGAAAAGGAATTCGAGGCACCAAAGTCTTGCTTTACTAGGGTTTGATTTGCTAAGTAGGCGGTGCATTCTTTCTCTCTTAGATTGCTCAAGTTTTGGTCAAGTAGAATGGATCAGACTTTGGTATCTCTTTGTAATTAGATATTGTAATTTAATTAACATATATATGCAGAATATATTGATGATATATCAAGTTTTAGTTAATTTTAGAATTTCTCAACTTTTTTTGCCAACTTCAATTTTGTAATTTTGTGGATGTGATGTGGGTGGATGTGCGGGGACGGGAATGGGAAGAACATGACATGTTACTCAGGAATCAGGAATGAGATTGAGAACGGGACGGGAATGGGACCAAACCAGGCTAGGGAATAAAAAAAATAATAATAAATTTAACGTCGTTTTTGATAAACGTTGTAAAAAAAGATTTCACAACGTTTTTAAACTATTGTAAAAACCAGAATTTACAACGTTTTAAAAACGTTGTAAAAACCAGAATTCACAACGTTTTTAAAATGTTGTAAAAATCAGATTTCACAACGTTTTTAAAAAGTTGTAAAAACCAGATTTCACAACGTTTTTAAAACGTTGTAAAAACCAGAATTCACAACGTTTTAAAAACGTTGTAAAAACCAGATTTCACAACGTTTTTAAAACGTTGTAAAAACCAGGAACCTACCACAACGTTAGTTTCCACAACGTTTTAGAAAACGTTGTGAAAGCTCTATTACAACGTTTTAAAAACGTTGTTAAAGCCCATTTTTGTTGTAGTGGTGCAAAAAGTATGGTGAATTGGTATCAATTGCGACATTATGTGCATTAGCAACTGGTGCTAAGCCCTCCCTGATACCTTCTGTAGCCATATTGGTCATAAATTTAGGATTGTGTGGAGCCTTGCTCTGATACCATAAAAATTAGAATAATTTCTTGATATATTTTATTACAAGTCAGTGAGCAATTATATATACAGGCTTCGGTCAATCATGATCCAAAAGGTTAGCCTAAATCTATAGACTAATTTACAGCAAGCTAATTACAATCACATGCCTAAAATCACAGCAAGATATTATGCATAATGTTCCAGAATATTCTCTTCAGTAATTGAAGTCATTATTCGCAAAGTTCAGCCTACGAAGGTGAACAAGGCTTAAAGGGCTGCTACTTATTGAGTTAATAGAACCATGAAGAAAACTGCTACCAAGTTGAAGGCCGTCCACATAGTCTGTGACCTTATTGCACTTGTATCCATTCCACAAGGTTTTTTGAACCATGAACTTCATCTAGATTATTGTCACATAACTTTTAACTCGCAAAGTATACTTGTCCCAAGCTAGATAGAAAAAGAAGAAGAAGAAATAACACGTTACCTGATGTGAATAACATACAAGCTGCAGAAATACCACAGACACACACATATATAAACAGACATTATAACCTATTGAGACAATTCTCTTCATTATACAAGATTTAATAAAAGAAAAAAGACCTATCGCTTGCCCTTTCCCTTCCAACAAGCTGTAAAACCATGGAAGTTAAAGTCCTCTGTCCTTTGTTGCTGAGAAAGAAACAGGAGGTACCTACCTGCTCGTCTTTCGTTCTGTTGGTGCATGGATTCACTCCTTTTGTGGATCCCACTACATATTAAAGAAAATGAAATTAATGGTCAAAGGTTGGACTGGGTAACTTGAAGGGCTTCATGTTTCCTCTTCATCTTCTTCTGATGATTTCTCTTCCCTTTTTGGCTGCCTATAAATAGTCAACAATAGGAGGAGAAAGGGAGTACGCACAGAAAATCAGCTACTGCACTACACACATACAAACAGAGAAAATTTGCTGCTACGATCCAACGGTGAAACGTATTCCAATCATGACTATTTTTGGAGGGCTTGTTCATCTCTCTTCCCTCTACATTCTGAACGGTTGGATTGTTCTTTTAATGGTTAGATCTTTCGAAATAGGCCACGGACAGAGCTTCCATTTTAGGTGATATTGTTCATCAACTCATTTCATTCTTACAATTTGTTGAATGCTTTGGAGTAGTTGAGTTGGTTGATTTGTTTGAACACTTTTGTATCACCTATTTTGCTGATTAGTGGAGCTTTTGTGGGCTTCGGCCTGGTGGTTTTTCCTCTCTCACATCGAGAGAGGTTTTCCACGTTAAAATCGTGGCGTTCATTTATTTTTCTTTTTTGCAATTTGGCTTAGTTTGGGCTACTTTGTTTAATTCCTTTGTGTGAGATTGGGAAGACTTTGTGGTCATTTGTGATACGTGTGATATCGTTTTCCCAACAAGTGGTATCAGAGCAAGGTTAGCCGATTTGAGTGTGAGTTACATTTTATGTATACTATGTTTGTTTAATAAAAATGGAAGCCAACTTGAATAGAATGATTACTTTGAATGGGTCTAATTACACCATTTGGAAAAATAAAATGGAGGATCTTTTATATGTAAAAAATTATCACTTGTCGATTTTTGATACTGAAAAACCTGAAAATAAAGCAGATGAAAATTGGGCTTTATTGCATAGGCAAGTGTGTTTTATATGTAAAAAATTATCACTTGCCGATTTTTGATACTGAAAAACCTAAAAATAAAGTAGATGAAAATTGGGCTTTGTTGCATAGGCAAGTGTGTGATTATATTAGACAATGGGTTGATGATAATGTTTTGAATCACATTAGTGAGGAGAAACATGTTGGGTCTTTATGGAAAAAGCTTGAAGACTTGTATGCCCGAAAAATTGGAAATAATAAGATGTTATTGATGTATAAATTAATGAATTTGAGATATCATGATGGAATTTGTTGACAGTAGTGCTTCGGTCCATGCTACTGCAAGAAGAGAATTTTTCACCTATTATACTCCGGTTGACTTTAGTGATGTGAGGATGGCCCAAGATTCTATCTTAAAGTGTGCAGGTGTTGAAGATATTAGTTTGGAGACGTCTAATGGTACCAGACTAATTCTCAAACAGGTTAAGCACGTTCTAGAGATTCGGTTGAATCTGATTTCCGTTGGCAGGCTATGTGATGATGGTTATGACAGTTCATTTCCCGTGATAAGTGAAGCTTACAAAAGGGTCTTCAGTTGTGGCTAGAGGTACAAAGGCCTCTAGACTTTTCTTGACTCAAGCCAAAGTTATTATTGATGAAGCTAATGCAGTAGAGTCACCCGATGAGACCGAGTTGTGGCATAAGAGGTTATGTCATATGAGCTTCAAAGGTATGACTGTCTTATCTAAGAAAAAATTATTATCATGTCCTAACAATTTGCATTTGGAAAAGTGTGCTCATTACCTCGCAGGGAAGTAAAATAGAGTTTCCTTCAAAACTCATCCACCTTTAAGAAAGTCAGAAGTACTTGAGCTTGTTCATTCTGACGTTTGTGGTCCTATGAAGACTAGGACACTTGGAGGTTCCCGATACTTTATGACTTTTATTGATGATCATTCTAGAAAGATTTGGGTCTACTCTTTGAAGACAAAAGATTAAGTGTTAGAAATGTTCAAGCAGTTTCAAGTCTCGGTTGAAAGGGAAACTAAAAAGAAATTGAAGCGTATTTGGACTGATAATGGAGATGAATACATGGGTCCGTTTCATCTCATTACTGTAGGTAGCAGGGTATTAGACATGAGAGGACTCCACCAAAGACTCCACAGTTGAATGGCTTGGCTGAGAGGATGAACAGGACATTAGTGGAGCGAGTCAGATGCTTGCTTTCACATGCTAAATTGCCTAAATCTTTTTGGGGTGAAGCTTTGAGTACAGTTGTGCATGTACTTAATCTGTCTCCATGTGTTCCTTTACAGAATGAAGTCCCTCAAAAAGTTTGGTCAGGTAAGGATGTTTCCTACCATTATTTGAGAGTCTTTGGGTGTAAAGCTTATGTTCACACTCCTCGTGATAAGAGGTTTAAGCTAGATGCTAAGACTAATTAAGCAATGCATTTTTCTTGGTTATGGTCAAGATGAGTTTGGTTATAAACTTTATGATCCTGTTGACAAGAAAATAATTAGAAGCCGAGATGTTGTGTTTACAGAGAATGAGACTTTGTAGGATATTGACAAGAATCAGAGTTCAACACCTCAGGCTAGTGATGGTTCAGCTAACTTGGAGATAGTTCTTTCTATCCCAATGGAGGAGCATGGTGCAGTCAATGACAAAGATAATCAGCAGGATGGTGCATTTGATGAAGTTGGCCTTGATCATGATGTTAATGATGATGATATGGTTAAGGAACCTGTACAAAATGAGGTTCCACCAGTTATGCCCAGGAGGTCTACTAGAGATAGACATTCTTCCATTAGATATCCAGAAAGTGATTATGTGTTGCTCACATATAGTGGAGAGCCTGAGAGCTTCGAGGAAGCCTTGGATAAAGAACATAAGGATAAGTGGCTTGATGCCATGAAAGACGAGATGAAGTCTTTGCATGATAATCACACTTATGAGTTGGTGAAATTGCCTAAAGGGAGGAAAGCGTTGAAGAATAAGTGGGTTTTCAGAATCAAGAATGAAGACAACAGTTCGACACCTCGGTATAAGGCAACATTGGTTGTGAAGAGTTTTGGTCAAAGAAAAAAAGGTATTGATTTTAGTGAGAATTTTTCTCCTATTGTAAAGATGTCCTCTATCCGGACTGTTCTTGGCCTGACAGCTAGTCTTGATTTAGAGGTTGAGCAGATGGATGTTAAAACAGCTTTTCTTCACGGTGATTTGGAAGAAGATATCTATATGGAGCAGCCAGAAGGTTTTCAGGTTAAAGGAAAGGAAAATCTTGTATGCAAATTGAAGAAGAGTCTCTACAGGCTGAAGCAAGCACCTAGACAGTGGTATAAAAAGTTTGAATCTGTCATGGGGGAGCAAGGCTACTGGAAGATTACTTCTGATCATTGCGTGTTTGTTAACAAATTCTCAGATAGCGATTTTATCATTCTTTTACTCTATGTTGATGATATCTTGATTGTTGGCAGAAATGCTTCAAGGATTAACATGTTGAAACAGCAGTTGAGTAAGTCTTTTGCCATGAAAGACTTGGGCCATGCAAAGCAAATTTTAGGAATGCAGATTACTCGTAATAGAGGGGCTAGAAAAATTTACTTGTCACAAGAGAAGTATATCAAGAAAGTGCTTCAGAAATTTGGCATGAGTGATACTAAAGAAGTGTCGTGTCCACTTGTATCTCACTTCAAGTTGAGTATCAAATAGTGTCCGTCCACTGATGAAGAGAAAGAAAATATGCAGAAGGTCTCCTATGCTTCAGCAGTTGGTAGTTTGATGTACGTCATGGTGTGTACTAGACCTGACATAGATTATGCAGTTGGTAAGGTTAGTCGTTTTCTCTCTAATCCTGTTAAAGAGCATTGGAATGCTGTGAAATAGATTTTGAGGTATTTACGTGGTACTACAGACTTGTGCCTTACTTTTGGTGGTGAGAAGCCTCTGTTAGTTGGTTTTTACTGATTCAGACATGGCTGGAGATATTGATTCTTGCAAGTCAACTTCTGGTTTCTTGGTTAATTTTGCAGGGGGAGCTGTGTCATGGCAGTCAAGGTTATAAAAATGTGTTGCACTTTCTACTGCTGAAGCTGAGTATATTGCAGCAACTGAAGCGTGTAAAGAATTACTGTGGATGAAGAAGTTTCTCCATGAGCTTGGGATTAAGCAGGAACAATATGTGCTGTTGTGTGACAATCAGAGTGTCATTCATCTTGGTAAGAATGCGGCTTTTCATTCTAGGTCCAACACACATTGACGTTCGTTACCATTTGATGTGGCATGTGTTGAATTCTAAGTTGCTAGCACTTGAAAAAGTACACACTGATGATAATGGTGCTGATATGTTGACAAAAGTTTTGACAAGGGAGAAGCTTGAAATATGTTGTTCTATAGCAGGAATGGCAAATCACTCCACAAAATCATGAAAGGGAGATTTGTTGGTGCATGGATTCACTCCTTTTGTGGATCCCACTACATATTGAAGAAAATGAAATTAATGGTCAAAGGTTGGACTGGGTAACTTGAAGGGCTTCACGTTTCCTCTTCATCTTCTTCTGATGATTTCTCTTCCTTTTTTGTCTGCCTATAAATAGTCAACAATAGGAGGAGAAAGGGAGTACGCACAGAAAATCAGCTACTGCACTACACACATACAAACAGAGAAAATTTGCTGCTATTTTTTTGTTTACAGCAGAAACTTGCAGTGATGATCCAATGGTGACACGTATTCCGATCGTGACGATTTTTGGAGGGCTTGTTCGTCTCTCTTCCCTCTACATTCTGAACGGTTGGATCGTTCTTTTAACGGCTAGATCTTTTGAAATAGGCCGCGGACAGAGTTGCTATTTTAGGTGATATTGTTCATCAACTCATTTATTCTTGCAATTTGTTGAATGCTTTGGAGTAGTTGAGTTGGTTGATTTGTTTGAACACTTTTGCATCACCTATTTTTCTGATTAGTGGAGCTTTTGTGGGTTTCGGCCTCGTGGTTTTTCCTCTCTCACATTGAGAGAGGTTTTCCATGTTAAAATCACGGCGTTCATTTATTTTGCTTATTTGTAATTTGGCTTAGTTTGGGCTACTTTGTTTAATTCCGTTGTGTGAGATTGGGAAGACTTTATGGGCATTTGTGATACGTGTGATATCGTTTTCCCAACACGTTCCTCATTTTCCAAAAAACTGATTGATTGCCATTTCTTTGGCCACTTTCCAAATTTCTCAACAAACCATTCATGATATCTCGTGGATAGATTTGTTCCAAAAAGCAACCCAACTACTAGTCCACTTGTTACTGCGATAAATAAGACAATCTAATCGACTCCACCAAGTAAATGAGAATCCTCACCTCCACCAAGGGATGAAGAAACTTCTGAATTTCCACATTTCTTGGATAATGGATCTCCACAGAGTTCTAAATTTCCCTCAAAAGAAATGTTCTGAAACGTATTGAATTGTTTCCCTTGTGGTATGGGCCCATCAAGACGGTTAGAAGAAACATTCAGGAATGCAAGGAAGCTTAGTTGGGCAAATTGCTGTGGGATCTCTCCTGAAAGCTTGTTTTGAGAAGGTCCAACGATTCAAGCTGTGATAGATTCCCCAGCGAGAATGGGATACCACTCGTAAGTTCATTGTTGGAAAGGTTGAGTGACTGAAGACCCTTAAGGCTTCCTATAGATTCCAGAATCTTCCCTTCAAATTTGTTTTGCGATAGGTCTATACTTGTGAAGATGTTTAAGACCTTCTCGTACTCTGTCTTTACACCTTAGTTTGTTAACATTATTGAGTACAGATAGCTGCCTACCCATGGCTGATCAAGGACATTGAAAGTAGCAACTAATTGCATATACGCCACATCTAAAGAGTCACTTTTCATCCTACTCCAGGCTTGGATGTATTCCATGGGCAAATATCCTGTAAAGAAATTGTTGGATAGGTCGATGATGCGCAAATTTGGGAACGGTAATTTAATCGTGGGAGCTTCTAGATTTCCATGGAATTTGTTGGATGACAAAATAAAAACTTGCAGCTCCAACACAGCTCCCAACCAAAACGGAAATATGTCCTCTAACTGATTATCTCCGAGATCAAGAATCTGGAGCTTTGCACAATCTATTAGTGATTGTGGCAACTGCCCCTCGAGTTGATTTCGACTTAAATCGATCAATTTCAAATTGCTATCTCTTGTGAATGTTTGAGGAATGGTCCCTTGAATGTTGTTGCCTTTGAAATTCAATACAGTTAAGGAACTGCTGAAGTTTCCCAAACATGAAGGAATCTTGCCATTCATGTCATTATTGTCCAAATCAAGTATAGAAAGAGAACTCAAGCTACAGATAGTTGATGGAATTTCTCCACTCAGTATGTTATTCGATACTGAGTAGAAAGCAGTCCTGGGTGGTGGGATTGGGATTAAGCCCTCGAGAAAATTATTGCTTAGGTCAAGAATTAATGCGTAAAATTGACCATGGGAGAACTGGATGGTGGTCAAAGTCTAATATATTCCCATGAGTTTCTTTACTTCCATTCCAAATCCATGCTGGTATATGGTCAATGATGTTATCTGCAAGGGATAACACTTGTAGCTCATCTTGGAACTGCAGAAAATCAGGGAACTCCCTTAAATTGCAAGACGGTAATACTAAAAGTTGAAACTTTGGAAGATTGGCATCGGTAGTGGTAGTGGTAATGTCACGGATGAGCAATGATATCTTGTTACCAGACAGGTTGAGTTGAGTAAGTTTTGTGAGGTTAAGAAAGATTTCTGGGTCAAGTTAAAGAGATAATCAGTTAAAGAGCCAGGATGAGATTTGACCAGTTAAGCTTCTTGAGATTAAAGAATGAGCTTGGAATTGGGCCTTGAAGTTCATTAAATGAGAGGTCTAATGAAGCTAACTGGGTCAAGTTAAAGAGCCAGGATGGGATTTGACCAGTTAAGCTAAGTATTGTTCTCAAGACTTAGTAACTTAAGATTAGTTAGAGCAAAATATGAAGGGACTTCACCTTGTAGATTAGTACTTCCAAGTCCCAGTTTACTAAGTTTGTGTAGCTTGGCAAGCCGAGACAGGTCCTCTTTTTTCAAGTTTATGAAATCCATATCTAAGGAGGTGAGTTGAATCAGGTTGGCAAGTGAAGCTGGAAGAGCTCTTGCGAAAAAATGCAGCAAACATTAAACCATCCTAGCTCCAAAAAGGAAAAGAAAAAGAAAAGGTAAAAAATGTTTTAAGGAATTTAGATTTCTGATTGAATCTGGTAGCTTACCAGAGAACCCGGTTCCACCAATGTCCAATCTTTTAAGGCGACTCCTTTGGGGAAATTCAGGCAAAGAACCTGTGAGGTCCTCGTTAGACCACAACAGAAGAAACTCCAGATTGGGTAATAGGAAGATGCTTTTCGGGAAATCACCATACAATCCACAAGCACGAAGACTAAAAACTGTTAGAGAAGACATATTAGCAAATGTCTCAGGAACCGTAGAATTTATATGAGCGAAACCCAGGTAGAGTTCTTTCAGGTTGGGTAAATTTAGAGGGAGCCTTCTAAACATATGCTCCTTCAGTTCCAAAAGACCATCAGAGGCCTGGCAGTCAAGATTTTTAACTAGGTCAAGCGACACTAACTTGGACAATTCTAAGATTTCCTGCGGGATGCTGCCAGAAAATACAGAATTTGAGAGGTTAAGATATGATAACTTGGAAAGGCGGGCTATTCCTGATGGGATTTGGGAATAATTGAAGTCATTATCTGTAAGGTTGAGCCTCCGAAGGTGAACAAGGCTGAAGAGGCTGCTACTAGAGTCTATAGAACCATAAATGGAACTGCTACTGATCGAGGTCAAGGCCGATGACATGACCTGTGGCTTCGCTGCACTTGACTTCATTCCACGAATAACAATCACTGATTTCTCCTCCTTCAAGCTTCCAGGACACAACCTTTGGACGAGCAAAAGGTTGAGTAGAAGCAGAAGGGTTCACCAAAAAGCTTTGCTTGAATTGTAACAAAGCAGACCTCTCGTGATCATGACATAGTGTCTGGTTAGGTGATGAAAGAGAGTTGGTAGGTATAATGAGATCAAAGCTAGAGATGTGTAAGAAAAAGAAGTAGACGATGGTGAATGCAAAAGAATGAGAAACTGATCTCATCCTCTTTAAAAAACTCTAGATCACTTCAATGAGCAATGAATTGTCAAAGAGATTGATGATGCACAAAAAATCGGGCTTACCGGGGGTGCCGAATGGATCGTCGCAGCGTCGTGGATTGCGGATATCTGGCGTTGATTGATCTGCAAAAAAACCACCGTGAAAGGGGCGGGAGGGTCCCCGCCAAAACCCTCCGGCGTGGTCGTCAGTACCTTGGCCGTGAAAGTAAGAGAGAAATTGTATATTCTCTGTAAAAGTGGCTTACCTAGGGTTAACCTGAAGGGTCGTATATATAGTAGAATGGGCCATTACTTATTGGGAGTCCACTTGCTTGAGTAAGGCCCGTACCATTTTGAGGGTCCAAAATATGCACATCAGTAGCCCCCCACTTCTTATTCCTCGAGGTTCATCTCGAGGGTGAGGAGTACTACTTGCTCGTGTTCATCTCGGACTTGCCGAGGTTTCGAGGTATTGCTTTTGATGGCATGGTTTATTTAGTTCTTGGGTTAACTGAGTCCTGAATTTTAACCTCGGACTGCGAGGTTCATTTGTTTAGACCTCGATTGAGAGGTTTGTTTGATTTGACCTCGACTGAGAAGTTCATTTGGTTTTGGCCTTGACTGAGAGGTGCGTTTCGTTTTAACCTCGACTGAGAGGTGCATTTAGTTTTGACCTCGACTTGGAGATGCATTTGATTCAACCTCGACTTGGAGGTGCATTTAATTCGACCTCGACTTGGAGGTGCATTTGATTCGACCTCGACTTGGAGGTGCATTTTGATTCGACCTCCACTTGGAGGTTCATTTGATTCGACCTCCACTTAGAGGTTCATTTGATTCGACCTCGACTTGAAGGTGCATTTGAATTCGACCTTAAAGTTTAACAAGGCTCATTTACGAATTCTAACCTCGTCCTGCAAGGTTCGTTTGGTTTTGACCTTGACTAAGAGGTGCCTTTAATTTGACCTCAACTTGGAGGTGCATTTGATTTGACCTCGACTTAGAGGTTCGTTTGATTTTGACCTTGACTGAGAGGTTCCTTTGATTTGACCGTTAAATTCCATTTGAATTGACCTTGAAGTTTAACAAGGCTCGTTTACAAATTCGAAGGAACTTAACGGAGCTTGCCGGATAGTAGATGGCCGATTTGCAATTGTTCAGCAATTAAGGGCCCAAGCTGTAACTGTTCAGCAACAAATGGGTCTTTTTGTAACCTCCCATGGTGGAGGGGCCAAGCTGTATTACCCAATAGCAGAGGAGCCATTTTGTTATTGCCTAGTAACGGAGGGGCAGCTTATAACTACCCAGTAATCGAGGGATCAAGGTTGTAACTGATAGGGACCAAGGTTATAACTTCCCCAAATTCATCGCAGTCCAAGCTATAACCTCCGCTCTTCACACGATAGGCGGAGACTATAACGGCTTTTATCTGTCCGTTACTAATGTAGATTCTGCCGCCGCGTTTGTAGTCACTACGCCTCGGGAGTTGCGTTGCGGATGGTTGTAACTGATGCGTTTATGCTATTCTCTCCTTCTCCGGCGCGTAGCCGGCGGTAGCGACTCCAGCGGCTTCAGATGGCACATGTGTGTGCGCAAAGGCTGCCTTGGTGGCGATTCTTTGATCGCCGACGACGGCTTGGCATGGCGAGGGGCCTGTGGTGTTTATAAATATTTGTCCCATGTTCTTCATCAATGGGAGCAGCCCTCCGAAAGCTATGGCCGCATGTGTGGGGTGAGATGGGGATGACTTTGACGTTGCCAGAGCTGTGAGGTATTTGATTTTTGTTTCGTGCTCTTTTGCCTTGGTCGTTTTTCATTACGTCTAGCTCGAATTTTTCTCGCACACCATCTGTTTGATAAAATTCTTTAAACAAACGAAGAATCCATCCTCTCCTGGCTGCCCGTGCAATGGCAAACGGTGGAAATTTTTTGCTTGTCGGCGCTGTTTGGAAGGGGCAAAGCTTGCTGTGGTGCTCATTTGTTGCTTCGTGCTCACCTTTTTCGGCCAAGTTCGTACGTTCAAGGAAGTATCCATTGAAGATGTAACTTTTCTTTTATCAATATGTAACTCGGAAAGGGCCACCTGACGTGGGAAGCAGCAAAGGCTTTATTTGAGCAATTCTTTCACCCTTGCAAATTCAATTGATTGTAAAAACCCAATTGTGGAATGGGGAATTACACTGAGTTTTACTGGTAATGGTCCCTCATCCTCCATACAATGAGCCCCACAACTTTTGTTTCTTTTGACCATGATTGTAAAATTTTGTCCAACTGGAATGAGACTGATTTGAGACAAAATAATGTATTTATTTTGAGATACAAAATTGCCGTGTGGAAATCCTTCGTAGCTGCACATCGTAGTCTCGTTCCCCGCGACGGAATTAACTGATGATGTACAAAAAATTTGGCTTACCGAGGGTGCCGAATGGATCGTCGCAGCATCGTGGATTGCGGATATTTGGCATTGATTGATCTGCAAAAAAGCCACCGTGAGAGGGGCGGGGAGGACTCTCCGCCAAAGTCCTCTGGCGTGTTCGTTGATTTCAAGGCTATATAAAAAGTATGATATATTTACTAAGCCAAGTGAGACATACCTTAGACTGAGAGAGGAAGTGGCTATATATAGGGTGAATTACGGGCCGGTCCCTTTTTAAACATTTGTAATCACTCCAGTGCAGTCATCTTTTTTTAAAATCGAAAAAATGTATTTTTGGGGCAAAAATATGATTATGCCATTAATGAAAGAAAAACACGCCCGCATCAGTAACCCAAGGCATCGCGATGAGTAATCTAAGGCATCGCGTGGGTTGATCATCGTGATGAGCAACCAAGGTATCGCGATGAGCAACAAAGGCATCACGATGAGCAACCAAGACATCGCGATGAGCAACACAGGCATCGCGATGAGCAACACAGGCATCACGATGAAGAACCAAGGCACCGTTTGAATTTCAACTGCTAGAGAGACTTGATTTTTCAAGGCATCGCAATGAGCAACCAAGGCATCGCGATGAGCAACACAGGCATCGCGATGAGTAACCAAGGCATCGCGATGAGCAAACCAAGGCATCGCGATAAGCAATCAAGGCGCCGTTTGAATTTCATCTGCTGGAGGGGACTTGATTTTTGTTTACTCAGCGTACTGCGATTAGTGAATTAAAACTCAAATCATTGATTAAAGTCCCAAAATCAGTCCAGCATACTGCGATTGGTAAATATATAATTACTGTCGAAAATTTTCAATTACTGTCGGACTTCTCTGACAATAATTTTGAAATTAATATTATTGTTGATTTAATTAGTAATATATTTATAAACTAAAATTTGTACAAATTAATATATAATTTTAGTTTAATATATAATTTTACATAATTTAATTTTAGTTTATAAATTATTAATATATAATTTCATATTATTTAATTTAATATATTTGTTTATTTAATAGTAATAAATTATAATTGTATTTATAAAATACATAAGGGGTGATTTATAATAATTAATGAAACATAAATGTTAAAACTATAAATATAAACTTTTCTAATCATTAAGGGCATAATAGTAATTTTAGCAAAAGGGAGATTTAGTATAAAAAGGGGGTGATTTAGCACCTACGATATATATATATACTAGATTTTGTGCCCGTGCCTATGGCACGGTGACAGTAGGGATCCGATTATTATATACTCGAGGTTAACGTATACTCGAAGTTTTCTAAGGGGTGAGTAAGACTTAATGACACAAAAATAATAATGAATTATAATTCATTTATTTCGTAACAAAACCAATAGTGAAATATTAATTCATTTATTTTGTATGAAAACCAATATTGAAATATTAAAATTGAAAATAATAATAATAATAACAATTTTAAATGTGTCAATCTCTAGTTATTAATCAAGACATCATCGTAAATCTTTCCAAGCAAGTCACGCATTTTTGCAATTCATAGTCTTGCGCAGCTTGATCTTATCGGACTTATTTGCATGAAGTTCTCTGTCCATGTCCTCGCATTCCCACATATTTTCTCTAATGAATTCGGTGAAGCCAATTGTTCTTTTCTGAAGCTCATCCCTGGTCAATTCTAATTCTCATTCTAACTGGTTCACCCTTTCATCAGCTTGTAGGAGAATGTCCTAAACGTTAGCAATATGCATATCATCTACAGGGTCTGCAACGATATTCTCTTCGTCATCAGAATGTTCGTGAAGATTCTCTTTGGGATCCTCCTCAGGATTCTCCTCCATATCCTCTACAGGGTCTGCAACGATAGGGTCTTCAACATGACCGTAATCTGCATCCTCCATTCTATTGGTAATCAAAAGATACGTAAGTTCCAAGGTGATAATATATAAATAAAATTCACTTGGTCGTTAAGAAAAAAAAATATAGTAGGTTTATAAAATAATGCTCCTTTAGATTTCTAATTGAGATTTTTTTAGAGATCACAATTTTAAATAAAAAAAAACAGAATAATAAGAAAATATAAGCATTTGATGCATAATTTACATTCCAGTTTTCTTAGACATCAAAATACTCTGAATGAAAACTGATTAGAAGGAAATTAGAAGTTGAGAGCTGGAAAAGAACTTCTAAAAAGAATAGGATGCAAATCAAGAGAGATACGGACTGGAAGCACTGTACAACCCAACACACTCAATCTCATACAATTCAAATCAAAATCACAGAATCCATCAAAAAAATGCCCTCATCTTCTTCAGTGTCTACTGACTAATTGTTCAAGCCACCATCTCTTTTTCTTACAGCCTTCAATGACATCATTTTGGACTATCATATGTTCATTTTTTCATTGCTAGTGACCAAATCCAAATTTTTTCTTCATTTCTACTGTCAAATTTGAACATCTTGCAAAATACAATCCAATCCTTTCATTTTCATTGCTATTCTTAACCTGACTAATTAAACAACATTTGTTACAGAATAAACCTATAGCATACTCCAAGGCAAGAATTCAAGTTTGGGTTCATCACTAACCACTAACACACACAGCAGAGTCCACACAGCATACTCCAAGGCAAGAATTCAAGTATGACATGCATATCCCAAACCCAAGAAAAGAAGGAACCACTTCAACAAAGTCCACATTCCTTAAAATTTCTACAGAGTACTTACTAAAAATGAAAATAAAAACAAACTGGAAGATAAACTTACAGAGCGAGAGAGATTGTGCTGGGTTTGTGTTTTGCTGTCATAATAGCCTATATACTGATGTTAGGTGTTTAAATCTGTGTGTGAGAATCTAATCTGTGCTGTGGCCCTTTGGTTGATATATCAAATTTTTTCTTAATGTCGAAAACGCAAATCAAACCAAAAATCCAAACAACAAACTGGATTTAAAGATTGTGCGAGGGAGTAAGAACAAACTTGAATCTACGAAAAGAAGAATTTCAGACTTACGGGTTGAGAGCAAACCAAAATTATAATCAAAATTCCAATTGGGTTAAGAAAAAACTGGACAAAAAAAATTGAAGATACCTACTCAGCTTGCTTCTTGTGATAAAATTGGACTCAGCAGCTTACCCATCAATATCACCTACCAACAATTCCACACACAAAAGCACTTATAAAAAAGAAGCATTATATATATAAATATAGGAAGAGATCCTAAACGCAGTTGAGGATAATGGGCTTGGAAAGTTAAAGACAGATAATGGGCTTGGAAAGTTCCTGGAAATTGCCAAATATGAATTGCCCTTTGCCATTTTTTCATACAGTAGCATCTTGGTTTGTAAGCAGTTTGTTTCTTTCATGTTTAATTCCCACCAACCCCCAATTGGGTTAAGAAAATACTGGACAAAAAAAATTGAAGATATACTGAACATGTTTCATCTCAAGGTAGCAGATGAAAACTTTTTGATTTCTTACTTGATTTGTCTGAGTGTGTGTGTGTGTGTGTGTGTGTGTGTGTGTGAAAGGGAGGTAATTCTCAACATCTTCGACAACTTACAGACACATTCTATGCAAAAATACTACTATAGTTAATCAATTAGCAAAAAATAATTTCCTGGATCAAAATTAAGTTTGAAACACACACACACACACACAATTCTGATAACCACACAAAGACACACACATTCATGCACAGAGGGACTCATGCTGCCACCTAATTCTCCACTATTACTACATCATCAACAGAAATGGTGATGAAATAAGCACTGTGTCTGAATGTGTGTGTGTGTGTGTGTGTGTGTGTGTGTGTGTGTGTGTGAGTGAGGGATAACTCTAGACATCTTGGACAGCTTACAAACACATTGTATGCAGAAATACTACTATGTTGATCAATTAGTACAAACTAATTACCTGGATAAAATATTAAGTACATAACACACACATACACACACTATTTTCTAACTGTACACTCACTGCCAATATTCGTTTCAGTTGTACCCTTCTCTTGTTCTGATGTGCATTGTTCATAAAGGATTTAGGCAAAACAATAACACACACATACAGTATTCGTTTCAATCATACCATGTTGATACAACTATAGTACTGTGAACACACAGAACATGAAAACCAAATACAGAGGAATCATGCTTTTTTCATGTAATGTTCTTACAGTTCTTCATATATGTCAGCTTAAATTAGAAGAATTTATTATTATAAAGAACTTGAAATTGTTGTTGAAATGAGCCAAGCCAATCCTATGGTAAATAAATCTTAAGACGGACAAAATTCCCAACAACGTCAACTCTTAATGAGATTTTTATGCTGCATTGCTGATCATGAAGTCTGCAAATGGGTATAAAAATATTAGAAGCTTCCACAAAGTTGGACAGAAAGTCAATCAATCTGCCGAACATTTGTCCAGAAACATCAGTTGTCCTATTTTACTTCTCCTAATCTCTTTACAACTCTCTTCAGGCAGCCACCATTTTTCTTTTTGAAAATTTCCTAGTTTTCTTTTCATTTTCCTCAAAAATCTCCCTGTTGACATAACTGCATGGACTACAGAATCATTAAACTTTACAGCATTCACCTCACTGTCATGACCACGAAACTTTCTAATCACAAGACCAGTTAGTTTTTGGCATAGAGTCAGCTAAAAGTCAAAAATACCAAGTAGCCAATTACGAAACTTCCTTGCCAAGAGCCATTTGTATGCCCATAATGAAACTACACATCTTTGAGGTGCAACCAATTAACAGCAGTAAAACCACAGCAATAGAAGTGATAAGAGAGATCATAACTGGACTATTATTAAAATACCAAGTAGCGATAGCAAAAGAATAGAAAAAGCTGTGTACGGGTGGCTCGTAAAGCTTGGCTCCATTCAGAAAAGCTGAGAAGGGATAGGGGTATTACCAATAAGGCTTTGAGTGAAATATGTCATAACCAAACTGAGACAACTCTTCATATTGTAAGAGATTGTCCCAAAGCTAAGGAGATATGAGCTTGCTTCATAACAGCTCTCAAATGAGTGCTAATACATAGTTCTTTGATCATGTAATTATCGCCCAGTAAATTTGAGAAGATGAAAAGAATCTCGGCTAGTGAAGACATGTATTTTATCAAAATATTATACTCATTATAGATATATGTAAACTTATAATACTCATCTTATTGTGGGCAAAATGCTTGATAATATAAATCTGTAAGAAATCAACATGAGGGAATTTTTCATGCATGCCAATAGGCTATATGTATGCCTAATCTCTACAGGGATGTTCAATATTTACCACTTCCTTCGTCCCAAAATGAGTGTCCCTAACTAAGTTCATGTTTGCTATCTATCATGTCCAAATGTGCACCTGCAATACTATAGTTTTATCAACACTAAAGCTATGTTTGGCCACTCAATTCTAACCTTTAGAATTGGAATTGGAAGAACAATTTGAGCTTCACGGAAATCAAATTGTTCTTTCAATTCTAATTCTAATTCCAAACTTCGGAATTGGGCATCCAAACATAGCCTAAGGGTAATCATGTATATGCACTAATAAAACAACATAAAAGTCAACTTCTTTAATTTTTGCAAAAATAAAAAAAAGGGACACTCATTTTGGGACTGAGGGAGCAACTATTCAGTAACAAAGTAATGATCAATAGTGTTAAGGAAGACAGTTGGTTATCAGAGCCGTCCACTATTCATATCCAACAAAGTAATGATACATAGTAATATATCATATTTCATAAAAAATCTATCCTATTAATCTCACATTTAATTAGTTTAGTATGTTAACCAGAAGATAGAGCCACGTAACATGGAGGCATTGATCTTATGCCACCCTCACATTTGTTCCAGTCAAAACATTAAAAAATTTGCCCGAGATCTAATCTTCTCCAAATAGTCAAAAACTCTTAAATGTCTAAGAATCTATCTTCCTAAATTTCGTTGTCAACAAAAACAACCTCCTTAACGAGCATTCCATTCCATAAAAAACCGTCCTCAAGGAATACCATAAAGAAGAAAAATGAAATCTGGACATCAAATTTATCTCATGCTAAAAACCTAATTAAATCTAAATTGCACTCTGAATCAGTTCATAGAACAAAAAGCGTCTCGATAAAACCGCATTAGAACCAAAAACGGCAATTCTAATCCACAAACAAAAACAACAAAATCGAAACAACATGCAATGACGATCTACGCTAGGGCGAGGGTCGGGATAAGCAGTAACCAAAAATTGATGAGAAGATCTAGAAGTTGAATTGAACATTTGAATAGTAGATGCGACGTAGATAGAAAGGATATGTGATTGAAGTACCTTTGAGTATTTTTGTATGTATCTACTACTGCCGTCTGCCTGTAGTGCACTGGGAGTGGGAGAGGGAGAGGGAGTGGGAGAATCGATATAACAGGGAACTAACTCTCTTGGCTGTCGGTTAGCGGGGTGGAGTAGAGGCGTGCAGCGGCCAACGGGTAAGTTCCTTTTTATTTATACATCATAATCCTTTTCCAATTTGGGGAAGGAATTTCAGTTGAGAAAAGGAGAGTTGGAGGGAGAAAGGTAAGGGATTTCAGTTGAGTTGAGGAAGGAGAGTCGGAGGGAGAAAGGGAAGGGATTTCAGTTGAGGTAGGAGAGTCAGAGGGAGAAAGGACGAAGAAGTCGCGGGAAAGGAAGATTGCAAAACCGTCGTCGCACGCGTGAACACTCCATTGAATTACAGCCCTTGGATTTTAGTAGATGGGTAAATCCTAGCCGGTAGTTATCCCCAGTCAATTGCAGGCGTGCGAAGGCCCTCCTATTGTATTATAGATAGAGCAGGCAAACCAAAGGACATAAAAGTGCTCCTTTTAAGTCTTTCCGTCTTACATACATGCAAAGAGTCAACGAGACCATGACTAAGATCTTAGCCGCCTCCGCCTGGGAGGGATCCAACGAATGCTAGATAAGACAGTATTAAAATCAACCTGTAGCTAGCTAGGTGTTCTCTTAGAGCAGCTCCAGTAGAGCATTTTGAAAAGGTTTATGAAAAGTATCAACCGGTTGGAGATAAATGGAACCATAGTGAGAGATGTGTGGATGATGAAGTGGCAAAGACCGGTTGATCTGCATCAACCGGTTGGCTGTCTCCTTCTTTCTCTTTCCATTTTACACATTTCAATGCAATTCCCTATCAGACTACACATTTTTTGTTTAATTTTACTGCTGTTGTTGTCTTTTTATCATTTCAAGAAGGCACACATTCAAGAAAGCACACTCCAAGGCACAAAATTGAACATTCCAAAGCACAAAATTGATGACATTGCGGGCAGCTTGCATTAAAACAGCGTTTATGTTAAAAAAAAAATATGTGATTTTTTTTTCTATAAATTAGTTCTCAACCATTTTTATTTCACTCATTCCAGAATATTTTCTCCCTAACTTCTACAAATTCTCTCATTTTATTTTTCGGCTATGGATAACAATTATTTTATGAATTTGTTAAATACTCCAAATATCGAAGATTCTACTAATCCTCAAACTACAAATCCACAAATTGCTCCAAATTTGCAGTATCCAAATTTTCCAATTCCTCCACATTTCCAAGTTCCTCAAAATATTCAAGGTACTTCAAATTTCTCATATCCTCCAAATTCTCAGTTTTCCTTGTATCCACACTATGGATATTTTAATTCGGCTATGCCAAATCAATTTATGCCCAGATATTTCAACCCGGCTATGGTTGGTAGAATTCCAACAACACTAACTGAGACAAGAAGAGATAGTATGGGGGATTCTGAAATTTCACAATTTTCCACCCAACAAGGGTTGGATAATATTGTTATCGATGAAGAAGCGAGCAACCAAGCGGATGAGAGTCGCAAAAGGCCATGGAGCATTGAAGAGGACAAAATGCTTGCAAGTGCTTGGCTCGTCATTTCAACCGATAGCGTAAAGGGAAACTCACAACAAAATAAAGAATTTTGGAAACGGATCACCGCGTATTACAACGAGCACATAAATACGGGTATTCAAAGAAAGATGAACGTCTTGAAGTCGCATTGGTTCACTATTGCTCCATTGGTTAATGATTTTAACCAATGCTTCATTCAAATAAAAAAGCAAAATCATAGTGGGTGGTCTGATGACACAGTGATGGGAGTTGCACGTGAGCTATTTTACTCCACGCGTAAAAAAAATTTCAGGTACGAACATGCATGTGTGGATGATGGTCAAAGACGAGCCAAAATGGAAAGGTGGGAGCTCAATTGAACATTCTTCGAAAAAGACAAAGATCTCCGCATCCGGGGCATACACATCATCTTCCAATGCGCATAAAAGCATCGACATAGACGACGATGAAGTCGAAGTCCGCCCGATGGGTCAAAAGGCGGCAAAGAGGAAAGGTAAATAAAAAAACATCGAAAAGCATGGAAATGTTAACGACAAGTGGAAGGAGTATCGCGAAATTAATGCGGAAAAAATGGATGTGATGAAAGAAATGAAAGAAGTGATGAAGGAAATGAAAGCAGCTATAAATAATAATACAATTGGTACTGATTATACAATCATCTTTAAGGATACACGTGGCATGACGGAGGAGCAACTACAACTCCATCAAAAATGCTGCAGCATTATTAGAGCCAAACATAATCTTGACTAGTTTACTTTTTGTATTTTTATTAATTTCAGTAATTTTTAATTGTTGTAATCTTTAATTTATGCAATTTTCAATCAATGTAATCTTTTTTTACTTATTTATCTAGCTTTTTGACTACTTTACTTTTTGTACTTTTATTTATTGACTAGTTTACTTTTTGACTACTGCAATGCATTTCTCAAGAAACAAATGATGACATAGATATATTGATGGAGTGATAGATAGATTGATAGGTGGGAAGAAAGAACTAATAAATATGTCTGAGTTCTATCACTATAAAATTTCTCAATGTTTTTCCTCTCCTTTTCACATTGCTTCCTCATCTCCTCTCTTTTCCACTCTCATTTCAAACATTACAACCTCCACGACTAAAAATGTCTCAACACCCTAATTTCTTCCTTCCGATAAATATGTTCAACAAATTCTTAGTCGATGAATTGATGGATGATATGGATGACGAAATGATGATGACATTGGAAGAAGCTGAAAATTCCAATGGTCGTAAACGCAATCGAAAGTATTTAAATCGATAGCGTGAAGCTGGACATGCCCGTCTTTTTAACGATTATTTCTCCGACGACCCGGTTTACTCAGCTGATACATTCAGAAGAAGGTTTCGAATGAGTAGGGAGTTATTCCTCCGAATTGTAGAAGCCCTCTCAAATCATTCAGAGTATTTTCAAATGAGGGTGGATGCAGCCCGAAAGAAGGGACTTTCCCCGCTTCAAAAATGCACCGCTGCTATTGGCATACGGCACGCCTGCTGACCATTATGACGAGTACATACGAATCGGTGAAACCACTGCAATTGATTGTCTAATGAAATTCTGTCGATGTGTGATTGAGGTATTTGGAAATGAATACTTCAGAAGGCCCAATGCTAATGATATCCAACGCTTACTTCAATTACATTCTGCCGTCCACGGCTTTCCTGGTATGCTAGGAAGCATTGACTGCATGCATTGGCCGTGAAAAAATTGTCCTGTTGCGTGGAAAGGTCAATTTACTAGAGGTGATCAAGGGGTTCCAACAATTATGTTAGAAGCGGTCGCCTCACAAGACCTTTGGATATGCCATGCATTTTTCGGTGTCGCAGGATCTAACAACGATATCAATGTACTAAACCAATCTCCATTGTTCAATGATGTATTACAAGGATACTCTCCTCCGATTCAATTTACGGTAAATGGAACACAATATACGAAAGGGTATTATCTAGCATATGGTATCTATCCGGAATGGGCTACAATGGTCAAAAGCTTCGCATATCCAGAAGACCCTAAAAGGAAGAAGTTCAAGGAAATGCAAGAAGCTGCAAGAAAGGACGTCGAGCTAGCATTCGGAGTCCTCCAAGCTCGGTGGGCAATTGTACGAGGCGCAGCTCGATTTTGGCATCGGGAGAAATTGAAAGATATAATGTATGCGTACATCATATTACATAATATGATTGTAGAGAATGAAGGGAATGCAGCAAGTAGTTGGTCAGACGAAGAAGTAGATCCTCCAATACATGTGTCTCAAGGATCTATTCAAGGATTTCAACAATACCTCCACAGGCATGCGGAACTACGTGACCGTGAAGTACACCAAAAACTTCGATCCGATTTGGTGGAACATATTTGGAAACGTTTCAGAGATAATAACAATGAAAATTAAGTTGTATCAATTTAGTACTTCTTATTAGTATTTTATTACTTTGTAATTTAATTTTATATGCATTTTCAATTATGTTCATTATGATTTTGTATTAATTTTTGTTCAATAAAGTCTATAAATATTATTATATTAAAAAATATTTTAAAAATAAAAATATAACAAATGAAATATTTGGTAGACATAATATGATTTTTCTAAAAATTAATTATTATTTTTAAAATAATATATTTACTTTTGAAAATAAAGTAATTATATTTATATGTATATTGTTAAAGAATAAAATATTTAATAGTGGGTCCATGCAATAAAGTTTTTAGAGGTTTATCTATAGTAGAGAATAAGTTTATAGATGAAAGGTTTATAAACTGATGACGTAGTATGGTGTTATCCACTGGAGATGCTCTTAGTTCCAACTCATGCATCTGCAGGGAATTTGAAGTTCTCTGTTCTTCTCCAGTTTTTTTCTTAATTTTTGCAAGAAATGAATGTCTTCATTTGTTACAATTCCAATTCTAATGCATAATCTTTATAGTACTTTCAAATTATAATGTGATGTTTTGGACGTACGTCGTGCCTACCTTTGAGTAATATGTAAAACATCCCATGTGATTTGACTTCATTTTCAGATGAAATTCATGTACTACTACTATAAATTTCCTCTTTGCGTACTAACAAAAGTCAAAACTCCATGGAACATGTGGTGGTGAGAAATTTAGGATATTTATGCATGCTCAAGTTTAAGCTTTTAAGAATTGGAGTTAGAAGAACAACTTGAAGCTCAAATTATTCACCTAATTTTATTTCTAAAATTTGAAATTGAGCGGCCAAACATTTAATAGAAAGACAAGATTAACCCGCCACCAGTTAACATTTGACAATTCGGTGAATTAGGAATGGTCCAGCAACGGTGCGCATGGCTTTTCGGATGAAGACTGATTCAACGGTTATCCTGTAATAACCTGGGAAAAAAAATATATATATATATATATATTAATTGGTCTTAGATCAATTATTCTTGGGTGAAATTCGGGGTGCTCCCTTTTACACAATTTTGAACCGCTTTAATCCACTGTAATTGTTTTAAACACTTTTATTGCGAAATGTAATCTATGCCTTTAAAAAATACTGAACGACACGCTATGCATTGCAACCCAAATCGATGCATCGCAAAGCATTGCTATGCACATTTGTACATCGCGATGCACAAAATTGTACTAAAAAGTATTATTTTTGTGCATCGCAATGCACAACCTTTTCTTTTCAACCGAAAAAATGCACTTTTGTTGCGAAATGTTGTCTATACCCATAAAAAACACGGAACATGCACGCTATACATCGCAAAATAAAATTGATCTATTGTAGTTCAAAGTGTGTATCGCGATGCACAAAATTGTACTAAAAAGTACTGTTTTGTTGCTTTGCGATGCATGAAATTTCCTTAAGAGTTTAAAATGAGCGCCACACCCATTATTTTGGGTGTCACGCCCATAATTTTGACCTTTATGCCCGTTCCAAAATTGATGCATCGTGATACACAAAAAAAGTACTATTTTGTGCATCGCGATGCACAACATTACACGTGTGATGCATCAAAAGTGCATCGCGATGCACAAAATAGTACTAATGCACAAGATTACACTTGCGATGCATCAAAGTGTGCATCGCGATTCACAAAATTGTACTAAAAAATACCATCGCGATACACAACATAATACTTGCGATACATCAAAGTGTGCATCGCGATGCAACAATGATTGGAATGAAAGAGAGAATTTACTGGAGAAAATTAAAAGAAGACAATGCTTAAAATATTGTTTAGATTGTTACGAGGGCAGTTTTAAAAAAATTGATCAGTTTATCACTTAATATGGACTTAAGCGGTTGGAAACAAAAATAAAGACTTAAAGTGGTTGAAAATCCTACAAAAGGTACTGACGGCCACAATTAATCCATTGTTCTTCGACGAGTAAAATTGGCCTTTAGTTGGACTTAAGTACTTGATGGATAAACCAATGAACTTGTGAATTGTTAGATACTCCCTTCGCTTCAGGCAAAAAGTTTGTTTTTAATTTTTTTTGGTCAAATTAGTTAAAGTTTGACAGATAATTAACATAAATTTAGTGATTTTTACAAAATTATGAAAGTTGTAATCATAGTATTATTAAGATAGTTTTTTACTAATAAAATTTTATTTCATAAAACATAATTAAAATATGTAAATTTTTTATTTAATTTAATCATATGTTAACTTTTAAAAAAAAAAGTGGACTCTTTGCTGAAACGGATGAAGTAACTAATAATTGGGCGTCGATAATTGAAAAGCCTTTAGGTTAAGTATATTAAAGAAAAATAAAGTTAATAAAATTTAGTATATATAAAAAAATAAAAAAATAAAAAGCAAGCTGATCAAAATTACTCTTTCCATCCCTTAATTATTGTCTTATTTGATTCGATACACGGATTAAGAAAAAAACAAGCTGAGTAGTTTTCTTTAATGCCCACGTGTATATGGCCAATAATAAAGTGGATAGAAAAAGTAAGGATAAAATGATGAAAGTAATGTAGAAAAGTTTCAAACAAGACAATTATTTAAAAACGGACCAAATAAGAAAATAATTTAGAAACGAAGGGAGTATAATGATAGAGGGTGTTTATTTGTAATAATTGCAATAATGACGGGAAGATTGAGAGACATACGTTGGAGTAGTAGGAGGTTCAGCTAGAATAGCGTATATGGGGAGACGACGGTTCTGCAAGAGATTTCGAACAGTTACGTTGTTGCTGTCTTGCACCGGAGAAGATGGAAGAATAGGAGGACGCAAGTATGTGGTTTGATGGATGACTACAAACGAATTTGATCTTGAGGATCTACATACAATTTAAAGGTGAATCAATAATTATATTTTTATATGTGTATCAGTATATATGTAAATTCGGTAATCCTTTGATTGATATCTATATATCTATAGTTCTAAAACTTTGATTAAGGATTGAATTACATGTTTTAGTGAGTATATCTCTACGAAAAAGATGAAGTAAAAGAAAGATGAGAAACATGGTAATTAAAGAAAGGAAAAATATTATATAAGGGCTAAAGATGCTTAGATGAAGCTGTAAGTGCCACCAATCATCCACATCTGGTGCCAAAAACAGAGGTTACAACTAGTCAGTTTGACAAAAAAATTAATGAATATTTCAAGAAATTTCATTATATATGTTCAATATCGAAATCAAATGAATCTCAGTACTGATTCTTATTCTGAAATCTTATTACTCATGATTTTTTTTTTTTTTCTCTTAAACGTAATTAGTAATCGAAACTTTTGTCAATTCAGTACATATGACGTGCCACAAAAGAAACATTCACACTCCTCAGCTTTTTTTCACCTGGTAAACAATTTGATACAGTCTGCAACATTCACATTTCATTAAGCCTATAATTTCTGGACTTGACATGAGGAGACATTCACACTCCTCAGCTTTTATTCAGCTTTGCCTCGCTAAGTCCAAATCAGTGCTCAATCTGAGCCAACATACATTTAACATCCTTACTATTAGGCCTTTCTTTTGGATCATCGTGAGTGCAATAGCAAGCTATCTTAAGAACTAGGAGCATCTGCTCCTCATACCCGCTTCCCATCAACTTGGGATCAATCGCTTGTTTTGGGTCATCAGAAGTTATGATGTTTCTCATCCATTTCACTAACCCAAAATGACGAGATTGCTGAAAATGGATATCCGATGGAAGCTTTCCCGTCACCAGTACCGCTAACATCACCCCGAAGCTGTAGATATCACACTTGACTGTGAACTTCATTGTCTGGTGATACTCTGGAGCAATGTATCCTAGAGTTCCTGCTACATGGGAACTCGTGATGTGTGTATGAAAATCTGGGACAACTTTAGACAGCCCAAAATCCGCAATTCTAGCTTCCATGTCCTCATCGAGGAGGATGTTGGCTGGCTTGAGATCTCTGTGAATTATATGGGGAGAGTGGTCGATATGGAGGTACTCCAGCCCAGTTGCGACCCCAAGTGCAATCCTATGCCACAGCAACCAATCAGGTTCCCTAGTCCCTTCAGCAACTTGATTTAGCAGACCCTCCAAGCTGCCCATTTTCATGAATTCATACACAAGGTAGTGACATTCAGGCCGGGAAACATGTGCTAACAACGGAAGAAGGTTCCGATGCCTAATCTGCCCCACAATTTGAATTTCCGCTTTAATCTGGCGCATTTTACTGTTAAGTACCTTGATATCTTTCCGTGTAAGATCCACTGCATTCATAGGTGGTTGATCTATCTTCTTTATAGCAATCATCTTCCCGTTGCTCTCAGCCACCTCCGCCCTGTAAACTTCTCCGCACCCTCCTTTTCCAATGACTGGAAGTGATGCAAATCCATCTGCTTTCTCCAAGAAAGCCAAGTCCCCGGGTTTGATCATCAGACTGAAGATTACACAGCCCATACCCTTCCCTTCACCTCTGATCATCACAGAAAGTACTTCATAAAGTAGCGAAAGTATCATCCCACCTATAAATCCTACTAGTGCTCCTACTAGGAACACCAGTACCAACTTTTTTGCATCCCTTCTCTTTTTGTGTTTATGTGGTAGGGGAGCTCGTGCTACATCTGCTATGCTTCCGGAAGGTGCGATTGAATAATCCCCAGCATAAAGAATGTGCAAGCTCTTTTGATTAGGAAAGAGAGCATCGGTATCGGAATGGTCAACATTGAATCTAGCTTGAGCCAGAATGATTAGAAGGAAGAAGGAGAGGAGAGAGAGTAGGGGAATGCAAGTCATTGGTATTGATTTCTGAGTGCGTGAGGAGGGTACGTAGTTCAGCAGCCAGTGGGGAATGGCGCGTTAATTTGGTGTTTGACACAAAGAAAACTGTTGGATCTCGGCGCCATTTAGAACTCAGTTTCCTTTAGAGGCTGCTGAATTTCCTGAACTGTTTGGAACATATGCAGTGTTTTTTAAGAATATATCTTAGAAAATAATTTTACACACATAAAAACACCTGAGATTCAGACAAATTTTTAAAAGAACTGACCAGTGGCGGCTTTTGTTGGAATAGAAGTCAACCATGGCTGCTACAAAAGTAAACTGTCTAAAACAAGAAAGAACAGTTGTGTCAATAAATGAGCTCTATAAAAAAAAGTCAACTTGGATCTAAAAATTATGACAGTTGATACTCTCTTAAAATAATTGTTTGACGTTGATGTTGATGTTGATGTTTGTGTGTATTTCCTCGAATAAATGTGGTGTCATATTGATCGTGCTAAAGTGACTCTCTATATGAAACTATAGGGTTGTGGAATTGTGTGTTGTTCGATTGAATTATTGAAGTAGAGATACTGCTTGAACATGTAGATTTAAACTTGTCCATAATATAGCAAGTTCTGAGTTGAGACCATTAATTAGTTTTTCTGAATATGGGTGACTAGGACCACATGATCAAGTGTCAAATAACAGATTCCTTGCCCATTCAATTATAAAAAGAGTAATGCTATGAGTACCTAAAGAGTACCAAATGATGTGTTAGCTCATGTGGCAGTTGATGTGGTACAAAAAACAAAATTAAAAATTATAATTAATGCATCACATCAGCTACTGCATTAGTTGATACATCGTTTCGTGCAAAAAAAAAATTGGTACTTTTTAAGTACCCATAACATTACTCTTATAAAAATATCACTGAATATAAAAGTCAACGATACTGCCTATTTTCCTTACTCAAACTTCTAAGATTATCCTCGATTCCAACTATGGAGTCCTTTGCTCTGCCTCGGGTCGAGCTCAAGTAATCTGGTAGTGTCATGCTCAATAGCGTCGAAAAAGGATTGGTTCCAGTAGCTGTTGGAAAACTCTGTCTAATTATAATCGAGGAAAGAAAAATGAGCCGCCAAAACCCAGAATTGTAGGTATTGTAACACAAACACAAGGTAATCCAAAGTTACGTTCCCTGCTATTTTCTAGGTTTCTAACCGCACAAAACTGGGGGATCAAAAATAGAAACATGTAGTTGGCAGGTGTAAACAGTTTTATGGTCTTCTCTTTTCTTCAAGTTGTGAGAAATACTAGTAGATGCATCAACTTACATGTCAACAATAATAATTACTTATCCCTTTTGAAATAACCATCAACTCTTAGCTGCTTCCAACGATGAAATGACAACTGTTGATGATCTCTCTCCAGCTTGTAGTAGGTGCATAACAGGTCCGTGTTTCTAATTCTTAGCCAAATCCCCAGTCAGTGATGAGGTAGTGCACCCGTGAACTGGTGCAAGTTCCCAAATCAGGGTCAGTTTCCATGGCCCTGGGGGAAACCGTCGATTCTGTTTTTGGGGCTTTTGATTTCTTAACATACCTCACAAGCATGAACAGAAATAATATGGAACTAAAGTTAAGGAGAATTGAGAGTTGAAGCCACATGAGGTAGGTGCTTAAGATCGTTTTGGAATCAAGTATCTTTTATTGTTGGAGACTCCGTGTATAATATGCTCTAACTCTAAGCATGGCATCTCTTTTACAACTAAATTCATATTTTTCCCTCGGCACGGCACCTTTTAGAATATTTTAACCTGGTAGCTAGCAGCGAGGAGTATTCTATTGATCAGCAGGCGAGTCAAACCTAGGCAAATCAACCCTTCTGTTGTATTTTGTCTTTGTTGGACCAAGCTACCCCTATGTCAAATTGCCCAACTCCCTATGCAATCTCTCTCACTAATCTTGATATAGCGGAAGATTTAAAAACAAAGTAACAATAGAACCAACGATGTTGAGATCGCGCACGACTACCAGCGATGTCTTTCCAAACCACGTTGAGGTCCAAAACCTACCGTGATCTAGGCATCAATCTTCGTTGATTCAAAGAAATATCGAAAACTAGAATAAAAATAATCAATTCTCATAAAATTCAAAAGCTCAATTCAGAATTACATTGGAGCCTATATTTATAGGACTTATAAAGTTTGGAAAACAAGTTAAAACTTCCTACAAACTAGTCTAACCAATATAGTAACCTAATAGGACTTAAATACATCAATTAAATGCCTAAATCTACTTCTAAATATAAAAATACTACCCTATAAATTATAATTCCGAAAATTACAATATAATTAAAAATAACTAGATATAATATATTATATCTTAATACCAATTTAACTTTATCCTGCATCAAATCTTCAACATTATACCCTCTTTTACAAGAGAGTAGTGATAGGAGTTCAAATTTTTCATCCCAAATTTAGGTGGCAAGCATGTGATTTGCTTAGATATCACATCATCACTTAACATGTGATGCAGATTGAGATTAAAAAAAAAAAAAAAATTCTTGAATCCCTATCATTTTCCTTTACAAAAACTTTCATTACCTGGAATACCCTGCATCCTCTGCACCTGTCGAGATCACCCACCAGTCTTATGATTCATCACGATTCTGAACAACTACGTCGCAGTGGGATTCGTGAGTATCCTGATCCAGGCGACCTGAAATCGAAGATGAGACAAACCATCACAATTATCATCATGACCCTGTGATGAGCCTTGACCTTACTCTTGAAGCTGCTTTCCGGAAATCTCATTTGCCTTTAGTGGGTTAAGTTACCAGTTGGCTTTGCTTATGGCAGCATGGTAGCGGCCATGACAACACTTACATATGTAATCCTATTACCCGAGAGTACATGTTCCTTCCAAGGCAAGAATATTATAGACAATCTTATGCAATAATTGTTTATGGTTTTGGGTTTAGTTTACTAACTGGGCAGTACAATGTGGTACGAATATTTCAGGGGGATATTCCTTCAGACTCAACCTCAACATCACGTCCAAGTTTGTTAGAACCGAGGTTTACACACTTGGAACGGGCAAATTGGGTTTGAACCCTGATTTTTCAATGCATTATTGTTTTGTTCTTTCAAATAAAAAGTTACTATATTTGAAGAGAAGGTCTTTTATTGTTAATGTGTGTCTGTGTAGTGTGTATGTGTGAAACTAGGAATTTAATCAAATAAAATTAGGAATGTAGTTTTAAGGAATTCAAAGTGTCTGTTTGTGTTATCAGTGTGAGTTGTGTGTGAAATGTGTGGGGGTCTATGGATTTAAAAATGAAAAAGAAGGTACAACTTGTTGGTTTTATATGACACTGCCATTTGTTTGTAGATATTTAGGATAATGGGACCTTAAATATCAGCTAGCTACTGAATTTGTTTCAATTATGTGCGTGTACTGAATTTCTTTGAGGCAAAAGATATTGGGCTTTTTGTATTGTTGTTTCTATACTTTGTGTGGCTATTAGAGCTTGTTTTGCAATAATGATGATAAGTTTAATAATAATGCCACCGATTAGGCATATTTTGTGGTTACATGTTGTTACATTTAGTATAGTTCCAAGTTTAATCATATTGGGTTAGACTTGGGGGTTGGAGTGATTGCGGTAACAACAAAGATATTCGTGGTTATACTTGTATCTGGATTTAAGGGCTAATTAAAAAAAAAAACTATGAAAGAACTGGAGAGCTTTCCAGAGAAAGAGTAATGAGAGAGAGAGAGAGAGAGAGAGAGAGTGTGTGTGTGTGATAGAGAGTTTGAGAGAAGAATAGGATGAGAAATTTAGATTAATGAACGTTTCTATTTATAGTAAAAATTAGGGGCAATTTAGTTATTTCGATGGGGTGGTGAGGGGCTAAGTGTAACATTTTAGGGGGCCTAATAATAAATGATTAGGGGCCTAAGTGTAATTTTATAAGGAGCGGCTTTAAATTTTACAAATTTAAGGGGCAAAGTGTAATATTTTAATTTATAGGAGGAGGGTGCAAAATATAAAAATTAGGGGGCCTAAACATAATTTTAC
Source organism: Platycodon grandiflorus (assembly GCA_016624345.1). Taxonomy (NCBI): domain Eukaryota; kingdom Viridiplantae; phylum Streptophyta; class Magnoliopsida; order Asterales; family Campanulaceae; genus Platycodon; species Platycodon grandiflorus. The sequence continues at coordinate 56,691,962 of CM028363.1, forward strand.
AGGGGAGGGTGTAGGGGGCGTCTGTAATTATTAAAAAGTAAAAGGGGGGCTGTAATTATTAAAAAGTCAAGGGGGACATTGTAAATTTTAAAATCCAGGGAGACAACTGTAATTTTATGTTAGTTTTTTTAAAATAAAGAAAATAAAATAGGAAAAAGGACATGTTAGTAATTTTACCGGGAGCTGCGTTTAACGTATAGGGAGGTTGCATTTAGCGCATATATACCTGTATCTGGATTTAAGGGCTAATTAAAAAAAAAAAAGGAAATATTTCCACATACATTCTCATCAATAATGGCTTACTTTCCTTTCTTAGTCATTTCAAATTGAAATTTTGTTGGGAAGTTTACAAGTTCAATGCACATTCATAACTTACCTTTTCACTATTGACCATTTATAAAGTAAATAATGTACGTTAGTTAACTAAATAAAGGGTAAAAGTAAATATTTAGAAAATAAACAATTAATGGTTGTTGAAATATGTATTGAAAATTTTAAAAAGTAAGCTTTTGTTTGTCAACCAATATAAATGCAACTTAGGTGGATCCATGATTGCCTGCCTGTTAGTTGCAATCTTTCCATCCAAATCATAAACAGAATTTAAATTGCAATCCTAGGAAATACTACTCCTAAATATTTTTAAGGTCTGCTGAATGAATCAAGGAAATACTACTAAATATTTTCTGGGTCTCCATTTCAGTTGACTTTTGAGACTGACGTTTCCTTTAATCTTTGGGCACGAGATGAGATTCTCTCTCTCGTCCTGCATCATCATTATCCTTCCATAACAATTGAATTTATAAAGCAACCCCTGAAAAATTTCCATTCATTCATTCATTCTCTCTCAATCTCATTTTTACCTTTTAACCCTGCTTATTTGGACTTGTGTTGGGCATTTCTTGCTGCTCATCTGTTCTGTTCTGTTCTGTTCTGTTCTTTGAGGGAATACTTCCTTCCATTCAGGTATTTCTACTCAGCTGAATTCTTCTGTTTTTCTCTTTTTTTTATTTTTGTTTCTTGAACCCTTCAATCCTTTACTCAAATGTCTCTACCCATAATTTCTTTTTCCCAATACTCTTGATTGTTCTTACCCTTTGAGTTGAATAAAGTTGTTACTCTATAATTCATATAAAATTCTGTTATACTTTAGCTGCACAAAGGAGATTCGTAGCTTGAATTTTTTAGAAATGCTACTCTTCTTAATCCTTTTTTATTAAATTTTGTCGTAAATTGATCCGTGATTCTTGTTTCCACACTGAAGATTATATTTTGATTGTTGAAATGGAATTTTAATTTGATATTTTTGTTTATGTTTTGTAGTTTTAGCAAATTAAGGAGTTCCGGGCTTAGTAGATCCCTGAAGAAGAAAACACTGTATCAGTCTCATATCCAGAATTAACCATGGGTGAAGAAGATGTATACACTTAAGATGGGACTTTGCATACTATATATTGTTCCATTCCTAGATAATTTCCTGCAAATTATAATTTTTTTTTTTTTTAATCTTTTGCAGTCTAATTATAGAATTGAAGCACCATACTTGCTTTGTGTGGTTTTCAAGAATAAATGTTTTTTTTCTTTTTCTTTTAGGACAATTTCCTCTTTTTGCTCGACTTGATTTGTATGAAAATGAAAGTAGTCAATATCTCGAGGAAACTCTGCATACACCTATCTCGAAAGAGTGTCAAATTGCTGAAATCATCCAGCTTATAGTTTTTGTTCTAAATGAGAACTTAGCTAATCAGCAGCAGCAGATGTTGCTTCTTTCTGAATTTTTAATTTTGGGATTATTTAATGAATTCAAAGGTAGGAGATTAATTTTCATAGCTTTATTTTTAGTTTGTGAATTTTTAAAGGCAGCATGTAAAGTAAAAATGAGTCTGTCTTGGCAAATTGCAAGCCTGGATAAAAATAATAATAATAATAATAATTTTTTAAAAAAGGGTCAATCCGGTGTTAACCCGACCCGTCTGACCCGACTTTGTTTTGGGTTGTAGCGGGTTCTGACCCGGACCAACCCGTTACCCAGCCCAACCCAACCTAACCTAACCTGATGGACCCAATTGACAAGCCTAAAAGTGTGCATAGCGATGTACAAAATTGTACTAAAAAGTATTGTTATTGTGCATTGCGATGCATAACATTACACTTGCAATGTATCAAAGTGTGCATCGCGATGCACAAAATTATACTAAAAAAGTATTGTTATTGTGCATTGCGATGCATAACATTACACTTGCAATGTATCAAAGTGTGCATCGCGATGCACAAAATTATACTAAAAAAGTATTGTTTTCATGCATCGCGATGGATAACTTTTTTTTTCGATGCACAATATGTTGTGAATATTAGGAAATTAAAGATTAAATGAACTCTCCAAGACATTTTAAAAAGGTGGTCACTTGTGTATCAAAGTGTGCATCGCAATGCACTTTCTTTCGTTGACGAACAATATTGATACAACAATGATACAAAGAATTAAAATAAATTTAAAAATTATACTGGTCTTGTTTTTTGGTGATGAACTGACATGAAAAGAAACTGGGAAAGAGAAAGAGAAAGACGGAGAGATGAAGGCTGTAGCAAAGTAAACAATAATTAGAATGGATGGGAAATTTACAGGAGAAAATTAAAGGAAGACAATACTTAAAACGTTGTTTAAGTTATTACGAGTGCAATTTTGAAACAATTGGTTAATTTATCACTTAAAATGAACTTAAGTGGTTGGAAACAAAAATGAAAACTTAAAGCGGTTGAAAATTTCTGAAAGAGGACCTGTCAGCAATTATTCCTAATTTTTAAGAAAGATTATGATGATATTTTGAGTTGTTCATTAAGCTCCTATTCAGGTTATTAGGGTCGGGAATTTGTTATACTTGCGTGATTTAGTAACTTAATTTAAAATTAAATTTTTTCTTTTTTTTAATCTTACCAGCTTTCCATCTATTTTTGATCTCTTGTTTTTTTTCTTTAATTATTACAAATTAAAATTTTTAAATATGCAGCTAAATTACTTACCAAAAAAATTGTTACTCCCTTCGTTCCACCCAAAGAGTCCACGTTTGAAAAGTGTAATAATTAAGAGATATATAAGTATTATTAGAATTGGTCATAATTACAAAAATAATTATGTATAGTTAATATATTTATGCCACATGTGATGTGGAGGGTAAAGTTATAAAATTATGAAGATTGTACCATAATTTTTTGAAAGTTGAAACATCTTAAAATTGAATAATAGACTCTTTTCGTGGAAGTAGAATAGAAGGTTGAGAGTATGTATATTTTATCCTAGTTTCCTTTTGTCTACCTTTGAGGTCAGCATTCTTTGGAACTATTAGAAGAGCATCAACTAGATCATCGTTACGCTGCATGATATAGCGTTGTTGATCTTCTGTTGCTCACCTTCGTGATTACTTAAGTCTTGAGGGAGTATAGTATGTTGCTCTTACTGACATGGATGGGATCATATGTGTTACATATAGAAGATCGACAACAAGGAGATGCTTTGAACAACTGTTTTAGAGCTCAACCAATCCAACCAAAGGTCGATCAATCTCTTGCCAAAATAGCAATGAAGGCTACTTACATAAACACAATGTGGACTTAATTCATTTTGGTTATTCCTATGGGTGCTAAACGAACTAAGCAAGCTCAAGATCGGTTCGGGCTCGGCTCAAAATCGAATGTAAATGAGTCAAGCTTGAGCTTATTGCTGGCTCGATTGTGTAATACAGCTCAAGCTCAAGAAAGCAAAGCTTGGCTTGTACACTTGCGATCACGGCTTGAGATCGACTCGTTCGGCTCAGCTCACATGGAATCGGCCCAACTCAATTTATTTCTTGAATTAATTTTTAAAATTTTTGTTATATGCAACGATTCATCTGTCTTTTAGTAAAAATTGGAATAGTATGTCTACAAATGATGACAGCTATAGCAAAAAATATTGATCTATTTGTGCCTTTAGGGTGACAAAAAAGTGACAATTTGATTTAAATTAGTCTAATATTTATTTTTTTATCATTCTATTTGAACTCGTTTCGAGCTTGGCTCAAACTGGTGGCTCACAAACAAGATAGTGAACAGCTTGTGAGCCAAAAAAATTTGGGTGAATTACAGGCTGGTCCTTTTTTGGACATTTGTAATCTCTCCAGTCCACCATACTTCTTTGAAAATCGGAAAAAGGCACTTTTGGGGCAAAAAGATGATTATGTCATTAATGAAAGATTTACCGGAGAAATTTCATCATCGCGATGCCGAATTGTGATGCCTAATTCTATCATCGCGATGCCTAATTTCATCATCGTGATGCCTAATTTCATCGTCGCGATGCAGTCAAATGAAGATTTACCAGATAAATTTTAATAGGTAAGATTCGCGATGCAGTCAAATGAAGATTTACCAGATAAATTTTAATAGGTAAGATTCGCTAGAGAATTTTTAGGACTCGATGCCCAATTACGATGCCTAATTCCATTATCGCGATGCAACCAAAGGAAGATTTACCGGAGAAATTTTAGTAAGTAAGATTCTCTAGAGAAATTTTAGGACTCGATGCCCAATTGCAATGCCTAATTTCATCGTCGCAATGCCTAATTCCATCATCGGATGCCTAATTTCATCATCGCGATGCAGACAAAGGAAGATTTACCGGAGAAATTTTAGTAAGTAAGATTCATTAGTGTTCTATTGGAATGGAAACAGAGGTTTTCCACAAAAATCAATTTACTTTGCTCCGAGCTATTAGAATGAAAACAGAGATTCACCGAAAAATTTTAGGAAGAGAGATTCACCAGAGAAATTTTATAAAAAAAGGAAGATTTACCGAAAAAATATTAAGAATAAGTTATCTGTAAAATTGGCCGGAGAAATTTTTTAAAGAAAGGAAGATTCACCGGAAAAAATATTAGAAAGAAGTTATCTAGAAGATTGGCCGAAAAAATTTTAGGAAAAAAAGAACATTCACCGGAGAAATTTTAGGAAGAAATTACTGTATATATGTTATTGCAGGGTATTTTAGGAACAATTTTATGAAAATGTCTTTTAGCGGTTAAAAAAAAATGTGGACTAGAGAGAATAAAAACTTTTCAAAGTGAACCGACTAGCAATTTTCTAAAAAAAAATTTCTAGTAGAGTCAAACCCACACACTTCTTCTGAAACTCGGCTCTAGCTCGAAAATTAATAAACAAGCCGAGCCAAGCTTAGCTCAATTACAGCCCTAGCTTTTGCCCTTTTATACAAAGGGGTATTTTAGTCTTTTCACTTCTATTTTAAGTCAGTAATTAGTTATAAGTAAGGTGCTAGTTTGTTAGTTAGGGGTTAATTGTATTTTTCTGTGTGATTTCTCCTTTTCCCGCTTAGTTTTCTAGGGAGAGTAGCTTTGTACTCAATTACAGCCCTAGCTTTTGCCCTTTTATACAAAGGGGTATTTTAGTCTTTTCACTTCTATTTTAAGTCAGTAATTAGTTATAAGTAAGGTGCTAGTTTGTTAGATAGGGGTTAATTGTATTTTTCTGTTTGATTTCCCCTTTTCCCGCTTAGTTTTCTAGGGAGAGTAGCCTTGTACTCAATTTTCCTCTTGATCAATGCAAGAATCACTAAGAATCACCCAATCATTTTTCAATCAAATTGTTTGATGCAACTTAATATGGTATCTGAGCTTTGATTAGCTATCTTCACTCAAACTTCCTAATCAATCTTTGTTTGATCCGCTTTCATTCCTTGATTCTTTGTGTTCGAAGATTAGGGGTTTTCTCGAATTGTTTTGATTAATTCATCCTCCAGAAATCTTTCTCATTCCTGTTTTACACAAATTCGTTATCATCATATGCTTTCATGTGAATCGAGTTCTAGTTCAACAACGATGGAGATCTCTGGACTCCAATATGTATCAACTGTTCCTTCATAACAATGATCATCCAGGGTTGTTGATTTCTATGAAACTCATAGGAAGCGACAATTATAGCATACGGAGTCAATCATTTCTAATAGCTCTAGCAGCCAAGAACAAATTGTCCTGGATTGATGGATCCTTCAAAGCAACAGCAAAAGGTAATAATCTCTATCCTCTTTGGGCATGTGCCAATGATATGGTGATTTCGTGGATATTCAACGATATTGCTGAAGAAACAAGTACTAGCCTGAGTTTTATAACTACAGCCAAGGATATTTGGGATCAGTTAAAACATAGATATTCATAGAATTTTACAACTTGAGAAAGATTTACACAAATTATGCAGGGAAATTGTTCAGTTGAAGCATACTATAACAAGATCAAGGGTTATTGGGATGAGAGTGCAGCAATAGATAGTGTTACATCTTGTGTGTGAGAATGCACTTGTGGTGCTAATAGATCTCAAGACTTATACCTGATTGTACAAACCGACCATATATTATCTCCATAGCATGAAATGCCACCTTAAAAGGTTGAGAGGACTAAAAGTTGGTTGAACAAGTTCGTTAGTAACAAAAGGAACTTTTGACCAAAAACTCTCTCAAAACTCTTGCTCCCTTCGACATCTCTCTTTGGAGTCTCCTCCAGCGGCGGCAGTAGCCACCGACCGTGGTAGGTGTAGGATTTCTTCCTCTCTTCATCTATTCTCTCTTTCTCTACCATTTTCTCCAGATTGAAACCTATATTTTCTTTGATTGTCTCTCTCAAATCTCCACAACGATAGATAATTCTCAATCAATTGAGATCTAGAAAGAGAAAGAGCAATTTGACGGGGCTAAAATCAACTCTTCCTCTTATCCTCCATCAATGGGGACAATGAAAGCATGCAACAAAAATGACTTCTAACAGCTGTTTGGAATTGTCATTTTTTTGTTGTAGAAATGACAGTTAATGCAAAGTTTGATGGTACTTTGCAAAGTTTGACGGAACCTTTCGTCATTAAGAGCCCGTTTGTTCGTGCGTTTTGGCCAAAAGCAGGGTTAAAACGCAGCTCATTCCTTAACTTAGCGTTTCAATGCTGCGGTAGAAAAAGCAAAACGCAGCTGCGTTTTAAAACGCTGGAATTCCTAGCTTTTTCCCAAAACGCAGTAGGGAATAAAAAGCTGTGTTTTAACATAATATCTCAAACGTATTTATAAAGAAAAAATCCACGTTTTAAATAATCTGCGTTTTAAAAACGCTACACCAAACGGGCTCTAACTAAAGAGATAGTGATATAGTCACATAAACTCGTCCATTTACATCAAAACCCATAATAACCATACACTAGGTTCATCTTAAAAGACAATCAAGTTAATCAGCTTAGAACAAAACATTAAAACTCAAAGAGACCCTTATCATTGTATCCCTAAATTGTGTACATTATACTGTATTTATACCCAGCAATGACGAGAACCTAGTAAAAGATTGTTCTTTTTAACTTGTACAGACCACTCTGCCTACTGAGTGAGCCCAATTATTGCAACACACAGGTCTCAAGGAGTGAATATTGAGTGGTAACGTGGCATCACCATCCAATAACACTCCAACACATCCGCAACTTTATCTTCAAATTTGGATGGTGATACAACGTTATTGGATGGGGAAACCACATCACCGTCGCACTCAATATTTACTCGGTCTCTTGAGTGCAAGAGGGTCAAAATGTCCTCCCTCAGTTGATGTTTACTAGACCACAGTGAAAGAGGGTCAAAGTGTCCTCCCTCAATTGATGTTTACTAGACCACAGTGAATATGATCTGAGACAACCTCACAGGAAATGATTTCACATTTTTATTTCTATAATATAGTCAGAATTCAAACAATCGGCACATAGACGCTCTGAACTCGGAGAATACCACGGAAGCAGATAATATCAATAGACGGGACATCAAGACCATGGCTCTTCCCTATTAATGCTAAAAGGACAAAATGGAGTAGTAACATAGTAAACATCATCATGGCAAAAACAATTTAGCACTAAATGCATGCTTCATTTGACACCCTATCAACAAACTACAATTATTTAGCTGAATACCTCCATCGCTCCTAACAAAGATCCCATCACTTTTCACCTAAAGCAAGCATCTTTAGGACATATACAACCTCATCCGATCAAAACAAACTCTTGTTACACCTAACCAGCAAGACATCCACAAACTCTTGTTACGCCTAACCAGCAAGACATCCTAAAAGGACCAACTCAATTTTCGCTGTACTCACTTGTAAAATTACCTCAGATCAGTAGCAGTTGCAAGACAGGGAAACCCTAAAGTCTCCAAAGGAACTGGGGTTCTCCCTACGATGGAACAGCAGCAGATGATTTCAACTTCTTGGGAGGTGGATTTCCACCAGACATCACCACATATGTATAGAAGCACAGCATTGCCGCACTGTCATAAAATCAACAGCAGAATGTTTTTCAAGATCACTTTCAAGTTAAAATCTAAACCAAGTACCCCCACGCAGTTGCAGGAAAGTTGTTCAAAATTTGACACTGGGAGAAACAAATCAAACTCTGATGCATGTTCCAATAGAAATCATCTTAAGAACTAATATTGACTACCAGATAAGTTAGTAGTACCTAATGGCAGCATTAAAGCCTGTTGGGAATAGTTTCTTTGTCTGCATAGGAAAATCAGACACTTACAGTTAAAATTAAGGCACACAATGACTAATGAATGAGAAAAGATTTCCAGTTAAAAAGTACTAACTAATGAGTAGGTTTGAAAGTTCTTCCAGAGAAGGGTAGCAGCAAGTACTGCAAAATAACATCCAAAACAATGTACAAGATCAGTAAATGTTGTCAACATCAAAGAGAAACAAAGAATATTTTCTGATCTCTTCTTTTAATTAAGTAACGTCCAAAGTTGGCTCAACTAATAGTTTCACCAGTTCACGGGCTATACTAGTTCATGCAGGAAGAGAGTCGTACCATTTTTTTGGTAAAATACTGGTGTTGTAACAATGGCATAGTCACAAGTGGTTGCCTCATATTAATGTATGTTTTTCGAAATGTTCTAATATTATACATACAGAGAATTGCCCTTGATAATGCTTCACTACTGAGAGTAAAACCCACACTCCAGCTCCAAGAGATTGAATATGCTCCACAGATTAACTATTTGAAATAACTGAGAAGCGATATACAAATAACATTGAACTCATATCCAACAGAATAGGAGACAAGACAATGAAGGAAATTAGGATCGAGAACCTTCAATAATGTTGGGGGGATGACATACCTGCTTGTCCAAGTGTGAAAGGCAAGCTGGATTTTCCTTGTCTCCAGACCTTTAAGCTGAAAGTGCTGAGGGCCAGTAAAGCACCTCCAGAGAGAACACTGGTGATTAAAGTAGCAGGGTTCCTTGAGAAAATAAACCCTGCAAGTTCTCCACTTAAAACAAGCCCACCTGTTTGGAGACGATCAATAAAGTGAGTGTGGAATACAAACTTGGATAGGAAAAGAAACTAAACCTTATATTTCTTCTAATTTATGCGCGCAAACACAATAATCTAATCACTACAGATTTACAATATGCCGACATTCGTCGTGCTAAGGGCAAGCCTCTGTATAACATTCTTCACCCACTGTTAGGTGCTTTCGGGGATACTTTGGACCACTCATTTCTGAAAGGAAGAACATCTAGAGAAGCTTTGCAACCCATATCGGGATATAGAGATTGTTGAAAAGAGCTAAAACCCTCTAAATGCACAACTTCAACCAAAAGTCACTCTATATGTGGCGACATGTACCGACTTGCACGGTTTAACTCGCCTGCACATGGACTAAACAGTTCTCAGCACATCCACAGATAAAAGAACATAAACCCCATGGTGATTTGAGGTTTTGATGTGAACAAGCTACTCCAACTAATGCTAAAATATCCAATGGAAGACCAACAAAGGGAGAGAGAGAGAGAGAGAGAGAGAGACTCTTAAAAGAAACTTGAGCTAGTGCACTATGAAAGATGCACATTCTTAATAAATTGCACTACACATGCATAAATCAGTCACCATTACACTGTTTTACATATGAGGTGGGATTACTAGGAGCAAATTAAAAGGTTGTGAACATGACTATTCATAAGAACCTTTAGGTACCCACATCCCATGAAATTTAAGTCTTAAGGTAATAGATCATCCAGCTCCTCTAGATTCCAATTATCTTGATTTTATATAGATTTGTTTATGATAAGAATGCCTACATCAAGAAAAAAACTTATTTACATTCAAAGCTTCTAGTGTTGGCACAGCCTGATCAACCTTATATTAGTGAATTTTTTCTGTTAACACCCGTCAATGTTTCCTACACTCCTTACAACACGAGAATTCATTAATAAGAACTATATCAACATTTATAAAGGAAAATGGCCCTTACATATACTTGCAGATATAAGGATGCCGCGGCTGTAACATTCCACTGCCGACGACATGTTTAGATTGTTCAACTGCCCAGACCAAGATATATACTACTCCCTCTTTTCCTAAATTATTGTCCTGTTTGATTTTTTTTTGTCAAACATGTTGTTTTCCAAATTCAAACTTGACGTGTATATATATATTTTTTTTCAAAATGGCAAAATTATAAAGCACGTAATTCGTAGTATTTTAAAAGTATTACAACATATGTGTTTTATGATTACGGAAAATATATATATATATATATATATGTCAAACTTACATTTGAAAAATATCCTGCTTGACCAAAAGAAGTCAAACATAACGATAATTTAGGAACGGAGGGAGTATTATTCTGTGACTTACTTTAAAAACCACTTGTGTTTCACCGGAAAGGAAAGCAACTAATGAATGATGATTGGTGGCCATAAGCATCCTCCCACACAATACCGTGGGGTTCACATCTCTCGCCTACCTGATCCATAACTCCTTTTATTCAAAAGATCATGGATGAAGTAAAATTCGGACTCATCACTAGACGAAGGCGAATGTAGAAGAAAAGCTTATTCTTTAAGAAGTAAGAAAACTCAAAAAAGTCACGTGCCATGTAAATGCTTAGAAGAAGCGGCTTCTTGTGAAATTACCATTTACCATTAAATTAATATTTACAAAATGCCACATCAGATAATGATTGTGAGATGTAATTAGAGAGAAGATGGAAAAATCTTCTGTGTATTGATTGAAAAAACTAACATATTTATACTCTTTCTAAGCTACCTATTCTAGGAAACTAAGAGAAGATTACTATCGATCAATCTCCTACAATTAGGCTATCCATCAATCTCCTAATAGATACTCTCCTATACATAATATTTAACACTCCCCCACAAGCTAGAGCATACACATTGTATGTTCCCAGCTTGTTATAAATATAATTGACCCGAGGACCCACAGAGACTTTGTAAATATATCTGCTCGTTGGTCATTTGACTTAACATAACCGGTAGCAATGTCACCAGAAAGAATCTTCTTTCGAATAATGTGACAATCAATCTCTATATGCTTCGTCCTTACATGAAAGACAGGATTATAGGCAATATAGAGAGCTACTTGATTATCACATATTAACTTTATATGCTGAACGCCTGAACCTTCATAAACTTTAGCTTCTGGATGTGCAAAGTAACAAAGGGTGGCGGCTAGGGTTTGGGTACGTTGAGTGGATACACTATGGTAACTAGGTATGAAAACTGCTGGAATAAAAACACAGCAGATGCAAGAGAGGAAATTTCTCACAAACTTGGCTTTGATGACATGTGAGATGTAATTAGAGAGAAGATAGAAGAATTTTCTGTGTGTGTTGATTGAAAAAACTATACATATTTATACTCTTTCTAAGCTACCTATTCTAGAAAACTAAGAGAAGATTGCTATCAATCAATCTCCTACAATTATGCTATCAATCAATAGATACTCTCTCGTACACAATATTTAACGATAAGAATGTCAATTGGGTCCACATCATCCAATTCAACAGGTCTCATTAGGCTTCGTTAACATTTGGACATCCATTAACAAATTGTGTTCAAATTTAGAGCGCAATCTGTGTCCATTGGTCACATTTGCTAACCTGCTACCAAGTGTCAAATTGATATTCCCCGAATAATACGATGGTCCAAAAAGTAGTTTTTCCTAGAATGAATGATACCCCGACAAATGTTGTACATGCCTTCAATCATGAATAAATGTTTTCCTCTTGATGTTAACCATGCATGCATACATATATAATTGTGTATATGAATGTATAACGGATTATCTATTGATGTATCTCCAACGAGTCGGGCTTTTCCTAAAACTTACATGTCAGCGTGTCCGTGCCATTTAAGACTGTGAGCGTGTAGGTGTTGGAGCTTCTTGGGTTATGCATAATGTCTCAAATATTCCTATGCCATAATCATAAAGATGTTAGGTTTAGCAGAAATTTTTTTTTTTACTTCAAAGAATTTATAGATTCTAAAACACAAGAAGGAAAAATATCAGCACTCGGTTTTTAGCATCTCTGCTCTAACTGCAAGCTTACTTACTCAAAGAAAACACTCAATGAGTCAATGTACCTTCATTACTTTTCAAGATTAAGCTCACTATCAAGTCTGCAATGCCTTAATTATGTCTCTTTAGTGTCAGGATACAAACAAATAAAGATTGACAGTCTTTTCTATTTCGTACAGAGAAAAAGATAACAGTAAGGGCCGTTTGGTACCCAGAATAGGATAAATGATTAGATAGGATTAATAACACAAAGAAGGATGTTTGGAAAGCTTTTGACCTCGGGATTATTAATCCTCACTACCCGGATAAAGGGCCTAATCCTCTTGCTATTAATACTAGGGGGAGGGTGGCATTATTAATCCCCGTATTATTAATAATAATGCTTATCATTGTACCAAATGACCCCTAAGTTGACACTTAGCACTTATATGAAAGGGTACTCACCAAAGGGAATCCCGAAACAAAAATCATGAATCCTTGCTGCCCTTTTCTGTTCGGTAACAATCTGTTGTATGGGTACGCTAGTATCTCCTCCATTAATATATTCTTCCGTACTTGAATATGGCTTCTCTGGTATTTCATCTTGTGATTTTAAGGCACGCGTCGTATATCTTAGAATGACATTACTCTTTGAACTAGATGTTTCTATGCCATGCCCGTCATGACTCATAACAACCCGCACCTGAAAGGTAAGATTTTGGGCAGTAGATCACCTAAAGCGTCTAGATATTCCGACACATCTACACTCTAAAACAAGATAGAAAACAAAGTCTAGCAAATAAAAATGGGCCCACAAACATTAACCCACCCACCCATCCTCTCTCTGCCACACCCATCACACTAAAAAACACCAACCAGCACATATACAAAGAACTTTGAGAACAAATGGTGTAATACATAAAAACCAACACTACATACTTATATTGCTTTTAAAGCGAATAATAATTATAAATTTAACTGATATCTTCATACAAACAGCACCTGCTTATATCACTTAAATCTACTCATCCTTTGTCACAACACAACTACTAGGAATCAGGTACATAACTCCTTTTTGCCATCCAGTCTGTCCAAGGCGAGATTTGTTTATTCCCACAATGCACCACTGGATGCTATAATGATGTGATAATACCCTCTCGCTGTATACATGTATGTATCTACCGACAAAGCTATTGATACACACACACAAACACAAGGGAATTGAATATTTTCATTCCGTTTGGCTTATGTCTGTTGAAGTGGCGGCTGGCATGCATTTGGTTTCTAAATGTCTAATCATAATTTGTTGTTCTAACCAATTTGCTACCTTTTTAAAGGATATAAGAACTGAATCATACAACCTTTAGCATCATTTATGATAATATACAGATAACCATTAATTGTCAGACCGGTATTCATCAGAATGCAAGAGAATATAGACAATAGAAATTATAAGTCTTGCAATGGCTACTGGCTTTATCTAGATTATATGATTTCGACAACAATATAGTAGAGGTGCCCAAACAGTTTGGAACCGGCGATTCGAACCGGAACCGAACCATCTTGAAAATCACATAAACTAGAACCGTGACGAACCGTAACCGTCCCCGAACCAGAACCGCCGGTTCCACGATTCGATTTCGGTTTCTATTTATCAAAAACCGTGACCCGCCGGTTCTTCTCCGGTTCCAAACTGTCAGTTCAATTCCGGTTCCAAACCGGCAGTTTGAACCGCCAAAAATAAAAAAAAAATTGAAATTTTTAAAATTCGGAATTTTAAAATTTCAAAACAAGACATGTTTTGGATGAAAGATGGTCAAGGTTGAACGTTGTTAATTTAGATAATCAAGTTTTGCTCGGCGGTTGAATGAAGGCCGATACAAGACAACAAGACATGAAAAGCAGTTCCGACGACGACGTCTTTGACGAGGAAACATCGATCGGGAGCGATTAAACTACGCTGCTCTATAAGGTAAGTTAATTTGTAGATTAGAATCTTTTATTTAAAAATTGTAGATTAGAATTTTTTATTTATAGATTGTAGATTGTATAGTTTAGAATTTTTTATTTATAGATTTTAGATTGTATAAATTAGAATTTTTTATTTATAGATTGTAGATTGTATAGATTAGAATTTTTCATTTATTGAACAAATTGTAAAATAGAGGTAAGGCTTCTTTAATTGGTTGTCTCCCCCTCGTAATTTTTTATTATGATTAATAAAATTAGTCGGGGTACCACCCCTGTTTTTTTATCTTTTATTTTTCACTTCCTAAACTTTATTGTAAATTTTTTTTAGGTCTCAAATTTTTGTTATCATTACATAACTTTTGCAAAAAAAATCTATACTTGTAATTTTTCATAACTAAAGTTTTTATAATTTCTAATTTATAAGTTTTAATAACTAACATATAACACTTTTTTGTACACTTTATAATAGTTTAAGAAAATATAAAAAAACAAAACAAAACAAAACAAAACTGGGAAACCGGAACCAGAACCGGAGAACCGAACCAGTCATATACGGTTTGTACAATGGCAGTTTGGCAAACCGGCGGTTTGAACCGTTTGGGCACCTCTAAATATAGGTAGGGATGTCTTTGGTCTTTGGTATGGGGGCTTTCATATTACAACTGTATACTGAAAGTTTTACACGTATATTTGGAGTAGGAAAAAATTCCTGAAAACCCTTGATGATGGCTTTATGTGCACTGATAATCGTTGCTGTCAAGAAAATAAAAGATGGTTCTTTGGTCTGAAAAGGTAGAAAATGGGATTGACATGACAATTATTGATTATCCAGCTCTTTTTCGCAGATATAAGAATCTATGGGTCATAGGCTCATAGCCTCATAGGTAACAACTGTCATACTCTCTTCTAATGTCACCAAGCAGTATTATATGGTGACGCTTTGGGGATTGCAGAAAGGCTCCAGTCTGGTAAATTACGTATACTGTGAGTCTGTGACAAATTTGAAGGAATTCAACAGAAAATATATTGCTAACTGAGAGAGTAGAAAAGAGTTCTTTTAGGTTTGCATTCTTTTCAATAATAAACAAACAAGATCCCATTCAAGAACATCACATGGTAAACAGTAAACACACAAGTCATTTGTATTCAGATTGGATCCAGGAGATGAGATGCATGACAAGCTTGGTAAACCAGTTAACCCTAATAGTCATCTCTAATCACTTACCAACAAGGAGAAAGATGAAGCATTCACAGACCTATAGCATATACTGCAAACGAAACTATGGAGTAATTATTCAAAAACGTCACAAAATTTGCAACTAGTCAAATACATGTATTCAACTATAAGAACCAGCATTAGCCTATACTAGAACATACTAGCTATGTCAATTCTGGGTACGGCTTCTAGAATTTGTGTTTAGAAAAACTTAAAATACAATATGCTTCTATAAAGTAACAGTAACTAATTTGACATATAACACTTTTATTGTTTTCCTGGGGAAGACAGATGCAGACATGCAAACAGGCCATAAACTGTATAAGATGAGAAAGTTATACTCACATGCTCATCTTTCCACTTAAATGGACTCATTGGGTCCTGCCAAAAGTTAACCTTAGAAGGTCCATGATGATCTGCATTAGGAGCAACGGAACATATTCAGAAACCATGATTATTCAAATCAATTTTTTTGCTGGAAAAACTGACCCATGCCTTATAGACTCGACTTTTAAATTACAATTTTGCAAACTAATATCCTTCATTCATATTGGGTATAATTATGTATTAGGACAAGCAAGGATGCACATGATCTCTAGACGAGTATCGACGTGAACACATGATGACCTTCAAATCCAAAACACGAGAACATAGCCATATTTTTCATTATACTCACACACACACACACACGTTATAGATGAGTGTGAAAACGTGTAAAAGCTCTAGTAACTACTTTCATACCATCTTTTCAGAACATAACTATTATTTGACAGAAGTACCCTTGATTTGGCTGCATTGATAAATAAACAGGCCTTCCATAACGCAGATCCTACTGCCATTATGAAACCCTAAATTAGTGTATAAGCATATTCATATGTGTTTCTAAGAAGATACATAACTGGCACAACTATCTTTTTAAATCATAGAACAAAACAGTAAGGACTGTCATCAAATCGAGGTCAATGACAAGGAGTTACAGACAGTAAGGATGGGCATTTAATTAGTGGTCTCTGAATTTATTGCACGAATGCAGTTAAGAGAGATTTTAACAGAATTATATAATGATTAGGGATTATTGATTTTTCATCAGTGATTCTAAATCTAATTAGTGGTGTTCTCGCTACAAATTAAGCTTATAAAAACAGTTTTTGATCACCATCGGCAACTACAAATGCATATTTACAAACAGATTTTGAGTTAAGAGGACTACCGCCGCCGCTAGCGAGACCGCGCCGATGGATAAGATTGGCGGCTTGGCAGGAGGTAACCGTCGATTTGGGAGTGGAGAGTCGAGTCATGTTCGTAACTTGACGAGCCCCAGATGTCCATGCCTCCATTCTCCCTTTCAGTTGGAGAGAGGGTGAGAGGGAGCGAGAGTGAGGGAGAGAGGGAGGGGGAGAAAACACAATAAATGCTTAAGAGATGCTATTTACAAGTCATATTTAACAAGTACATTCCTGGTATATTACAAAAATATTATTATAAATTTTAACTTAAATTTTTTTTTTTTAGGTTAAAAAAATTTTAATTAGTGATATTCAATTAGTGAGAGAGAGGGATATTTTTTATTTTTTTAGGTTAAAAAAATTTTAATTAGTGATATTCAATTAATGAGAGGGAGGGAGAGGGAGGGGGTGGCGGGCTTGACAAGAGGAGCTCTTCCATCTTCCCCATCAGTTCCAAGGGCAAGGAAAGAGGAAGGGGAGGCGAGAGGGGGGGTGGGGGGGAAGGAAAGAGGAAGGAAAGAGGGGTAGGCGGGCTTGATTCGGTGGGTGGGTGCGTGGGGGGGGTGTACTTAGTAGGTTTATCGGGGCTGATTATTGGGTGTTTGAAATTAGTCTCTTTTTTTGTTTAGTTAATTTTAGAGAAAATATTGGTAAAAATATAATAGAAAATTAGGGGGTGTACTTAGCTTTTAGAGCGATTGAAAATATTAGGGGTTGTACTTAGAAAAGAGGTGTAAATAGCAACTCTCAAATGCAAAATGTAAACTATATCGTTCACTTCCTTTTTGGTATCAAATTTTTAAGGGCCCTAGCAATTCAATTTGACAAATGGTAAAATGTCGTTAAGTTGGTGATGATTTGAAATGTTTATGTCATTATCTAGAAAAAAGTAAATGTGATCACGTGTATAGATTTAAGTAAATTTGATTTAACAGTAGTAATACTAAAGCTTGTTATACCTCTTAAATTTTACTCTATATTATTGTTTTTTTTTTGGATAATAGGTCAATTCATTCTTATTTGATCATTCATATTTTTTTCTTTGTAAAAAATTACTTTCCTTTTAGTTGTTTAATTTTTATTTACTAATTTTGTGCATAAAAAATTATTTATTTTCTTGTGTATTTGTAAGGACAAAAAAAAAAAAAATTACAAAGTAAACAAAATAATTAGATTAACTTAATTA
This sequence comes from Platycodon grandiflorus, assembly GCA_016624345.1. Classification (NCBI taxonomy): domain Eukaryota; kingdom Viridiplantae; phylum Streptophyta; class Magnoliopsida; order Asterales; family Campanulaceae; genus Platycodon; species Platycodon grandiflorus. Next base: position 56,709,923 of record CM028363.1, read on the forward strand.
GATTTTCATTAATGTGGTGGATAAGTTCCTATTATATTATAATTATATATATATATATATATATAATTGCCGATTTACATATTAATGCCAAGAATTTTTTGTTTTCAGAGAAAAGAATAAAAAGTAAATGAAACACATCAATTAGATTTTTCTCACTTCTCCGGCAGGACTTGAGGCTCGACCAGACCTTCTCATCGGGCATCTCAGCAAAATAATAGGGTGAATTACAGCCCGGTCCATTTTTAAACATTTGTAATCGCTTCAGTCCATCCATCTTTTTTAAAAATCAAAAAAAGGCATTTTTAGGGCAAAAAAACGATTATGCCATTAATGAAAGAAAAACACGCGCGCTTCAGTAACCCAAGGCATCGCGATGCACTACTTTGGCAACGCGATGCACCACTTTGGTATCGCGATGCACCATTTTTTGCATCGCGATGCAACAAATTGGGGCATCACGATGCAACAATTGGTTCATCGCGATCATCGCAGCGCGCTTTAGGGAACCAAAGCATCGCGATGCACCACTTTGGCATCGCGATGCACCACTTTTGCAATCGCGATGCAACAATTGTTGCATCGCGATTCACCACTTTTGCAAATCGCGATGCACCACTTTTGCAATCGCGATGCACCACTTTTGCAATCGCGATGCACTATTGTTGCAATCGCGATGCAACAATTGGTGCATCGCGATGCAACAATTGGTGCATCGCGATGCACCACTTTTGCAATCGCGATGCACCACTTTTGTAAATCGCGATGCACCACTTTTGGAATCGCGATGCAACAATTGGTGCATCCCACTTTTGCAATCGCGATGCACCACTTTTACAATTGCGATGCACCACTTTTGGAATCGCGATGCACCACTTTTGTAATCGCGATGCAACAATTGGTGCATCGCGATCATCGTAGCCCGCTTTAGAAAACTTGATTTTCGTTTACCTTTCGGGGGCGTTGTCCCCGAACCCCCACAAGGGACGCTGTCCCCTCGACCCCTGCGACCTGACCGGGCAGGTTGAACCTCGTTGCATTGCCCAGCATACTGCGATTGGCGAATTAAATGAGTCCAAGAACATCTTCCTCTGTTTTTGGACAGCACACTGTTAAGCTTGATTTGAAGCTCAAAAATAGTATTTTTTAGTAGAAAAATTGTGCACAAATATAGTACTAAATTAAATTAGGATAATAACATGAGATTGATTTTAAACAAATTCGAAGCTTAAAACAGAGATTTAAGTGGCCAAAACAACTCAAGAACAAAGAAAAACGGGATGAACTAAAAAAATTTAAATTTGATCAAATTCGTGTTTTATGCATGAAAATTGATACTTAAACATGAGGAAAGACTATATTAACAACATGAAATTATTTATACATCAATTTGAATCTCAAATCTGAAGCAACGATGTTGTTGAGGGTATTTTAGGAAGAAAATTTTCAAAATGCCTTTTAGCGGTTAAAAAAAAAAGGATGTACTGGAGAGAAAAAAAGTTTGAGAAAGTGGACCGGCCAGCAATTTCTCCAAAATAATAACATCATTACTTAGTTGAAAGTGTTTAACAAATTGACTTAAGCATAGTACAAAATACATTTCGTATCCTGTTTGCATCTATTCAATAAATCCTCAAACTACATAATTAGTGTAAAACATTGGTCTTCAAGTTACTAGTAAGTATTGGTCAGGCACTCGAGACTAACAATCTCACGACTCCTCTTCAAGAGCTTCGGCAGCAGCTATCTCAGAATCCAATTTGTTTATTAACTGCTCACTTACATGTTTAGCCACTGATATCATGTCAAGTATGACGCTTGGATCTAGACCTGCACCCCCACGTTTGGTCAGCCCACAAACGTGTCCTTGCCTATTGACTGACACAGAGACAGCCGAGCTCATTTGGGATTCCTCTTCTGAAGTTGCATCTACGATATAGTGCCTCCCGACCTACATAACATACGGGTAAACTTAAGTAACCAAAAAATGAGTATTTGCAGTGAAAAGATTAGAAAAACAAACTCGGTGTTACCTTGGTTAAGGTAACAATGACGGGTACCCCTGAGGTGTCGAATTGTAAGAACTCTTGGTCACTCACATCGACCTCTGGCTGCTCATCAAAAGAGGCCGCAGCAGCCACGTCAACTTTAGGAAGGCCTGTGTTGCTCAAAGCAGCCTACAGAAACAATATTGGTTGCAATTCAGTTGGAAATTCTTCATACCTATGGGTAATGAGAACTAAAAATAAAAATTTAGTACCTTGATGGCAGCACCTAAGGCATCAAGCAAATTCCCATCTGCACTAACCACAAGACCATCGATGTATAGATCCCAACAGATCTTTCCTTCCACGATTAGCAGAGATGAGAGATCAATAGCAGCACCTGAAATAAAATTTATTTGAGAACTATACATGTTTATTAACGTGGTGAAAGTACATTGCTTTAAGTTGCAAGAGGCAGTGAATGGGTTTATTAACAAAAGTTTCATATATGGAGAAGCCCTTGCTTTATCTTGACTTGTACCTGCTCCACTTTTACCACCCAAAAGACACCGTTGTAGAGCTGCAGAGAGTTCTGTGGACAACTCTTCACCACCTCTACCCTGTCCAAATTGAGACGTGTAGGATTCGCTTAAGATAAGTGATAAAAGTCCGATAAACAAGGAAAAAACCTTTCTACAGTTCTGCTTCAATTAAATAGAGGAGAAATAATAATATAGGCAAGGCATTTAGCACTTCAACGATATCAAGAGCAAAGTACTGCCATCTGTCTCAAACAAACTGGGGAGTATGTAGTGCCTCCCTTGTATATTTAATTTACACTATCCACGAATTCTACCATAAGCTCCTAGACTATGCCTCTTGATACGTACAAAACTCCAGCTTAGATTTACTTATGGAGCTATTGAATACCAATGGGGTTCAAAACCAGAATTTTATGTCCTTGTAATGTTCTCTCGCCTACTTCGAGGGACTTGGGTATGCAATAGATGAAAGTTTAACATCTACCGCCGCCTCATAGAATCGCACCATCAAAATTGATTATGGAAAAATGTAAGTATATATGAGTGTCCAGGTATAATCTTGATAAAGTTAAACAGATGATACTTTATATATTCATATGAAAAGGCAAAGATTTCTTTTCCATGGAAACCCGCCCCCCACCCAAAAATAAAAGTAAATAAATAAAATAACCCACTGAATACGTTTTCGCATGATGTTAGTCAATGCTGCTGGCTTTCCCTACCACCAAATATGTTTTGACACACACGCGGCATGCTATCAGTGATAACTTGCATGAAACACAAAAATCCAAAAACAGGGAATAGAGTCAAATTTTAAAACCTCAAATGTTGGCGCTGCCGTGGGACTACAGTCAATGTATATAGAAACCTTTCCTTTGTCAGGTTGAGAGGAACTAGGTCTTCCTAGTTCAGCCTGCAACCAAACATATAATCAAACAGCATATATAAATCAATTGTTTCCAAGTAAGCAACAGGCTAAAGATTCAAATTCCAGACTATGAAGGGTACCTTCACACTAGCTATGACTTCCGTTGCACCCAACTTCACTCTTGCAGAGCCATTTGCCTGTCATCATCCCCATATAGGTAAAATGTTAGGCTACATAGATATGGAAAAACTAAAACCAAGATAGAAGAATTCATATGCCAAAAAGAAGAATGATATACTTGCGCAATGACTCCAGTTTCTACATAAATAGGGCGGTAGGTCAATCTTTTACGACCATCCGAACGAAGGTCTTGAGCAATACCGCCCTGAATAAAATGCTTCTCTCCAACAGATAACCCTACCATTCCTGTAAAAAGTATTAGCGAGCGAGCATTAACGAGTAGAAAGAACCACACATAGTTCAAGCAGCTAAATATATGCTATTGTAAAAAGTAAAAGGGCTAAATACACTACAAAACCAAATGAAAATTCTAAAGAATAGCAAAAGCATTCCTTGTTGAATCGCGGGATTAACCAAACATTAATGAACTACCCCTCCCAGACCCTTAAAGATCAAAATAACCAATTCAAAATTTTACCTCCAATGAACAGATATTACAATTTAAGCAGCAATTCTTGTGAACATTTTTACAAGCAGCTGGTGTGCAAGACCAGAGATTCAAGAAAGTCAAATTCTACAATAAACACATGGTGTTTGAAACAATGGTCTCACCTGAAAGAGTGAGAGAGTCTCAAGTGGTCAAATGGGAGAGAAAAGTTTTGAAATTTTGCAGTAATCGGAAACCGCTTAACTGTATAGACTAGAGAGAGACTGGAGAGGAGGACGGCGGCTCCGAAAATATAGCACCTTGCTGTGGCTAATAAATACGCGGCAGGGGCAATTTTGTAATCAGCCCTATAAACTAACGTAGTTTAATGTTATTTATCAAAAGAATAGGGACGAAATTGAAACGAAGAAATGAGGGTTTCGAAATAACGTCTCAATATCCGTTCAACAGTTTTGATTGATTCCCCCAATTTGACAAAAGTTTTGCACAATTCACAGGTTTGTTAAGAATTAGAGATTCCAGGGTTTCATGAATTAAGCTTTGCGGTGTGCTCGAACAAACGTGTACATTGCGGGTTTAAAATGGGTCGGTCTCGCGCAGTTACCCAGTCCGCTGACGACGATCCCAGCCAAAGGTCGGTCAAATTTTTTCACAACTTGTTCTAGAAGGTTGTTTTGTTCTAATTTCTTGATAAAAAACCTTCTAAGCTTGAAATGAATTTTCAGTTTGTTATTTTACTGAATTTGGAAGTCTGAGACAGTGTTTATACAAGAAATGGGGTTTAAATTTGATGACTGTATTGTTGATTATGCCTCTAATTTATTAATGTGCAAGTTCGTGATTTAAAAAAAAAAAAGCACAAGACCTGGATTTGTCTGGATAGGGTTTTAGTGATTGAATTAATGTAAATGTACGAGGTAATGCTGCCTTATGCGAGGGAGCTCGTTATCGAGATGTGTGTGTGTTTGTATGTTTCTCCATTTAGCTTGGTTGTTTTCATTTGGTACTCTCATGCAATTGTGTGCAAGGCAGATAAGTGTTGTCTTTTATTTCCATGTCAGTTACGCATTGTATTTTTATGTATATTCTCGTGAGATTGCATAATGTTAGTGATGCGGATGTGTGTTTTTTAGTAATTAAATGTTCCTCTGATTTTGATGTCGCTAATGATTTTTACTTTTTTGTATTTGGTTTTGCAACGTATCATGTTCAGCTTTTGGTCTTTCCACTTTGTTTCTTGAGCTCAAGCTAAAAACATTTTCTGTATTGGTTTACTCCTTCAAATTTTCCTTAAAGTCTTATGTGCACAGTGCACTTGATTGAGTTTCCATTTCCTTACTTTTCTTCTGGAAGTTTTATTATTTGACCGGAAGGCATCAATTTCCATTTCCTTACTTTTTTGCTTCAAGGTGATGTATTCATCTGTTTATGTCATATCTATTGTTCTGTGATTCTTAACTCCTTTGTCATTTTCATTGTCCTGTTTGACATTTAATTTTTCATTCTTATAATCAGTCGATCAAAGAGGAAACGGACTGCTTCAAATTTAGAGAATTTAGAGGCTGCAACTGCAGGTATCATTAATTTGTATAATGATACAAATGCATGTAGTTTCATTTCAGAACTAAAGATAATGTCGACCACAGACTATAATCATATTGAAGATCCTTGTCATTCTGTTTGAGCTGGTTCTTGCCCGTCGTATTTAACAATTGTAGTAGTGTTCTATTCTTTGCCGCTCCTATTTTCTCCCATTATGAAGGATGATGAGGGAATATGTCTTTAAAAGTGGCGGGATATTGTTGCATAATTCAGGGATCTCATATGGCTCATTTATTTCTCCTTTTCATACATAAAACTGTAAAACTGCCTAATATTGTATTTTTCCAACTCTTCCATCATCTTTTATGGTAACCCCATTAATTTCAATTTGGTAGGTCAAGGAACAAACGAAGGGAAAAAGGCTTTGTACCACTGTAACTACTGCAACAAGGATATCTCAGGAAAGATTCGCATAAAGTGTGCAATGTGTTCGGATTTTGATCTTTGTGTGGAGTGCTTTTCTGTTGGAGCTGAGGTTAATCCTCACAAAAGCAATCATCCTTATAGAGTCATGGTTAGTGACCCTATCGCTAGACCTGTCAATTGAATGGATTCGGATGTGATATTCCTCATCCAAATTCGTTTCGTTAACAAATTATCAAATTCAAATTGAATCAGATTATCTCCTGGATATTTCAATGCTCAATCCGTATCCCAAACTTTCAGATTCTATATTATCCTACTGAATTAAAGTATTTATGTAAAAAAATTGTCATTCTATTTTTTACCCGATCGAAGTTCAAACATATATGAAAACTTTCATGTCCAATCTACATACACATGAATGGCAATATTGTTAAGAAATTTTAGTGGGATTTATATTCAGTTGAAATAGGAATTTTCCAAAGATTAAAAGCTCAAGACAATCATAATAATACTTTATTTTTGGAATTAGATTGGTTCGAGTCATTAATCCAAATCATATTTGTTGAGCTATCAGATTAACGTATTCCATCAAATTGAAAAACTATTAATACCTAAAAATATTGAGAAGTGAATCACTTCTCAAACTAGTCCATTGAAAGGCCTATATCAAACTAGTTTATTGAGAAGTGAATTGGTTCTTTGTTTACCGCAGTTGCTTTTCTTGCTATTTCTGAACCCTTGTCTTTCCGCAGGATAATTTGTCGTTTCCTCTCATATGCTCTGATTGGAATGCAGATGAGGAGATATTGCTTTTAGAGGTACTGTCAAGTATAATCAAACCTGACCACCTTAAATACTCCCTCCATTTCACTAAAAGAGTCCTACTAATTCTTAGAATGTTTGATTTTGAGACAACACTTTGAGTGGAAAGGTGGGAATATTATTTTATGGAATTTAAGTACCGGTTATTTTTGCTGGTATCAGAGATATTCTCATATATAATCTAACTAGAACTTCAAAAAATATTTTATGTAACATAGATACTGTTGGTTCCCCGGTATCTTTCTTAATCTGCATTTTATCATATTTTGAATTTGATTTCGAGGATGAATCATTGTGGAGCAACATCTTGAACATCGTCTTTATGCAGGGTATTGAAATGTATGGACTAGCAAACTGGAATGAAGTTGCTGAGCATGTTGGAACTAAGAACAAATCACTATGTATTGAGCACTATAATTCCATATACATGAACTCACCGTGCTTTCCTCTTCCGGTATAGCACTATATAATAGTTTTTGTTTTCTCCTCTAAGTTTGCAATTAGATAATAGCTGGAGCCTTACATTTTATGTCTCATCTCCCTAGGACATGTCTCATGTTATGGGAAAGAATAGAGAGGAACTCCTTGCCATGGCAAGAGGGCATGGTGATGCCAAGAAAGGTTAGCCTTTTAGATCTTATATTCTATCTTTCATTCATCTTGGAAGCTGCTACATTGAATTTTGGTCTAGTTTGCTAAGGTTACACGAAATCTATTCTATTTATTAACTAAAGAAAACATTTATTACACATTAATGCACAAGCTTCTTCTGTGCTTCAAAGACTAGTAGGAAATATAAGTAAAAGATTTGTAGTTAAAATCAGTCCCACTATTTTGCTGGCTCACCACTAGTATTGCATGCTTTCATTTATATAGGTAAAGAAATAGGTATTTTTCTTTTTAACTCCGATTATTGTGGCTTGATTTTACTTTATTGTCATAAGACTTGTTAATTACTCTATCAGCCAAGCGATTGTCTCTCGGATACATGCTTGAGTGGTTAATGTGACTTAATGAGTACATGCATATACTTTCTTTAAATTCATTGGTATTTTATATTGCATCAGGACTCCCATCGCTTGGTGAAGTTACTGTGAAAGAAGAGTCTCCATGCTCTGCAAGAATCAAGTATAGCTGAATTCTTTATCATCTGTTCATTTTCATTACCGTTATTTTCTCTTCCTTGACTTACTCCATTTGATATCCTTGGTCAGGGTCGAAGATCAGAGAAAAGAAGGTCCAGCAGGTCGATCCTCTTCTAGCTTAGCTTTGGGTATGTAATCAGTTATGCTCTCTCTCTCTCTCTCTCTCTCTCTCTCTCTCTCTCTCTCTCTCTCTCTCTCTCTCTCTCTCTCTCTCTCAGTGTTGACAGCGTTTCCTCTTCAGCATCAGATCCGGGTTCCGGAGTGGGCACTATCAGTGCCAATGCGTCAACAGAGACAGCTAAGAGGGCATCAAGCAACGTTCAGAATGATAATGGCGTAAAAATTGAAGGTAGGCATTCTTTCTTCTTGCTGGCAATACCAAAATGAAATTCTTTTGGTGCAATTATTTGAATTGGAATCCAACTGGAACGTCACTAGAATTCGGAGAATTTGCCTCTTATTAGCTATACAATGATAAATAACTATCCCGGGATTATATTTCTTGTGTTCTAGTGTTAATCTTTAAAAGTTAACTTTCCTTCTCTGGAGAGTTTGATCTGTTGTTGAAATCTCATGCAGAGAGGACTTTTGGAGAGAAAAAACCGAGGACTTCAGTGGAAGAGGGACCTACTATGACAGAGTTGAGTGGCTATAATGCCAAGAGGCAAGAGTTTGAAATTGAATATGACAATGATGCTGAGCAATTACTGGCTGACATGGAATTCAAGGAAGCTGACACTGACGTCGAACGTGAAATTAAACTACGAGTGTTACGGATATACTCAAAAAGGTTAGCCACCACTTCTTCCTTTCTGTATTATTGGCAAATTGCCCATGCAGTTCATTCTTATGTGTGTCATGTGTGTCTTATTTCGTTTCGTTCATTTTTGAAATTTATCCTGAATATTTGGCAGGCTTGATGAAAGGAAACGTAGGAAGGATTTTATCCTGGAAAGAAATTTACTCTACACTGACCCATTTGAAAAGTGCCTGACACCTGAAGAGAGAGAAATATGTCGGCGTTACAGGGTGTTCATGCGTTTCCATTCCAAAGAGGAGCATGAAGAATTGTTGAAGAGTGTCATTGAAGAGCACCGAATTCTGAAACGAATAGAGGACCTTCAGGTTTGATGCAAGCTTGACACTTCACATAACTTGATCTTTAAACGATCATATATGCAGTCTAACTTGGTTGGGGCATTACCCAATATATAATTAAATCCTAGCATCTTTGCTCTTTGTTTATTTTTCTTAAATTAAGATCCTTGTATTCTGTTACTAATCGGCTTTTTTCTAATGCACAATAATACACTCAAAATGTCCAAATTCTCAACTTGGATAATTAGTTTTTTTCCCAACAAAAATTATCTGGAAGTGTTGAATAAAAATCACTTTGATTTTCGTTCTTATCATTATAGTTGACAGTGGTGGGCCCTTATTCATTAGTTTTTACTTGCACTAAACAATGATGAATTATTGATTAAATGGTTATCTTATCGTGTACAAACGCGCTCCCCCCTCCCAACATTTTGGTCCTGGGGTCTGGCTGTGGCCTGAGTAACACCATTTGACTTTTATTTGCTGAGGAATATTCATGTTTTAACTATTCTGATGTACCTAGGCTGATGAATACTAAGTTGAACTGGGCACATAACACAAGAAATTTGAGAGTATTGAATGATTAGATCAATACAGCAATCTGAACCAATGCTTACTAGTTACTAATGGGTCTTCATCAGATTTGTCCATGAAACAAGTATTCTTGCGATCATGCAAGAGCTTTCTCTACCCTAGTTCTGACCCCTGACTCTTCTGATTAACTAACACTTTCTTGCTTACAGGAAGCTCGAGCTACTGGCTGCCGAACATCAGCTGATGCTGAGAGATATATTGAACAGAAGAGAAAGAGGGAAGCTGAAGAGAATGCACGTAAGGTGAAGGACAATTCACAGGCTGGACCAAGTGGTAAATTCTTACAAAGGGCAAATCATCTTAAAGGAGAACTTGATAACAGCCCCCGTGGAGGTGTTAGGGGTCCCCCGGTTTTTGATTCCTCTTCAACAACTGGTGGACTGGCTATTTCTAACTCCTTAGATGATTGGGATGTCACTGGACTTCTGGGTGCAGATTTACTCTCAGAAGTTGTAAGAATGCTTATCATGATTATTTCCCAATTCTATAAAAAATGAAGTTAGTGCTTTGCTTCCTTTCCCGGTTCTTGTTAATTGTTCATCCTGATGCCTATTGTGCAGGAGAAACGGTTGTGCTGTGAGATTAGGATCCTGCCTGCACATTATCTCAACATGATGCAGAAAATGTCTGTAGAGGTTCTAAATGGAAGCATCACCCAGAAATCTGATGCATATCGGTTGTTTAATGTTGATCCCAGCAAGGTGGATAGAGTGTATGAAATGCTTATGAAGAAAGGTATTGGGCAGGCATGAATCTGAGGTTAACGGAAGCTCGTGAATTTGGGCCTTGCAATAGAACGAACATAATGTAAAAAAAGAAAGTAATCTATAAATTGATGTAGAGCAATAACCTCCAAAGATTCTTGAATAACTAGTCTTTATTTAGTTGCTAGCTAGGAGAAATAGGGAGTATAGACATGGAATTGTAACGATGATTAGGGTGTTGATGTATGTATCTTCTTTAGTAACAAAATATGACTAGAGAGAATGGAAATGTATTCATAAATATTAAGGGAGGATGTTTGGGTGAGAAACAGGTGCAATCTAGCATCGGACGGACATGCCTGCGAATCGATCTCCATACTTTTGCTTTGCTTTTATGTTTGCTTGATCGTTTACTCTGCTGATGTACGACTTGTTTCATCAATGTAAACAAATTGTTTGATCGTTTAGTTTGCCTGTGCGATTCTCTCTGATATATTCATGAAAGACAACCATGAAATCAAAGGTGTTTACTTTTTTTTTTTTTTTGAATAGCTGGATTTATTTGAATTTAACGTAATTAGTGAATTTAAAAATAATAAAAAAAACCTTATTTGCTTGCCATTTTTTTTTGGGTATTTATATACACATTTCATCAAAAAAAAAAAAAAAGGTAAATTACAAAGAACCCCCCTAAACTATCGGTCAAGTTTGAGTTACCTCCCTCAATTACTAATTGAAGCAATCTGTCCTCCTAAACTATAACATTTTTTAAATTGTACCTTCTATTTAGGCAATACCGTTTGAATTGATAGAATTTGCCCACCTAATACTCACATGACCATTTGTACGTATTATTTTTACGATTATATTTAAAAGAAAGATAAGCAATTGCTTTTTTGACCAATTTTTTTTTTACAAAGAGGGTTTTAGAGTAATAAGGATAAAATAATCAATTGAAACAGTAATAGGACTTTATTATTTAAAAACAAAATACTTAAAGATGGTCGTATGAGTCTCGGGTGAGTATTTTACGTCAACTCAAATAGCAGTGCCTAAACAGAAACTGCAATTAAAGAAAATGCTATAGTTGAGGGAGACACATTGCTTCAATTGGTGGTTGAGGGGGCAATTTGAACTCAAACCATAGTTGAAGGGGGTTATTTGTAATTTACCTAAAAAAATTCCAAAACAAAACTCAACGTATTTACATATTTTTTCTTCCTACTTTAATGATTGGTCCACGTGTACATGAACTATAAAAGAAATTATACATTACGCTAATATTTATAATAAAGTCAATTAATTTTTCTTAATCTATGTGTCTAGTCAAATATAACAATTATTTAAGAATGAAGGGAGTACATCATTTCGAAACTTTTTACTTTTCCTTTAAAAAAATTGTCATTTTTTATTCATATCACACGAAAAGATTGTTATGTTTGTAAAATTGTACTCCCTCCGTCCTTAAATTATTATCTAGGTTGACCCGACGTACTGATTAATAAAAATACATTTGACTCGATTATTAATATTTGTATTTGTGTTATTTTCCATTTTTGCCCCTAAGAAAAAGTTACTTTTTGAAATTTGGAAGAATAATACTATGGGTACCTAAAGAATACCAATTTTTTTGCACCACATGATGTGTCAGCTGATGTGATGCATTAATTATGATTTTTAATTTTATTTTTTATACCACATCAGCTGACATATTATTTGGTGTAAACAATTTGGTACTCTTTAGGTACCCATAACATTACTCAATTTGGAATCATGATTACTAGATTTTTCTCTAATAATTTTGAAATTTGAAATAGGTGTAATAGCTTAGAGGTGGGTCCCATTGTGGGTCTCATAAATTAAAGAGTATAAATTGTGAGGGCAAAATGGTAAAAATATTTTTCTAATAAGAAAAGTTACAAACAAGACATTTTTTTTGAGACGGACGAAAAAGGAAAGGAAAATAATAATTTAGAGACGGAGGGAGTAGTAAGTTTTTAAAGAAATTACACAATAATAAGCTCACTAAAATATTCTTTAATTTGTTTGATTTCAATTTTTTAAGACAAATAAAAGTTAGTATTCAGATTTAAAAGTGAAACATTCTCTATATCTTATCAAATACTTTGCCTTAGCACTTCACAAAAAATATTAATAGCTCTTCCAACTCATAGTAATTGATAGCTTCATCAACTGCACTCGCACACACGTGAAATTAATCCTTATTTGAAGATGAGCTGTCAAGCGAACAGAGAATGAAGATTCACTGTTCGCATGACAGTCAATCTCCCACAATATCAATGAACTACTCTATTATTTATGATGTTTAAAATAACATAAAAGATGATGGAGAGAATTGAGGAGAGAGAGATTTGGAATTTTTTTTTATTTTGGATGAAATGGGTTTATAAATACCCAAAAAAATCTGCAAGCAAATAAGGTTTTTTTTTTTTAAATTCACTAAATATGTTAAGGTTTGTTTTGGAATAAATTTGGAGGAAATTCGGTTTTCTTTCCTCTTTGTCACGTAGATGCCCCGTCAGCAGCCCAGTCAAATTTTCGTTATGGTTTTTAACACACAAGTGACGAAAGGTTTAAATTGAAAAACTAAAAATTGGTCATGATTTAAAAGGTCAGGAAAAAAACCGCGCATCTTATTTGGCAAAAATGTGAAATAGTACATGATTTTTTTTGCAATTCTCTCAATAAATATATCATGAGTGTCACTAAATACCGCTCCTCCTAACTAAGAGTCCGTTTGATTGTGAGTTTTGGCCATAAACGCAGGGATAAAATGCAGCTTATTTGTAAAAATTGTGTTTCAATGCTGCAGTAGAAAAAGCTGCGTTTTAAAACGCTATAATTCCCAGCTTTTTTCCAAAGTGCAGGTTTTAAAACGCTGCTAGAAAAAAAAAACAGTCTTTTGAAGTAATATCTCAAACGCATTTATAAGAAAAAAGCTGCATTTTTTAAAACATTACGTTTTGAAAACGCTTCGTTTTAAAAAAATTGCACCAAACGAACTCTAAATTCTGCCATTTTCTTGCTTAAAAGACTAAAATACTCTTCAAGCCTTTAAAAATAAATTTTGCATTCTCACCCACCATATTTTAACATTCACACATTCTGTTTAAATAAAAATCAGTTTATTTAAAACAATTGTTTCTCAACAAATGAAATTAAATTTGTTTAATTGGGAGTTGTGTTTAAAAAATAAATATTTTTTAAGGATTAATGCATAATTTGGTCCCTGAACTTTCTAGCATTTCCTACCTAGGTCCTGAACTTTGACATTTCCTAATTTGGTACTTAAACAAATTTTTTGTGTAATTAATTAGTCCCTCAACTAACGGCAGTCGATTGATGCGTTAGTTTTTCATTGTTAAGACAGAAATGCCCTTAGCTAATGTTGATAGGGATCTCACGTGAACAACTATGCTGAAATGGATTTTTTTTACTAAAAGAAAAAATATAAAAAAGAAAAGAAAAGAAAAGAAATTAAAACAAGGATTAACAATAATAGTGCTAACACCAAATCAATCACTCAACAAAACCTCAAAATTTAACAATAATCCACTGATTCAGTAGAATTCAATTACGCGGACTAGAAAACCCAAATGAGGTATACAACGAAAGCAGTATATATGTTGTTTTCAAATTTAAAAATTATTCAATTTAACTAATCAATCAATTCAACAAAACCACAAAATTGAAACCTAGATTCCGATTGGTTACCCAATACCGAAGCGAAAGGAACTCAACTTAGAAGTTATTAATAATCCCAATTTTGCCGATCGCTCTATTAGCCATATCTTGGATGATGCTTCCATCTTTGAGGCTATTAACCATATTATTTATCCTCAAGCTAGACTGTCTTTCTTCTTCTTCTTTAGTAGGACCCTTGTCCTCACTGCATGCCAAACTAAAGAAGAAGAAGAAATACAGTCTAGCTTGAGGATAAATAATATGGTTAATAGCCTCAAAGATGGAAGCATCATCCAAGATATGGCTAATAGAGCTATCGGCAAAATTGGGATTATTAAGAACTTCTAAGTTCCACACTTACCATGCCCAAAAAAAAAAAAAAGGACCCATGCCTGACAATCCATTTGCAATTATTATGTAAAACAAAAGGAACCTTCCCAACGACTCATTTCTAATAAACCAAATTTGTTTTTGTGATAAACTGTATTGAGTGAGATTTTTCCTCACACTTATTAATTAAACACTTAACTTCTTCCACAAACCGATATGGGAACAATCTTCGCCTCACACATGAGTCCTAGGTTTGGGCAACAACTGATCTCACGAAATACAATTCGTATCTTCCAAAATACAGGGTGGCTCCCCAACTCGTATCTTTCGAAATACTGGGAGGAGATGTTGTAACATTAATACTTGATCAACTCATCTCTTGGGGTTAATTTGGATTACAACTTGGACAAGATAAAAGTATTACTACTAAAAAAACAAAAATAGAAAAATAATTCACCGGACCCACCCTGATATTACCGTAATAGGAAAGGGAAAAATCACCGTACAAAAGTGCATGCAAAATTGACAATGATACCTCACGAACCTTATACAAAATGGAGAATAAAAAAATAAATAAAATTCGGACCGATCCCTTTTAGACTATTTTAATTCGCTAAAGTTTATTATAATTATTTTCAATTGCTAAAGGACACTTTTTTTGCGAAATGCTATTTATGTCTTTAAAAAACACGGAACAGTGCACGCTGTGCATCGCAAAATACATTAACGATGCATCACAACACAACACGATGCACATAAACACGGAAGCCCACAAGGTGCATCGCAAAACAAGAAAGATATAAATACAAATAACTTTTTCACTTACGATGTACCAAAAAAGCAAAAAAATAGTGTTGTTTGTTGCATCGCAATGGACACGATGCACATTTTATATGCAGTTTTATAATGTGTGTTCAATAATTGACGATACACATTTTATGCTCGACGATGAACATAATTCACATTTCTTAACACAAAAATCACAATTACATTGACGATACATATTTCACACACATGACGATATACAAAAATCAACCTTGTATATATACAAAATGAACTTTAAAAAAATTACAACATAACAAAAATCAACTTTGTATAGCCTCTTGACATGACCTAGCATTATGATTACAAAGTTTGTGACATCTATTACATATCATTTTCTTTTTTCTTTTCTTGTTGATTTATCATTTGATGGGATCCTTATCTTCTTGAGACATCTGGGTAATCTCTTTAATATAAAAGGTAACATGGTCTCACCCTCACAAGAATTCAATGTCAATATGTTTTTGAAATCTTCTTCGTTGGTTAAACAACAATTGTTATGTGACCCTACAGTGTATTTCGAAGTATATTTATCCGATTGAAAATTTGAATATTTACATCTGATGCATTCGATCAACTCAAATAAACCAAAATTCTCTAAAATTATCGAAACAATAGTATCTCCTCTGAATTTCAACAACATGATAGCAGTTTGGTTTGTTGAATCCATTAATTTTTATTTCAAAATGAATTCGATATTAAACTATTTAAGTATTTTTTAAATTTCTCCAAGTTGATATGAATGAGAATTTTAGTAAGAAATCGCAATGAAAATTAAATAAGGGATTAAAAGAAGTAAATTAAGAAAATCACACAACTAAAAATACGTGATAGATTGTTTCAGAGACAATTTGGAAACAAAAATATAAATTTCACACAATAACCCTCTTTATGATGCACAAAATATAATGAAAATAGTACTGTTATAATTGACGATGCACAAAATTATACTTGATACACATTTCTTACACAAAAAAACTGAACAAAACAATATTGTTATACTTCATGATACACAACAGTATACTTGATGATACACGTTTCTTAACACAAAAAATGACAAAAATTACATTGACGATGTACACTTATACTTGACGTGGCAAACGATACACATTTTTTAACACAAAAGTCACAAAACATATTGACGATGCACATTTCACACACACAACAATGCACAAATACATTTAAAAGCGTAATATATTAATACGAAAACTGTTTTAAAACAAATAGTTAATTTATCACTTAAAAGAAATTTAAGCAAATGAAAACAAATATAATAAACTTAAATGATTAAATATTTCACAAAAAGTACCAACTTAAAAAAAAAAAAAAAAAAGAGGTTATCACGACCCAAATAACACTAAGCAGCTCAATAAATTCGGCCCAACTACTAGAAACTACTAAGTACAAAACAGCGTATCCAGAAGGACCACAAACCCGTCCCCATCAAACAAGTACACTTGTGAGGCCCACTAAACAACTAGTCTCTCAAGGTCCACACAACTCATTTTGATCCTAAATGTCTGCCCGCCCGCCCCCCACTTTTTGAAGGAAAAAGACTTTCAGTAGTGTGGATTAAATCAAGAAATTCCCAAACAAATTGCTTTACACCTTTCACTTGCACTTTTACTTTCACTTTCTACGTAGCTAACCAGAACTGAAATTCTTTCACGTAAATATATTTGTTTCCAACAGCAAGCTAAGAAGCTTCTAGTGTGCCCCAAAGTCCCACATATGAATGGTGTTATCACTAGAACATGCTGCCACGTGTCTTTCATCTGAAACCATGGCACTTGTTTCCCCTATTCTCTCTCTAAAACTATACATGTACCCTCCATGCTCCACCTCCCAAGCTCTAATCACTCCACCAGTGCACATGAGTGCGTACAAACTGTTCATGCAACCCAATGATGCACCCCTTGCATTAAACCTACAAACCTCCTCCATGGTCCCCACCCGCCGCACCCTCGCAACGCCTCGTCTATCAACAATTATGAAAACCTCATCGCATGCATCCATCGAGCCCACAGTGATTCCCCTGGGGTAGTCTTCCTCCCTTATAACTTGGCTATTCAAATCAAATACTACAGCCCTAAGGCTCGTACACGCCACAGCCAACTCGTTGTTCGTTAACCGGACCCTTCCAATGAGTTCAGTCAACTCCGCAAGCAAATGCCAGCCCATTACTGCTTCTGGGTCTGTCAGCGTCCCACCGATGAATACAAGTTCTTCTGTATCACCATTTCGCACGTGAAAGGCTCGGCCTGGAACACCTAATTAGAATGAAAAAGAGCAAATATTGATGTCAGTATGTCTTACAGATATAAGAATAACGTGTTTTGTTCAGACAGAAAAAAACTTCAACAAAATTAAAACTTAAACATGCATGCATGATCGTCCTTATACTTCTTTAACAAGAAACAAAACACAGAAAGGAAAAAATATAGTGGACCAGTCACTGTTTAAGTGTTTATGAAGCTCATGCATGCACGTTATTGGTAACCATAAATCCATTTTATTTCAAGCACCTGCAAAGAGGCCGACCCACCATCGATTACACCCAGTGAAATCCACTAATACACCATCTGTGACCACATCACCCAAGTGGGCTCTCCGTAAAGGGGCCATATTGTTGATGGATGCAATGTGAATGTCACCATCATGGGAGGCAAAAACGAGCCGGTCACCGGAAAAGAGGATCCCTGAGACAGCCCTTGAGAAGGGACCGAGGTGGTTACGCTGATGTGGGTGGAAAGTGGAGAGGTGGAGTCTAGTGGAGAGGTGGAAGAGGCGAACTGAGCCATCAGAAAAGCCAGCGGCAAGGTGGTGATCAGATAGGGCTAGGCGGCGACATGAAAGGTTGTCATTATTGGCGTTGTCATTGGAGGGGACAAAGTGGAGGGTGGCATAGATATATCTCCTAACACGAAAGTTGCGGGCTGTGCGGTGGTGGTATATATATTCATCGTGCCAAGAGTCGTGGAGGAGATGGTTGCGGTGCCAAATAAGACGTGTGAGGCTCTGCCATAGGAGGTCAGAGTGAGAGACAGCTCGCCAAGTTGAACACACCTGCAGCCAACACCCACGAGGCACATTTGGTAAACAAGTTTTACATACATAGAGACCATGCATAAACAGATAACTAATTGTAATACTAAGGATACAGCAATTTCCCCCCTTGTCCTAATGACAAGATAACTTCCATGGTGAATCATATATGCATGAAATGAATCAAGTACAGTGACATGACCAACTGGTTACATAACAATTTAGTTTTACACATTGCAAGTTCTAAGTGAGAAGTATTATAATGAGTGCAATAAGCTTAATTACAAGGCCTCAATAATCCACAAGAGAGGTAATCTGAGGAGTCCCCTCCCTTGTGGTTAGGACTATCCCTGATCTGCGACGGAATAGTAAAGGGCGACCTAAATAACTGTACTTTATCTTTTACTAATAACTCATCAAGGTCAGGTGGCTACAGTGGAGCTGTAATATATAAAAACGAGTCCTTGCATGGCAATTGTCACTACTCATGTGGACCCGATCCATACCCTAGATGAAATTGGATAAAACGAAGAAGATCCAAACAATCTAGTGTTTAAGAAGGGGCGAGTGAGTTGTGGTAAGGGGTGAAAACTCACCCGAAACCAAAGCTATCTGTTCGACCTGAAATATTTTGAGGCACAGCAATTGACTAAACATCTAGATCTAGGGCCTAAGCACTGTTTCAGTGCAACATCTGCATCCGAAGTGAACTCTGAACACAAGAAATGACCTTAAAGTAAATGGGGAATTTCGTTTATTTCGAAAGTATATTTTTCAGTTCTTCTCGGAAGGGTACATCAGCAAAGCAGATGCAAGTAATACAAAGGTTAATATGAGAATTCAACAGTGTCAATGATTCACCAAGCGAGCTGATGGAATGTTTACAAGTTTTGCAACAAAAAATTTGCATTAATATTTTCGATTAAAATGTATGGAATGGATAAGTGACAATCTCCTCTGCATTTTTAACCCACAACTAGTATTGCCGATATATTAAATTTGATTAATGCCACAAGATGTTTATGGAATGGATAAGTTCGTATAGGATGTATAACATCAGGCTGCATATGACATATATCGAGCTGCAGTTGCTGGATATTGATGGTAACCAGTTGGTGTAACTTTGCATAACTCTAATTTTAGAATTAGAAGAACAATAAAGATAATACTCCTTGTTGAACATATATAGCTGAAAGAAATAGTAGATTGCACAAACATAAGTATATATTTGAGTCCTCGGAACCATATATTTCCAAAAGCCTTGAACAAACCTAGATACCTTTGACGACACCATCCAAGTTTAATCAAAAGCTATAGGCTTCAACCTTCTATCTTCTAGTATTTATTTTTCCTTTTCTTTTTGTTGCATTAATATTAAATTTCAAAAATTAGTATCCAGGTATATATGCTAACAATATTATTATACCCAACCACAAGCATGTTTGAGCAACCTATCAGGTGATTCACTACAATAACAATTTCATTTCAGGTTAAACTAAAAGTATAACAAGTTTAGTCTTGCATTTTTTTTTTTTTAAAAAGTTAAGGAGATCTGGAGATGTACCACCATGCATGGCAAGGTCACATTGAGTGCACCCACCAAATTTAAACTGGAACTGAAATTCTTGCACTTGAGGTTTTGTATAGTTTGTGTAATTCATGTTTAAAATAACGCAAGCTATTCATTCAGTACGATTAATAAAATCAAGAGATTAAAGCCAATAAAATCGATGACATTTGGAGCAAAAAATATGAAATTTTATATATATATATATATATATATCCCGAGGGGCAGTCAACCATCAAATGACGTGAAATGATCTCATCAACCGAACTGGATAGAAGTAGGCCTTGAAACAGCCTATACCCACCTGATGCTAGAAATTAGACCCACTTGATTCTAAGCTTAGAAATACTGGACTACTACTAATTATAATTAGTAAAAGGGAGAGTAAGTAGATCGAGGCATGGGAAACCCCACTGAAGAAAGAGGAGTCCATGCGCGTTGAAGCTTTTTATTTATGGGACTTAAGGCTGAATTGATGGCAGCAACCCCCAGTCTGAGTCCCAGGCATGCAGCCCAGCCCATAAAGCAAGCAAGAGAGAGTATGTGAAACAAGAATCAAGGCAATCAGTCAGAACTCAGAAGCAGAGTCTCTCTCTCTCTCTCGGACAGCTTAACAAACTAGGAAGGAAACCCTCTACTCTAGCTAGTCTTAGCCTTAGGGGCAGGCATACTTTTCTTCTCGATTTGTCTTGTCCTCTTTCGTAGACTTTTACATACAGAGACAGTGTCAGAGAAAAGAGAAGAGAGAAACATACAAACAGAAGTGCTTTAACTCAGATACTCCTATAAACTACCAAACCCCCCCACCCCCGCAACTATTCAATACAACCAATCTCCCCTCCTAAATAAAACAAAAGCCCTAGTAGATCCATGAAAACGACGACCCCTACCTGATCATCATATCCAACTTATTATGCAAGCCCTACAGAGTATTTACACGTGTTTTAGAAACAAGATGGGTCCTATTTCTTATTGTCTAAGTTCACACATTATGATAGTTGACCATAATAAATTCAATAGGACCCCATCTTGTTTCTAATTACTCCACTGTAGAGTATATATATGAATCTCTCTAAGAGTCCATTTGGTGTATCATTTTTAAAATGCAGTGTTTTGAAAAAATAACATTTCTAAAACACAGATTATTTAAAACGTAATTTTTTTTTATAAATACGTTTGGGATATTGCGTAAAAACGCAGCTTTTTATTCCCTATTGCGTTTTAAAAAAAAAATTAGGAATTTCAGCGTTTTAAAATACAGCTGCGTTTTGAAAACGCAGTTTTTTCTACCGCACCATTGAAACGCTAAATTAAGAAATAAACTACATTTTAACCCTGAATTTTGGCCAAAACGCACGAACAAACGGACTCTAATACTCCCATCCTTCATTCTTAAATTACTACCTTTTTTAAATGGGTACATGGATTTAAAAAAAAAGAATCATGTGTATGCCGAGACATCATTAAAGGAGGAAGAAAAAAAATAAAGATAAAATTGCAAAACATTTTCCCAAAAAAAAAAAAAAAATAGAAACAAGACAATTTTTTTATAACGGACAGAAAAGAAAAGCATGACAATTATATTGGAACGGAGAGAGTATATAGTTTAAAGACAAAATATAGAATTTTACTTTAATAACTATTCAACATAAAATTTAATACTAACTCTCTTTTTTCAAGTGAAATATCCATAGTTTTATTTTGAAATATTTTACTTGAAATGTCTACTTTCAAATATTATGTCCATCGCTATAATTTTTAACTTTATATTCTCCATATATAATATAAACATCTTAATTATGTTCAAATATTTTTATAATTATAAATAATTTAAAGAATACTTAATTATTTTTAATAATTAATTAAACTCTAAAAAGATAAATTTGTTAAGGTTATGTTCGGATACTTAATTTTAGAAATTAATTAGAATTAAAAAAATAATTTGAATTCTTTAAAAACTCAAATTATTCATCCAATTATAATTCTAAAATTTGGTATTAGGTAACAAAACATAAGCTGAGAGGGTATTTGAGACAAAAAAAAAAAAAAAGTTACGATAAAAGGGACAAAATCAGTAGCCTCGACTCTGCTCTCAATATGTGTGTGTGGGGGAGAATCAAGAATGGAGATGAGGAGAGTCAAAACAAAACTGACTGACTGACACCAGGGAGGAAGACTACTTTTTGAAAAAGACTGATTTAATTCATTATTCCTTTTTATTTTTGTTTTTATTTGAATGAATAACTTAACAAGACAAAGGCTCTTTTTACTTGCAGGTGGTCCATTGTCTTTGTTGTTGTATACTACAATTACAAATGTGCATATCTCCTCTCCTCTCCTCTCCTCTCCTCTCCACTCCTCTGCTCAAGAAGAAGATTGCAAACCACTTTTCTTCTCTCTTTCATTCCCAAGAAAGGAAGAAGGGAGGGTCGCTCTCTCTCTCTCTCTCTCTCTCATCCTTTTTTATTTGCAAAATTGAAGCCCTGCCCTATATATTCATCACGTCCTAATTGTACTTGATACACAAGTAGGGTACTGCACTCGTGTCGAGATTTGGTTGGTTGAAATATCTCGATTACTTGGTTGACTTGGAGCCAAGTCGATCTCTAAGATTTTGGTTCAACTCGACTTGGAGTTGATTCAAAAATTAAACGAGAGCTTAAATCTTAGAAATTCTACAATGGATTAATATGTACTGTAAAAGATTTATTAAGCATGCATGCACGCACGTTTATCCATACATAAATCTTTTATTTATAAACTTAATCTACACTAAACAAACCTTAAAAAAAAAAAAACGTTGGTGGGGCCACAAAGAAAAAAACCCATTCATGCAAGTAGAGTGGGTTCTTACAAATTAAAACCTGCACTACGTACGGTACGGGTAGATTATATTCATGACCGGTCATACTTAGGGGTAGAAAGAAGGCTTTTCTTTTATAAGCATAGTGTGTACGTACGTACTCTATTGTCATCTCAAACTGCAGCCTCGAAAATTATGTTTGAGTGGAGCTCCAATTAGTTTAATGGGCGTATTAATCCCAAAAATGGGAAGAAAAAGAAAAACTTACTTAAAAAGTTTGATAAGAAAACTAACTAATGAGGAATTATATCCCAAAATTTAGAAGATGATCAAGAGAAGGTTAGAGGAACAAAGAGGGAGGGGGTGGTAGAAAAGAATGTGTTGTCACAAGCTTGTGGGTGATGTTGTCAACTTGCAGACAGAAGAATAGAATAAGATTGTAAGATCTGATCTCTGATCTCTCTCAGTTGGTAGTGATTGAGTGATAAGAATTAAGACAAGGGTGGAAGGAAGACTGGTTTGGAAACCAGTAATTGGGCTCCATGTGCACTTTTTATGTATGGGTCTGAACATGCATGCTTAGAATTCGTCGACCCCCATCTTCCTTCTGCTGCCATTTCAATGATTATATATATATAAGGGCAACCCAACCAAGCCCATCAAAGCATCACTCATTCCAGCTGCAAGTACAAACTCATATACAGTTTCCTCTTTTTTTTAAAAAAAAAAACTATACTACTCCGTATAAAACAAACAAACAAACATTTCAAGTGAGTTACTTTTAAAAACTATATATTCAAAACTGAAAACAAACAAATTTGCAATTTTGAAATGAAATTAAGAATATATAATTCTGAAAATACACAATGGCATTAATTTCTCCATTATAAGCTGACTAATTTGTTAGGTTTTTCTTGCCAGAATAGCCACTATTAATTTCAAGGGTAATTAATATGTAAGCTCAGATCACACTCTCCATTTATTACAGTATTATGTTGTTTTTTTACTCCTATATGAATTGAACTGCTCCCTCTAACAGAAATTTCTTCATAAAATAAAATCAAATCAAATGCTCCGTAACTCCTTCAAATTTGGACTGCATGTGATAGATATATGTTCGTTCCTAGCTATAATTAATAGGGTGTAGACCGAGAAAATATATTTTGAGGAACGACCAGAGGGGACAGTCCGGAGGGAGGACGAGAAAAACCTAAATATGTATTACAGTAACTTTTAAAGAATGGTTAAATGTGAATGGGCCAAATTTAACTTTTCATTTATTTCATGGCTTTCACAATATTTAATGTCATTAAAATAAATCAAGATGCAAAAAAAAAAAATTAAAATTATAATACAAAAATGAACATATATCCTTAGAAGAAAAACAGGTTAACAAAGTGAATACATAGTATCTCTAAGTGGAAAAAGAATGAGAGAATATAAAAGTATCTTGATAAATGGAACGTAATTGACCGATTCCATTCTAGGGGTTCGCAAATAGGTGCATTGAATATACATTATATTTCACTTTGCAAAAGGGTGGCACTAAATACAACATCTTTCCAATAAAATTATTATTTTGCCTATATTTTTTTGGTAAAAATTTATATTTATAAGTGTTATAAATGTTATAAATAAAAAAAACTAACTGAAAAATTAGACAAAGCCGTCACCTCTTGGAAGCCATATTCCAAACATCAACCTAGACTAAAGGCCATCCACGATTCTGTCAGTTTTTTTTTTTATTTTTAGATGCAAATTTGATGTATATTTTTTTAATTTTTTTAAAATTATAAAATACGTAATTTATAGTATTTTAAAAGTAATACGAATTAAATATTCTATAATTTTAGAAAAATAAAAAAATATATGTCGAAGTTACATTTAAAAAAAATTCTTTTTGATTTTTTTTTAGTAAATAGGATAATAATTTAAGAACGGAAGAGTATATATTTTTGTTGTTGATAAAAATAGATGGATGGATAGGGGAGAAGCTATATTTGTATGGTATGGTAAGCCAGTGGGAGTAGAAGAGATTGAAAGAGAAAATGTAGTTGTCTTATGATATCTTCAGAATCTGGTCTCACAAGCAAATCAAAAACACAACTATCAAGTTGAAGGCCTTTATCAAACATTTATAGAATCACACAATTACACATCGAAAGAAGAAAGTCAAAAAAGTAAAAAAAGGTGAGATGGAGATTTTAGGAGCTCAAAAAGGATCCATGATCAATGTAATTAAGAGAAAGTGAAAATGAAAGGGAGAGATGAGAGGGAATCCTTTTCTTCTTCTTCTTCTTTTTTTTTTTTTTAATTTTTTAAATAAAACCAAAACAACCCTTTTTCCATGTTAAGACTTGCATTACTAAATCCAGAGACATAGATAAATCCTATACATGCCAATTACAGCAACTAAGCATAGCCTCTCTCTCTCTCTCTCCGATTTCGAAATGGTCAAAGATTTGATCTATCTGGCATAATCACATAGCCAGTTCTTCAAATGAGTAACGCATTCCGATTATGAATGAATTAAATTAATCACAAATTTAAATATTATTCCATTCTCTCCTAATTAAAATGATCACGCGGAAGAGATCGTAATTCTATAATGCATACACAATATCATCTGTATATAGTATAACAATGTACAGACACATAATACGTGTGTATTTTAGATAGATAGATAGAGAGAGAGAGAGACCTGGAAGAGATTGAAGAGAGCGGGAGCAGCGGCGAGGCGGCCAATAGAGCGAGAAGCGTCAATGGCCACTTGAGAAGCGAGAGCTTCGAGAAAAGGTTCGGGCCACACATCGTTTCCTGAGCGTAAACGGGAACGCGATGACGTTGGACCTTCAAAACCACCACCCCCAACTCCGACTCCACCACCGCCATCTCCTCCGTCATCTGACGACGAAGAAGACGTCGACATTAATTTGCTTTTTGTTATCGAACAAGCAAAGCTACAAAAAGTTATGACAAAATGGTAGAGAGAGACAGGGAGGGAGTGTGTGTGTGTGTGTTTTTTTTATAGAGACAGGGAAGGTATATATATCATCATCATACTAATATAAAGGCAAAGTGGGGTGTGGAATGGAACTTTTTGGAGTTTCCCGCTCCGAAACGACGGCGGGCAAGGGCTGAGCCTCAGGGCACGCCTATGGATATATAATTCCTTTTTTTTTCCCTAGAGCTATTAAATTAGTATATCCTCCATTTTAAAATAAGTTTTTTTTTTTATTTTCAATTTTCTGAATAAAATATCTATAATACATTTATAATGAGAAAGTGAGATTTATTGATTTCATATTACTATAGATATATTAAAGCCTTAAAGGTATTTGGCAAAAATTTAGAGAATATCATTTTACGAGTATTTTTGTAAGATTGATTATCCTGACCCAATTCATCGTGTATTTGGTGGACTGAGGTGTATAAAAGTATGACTTCGACTTACGAATTAAGATTCGTAAAACAATTTCACAAAAAACATACTCAAAGTATTGAAATAAAAATACATAAGTCTAACATTACTCAAAGCACTTGGTCTATTTTCTTAAAACTTATTTAAAGTCAATAAGAGATATTTATTTTAAAATATATAAAGTACTATTATTAAATTTCTTACACAAATTACAGTATATCATTTTATGCTTTACTAGTTATTAGTAGGTCTAACATTACTTTATGTAATACTAGCCTGAGGAGCTACAGGTTCTATATACTAACGTCTGTATTTGTGATGGTCGATCAATGACGTTCACCTGTCTTTAAAAAAATAAAAATAAACTGTAACTAAAAAATTACTATTTCATTATTATTGTGAAC
This sequence comes from Platycodon grandiflorus, assembly GCA_016624345.1. Lineage (NCBI taxonomy): Eukaryota > Viridiplantae > Streptophyta > Magnoliopsida > Asterales > Campanulaceae > Platycodon > Platycodon grandiflorus. Next base: position 56,736,371 of record CM028363.1, read on the forward strand.
TATTTATTTTATTATTATTGTTAATATAATTTTTTTGCATGGGTATCTTTAGTTATATTATTATTTTTGTATGATTAAATATATATTACTATTATTAATCATATATGATTGAAAATTTGATTGATATGATTGAAATATTTTCAAAAATATTTCATTTATTAATTTACTTATTGATTGAAATTTATACTAATTTAAAATTAATAATTTTAGAAAATAAAATTTATAATATAACTTAGATAATTAGAAAAGGGTTTGACATTTAGTTTTCATTGTTAATTATATTTATTGCAACATTTATAGTTAAAATTTTGTACTAATTACATCTAAATAACACTATTCATTACATCTAAAAATAATATTTAGAGTATTATACATTTATAAAAAATTTGTTCATTATGAATTATATCTTTCATAGTCTTACTATATGTATCCATTGAGCACTCGTATTTCTACTATATTCATCTTGTTAATACGTTATTTATTAGTTGCGCAATATCTAGTTCAATAAAGTAGAATCAGTCTCATAGTTTTCCCGTAAGACTTTTTTTTTTTTTTTCAATTTACTTGTATAAGTCACATTTACGCTCCAGAATTACTTCTCCATTTTACCCAACTCAATTTTTTATTTTGTGGATTAACATCATCTCCACCTCCTCATCTTAATTAGCCATTGATTTTAAACATTAAAATTGTTCCATGTATGATGTTTTTTAACCATCTAACTTAACTATTCCCTCCATTAATACTCCTTCTATCGTTTTTAAGTTACATTTTATATATTTATTTTATGGTAACTTATTTGAAACTCTCTTAAAAGCTACACATGCATAATTAATTTAAAAGTTATTATATTTAAATAGAGTGATACGGAGTACATAATTCAAATTTCTAACCAAGAGTTAACTCCCAGTGTCATCTTGTTCACTCTCTTGTTTTACTAACAGATGCATACTAAACAAAAAAAAAAAAAAAAAAACATTAATAACCTGATGTAGTCTTTAACTATATTTGTATGCTTAATTTTAAAACTCGAAATTAGGATTTGAAGAACAATTTAAATTTTGTGGAGCTCAAGTTATTCATCCAATTTTAATTCTAATGCTTGTTATTGAATACTCAAACATACCCTTTCACTCTCTCTTTTTCCAATCCTTCTCATATGAAAAGTTGCAACTGTCTAGAGACATGTTATTTGGTTTCTAAGGTATTACATGCTGAAGGCCATATTCGCCATTACATTGGGCCAATTTACTAACCAAAAAAATTGTACACAAGTCCACCCATTGGTGCTTTTCACAGACATTTCTTGAGAAGAAAGAAAATACTTCATTTGCTTAAAAAAAAAATTGATCTTATTTGAAGTTTTTTGGTCAACTCGATTGTACTTTGACCGAAGCTTTATAAAAGTTTACTAATCTTTACAAAATTCTAAATTTTTTTACTGGTAGTTAGAGATGTTAAAAGGTCACAGCATGTAGATTTGGCTCGTTTAAACTGAAAAAAACAGGGTTAGAGTTCAATATTTTTGGTCTGTTTAAAATCAGAGTTTTTTTTTTCTCCGGACCGTTTAACCTGCGACCTGTTAGGGCTAACCCGCCAGGTTTCAGGGTTGACCCGCCAGCCCGTGTAATATTAAATAGGTCGTAAAAAGCTTAGGAGATACGTAAAACCACCATGAGAATAAAACCAACAATCTTCTAATCCAAAGTCAAACACATTTATCCATTACACTACAGGTCTTCTTTGTGTACTTTTGAATAAATACTGAAATATAAACAAAAATTTTAGAAATAACTACTAAGTAGAGCTATTACAATTTTTATTTTGAGAAAAACAAGTTTAAAATTATAATACAACGATGTAAAAAAATGTCTAGTTTATATTTATTATGAAAAAACATTAGAAACTATCTAAGTTATTGGTAGTTTATTAATTCACTATTTAAAAATATTATTATATTATATTTTTAGTCGTGGCCCGATAATGACCCGTTTAACCCAAAGCCCATTAGGGTAAGGTTAGGTCCGCAATATTAGTGGTCCGAAAAAATTGGACCGTTTAGCTCGCAGCCAGTTAGGGTCACAATCCGTTAAGGTTAACCCGAAATCGCTAGAGCTAGCCTGTTAAACATCTCTATTGGTAATAATATTAATTGTGTATCAATAAATGATCAAAATTTTACTACCTAAGACATAGTATACGTATACTATTATATTCCCTCCAACCTTTAAAAGAAAATTTCTAAATTATAATTCAATAGTATCTTTGGTTGACTTTCAAACAATAAAATGAGACTATTTCTTTTAGGTGATGGAAGTACTATAACTTTTTGGGTAAAAAAAAAAAAAGTATGTTTGAGAATGTGGGTAATTAAAAGTTAAAATAAATTCTCTCAAATTCATCTATCAACTAATATTAAAAAATGTGTTTGTGTTCTTTCACTTAAATTGAGGTGATGCCATTATTACGCTTTATAATTTCAATAAATATACTACTATAATTATGTACCAACTTCACTCGTTGTGTAGAGCTTATTTTTGCTATTTACCATTTAACTTATAATTTGAGTTGCTATCATTGTGATACAATTTTAGATACTACTCCATTCGTCCCTAAGTGGCATGTTTTAACTTTTTTGTAAAAAATAAAAAAAAAATTTTGGGTAATTTTAGAGTATGAATTTAGTAACTTTATATAAAAAATAAAATATTATTTTGGAATGATTTTTTTAAGGGACACTCAATTAGTGTAGAGACGACTTTGCCACATATCAAAACGTGTACCATAGCCCACCTACTCCATGTGCCTTGCACATGCTTGTACTCGTGTGTTCCTTTATATGTAATTAATTTTACTAAGTCTTGCACAACCTCAGTGCAAAGCTTCATACAAAGAAACACTTAGCACTCGGGTCACTCCACCTAAAAGCCTCACTTTTGGGTCAACTCGTACAAGGGCTACCCCTTTTTCGAGCTACCCCCACAAGGGGAGCCTAGACAATTAAGTTGGCTAGGACATAATTGTCAACTTATAAGACACGACAAAGTGCCTGAATTTTGGATTAGATGACGAGGGGAATACACACTGTAGCCATAGTACAACTCATGCAGGTCCATAGTCAATATGCAAATAATACGTTAGCATATGAACCCTCACGCGTCTATCACGTGAGGGCCAACTACTATTCACTATAAATATCCTTTACTTATGATGAAATGATCAAGACCTCGAGATTCACACTTGGTGGTGAGTGCACTCGATCTCCCTTGTACCTTGCTAGCCCACACTCTAGTGTCTTTCCTATCTTTGTTGGTTGTGTGTAAGTAATACCACGTTGAAACCTTAAAGAATTGGAAACAAAGAAAATATAAAATTTAATACAGACATAATTTGTTGTTCTAATTAAAATGTGTAATTATGAATAATTAATTAGCACTCAAGTTGATAAATAATTATTAATGTCATTGAGAATATTTTAGGATTTTCATTTAGTATTTGATAAGTTAATATTTAAAATAGGTGTAAAATTTGGTTATCTCTGGAAATTAGTATCATCAAGAACATGTAAATAGGATAGGCCGGCCGGAGTAAACTAAAAGGGAGGGAGGGAGGGAGGGAGGGAAGAATTAATGTGATTGTTGACTAAACAAGCTCGAAAAGTATATTTTAATTGGGAAACAAGAAACAATTAAGTAGTAAAGAGATTAATTTTGTTTTTTTGGAAACTATAGTAAGTTTTTTTTTTAAGATTTGTTTTGTTATTAATTGGTGTAAATAGCTTTGAAATTGAAGAAATTAATATTGTAAGAATAGAGAAATTAAGAAATGTTATGTAAGGAAGGAAGGAAGGAAGGAAGGCGTGTCCCTCCAAATCTATCTAACAAAAGTGCCCCCCAGGCCAGGCCCCAGCAAGGAGGGGCAGGCCAACAAACGTGAGTCCCCATTATAATTACCTTATGCTCAACTTGTTCTTTCCTTCATTATTATTATTAGTGAAAATATATTATGGAGTCGTATTTTATTTACTTTATTATTACTACCTTCGGTTTCTAAGTAACAAAACCCATTCCCTTCCCTTTAGATTGCGTAATCATCTGCACATGAGAGAAAGATAGATTGACCCACCCCGGCATCGGCTATTATGATCAATCTTAATAAATAAATAAATGGCAGTTTGTACTCTTTTATTATTATTATTAATCATTAAATAAATTAAATATCAAAAGAGATGGATAAGAATAATATTGATTAAATTTTGGCTATCAAAATTTAAAAATTATTATTAATACATGAATTGAAACTATATTACCGAATACTTACCCCCACCCCATATGAAATACTCTCTCCATTCCATTCTTAAATTATATATTCTCTTGATTTAATTTTTAAGTCAAGCTAAGTACAGTATTTCTTAAATAAAAATATGATGTATAATTTTTTATTTTATTTATAATTCACAAAATATGTAATATATTTTAATTTGACTAAAGAAGTCAAATTAAGTAATTTAAGAAGAAGAAAAAGAAGTTGATTTGATGGAAGTAGTGTGTGTAATAAGGAAAGAAAAGGACAGCTAAAGACATTAGAGAACATTAATGGTTGGTTTGCTTAAATGAATCTCAAGTCTTTTTCAACAGCAGCAGCAGCAGCAGCAGCAGCCTACTATCTGTCTGTAATAATTAATCTCCTCTAGCCACGCCACAGCTTAGATTTCTGTAACTCAGAATAAATTACTCCCCTCCTTCCTCCCATCACAACCCAAGTTACTTAACTAGTAGCCTTTGTCAATTACTCGCTCACTCCGCTTATGCTTTGCTATACTCTTTTTGGAATATTTTATTTTAAAAATTTTATATTCAAAATATTATGCTCTTTTTTCTTTTTTTTTTTATCTCACTGTCTACTACTTGTGCCCGCGGGCGCTTTAGTATTTTTATAATTATAATAAATTTTAATAACACCAGTATTCAAACGTTGACTCTTTGATATGAGGGAGTATCAACGTATCATATGTTTAAATATGTATTTACAATGTTACGTGGTGGACAACAAAGGTATCCATGTCACTAAAATAACTTAAAAATTAACTTTTTTTTTTTTTTGATAAAAACTTACATTTTGAGACAAAAAAAGAAAAGGGAACACTAGTTAGCTAGCTAGCTACTAACAAGAGTGAGGTTTTACCAAAGCTACTAGTTAAAGTAGTGCTTACCACTAGTGAATCAATACATTGCTCACCTTAGGCCATCTCTAATCTTTTTTTTTTTTTCAAATAAGTAAGCAACCCTAACATAAAAGAACAAAAGACTTCTCCCAAGAATAACATGGGGTGAAAATTCCTACTAAAAGGGCTATGAAGAACGATCATCAAGAGAGCGATAATCAGTTTTGAGATATTTACCAAACTTTTAACAACCAACGCCGCCTCTCAAACGCTATTCCCATAATTCAGATTTATGGCATTGAGGTGTTTACCTTCACAGACCTGTCTCCTCTCCACGCGCACTTTTACGAACCAAGAACACATAAGGCACAGCACCATAATCTTCATGCATCCCATATCATTACAACTGAAACCACCACAACTCCAAAAAGCACGGCCAAAAACTTGTGATCAAGTGTGTCCACGGTGGTGCTTCTCTGTGGCAAGTAACCCTTGGATATTAAATGGTGAATTGATATGTAAATAAAAACACCACATGAGAAGCCCATTGATATGGCATACATCCAATCCGCAACAAGACCCTGCGAGGTGGCATCTATGACAATTCCTATGGCAACACCGACAGGAGTAGATATGGCAAAGGCAAAAGCATACGGGATGCATGACAAAAGTGGAAAGTCAGGGATCATCTGGTAGATGGCTATTCCCATTGCAATAGCGGCAAAGACCTTGTGTAAGGTGACTGTCCAAAGGACTCTCCACGCCCTACTCGTTGTGTTGGCGACTCCAATTGCTATGCCCTCATATACGCTATGGAAACACAATGCTAGAATGAGTAAGAAGCTATCTGCAAGGGAATTAGCAGCAATAATGGAGGGATCTGTATAATGATCTATTCCATTATCTTGAACCTGCTTCATCACCACGGGAAAAACAAAAAATTAGCCACTAAGGCGTTCAAGACATTTTTTGGTTTTTCTCTAAAAGTGTGTAAAATTGGCTTCTTCCTTTTACCAAGTCCTGAAAAAATATTTTGCAAATGGAAGAACGAATTTAGGTTGACTGAATAAGCAATCAATTCAGATGCTGTTTTATATCCCACCTGAACTTGTGATATCGAGGTTCCAGCGCTACTGCTGGCTTTCCACTGCTGCAAGCCCCCTGCAGCAAAAAACAAGAATATAGTTAAATAAACAAAAACCATATAAGCTGAAAATTAACAGTACTAATTTATTCACGTAGCAAAATGCATCTACAAAGGGTTACAGCAACCTGTAATTGGACAGAACCATAAAACAGCCTGTGCAACATCCAGAATGCCAGTAATAGAGTTCACTCTGCTTAGTTACACAGTTCTATGTCAAACAGACAACAAGAGACATTTTAGCTCAATCTGCCAAAAGAAATCTTTACCTGCTTCCCTTTAAGAAATTTGGATCAAAGGGCTTAGCTGTCAAGAGGGAGATCCGTCAGCCATTGAACATCTTCCTCAAAATATTTGTGAAACCCCTACTTCATTTCAAACTTTCTACAACTTTTCCTCATTGCACTTTCTATATTAATTTATTAAATTATAAATAAAAGACAATCATTAGAAATTATACATTTATGAGCAATCGTTATGCATGTAAACTAGACGATCATAATGGATGTTCATAAATATTGATTACTTTTACCTAGTTTTAATGTCTCATCCAATTGACAAACTCAGGCTTTTTGGACATCATGAAGAATCACTCTTCTTCCGTGTTTAGATCAATCATCAGTCTCCACAATTCCTGCATGATTGCCCCCTCCCAACTTTTTTACACAATATGTTACAGTTTGTAAGCGGTCATGGGGATAATGGGAGTGGCCATTCATTCAGAATACTAGTTACCACACTTGACTTGGTTATATACAAATATGAATGCTGCTATGTCTGGTGGGTTGCAAAAGTGAGAGGATGAGAACTGGAATGAAATCGAGGATCTAATTGGCTCCATTGTTAAGTTGAATGTAAAATAGGAGAGGAAGAGGGTGCGGTGTGATCTCCTTCGAGTCCACAGGATTCTTTGGGCTTAATACTGGTGATGTTCAGGGCTATATAAGTGTTCATGTTTGGGCATCTTGCTCAGCCCTCGCTTACTACTGTGCATCAAATATTGCCATGTAATACTTAAGAAGCATCAAATATGATGGAAATGCTCATTACACATTCACAGCTAGCCTTTGAGTCAAGTATTAAGAAGCACCTACACTGACGTGCCACACACCATGACACAAAATATTCAAAAAAGTTTTGACACGACACGTTGAGAACAAGTATATGTGTGTGTGTGGGAAAAGCTAACCTTCCCACCAATTGGTGGAGGTTAGCCATCTTCCAACTTTTTTTTTTCTACTAAATACCCATGTCTTATTTCTTCCAGATATCCAAATAGAGGGCTGGTTTTGTCTTTAGAAGGCCAGCAAATTTCTTGTCCAAATTCCCTAACCCCACCCAAATGCTCATGGCTCGCCTCACACTCTCTCATCTGATATGTATTTATGAAATCTGGATAAAAGTAAATCGCTGATCCAAAAGAATTTTGTACTTCCGGATGATTTGTAGCAAATGCTAAGATCTTTGAACATTTACAAATTTCCAGGATTTTTCTAAATTGCAATGCAGGTTCAATTTAGTACCAACCATTATGCTGCCAACAGAAGGAAGAAAAAAAAAGTTACAGTGAGTAACTAGATTTGAAGTGGCCTTTGTCTAGATGACATCGATAATGTGGCGACGGCTACAGAAAGAGAGAGAGAGAGAGAGAGAGAGAGAGAGAGAGAGAGAGAGAGAGAGAGAGTCTATGGGTGTAGATCATGAAAGAGAGAGGGAAAGCGTTTTCTTTTTGGACAAAATTACCCACTAAAACTGTCAAAAGTTGGGTTATTATTGTCTACAAAAAAGCGGGAAGATATATATATATATATATATATATATATATATTTATATAAGTATATATATATATATATATATATTTTAAAGGTTGGAGGGGACATAAACCTTACCCCAACCCTTATTATTATTATTTAATCCCTTGAAAGACTACAATTAAGACTATATGATGCCTTTGGTGTGGCTAGAATAAATTGTTTGAACACCCGACCTCTCCGCTGAAAGTAGTGACGTACCAGGGTGGCTCTGGTGTAGGACTTGAATGCTCAACCTCTCCGTTAAGAGAAGTGAGCAGTACTAAATGAGCCTTTGGTGAAGCTTGAACAACAACGGTGCCTCTAGTGAAGCTTGAACACCCGACCTTTTTAAATACCAGGGTGTCATCTCCCGTCTCTGGTGAGACTTGTACACTCGACCTCTCCGTTAAGAGAAGTGCGCAGTATCAGTTCAGTTAGAGCTCGTTGGTATATCCGTTCATAGTTAGGGTTTGATTAAATGGTCGTAAAATAGTAGCAACAAAAATCATACCTTGAAGTAGAAAAAAAATAAATAAAAAACAAGAAAAGAAAAGAAAAGAACTATAAAGAAAGAAAGAACCCTAAAATCAGTAACAAAATTTTGAAATAGTTACGAACAAACAAGAGGTTTAAAGAAGAAACAAGTGGTGAGAAGACATAACTTTCAGCCGTTGAAGAAACAAAACATGAGGCCGATATTTGAGAAGCAATCGCGCTGCTTGACAGGTTCTTTCTTCTCCTTCGAACTCTCTTTTTCTCCTTCACGATTCTCTTGTGACTCGCAGTCGTCTCTCTCATGTTCAAACAATTAAAAACATTCTGACACTTCCCCAGAGTGTCGAAGACGTGTCAGGTGTCTGACACACATTGCCACTTTGAAACGTAGCCCTCTGGAGAGTGTCAATGCTTGGTGCTTCCCAGCAATCTGACGCAGAACAAATCGCCGAACAATTCAAAGAACAGACCGAAACCAAGCAGAATTTGGAAACTCATGGGAAATGAGAGCAGCACATCCTTAGTTTATATAATTTTCTGCATTTTGTTTATTAAATATTTTTAATTATTGTAATAGATGAGTAGAATAATGTTTCCTCAAGCTGCTAGGAAATCAAGTTGATTAGGATTAGGATTAAGATTACTTAACCTTTAAGAATTAGTCTCTCTATATAAAGAGACCTGCTGCTTTGTTTATGGACTCAATCAATAATATACAACTTTATTACAATCTTTGGTGCGCCAATTACAGAGGAGAACTCGTGTGAGTTTCTGTTTGTCGTCGGTTCGAACGTTAACAAACATAAATCCTTCTTCACTCGTTCATGTGTTTACAAACATAATTCTTTCACGTTTTCGTTCTATGCGACAATCCCACCAACTGCTCATTCCATTTCCCACTTACGTATATAAAGTATAAACACAAACAACAGGTAAGACTCTTGGATGAATTCTGATCCTTTGAGGGGAACCCCATGGTTTCAATTTAGAAAGAAGTAAACACTTCCTTCTGGCACAGTTCCCTTGCAAATGCTAGTCCATTCCGTTTGGCAATCCACCATTCCACTTTAATCCACTCCGGCAAACCAAACTTTGCTAGAGTACGTCCATCACCAGCCTTCTAACTCCGGAACCTCACAGCCTAATCCAGGAGTACATAATGCAAATCGGCAACTCGAATCGTCCTTCAAATGGATTGCCTACTCCCAGTTCGCCACCAACAGGGAGGGGGGGGGGGGTTTCCATACTAGCTTATCAATTTGCCCCTCCATGATATACTATTAGTTAGTAGTGTGACAAACTTGCAGGCCATTAATTTTTGCAAATAGTGAAGTTCCTAATTGATTCACTCCCCTTTATTAAACAATATCAAGAAAATGACAACCAACATCAACATGATTGATGAAAAGCCTCAATTCCCCTGGGGTACATCTTATTCGTCAATTATTCTCAAAAAGAAAATCTATCAATTTGCAGCAATTAATCAGTTAAGCAATCAAGTTAACATAAAAACAAAAACCAATTTACACAAACCCAAAACAAACACACGCGCACACACAGAGTTGTAAAATGATCAAAAATCGAACCTTGAACTACAACACCACCACCGCCCGATCTATTCTTCTTCCGATAAACATAAAGAACGGTCCGATCAGCCAACATGGTGAACAGATATCCAAAGCACGCCAACATGAACGCGAAAGGATACTCTTTAGACGTCAATTTCTGAAACCCTCCATTGGAATCCCTCAAGAAATCCATCAAAGCAGTACCCAGAAACACTCCTCCAGCAAACTGAGTGCCCAACACAATAAACTCTTCGTTCCACTTCATCAAGTACGGCGAGACCCCTGCTACCAGTGTACTCACAAACACAATGAGCAAGCACCATACTTTGACCAGAATCAGAGACTTCGATCTCAAGTCCAGTGAGTAAGTAGGGAAATTATCCGAGTCTCCACCGCCGTGGGCGGAGGTGGAGAATTGGGTGAATTGGCGGAGAAATCGGTGCATTGCAAATGTTGAGTGGGAGGAAGAACCGAAGAAGGCGACGAAAAATGGTGGGGTTTGCATAATTAAATGATAACATGGTGGGTTTAATTATTGAATTGGGTGGGATTTTTGTTTTGTAATAGGATTAATTTTTAATATTTACTCCAATATAGTAAAGATTGGAACAGTTTCATGCAACAGGGGCAGAGCACAGAGGTGGTCTGTCCATCAATCTCTGCTTAAACTCTATACACATCCCGTGAAAAATTCGGTGGCGGGATTTTTATGACTTCACGCGGCACTATTTAACAGAAATCCCACTTGGCTCCGACACCGGGCTGCAAATTCACATAATTAGGCCATGGGTTTCAAAATCTAGCCCAGGATACAGTTCGATCCTGAAAAACTAGAACCAAAAATCGGGCCCTCCATTTTTCTTAAAACTTATATTTTTAGGAAATTGCTGGCCGGTTCCTTTTCAAAAAGTTTAACAGCTAAAGTCTATTATTTTTTTTCTTAACCGAAAAAAAGCATTTTGATAATTTTCTTCCTAAAATGTTCCTATGCAACATGAACACTCTTTTATTTTAGAGATTCGTTAAAAAAAACACACACACACAAACATAAAAAATATTTAGTTATATCAAAGAAACTGAAAACTTGTAAACGATTTCATGTTGTTAATATAGTCTTCCCTTATGTTTGGAGATCAATTTTCATGCCTAGAACACGAATTTGATCACAATTTTGATCGAAATTCGAATTTTCTGAGTTCATCCCGTTTTTCCTTGTTCTTGGACTGTTTTGGTCACTTTAATCTATGTTTTAAGCTTCGAATTTGTTTAAAATCAATCACATATTGTTATCCTAACTTATTACTATATTTGTGCACAATTTTTTTACTAAAAAAAAATACTATTTTCGAGATTCAAATCGAGCTTGGCAGTGTACTGTCCAAAAACAGATTGAGATGTTCTTGGACTGATTTTGGGACTTTAATTAATGATTTGAGTTTTAATTCACTAATCGCAGTATGTTGGGCAACGTAACGGGGATCGACCTGCCCAGTCAGGTCGCAGGGGTTGAGGGGACAGCGTTCCTCGTGGGGGTTCGGGGGCAACGCCCCCGAAAGGTAAACGAAAATTAAGTCCCCTCCAGCAGTTGAAATTCAAACGGCACCTTAATTACTCATCGCGATGCATTGGTTTGCTCATCGCGATGTATTGGTTACTCATTGCGATAACTGTGTTGCTCATTGCGATGCCTTGGTTGCTCATCGCGATGCCTGTGTTGCTCATCGCGATACCTTAAAAAATCAAGTCCCCTCCAGCAGTTGAAATTCAAACGGTGCCTTGGTTGCTCATCGCGATGCCTTGGTTGCTCATCGCGATGCCTTAGTTACTCATCGCGATGTCTGTGTTGCTCATCGCGATGCCTTGATCGCTCATCGCGATGCCTTTGTTGCTCATCGCGATGCCTTGGTTGCTCATCACGATGATTAGCCCACGCGATGCCTTGGATTACTCATCGCGATATCTTGGGTTACTGATGCGCGCGTGTTTTTCTTTCATTAATAGCATAATCGTCTTTTCGCCCCAAAAATACCTTTTTTCGATTTTAAAAAAAGATGACTGGACTGGAGCGATTACAAATGTTTAAAAAGGGACCGGCCCGTAATTCACCCTTATATTTTCCTTCTTAAATTTTTCATCAGTAAATTGCTGGTCGGTCCACTTTCTGAAAAAAAATTTCTCTCCAGTCCACCTTTTTTTTTAACCGCTAAAAGACATTTTGAGAATTTTCTTCCTAAAATGCCTTCAATAACATCGTTGCTTCAGATTTGAGGTTCAAATTGATTTATAAATGATTTCATGTTGTTAATATAGTCTTCCCTCATGTTTAGGTATCAATTTTCATGCATAGAGCACGAATTTGATCACAATTTGATCAAATTTGAATTTTTTTGAGTTCATCTCGTTTTTCTTTGTTCTTAGGCTGTTTGGCCACTTTAATCTATGTTTTAAGCTTCGAATTTGTTTAAAATCAATCTCATATTGTTATTCTAACTTAGTACTAAATTTATGCACAATTTTTCTACCAAAAAAATACTATTTTCGAGATTAAAATCGAGCTTGGCAGTATGCTGTCCGAAAACAGAGGGAGATGTTCTTGGACTGATTTTGGGACTTTAATCAATTATTTGAGTTTGAATTTTGTATAATATTATTACCATACTATTATAGGAAGTCAACATCATGTTTGTATGTAAAATTTTCAACCAAAAACAACCATTTTAATTGATTTTGATATTATATTAAATTGGGCATCGGGATGTATTAAATTAGGCATCAGGGTGCCTAAAATTAGGCATCGGGATGCCTTTAATTCGCCAATCACAGTATGCTGGGCAACGCAATGGGGATCGACCTGCCCGGTCAGGTCGCCGGGGTTGAGGGGACAGCGTCCCTCGTGGGGGTTCGGGGGCAATACCCCCGAAAGATAAATGAAAATCAAGTCCCCTCCAGCGGTTGAAATTCAAACGGTACCTTGGTTGCTCATCGCGATGCCTTGGTTACTCATCGCGATGCCTTGGTTGCTCATCGCGATGCCCTGGTTGCTTATCGCGATGATTAACTCACGCGATGCCTTGGATTACCTATCACGATATCTTGGGTTACTGATGCGCGCGTGTTTTTCTTTCATTAATGACATAATCGTCTTTTTGGCCCAAAAATGCATTTTTCCGATTTTAAAAAAAGATGAATGAACTGGAGCGATTACAAATATTGAAAAAGGGACCCGCCTGTCATTCACCCATAATTTTTCATGTTTATACCTTTTATTTGTGTTTGAAATTAACAAGTTAATATACCTTAAAAAAAAATTGTTATAGATTTAAAGTTCTTACTTCGTACTAAATTATATTTGACTTTTCAAATTAATGCATTTTGAGGTGGAGTGGACATGATATTTAACATTTCATTCCGTAAGGCTTAACGTTTGACACAAGTTACACTCGTTCTAGATTAATTGTAGACCAAATTTTTTTCCATTTACTCCATTTATTTCAATCAAAGAGATTTGATAATCAAACTTTTTAAAAATTAATATTAAGTTTAATGTAACAATAACAAAATTAACTCATAACTTCTTAAACCTAGTACTCCTATTTAAAACATAACTCTTTACGTGAAAACGCACCAAAATAGAAAGTACGACTCTTTAACCACACCAACAGGAGTTAAAGTATGGTGGAAATGTGCATAATTTGCTATCCGACAACATTAATCAAAGCAAATCCAATCACCATGAGGACAATCGAACGAAAGACATCAAACTATTCAAATTAAGACAAAGCATCTGTCTATTGATCATTCATTTGTCTATACAGTAGTCCATAGGGATCCACTTAAAGTGTATAGAGAACTGATATCACAATTCCTTGGCAATCAATCACAAAGGACAGAAGCCCAAGTTCTAACCAGTGCAATTTTGTTACTTTGATGGGGGTAGACTCGATAAGAACCTAACCTTTCGAGTACCGACATTTTAAAGCAAGTGGCTACCCTCATTAGCCGAATCTATATTCTAACACCTTATAGCCCAAGCCCCAAGCACAATGTCCGTGACAGAGTAACGAACCAGTGTGATAGAATCCTAGTTCCACCACAATCAAGATTGGCAAACTCTTAGACAGTTTATAATTTGGTAAAGGAAGCTCTCATGAGTAAAGGACTCCTAACAAACAGAAGAGCCATCACGCTTCAGGCGTCATCACCACTAAGATCACCCCATCGAACATTGTACTTGGCAGCAAGATAATGTGCTCCAACTGGCCCTCTACTTCCGTAAGGGTATAGCTCTGGTGCTATCTTCTTCTCTTCCAATTCCTTTAACAATGGTGTGAATAGAGACCAAGCCGCATCAAGCTCATCACTTCTGATAAAAAGTCTCCGCTCTCCTGCTACTGCATCTAATAGAAGCCTCTCGTATGCATCTGGTATTTCTTTTGAATACCTTCACAATGAAATACAAATTCTTGGAGGGAACTTACATTATAAAATTTGAAGATAATTGAAAAGGTTCGACTTGTTCACAAATCCCATACCTTGCACTATAAAGAAGATTAAGGTCACTGCGATCAAGTCTCATTCCAAGACCAGGAACCTTGTTGTTGATCTTCAGATATATGGCTTCATCTGGCTGTACACGAAGAACTAGCTCGTTTGTAGCCTTATCCAAGTCCGTTCCAAAGTTCCGTTTGTACAGATTACCTGGAACATGTCTGAACTGAACTCTGATCTCTGCTCTGGAATTATCAATTCAATAAGAACATTGATTTTGTCACATATTAAAGCTAATCAATGGCTCCTATAACAGTAAAGGATAAATCTCTGTCTACCCTTTTGTGTGGAGGGCTTTCCCGGCTTTCATTAGGAAAGGAACTCCATCCCAACGGGCATTATCAATAAAAAGTGCAGCCGCTGCAAAGGTTGGAGTGAGACTATCCTTTGGTACAGTTGGATCATCTGTATACCCTTGATATGTCTTGCCACCCTTGCTGTGGCCCTTGTATTGGCCAACGACTACATCTTCAAGTTGTAGAGGTCTCATTGACCTTAAAACCTTAACCTGTATCAAGAAGGGTTCTCATTGTTTACTGACAAACCCACACTTTTTTCCAACTACGAATTTCGAATATGTGCACTACCTTTTCATTCCGAATGTCCTCGGCATCCAAGCTGACAGGTGTCTCCATTGCAAAGAGAGCTAATATTTGCAGGAGATGATTTTGCATTATATCCCGAATAATTCCATAGTTGTCAAAGTATCTAGGGATATAAAATAAAATAAAATAAAAAGCAGAAGACAAGAAGAAAGAATCGTGTACTGATTTCAGCTTTCAGAGACAAGAAAACTCATGTTGTGCTTAAGAAACTTACCCTCCCCTTCCCTCTGTACCAAAATCTTCAGAAAAGATAAGCTGCACATTACGAATGAAATTCCTGGACCAAAGAGGTTCGAAAACAAGATTCGAGAAACGAAGCACTGACAGGTTTTCAACAAGCTCCTTGCCCAAGTAATGGTCAATCCTGAAAAAGAATAAAAGCCAGAGAAGCAAAGTCTTCTCTTACTCCAGAAATTACGCCATCAACAAGCAGCGCAGCAATATATACCTGAATATTTGATCCTCTGTTAAGTACTGCTTTAGAGATCTGGTCAGTTCTCCAGATGACTCTGAGTCACGACCAAATGGCTTTTCAACAATGACCCTTGTCCACCCTGCTGTTGCAGAAGCTCTAACACTTGCACATCTCACAACATCCACAAATATGTTTGGAGGTATTGATAAGTAAAACAGTCTATTTGACAGTCTTCCGCCCTGGATAGTTCGCAATAGAGCGCATCAACCACTAAAGTACAGGCACTTCCTCTCATCCATAAAAAAGAGCTGCTCTGTCCTTAAGGGACTTCTCAAGAAAAAGAGTCCCGCTTCTAAATTAAACAACAAAACATAATGATTTTTGAACTAACCCTTACAGGATTCAAATAATACTACACAATGAATTCCTCGGAAATATCAAAGTTGAAAATGAGGGATATATTCTAAACATGAGAGTTTCCTTTCAGGGATATCCTGATAACAGAATCTCAGTTCTAATTAGGCAACTGTGACTAATTCTGTGTCCATATTTGTGACTAGCATTACTCTACTCTTTAAGAAATTTGCCATGCTTGCTACTTTTCCATGATAGTAGGGGTAAATACTTAAAATTGAGAACAGGGCAAATATGAAAAAATTGCAGGGTTTCCTTAAAATATACTCCCTCCGTCCCTAAATAATTGTCTTGTTTGAAACTTACCTTTTTAGAACATTTCTTTTACCATTTTACCATTACTTTTTCTTTCTACTTTAATTATGGGCCACGTACATATGGGCATCAAAGGAAACTACACACTATACCAATATTAATAATCAAGTCAATTGTTTTTTCATAATCCGTGTGCCGGGTCAAACAATACAATAATTTAGGGACGGAGGGAGTATAACTTTTCAATAGAGATTCCTTTTATGGGATTAAGGCCTAGAGCAATATGCACTATACTGTCAAAGTGCCAATAAGAGAGACCACATCATAAATTCTGGGGGCATTCATCATAGTCCATAGAGTAGGAAAACATTCTTGATTATACTAAATATTATTATGTTTATTTATTCTATCCATAAAGGATAACATGAGACACTGAATAAAGTATGAACACAAAGTACCAAAGACACTTAACCTCTTTCTCTTTCATTTTGCAGTCCAATTCTGCAAAATCCTCCTCAGAGTTGTATTGTCCTGAATGATAAAAGCATCTTTTTAAAAACTGGTCCATTTTGTCGCCACAGTTTTCTCTGCAAATATAGAGTTGAATTAATGAAAATTATATGATAGGCATAGTTGGAAAAATTGCACGTGAAAATTGACGCTAAAAATCGCAAACCTCTTGTCAATTCTGCAAGTTAAGGTCCTACTAATCGTGATTCTGAGCTCCTCATCAGTCATTTCAGTTCGGGCATAACCAAAAATAGTAAAATTCTGCACAAGTATGATAACAAGGAATTCAAATATGTCTGAATTTATCTTGATGGGAATGACGCAACTTTGTAAACTAAAAATACTTCCAGTTTAACCTTATTGTCAAAGTATGGACCTATGAACAATAAAGAGAAAAACCTGAGGTAGACAATCCTCGTAGAAAAGAGCAAAGAGAGCCGGGAAGATCTTTTTCTTGGCAAGGTCGCCTGAAGCACCAACAACAGTGACACTAAGATTGGACCCTGCATTTTCTAATTCTGAGAGTTCAAGTTCCTTTGCTTGAGCCTTTCCATCAGAACCTACTCAAAATCATAATAAGCAAATCAAGAAAACGAAATTGCAGAATGCGTAACATTGTTTTGAATGGATTTAGGAAAGAAAAAGAAAAAGCAGTGGTACATAACATTAAAATAAGTTGGGTCTTAAGGCTCAAACCAACTAAATTATGGAAAGAGAAGCTCAGCAGATGGTATTACATCTGTCATTGATATATATATGTTCATAAGACTGTTTCAAACTAAATGGAAAATGTAACCTTGTTTAAAGGCTCAGGAAGCTATTTTGATGAATTGCAGTTGTGACATTGTACTCATTTTCTACGCAACAATCGTGATTCCTTTCCATTCTATTTGAACTATCATGAAATGAAATTTGTATTAAAACAACATAGAATGGAACGATCAATTTTACTTACCAAATGAGCACTTAGTTTCTTGTTTCCCCAATTAATCTACTAACCATGCTAATTTACTTTCAACTTTGGTCAATGCTAATAAAAGAACTGCTCACTAGATAATATTAAAAGCCCTTCCAAATGACAGTAACCATTAGATCATGGTATCTGTTGGATTTGCATAAATGGACCCAATGAAATAAATAATTATTTAAAAGCTCCATCATAGGATACCACCATCCAAGGGTCAATTAAGTGTTGTTGATATTATCAAGAAAGACCTCTCTTTATAGCATCACCTCCATGTTAAAGTTTTCATACCACTTTACACTTCATGACTAAATCTAAATGCAACTGCGCGCACTATTTAGTGCTCGTTTCGTCCGCAAGATTGACAATTCCATTCCATTTCATTCTTGTGTAAATTTCATTCCATGATAGTTCAGATGACATGGACGGTCATTCGTTTCAAACGAGCATTACATTGATAATAATTGTAACCAACTTTAAAACCTTGTTTTTCCTATTTGTAGCACTCATCTTCAATTCTTCATTGGAAGCAGCAAAAGAACAAGTCACAAAAGAATGACTTGTGTGAGTGTGTGTGTGTGTGTAAAACCTGTAAGGAGAAGGAAAAAGAGGCATTGATAGAGGAATGAAAAATTTACCATCCTCCCATGGAACGGCCTTTAGAGGGTACCCATTTGAGGAATTGAGCTCAAAATGCTTTCTTGAATGGACTCTTGATTGAATCTTTAACACCCATTTGGAGAAATGGGTTTTCCTGTGGACAGTGAAAGACTTTGCAGCCAGAAATGTCTCATGCTTCAGTGAACAAGGTGAGAATGTAGTTGAGGAAGAAGAACAAGGACTAAATTGTCTAGCCATGCAAACTTTTGCTTTAACACCAAGAGAAAGGAAAATTTTGCCACAATTTGTGTTCTTCTTTTTTGAGATCAAAACAAGAGCGTCTATGGAATATCTCACCAAAATGTTATTTAACAAAATATTGCAATCGAATGATCATTATTGTCTACGAAATGAAGCATTTTGTCATTTACACTTGATCTTTATACTCTGTATAAATATATTTACTGGATCTACATCTACCCTATATAGTACCATGAGATTTATTAAAGTGGCCTTAAGCTCCTCTAAAAGGCCACAGGCTCACAGTACAGGGAAATGGAACTACTTTGAAATGCTAATCTTGTATATGAGGTCAGGATTTTTCCACTTTTCTTTTTCATTTTCTTTTCTTACGGCTTTTTTCCGACGATAGTCTTGGGTTGTATAGGCCAAAATGGGCAAGGATTGGGAAGAAGCCCAAATTTGATATCTACTCTACTCTGGACCATGGGCCATTGACAGATGCAAACCAAATTCTATGCCAATAACACTAGAAATTTAATGACAAAAGGCCCGAATCGAAAAAGGTACCTATGACCTACACCTTTTCAGCCACGTTCATTGATGGCTACTACAAAGACTGTGGGTTTACTTTTGTCTGCACTCCTTATCTCAAACATATGTAGCCAGGCCCAAACATAGCCAAGCATTTTTATGCAAAATGCCAAAAAAAAAAAAATTGCTGGCTGGTACACTTTAAAAAATTTTTATTCTCTCCAATCCATCTTTTTTTTTTTAAACCAGAAAAAGGCACTTTATGAATTTTCTTCCTAAAATGCCCCCGTTTCTTTGATTATGAAGATTGACTTTCACAGCCTAGTTCCTACGCTTGAAAACTTCATAGCATTTAAATCTGAGAAATATAAATTCACAAAACAAACGTGGAAACGAAAAAAAATAGTCGAATTTTCACGCATATAACACGAATTTGATCACAATTTGATCAAATTCAAATTTTCTGAGTTCATCTCGTTTTTCCTTGTCCTCATCGCGATGCCTTGATGCTTGGGCAACGCAGTATACTGGGCAACAGCTCGCCTTAGCGAGCAACGAAAAACTCGCCCTAGCGAGCAACGGCAATTCAATTTTTTCAGTTAGCCCCCCTGCTCGCTAAGGCGTGTACCGATTGGTTCCCTAAGGCGCGCTGCAATGATCGCGATGCACCAATTGTTGCATCGCGATGCCCCAATTTGTAAAAGTGGTGTATCGAGATGCAAAAGTGGTGCATCGCGATGCCAAAGTTGCTCATCGCGATGCCTTGGTTGCTCATCACAATGATTAACCCACACGATGCCTTGGATTACTTATTGCGATGCCTTGAATTACTGATGCGCGCGTGTTTTTCTTTCATTAATGGCATAATCGTCTTTTCACCCCAAAAATATCTTTTTCTGATTTTTAAAAAAAATGAGTGGACTGGAGCGATTACAAATGTTCCAAAATAAACTAGTAGGACACTAGTTAAAACAGTTTAATGGAGTACAAATCAAAGCCAATTTTTGTTGCATATATCTTTAGTTATTTAAGTCCAATCTGTTGAGATTATATGTACCTCCACTTAAGTTAATTGAGGAGCAATAAAAAAAAATCCCCATGTAAGAGCAACCACAACAATACCTCTCTATATCACATTCTAAACACCTCGTTTTTCGTTCAAATTTCACTTTTTTAACACTCTAAAAATAAATTCACTCCAACAAGCACTCTCTATATAACCCTCTAAAAATTAAATATCTCTCATCTCAACTAACAAACCATTATATTTTTTCTCTTTTATTTATACTTTTTCACCACAATTAAAATAAAATATTTTAAATTTTATATACTATGAAAAATATATTGTACTCTCTCCGTCCTTAAATTATTGTCTTGTTTGACTCGACACACGGATTAACAAAAAATAATTGACTTGATTATTAATATTGGTATAATGTGTAGTTTTTTTTTAATACCCATATGTATATGGCGCATAATTAAAGTATAGATAAAAGTAAGGGTAAAATGGTAAAAATAATCTCCTAAAAAAGAAAGTTTTAAACATGACAATTATTTAGGAACGGACAAAAAAACAATAATTTAGGGACGGAGAGAGTATATTTTAATAATTTTTATTTTAAAATATTAAACAAAAGTATATTATGCTCAAATAAAGTGAAGAAAATGTAGAGGATTTGAGTTACTATTCATGTTAAAACTCACTCTATATTTAGAGGGTGATTTAATTGGTTTAAGAGATAGAAGGTGGACTAGAGGAATCATTGTAGGATCAAGGGAGGATAAAAATCTCTAAAATTATTTTTAGGGGTCGGTGGAAGGGCTCCCACCGTGGACGCCCTAACCATCTTAAGCACAGACCAGATGGGGGAGTCCAAATATTATTTAGTCGATTCCAAAATCCAAACAGATTAGGACTTATACCTCATCATCTGAGCTATTTAGTTTATGAGTAAAATTTTGATGCACCATTAGCTGTTTATTTATTATTTTTACACTAGAAATCTGAATTCTTGTTTAATTGGACTGCAACCAAATGTGGAAAACTCACACATTGTTTCTCATCATATATTACATACTACCTACAGTGTTAGTATTTTGTATCCCTGTTTTTTTTTTTTTTTTTGGGCAATTTGGCTAATTTTTTAATTAATATTTGACAATAAAAAAAATTTTTGTTCAA
Organism: Platycodon grandiflorus; assembly: GCA_016624345.1. Taxonomy (NCBI): domain Eukaryota; kingdom Viridiplantae; phylum Streptophyta; class Magnoliopsida; order Asterales; family Campanulaceae; genus Platycodon; species Platycodon grandiflorus. Next base: position 56,757,802 of record CM028363.1, read on the forward strand.
AAATTACAAAACACATTAATCATAGTATTTTATGTTAATTTTTAAAAGTTACAAAGATACTTTCTCTAACTAAATAAAATATGTTAATTGTTCATCCAAAAATTAGTCAAATTGACCCAAAAGTAAAATTGTACACTTGAGTTGGGGCAGGGTAGTAACTTAAAGGTGGGGCTATTAACACTCTCTTTTCCTCTAAATACACTCATTCTCTTAATACACACCCTATACTAATGTCACACCAACTTAATTACTAAATACATCATCCCTATATTTCCTATTTTACCCCCACCCACTATCACTACACCCATTCCCCCAATTCATACTCTTTCAACCTAACCCTAACCCAACCCCAACCCCAACCCCCACCATGGCAGAAAGAAGAAAGAAGCCATGGCAGAAAGAAGAATAAGCCACGACAGAAAGAAGGAAGATGAAAGAAGGAAGAAGAAGAAAGAAGAAAAGAAAAAAAAATGTTTGTCTTCCCCCACCCTCCCTCACTCACTCTCTTCTCAAATCTGCCGGAAAAATATTTCCTTCCCTCCGATCCCTCATTCCCTTCTCAAACCCGCCAGAGAAATCTCATTGGATCATGGTTAATCGAACAATCCTTACGGTTGTTCGGTCAACCATGACCGAACGAGATTTTTTTTTTCGGCAAAGCATGAAAAAATAAAGAGGATGGTGACAGAGGGAGATTTTTCTGGCAAAGAATGAAAAAATTAAAGAAGATGGTGACAGACAGAGCTGGCAATGGGCCGGGCCGGGCCAACCCAGCCCTAGCCTATCGGGCCAACACATAAAATCGGGCCGGGCCGGGCCAACCCAAAATTTACATCGAACCTCAAACCTATAGCCCAGTCCAGCCCACATTTGGGTCATCGGGCCAAATCAGCCCAAATTCGTACCAAAAATATTTTCTACAAAATTTACAAGTTATCACATAAAAAAATTTTCAAAACTCATTACAAGTCTACAATTTATCAAATAAAATCTACAAATAATAAGTTTCATCTTGATGGATTAAAATACAACTACATAATTTTTTTGTAGACGGGAGAAGTGCAAAATACATTAGACAAAGTTAGACGATTCAGAATCAGCACAGGATTTCCTGTTAAGATCATAGAACTTCTAGGCCTTTTTAACGTGGTAATATCCAAGGAATATATATTTCCAATTTTCTCACAGTTCCTTGATTAGAGCCATATACAATTACAGAATACTTGTTACCACTTTAGCTGTAACGAAAGGAAATGTTGCACTAATGAATTTTTCCTACTTGGATTTGGAAGAGTTAATAAAATTATAAAAGTGTATTAAAATGGTTTGGAAAAATTATTTGAAAAGATTTAAAGCAGCGAAAAAATTAAATTAAAAATGATTTAAATCTCTACTAAAAGACTTAAAAACAACGAAAATGGTTTGAAAAGTGTGAATTGAAAAGTTAATAAAAGTGTATCGGGCTGGGCTGGGCTGGCCCAAAAATTCGGGCTTTTTTTGGCCCGAGCCCATTTAGCCCATGGGCCTATTGGGCCAGGCTAAAAAAGTCCAAAATTTTTCGAGTCTTCTAAACTGAAGCCCAAGCCCCTCATAATATCGAGCTGGCTGGGCCAACCCAATGGGCCAGGCTAATTTTGCCGGCTCTAGAGGGATGAGAAATTGACACAATTTGGCTGAAATTGGGGGTGGTTGGTGGCTGGAATTGGGGAAGAAGAAGAAGAGATTGAGGGTGTATTTAGAGGGGCAAGAGTACCAATGTCTTTCTGCAGAATGTTATTTTTGTAAATTAATTTTGGGGGGTGTAATTAAAGAGAATGGGGGTGTTAATAGCCACACTCTAACTTAAAGACCGAATAAAAATTAGGAGATACCACGAGGATGAGAAAAATATTTATTGGTCCTAGGTCACCACGTCATCAAGTGTTGTGGTGGTTCAAAACTGATGAGAAGCCAACAAATTGATGACATGAATATATTTTTTTTAAAGAATTTGAACATTAAGATTTTGAAACTTTTTATTTTTTCAATCTAAGAAAAGTATCGAAATCATCTTTTTTGCATCTATTGTTAAAGTATAAAGCATGATATACATTGTGGTGCCTCTTTATAACATAGGTGCTAAATCACACCCGCCCTTTTATACTAAATCACACCCCCATTTGGTAAAATTACTATTATGCCCTTAATGATTAGAAAAGTTTATATTTATAGTTTTAACCTTTATGTTTCATTAATTATTATAAATCACCCCTTATGCATTTTATAAATAAAATTATAATTTATTACTATTAAATAACAAATATATTAAATTAAAAACTTTAAATTAAATAATATGAAATTATATATTAATAATTTATAAACTAAAATTAAATTATGTAAAATTATATATTAAACTAAAATTATATATTAATTTGTGCAAATTTTAGTTTATAAATATATTACTAATTAAATCAACAATAATATTAATTTCAAAATTAAAATTATAAATTAAAATTATAAAATAAAATTACATCATTTGAAATTATATATTTATTAAACGATTTTAAATTATGTAAAATTATATATTAAACTAAAATTACATATTAATTTGTGCAAATTTTAGTTTATAAATATATTATTAATTAAATCAACAATAATATTAATTTAAAAATTAAAATTATAAAATGAAATTATATATTAATAATTATATAAAATTATATATTAATAATTTATAAACTTAAATTTAATTTTATAAAATTATATATTAAACTAAAATTATAAACAAAAATTATATATTAATAATTATATAAAATTATATATATTAATAATTATAGAAAATTATATATATATAAACTAAAATTATATATTAATAATTATTTTTTAATAATTATATAAACTGAAAAAAAAAATCAAACCCCCAAGGGTGGGCGGTTTAAACATTTTAAACCCCAGGGGTGGGCGGTGTAATTGCATTAAACCCCCTAGGGAGGGGCGGTCCTCCTATTATGCAGTTAAAAATTTAACGATTCTGTTAAGTTTTTAACGGAATTTTGAATTTAAGGGGTTAAATTGAAAAAAAAATTTTAACTGATCCGTTAGTATAAGACCACCTAGTCTGGGTGGTCCTTCAATTTTTCAGTTTTTTTTTTTTTTTAAAGTACAGGGGGACTTTTTGCGTTTTTTTAAATTGAAAGTGAGGGGCAAAAGAGTCACTTTCCAGAGGGGGGGTGTCATTTAGCATAAAGGGGGGGTGTCATTTAGCACCTCTCCTTTATAATAGCTTAAGCTTTTAAAGTAGTTGGTTACTTAACATGGTATCAGAGCTCTAGGTTTGGCAAGGACAAGGGTTTAAATAATCATGCTTGCATTTAATCATATATATATATATATATATATACACACACACAAAGGATATATATATATATATACACACACACAAAGGATACGTATTGACCCTATATAAAGTGTACCTCTTCACGTATACACGTGAGGTGGAGTGTTAAAGTATAAAACACGATATATATTACGATGCCCTCTATAATAGTTTAAGCTTTTAGAGTAATTGAAATATCACATATCATTTGATGACATAATTGTCTGGGACCACTGAATATTTTAGAGTCAATGACTTTGTATGCCATATTTTTCAAAACTTCATCCATTCTTAAAATAAGTGTTCTTTTTTCTGTTTTAGGAAAATTTTCCAGGTTAATTATCTATTTAGTCCTTTTTATATTTGTGAGATAGACAAAACTTATTCCAAAGCGGTGAGAGTATTTATATTTTCTTTTCTTGACCTACATTTTGAGACTGAGACCTTCCTTCCACTATTTAAAAGAGTAAACAGAAAATGAAAAGACTTCCATCTCATACAAGGAGTTAGTCAAACCATGGTCCACCAATATCAATGTGACAATTTCCCATTTCAAAAACAGGTCGGACGATGTTTACATTAGTATTATACTCAATAATAATGTCATAAAAGTAACATACTAATACATCATAGGTGTTAAGTGATAGTAAAAGAAAGATGGATCAATTAATCCACCACATCTCTGAGGCTATGAATTTTAAATGGGAGTATGTGTGTTTAATTGATGGCTACATATATATATATATATATATATATATATATATATATAGAGAGAGAGAGAGAGAGAGAGAGAGAGAGAGAGAGAACGTCACAGTGAGAAGATAAAAAAAGGGCGAGGGGGTTGAAAATATTATTGGGTTTGATCAGTCAATATGTCATTTTCTGTGTGCAAAAGATTGTTGGAATCTTGAGTCTTTTGTGGAAGGGACCAATTGGATTAAGTAAGTATTCTTCAAGTAGCTATTGTGATTCATAAGTATAGGTTAGGTGTATAAAACTGGTGAAATTATAATTCTATTGTTTGGATTGTAGTAATTTTTTTAGAATTGATGAATTTGCATGTATTTTGAGATTTCAATGTAGTCTAAGCCATCTATAATGTCCATCTACCGATATTGAGAAATAAAGTTAGTTGTAGAGGAATTAAAAGAAGAAGGAAAACAAACAAGAAAAAAAAAAAAAACAAGAATAGGGAGGGCACCGTGCGTGTCTTCGCTGGGTGAAGGAAGAAGATGAATAAAGTTACAATCTGACCTCTGCATTTTAGGTAATTATCCAATCATGTTAAGAAATTAAGATAAGTTAATTCCATAATTATCTGGTGTTGGATAATAAGATGAGAATTTAAAATTCAAAAGCAAAAACTGAAGTTTATCGTGATCGAAAAGTAACTCAATTCAATCTTGAACTATCTCGCCTTATTATTGACTGTTTCAATAAAGAGGAGAAACCATATATATCATATATGAACTCTATTACCATCCATACTTTTTTAACTATCAACTAGATGATAATGTTTAACTTTTTCGTGAAGATATTTAAACTAAACCCGTTAAATTTTTTTAAAAAAATTTAAGCATAGTATACTGGCTATTAAAATTACACGAACCTAAAAATTGAGACTTAAGATACATCTGCCCTTAATTCATAGCAATAGCATTACAGTGCACTGTACATATATTTTAAATTGATATTATAAAAACACATTAAATTGACTATATAATTATAAAAATAAATTAAACCGAATACATAATTGAAATCATAATTTGGGAATTACAAACAGTCGCTTAAATTGGGAATTAAGCATATATTTTTAAAAGATACAAAATCAAACATACAATTGGGTAAATAATGGGTGACCGTATAAAGAATGTGCCCCATTGAAGTTGAATGCATGGGGATGCCAAAAAATACCTTGAAACCCTCGGTTAATACTAATTTGTTTTTGAGTTTTTTCACTCAAACTTATTCCTATATAAAGACATATCAATTATATAAGTATTTTTTTATTTTTTTTATAAGGGATGCATATTACCTTCCATCCATATATTTTTACACACATTAATCAGGATATATTATATTCAGAAAAAATATTCCCAATGTGCATGAAAAAAAGAGAAGCTCAAGAATAAGTCAGTAGACACATCCAGATAAAAGTAGATCCGTTCAAGTACCAACAATATGAAGATCACAAAATCTACTATCATCTCGAATAAGCATAAGATAAACAGTAGTTTTTCAAACAGTGAGTTTTTTTTTTCTTTATTTTCAAATTTCATTGGCCTCTCTATTTGTGTATTTGTTTTTGTAAACGGAAATTAAGTGAAATCATATGTGAAGTACTCCCTCCGTCCCTAAATTATTGTCTTGCTTTTCTTTTTTGTCTGTTCCTAAATAATTGTCTTGTTTAAAACTTTCATTTTTTTAGTACATCACTTTTACCATTTTACCCTTACTTTTTCTCCCTACTTTAATTATGGGCCACATGCACATATGCATTAAAGGAAACTACACAATATACCAATATTAATAATCAAGTCAATTGATTTTAATCCGTATGCCAGGTCAAACAAGACAATAATTTAGGGATATAGAGAGTATATCTTTTCAAGGTCTATAGTAAAATAAACTTTTATCAGAAAAAAATTAATTTATCTTTAAGATTTTGAATTAAAAAACTATAAAACATGCAAACATAAAACCAGATCTTATAATAAAAACTAAAATGTACACAAAGTGTAAATATACTTATGGGACAATCTTGCATATGCTTTTCTCTTCTAATATCAGCAATTTGGATACATTCATCCTTAATAATGAATATGTTTTCCGTTAACCCTTGTAGAAGCTATTAGCATTTCCAATATAAGGCTCCTTTAAAAAATATTTTTAGTCACAGTTAGTTGTATGTTGCTTTGTCCAGAGTTACTAATCCTAAGGACTACGATTTTTTATATGTGATAGTGATAGTAATCGTATAGGTTCAACGACCAATATTTTATTTAAAAAAGTATTTTAAAATTAATTATAATATTTTTATTAATTTAATACTCTATAACTAAATTTAATTTTGTTTTATCTTTACATTGTAATTATTGTTTATTTTTCATACATTATAGTCATTAAAAAATTAAATTTTTTTTTGTATTGATATATATTCTGTGCATCGCACGGGTGCATTACTAGTGAAATTAATAAAAAGGAGTTTTATCCCCATGAATTGTGCGATGAGCTAATCCATATCTTGAGTGAGGCCCGATAGGGTCCAGTACAGTGGGACGACAGACACTATAGAAAATTTTAGAGCGAAATTTGGGCCGGTACCTTTTAAACAATTTTTAATCACTTTAGTCTACTATAATTGTTTCAAGGGTGAATTACAGGCCGGTCCTTTTTTAAACATTTGTAATCGCTCTAGTCTACTCATCTTTTTTAAAAATCGAAAAAAGACATTTTTGGGGCGAAAAGACGATTATGCCATTAATGAAAGAAAAACACGCGAGCTTCATTAACCTAAGGCATCGCGATGAGAAACCAAGGCATCGCGATGAGCAACCAAGGGATCGCGATGCACTACTTTGGCATCGCGATGCACCACTTTTGCATCGCGATACACCACTTTTGCAAATTGGGGCATCGCGATGCAACAATTGGTGCATCGCGATCATTGCAGCGCGCTTTAGGAAACCAAAGCATCGTGATGAGCAACCAAGGCATCGCGATGCATTACTTTGGCATCGTGATGCACTACTTTGACATCGCGATGCACCACTTTTGCAAATTGGGGCATCACGATGCAACAATTGGGCATCGCGATCATCGCAGCGTGCTTTCGGGAACTTGATTTTCGTTTACCTTTCGTGGGCGTTGCCCCCGAACCCCAACGAGGGACGATGTCCCCTCGACCCCTGCGACCTGACCGGGCAGGTCGATCCCCGTTGCATTGCCCAGCATACTGCGATTGGCGAATTAAAGGCATCGCGATGCCCAATTTTAGGCATCTCAATGCCCAAGTTAAGGCATCGCGATGCCCAATTTAATATAATATCAAAATCAATCAAAATGGTTGTTTTTGGTTGATAAATTTACATACAAACATGGTATTGACTTCCTATAACAGTATGGTATTGATATTATACAAAATTCAAACTCAAATCATTGATTAAAGTCTCAAAATCAATCCAAGAACATCTCCCTCTGTTTTCGGACAGCACACTGTCAAGCTCGATTTTGATCTCAAAAATAGTATTTTTTGGTAGAAAAATTGTGAACAAATGTAGTACTAAGTTAGGATAACAATATGAGATTGATTTTAAACAAATTCGAAGCTTAAAACATAGATTAAAGTGGCCAAAACAGCTCAAGAACAAAGAAAAATGGGATGAACTCAAAAAATTCGAATTTGATCAAATTGTGATCAAATTCGTGTTCTATGCATGAAAATTGATACTTAAACATGAGGGAAGACTATATTAACAACATGAAATCATTTATACAACACTTCGAACCTCAAATCTGAAGCAACGATGTTGTTGAGGGCATTTTAGGAAGAAAATTCTCAAATTGCCTTTTAGCGGTTTTAAAAAAAAAATGGTGGACTGGAGAGAAAAAAAGTTTGAAAAAGTGGACCGGCCAACAATTTCTCCTTGTTTCAAACTAGAAAATGACATTTTTTTAGCAAAATGTCATATGTACCCTTAAAAAACACGGAACAGCACGCTCTACATCGCAAAAACCAAATGATGTATCGCAACACAACACGATGCACAAAAAAGTGTGCATCGTGATGCACAAAATTGTATTATAGCGTACTATTTTTGTACATCGCGATGCACAACCTTTTCTTTTGAACCGGAAGAAGGCACTCTACTTGCAAAATATCGTTTATGCCCTTCTTTCTAACACGTACGCATTGCATCGGCTTTCAAACTACAAAAACAAACAAACCAGTTGAATGCTTAACACAAACACACAACAAAAAACCCTCTTCACTTCAAACAGAGCAAAAAAATTTAAAACCCTTCGGCGATTTTGTAAAAAGTTTTGAAAACATCATCGTGAGATATTATCAAACAGAGCAAAAAATGTCTTCTCAACTACAAAAGAGCACCGGAAAGAAAGCAACAATCACCATAACCAACAAAAATGAAGTATCAGGTTAGTATTGCTGAATACATTTTAGGGTTTCAAAAATAGAGAAGAAAAGTTCTGAATAGCGTTTGTAGGGTTTCAATTTTTTTGCATTGTAATGCAAACTTTTGTTGTTTTTTATGCATCGCGATGTATTATTTAATGCATCGCGTTCACTAAAAACATAAAAATACCGTTTTATTTGGATTCAAATTTTGTGTATCGGGATGCACAAAAGTAATGCATCCCGATGAACAATTGATGCATCGCGATGAATGACATGTACATTATGTTTTACTTCTTTATTGTAATTTTTTAGTTGTGTGACTGTTGATAGTGCATATATTTTCCCATATTTTATCTCCATTTTTTATGAATTTTATATGTATTTTACCAAAGAAAGTGCTTTATTTTGTTATTTTTGTATTTCAGATTTTCTTGGTGAAATTCAAGCTTTAAAGGATCATTTCATAGCATTTTGGGAGTATTCAAGGCAACCCGTGAAGTTTTGGATTAATTAGAGTCATTTGATCAAGAGTCGTTAGCCCTTCGTTAAACACTTACAAAGGAAAGGGCTAAAATGAAAGAGAAAATAGGCTAACGGAAGCTAACGGAGGCAGTCATAGGACTAGATTGCAAGACCTGGGAGGACAGGGACTGCGGTTCACCTTTTAAAGATCTCAGGGGAACTGGAGTAACAACCAGAACCCCAGGGGGAGCGCTGCAAAGCACTGAAAGTACCTCATTTATTCGCTGTCGCCCTCCCGTGCTGCCATGTGTTCCGTCCACCCCGCCCAGCTGCCTTAGCCTGCGCTTCTTCATCCGGATCAGGATCCTGCACGTTCTATTTCATGCCTTTCCAGCCCACTCTCTCTCACAGCATGGAACCGTTTCACGGTTTCAGTAATGGTTGACCCGCGGTCCCCTTCAGCTTGTCCGCCCATTCCAAATGCGGATCTATCACCTCTTTTGCTCTAATTTTAGCCTTGAATCCTCTCTCCTTTTACATTTCTACCCCTCATCTTGCCCTACACTCATTTGCTCTCCATTTTTAGTCTATTAGGCAGGGGAAATTGAGGAAGAAGTCCCCATTTTTGGGGCAAGAACCCTAGCTTTCTCTCAACCTCCTTTCTCCACCTTTGCACCCCAATTAAATGCATTCATTTTAAAGGCTTGGAGCATCAAATCAAGGGCCAAAAAAGCATTTGCAAGGCTTTGCAATCATGAATTTCGACATTGATCGGTTTAATTTCTCCTATCTTTATCTCAAGATTAATGTTGTATTTTCTTTGAATCTTTGTCTTATAAATATGGAATTGGTAATGAGCTAATTATATTTATGAATTGTGATTATTTTCTATGTTGAATGTGGTGTTTTAATTTAATACATCTCTCTATTTAGTATACAATCATGTTAGATTGTTATTTTGTAGGCTCAATGCTTTTAATTGATTCACCATTAATTTACTGATTTTAGAAATATTTTGGATCCACGAGAGTTACTTTACATTTCGAAACTAGCAATTTAGTAATTGGTGTTTTGTGACACACACCGATAGCCTTCGGCCACCAACATGACTTGTAGAAAAATAGAGAGAATAGCTCTCTACAAAGTATTACCCATTATCTTGGTTATTATTGTGTGTTCTTAATGCTTTTAATGGAGTCGCGAACCATTAGATGATCACTGGAGTTATAGTGTAAGATGCGAGAGCTCGTCCTATTAATTCTGAAAATCACAATAATTATTTTTGTGACGCTTGACCGAGAAGTACGAGCGTTCTTAGATAGTCATTGGGTGCTTGATCGATAATGCGGCTATTCTTTCCTTGCTATAAGATGCGAGAACTCGTAATAGGGATTGGTAGCTAGACTTGCTATAAGATGCGAGAGCTCGTGGTAATAATATCAACGTGCGCCCGACTACCAAGATTTGAGTTAAAGAAAAGTAAAGAGTGAGTTAGATTAATCATTGGCTAGACTATAAATATCACAATCAAACATTTTAACCTTGATTTGATGTTGCCACCGTTTCATCGTTGCCACGTTAATTTAATTTACTTTCTTACTTTCTTTTTCTTTATTTTTTTTTATTTCAAATTTCATTTTCGTTCGCTTAGATAAAGTTAGGTGTGCCCAATTTTAATACTTAGGATTTATTTCTAGCGCTATCTCTGTGGGATCGATACTTGTGCTTGCACATATTACTTAATACGACCGAGTACTCTTGCTCGTCGCGCATTTTATGCCCATCAACTGTAACCACAAATATACGTGTTATGCAGGTGTGAGGACTATAATAATTTATAAATCAAGCATGCAGTCTCTCGTCAACCAAATAAAAAATATTACTTTTAGGGAAAACCATTTAATAGTATTGAAGAAAATACTATTCTGGTACATCATAGAGAGCATCATGGGTAATGACGTCATATCATAGAATATCAATTGTGTGGTAATCGCGATGCACAAACTTGTACTATAATAGTATTATTTTTATACATCGCGATGCACACCTTTTTAATTCGATGCTCAATTTTCTACTGAATCAACAATATAACATTTAAGATGCATAACAGTGTGTATCGCAATACATAAAAGTGTACTACAAACCATTATTTTTGTGCATCGCGATGCACAACTTTTATTCGGATACACACAACTGAACTGAATGTATTCTCTTATTAAATACAAAATGGATTACTATTCTGATTTTTAATACAAATAAAATCAATGGATGAAAATTTTTGATATTGGTAAGCAGTTTAAAGAAATGTACAAAATACAGAGCAGTTTAAAGAACAGCAGTTAGATTTCAAATTAACAGTGAAGACGATTATAGCAACTTAAAGAAACTCAAAAAACGAAACTGAATGAGCAGAAACTTTCAAATGTAATATGGATGAAAATTTTGGTAAGAAATCTTGATAAGAAATCGCAATGAAATAAAAAAAAAAACAGAATTAAAACGTGATATGTTGTTACGGGGGAAGTTTTGGAACAAATAGTCAATTTATCACTTAAAATGAACTTAAGCGGTTGAAAACAATCATAGTAGACTTAAGCGATTAAAAATCTATGAAAGGAGACCGGCCCGCAATTTTGCAAAATTTTACCATCTCTTTGATCTTTTTTTTTTTTTTTTTGAACGGATCTCTTTGATCTTTTATAAAATCAAAGATCACAAAAACAAAAGGATAAAATAAAAAATAAATTATACTCTCTCCGTTTCAGGCAAAGAGTCTAGTTTTGACTTTTTTCGGTCAACTTAGTTAAAGTTTAATCGATAATTAACTTATATTTAGTGATTTTTACAAAGTTTTGAAAGTTGCAATCCATTGTATTTTTAAAATAGTTTTTAATTAATAAAATTTTATTTCTTAAAGTATAAGTAAAGTTTGTAAAATTTTACTTTGATTTAGTTATATGTTAACTTTAAAAAAAAAAAAGTGGACTTTTTGGCTGGAACGGAGGGAGTAATCATATTCAGCCAGTGATAAATTGTCTTTAATCTCTTATAAAATCATTACCAACCATAATGATATATAGTACTGTACGTACATGTTAGTAAAGCGGCGCGGCCACGCACACTCGATGAAAGGATAACTTCCGTTTTTCTTCTTCCAACGTCGGCTAGTGCCTAGTAGAACTAATTGAAAAATACTGTAATTAATTTTGACGGATAATCTATTTCTGTAATATTTATTACCAATTCCAACATAATCTACTCCATCCAGCTTAAATCAAACATCTATCAAATTGATAGGATTATACTATTTTGGGATGTTTTATTTTTAAAATTATAAAAAATTATTGACCAGTCCATTTTCTCAAATTTTTAACCGTTTCAGTACACGCTTCTCTTTTTGTAATCAACGAAGGACACTTAATAATATTATTTCTTAAATGCCCCGCATTAACATATACGGTAACTTCTTCTTAAATTTTATTCGGTGAATCTTCTTTTCTTCTTAAAATTTCTTCGGTAAATCTTCTTGATAACTTCTTTTTAAAATTTCTCCAGTAAATCTTTCTTTCTTCCTAAAATTTTTCCAGTGAATATCTGTTTCCATTCTAATAGCCTGTAGCGAAGAAAGTTAATTTTCGTGAATATATGAGGTGATCAATTGCTGGGAGTCAAGACTGTCTAACTTGTGAGATAAATGTGAAGAAATATAGTGAGAGAAAAATCAAAGTCGATGTATCCCGATGCACAAATTGATGCATCGCGATGCATGATTTTGAATTATGTTTCCATCGCGATGCATGATTTTTGAACTGCGATGCATGAAACTTCTTCCTAAAATTTCTCCGGTGAATCTTCATTTTCACTCCAATAGCTTGTAGCTATATATGATAGCTTATTTCGAAAAAAAATTCGATAAATCTTCCTTCCTAAAATTTCTCTAGTAAATCTTCATTTTCATTCCAATCCAATTGCTTATACCAAAGAAAGCCGATATTCGTGGATATACAGGGTGATCAATTGCTTGTAGATATCTTCTTCCTAAAACTTTCTCTGGTGAATCTTACTTTCTAAAATTTTTCCGGTAAATCTTCCTTTTCATTTCAATAGCTTATAACAAAGAAAGCTAATTTTCCTGGATTTTAAATTGCGATGCATAATTTTTTAATTGCGATGTATGAACTATGATGCATCTCGATGCACAAATAGATCGGCCTGAAGTTTACCCAAGTAAATGGATGCATTGCAATGCAGAAACTGATGCATCCCGATGCATCGAATTAATTTGAATTGCGATGCAGCACGTATCTGATCAAATTTCATTAATGACATTTTCATTATTTTGCCCCAAAAGTGCCTTTTTCTGCTTTTGAAAAAAGTATGGTGGATTGAAATGATTACAAATATCTAAAAAGGGATCAGCATGTAATTCACCCTAAAAATTATGCCTATAACCTCAAAAATACTTTAAACTTTACCCCCCACATATAATACAAATAGAGCCGTCAAAGTGGGCTGGCAGTGCGAGCCAGCCCACGGGCTTTATAAACCTGCTACTTGACGGTGCAGTGTGGGCTAGCCCGTTTAGAGGACGGGCCTAAAATGTGTCAACCCAACCTAAACTGTCGCGGGTTGTGAGTTAAACGGGCCAGTCCGTAAAAAAATAATACATTAATTTAAAATATAAAATAATTACTATTAAACTAAAAACTTAACATTTTGATATAAATGTTATATATAAAACCCAAAAATTAATAAAAGTCTTGACAAATAAAAGTTTAAATTAATACAATTCATAAAGTAGAACATTGAATCAACGTCGCATACAAAAAAAAAAAAAAAAAAAACACACACACACACACAATCAAATTGGAGTTTAACACTCAATCAACTGTTTAATCAGTTCATATCATTTGCATCATCTTCTCCGTCTTCGTGTTCTTTTTCATCGTCAACAATCTCAAAAACATTTGATAAGGAAAAAACTTACAGTCGCCGTCGGTGAGGAAGGGAGAGAAGAGACGATGAGAGATTTCCGGAGAGAGAGCCCCTGCGAGGCTGATGGTGACGAGTGCTGGAAATTCGGAGTCACAGACACCAAACAAGAAGAGAGATGAGTTGTGAAGAGCCAGGCCCAAACTGTGGGCCCAAGGTCCAGGCCCGAGACATAATACGGGTCTGGGCCCATCATATACGAGCGCATGGAATGACCGAGCCGTATACCAACTCGGGCATATGCGAGCATGTCTCACGGCGTAACTCAGATGCACCGACCGAGTCTCGACCAGATCCAGCCGAGCAGATGTGTTGTGTAACGCCCGAGACAGGACGTGGCGTAACGTCCGGGACTTGAGCCCGACTGTTACGCCCATTACTCCCGGCGCTACACCCATTACACCAAGATTTATACCCACGCCCGGGCTATGAATGGACGTTACTCGCAGAGGAACAGACCTATAAAAAGCCTTGGACTCATTCCAAGCAAAGGTACGCATACTAAGACTTGAGCTTACACTCGCCGATTGTGATTTGAGCTTGTAACTTACTCTCACACCGGAGTGTCTTAGCAGGTGGTCACCGCATTCACCTAGTGTTTGCTTCTTTTCTTAGACAGATCATACCAAGCCCAGATATCTAAGTGGACAAGCAGTCCAGCCCAGCAGACGTGAGATTCCTTGCGGCATCAGTTTGGTTCCGTTGCCGGGAACTTTTTCTTGACAATTTGTGAGCGTCTTGTTGGGTTTGATTCAACGCTAGCATGGCTGGAGATGGGAGAGATACCGTGGGTGACAGTACGGTTCCGGGGGCTGTTGGGGGCCAAGGAGGCTCGGTTCTGCCACCTCCTCCCCGTGGAATACACCAGACCACACTGTCGCCTTGGACGATTCACGTCCCGCCTTCTACGCAGAAGGCGGGCCTTCCAATGTGAACCGTCAACCTGAGCAGCGGATTGAGCTCCGCGCGCACTTAAATGCCAAGAGGATGCAGGTCACTCCAGACCTGACCCAGTTGACTGATGCAGCTCGCTCCGCAGCTTTAGCTAATCGAGCGGTGTACCTAAGTCAAATGTACGCCCGAATCGCAATGCCGCTATGGGACACACTCTCCGGCCGAGACTCGCTCATCCCCCGTGGTTACGGTGGGAGCGCGAAGTGAGAGGCCTCAAGAGCTCAAGGTCGCCGGAAAGACGGCGAGATGATGTGATCAATGTGGATAGCACAGGACAGGCCGTGCCCGCAAAGAGGCTGCTAAGGACAAGGGGAAAGGACCTGCCCGTTCGGAGTCAGCACGGGCTAAAAGTGTACATGACCGTTTGGTATTCGCAGACGGCCAGGCACGGGGACGACCAGAGGGCTCTAGACGCCGATACAGAGCGGGAAGCGAGGAGGCGGAATCCCACCTGCACACGCCGTAGGGATGCCGGGTAATCTCACCGAGCTAGGCGCACGCCCTCACCTAAGAGGAGGTCCCAGGGCGTAGATCGGATCATCACTCTTCGTCCCGAGGAGGAGTCATCGCCCGAGCGGTCTGTCGTGCCCGCGCCAACGCATGAGCCTGATGAGGCGATGAAGGAGATGCAGTTGCGGTTGGAGGCCCTGGAGGCTGGCCGCACCGGCCCTGGATATGTGATCCCGGGAGAGAGAAAGACCCTTTGCGTATTGGATTGTGGCTGCACCAACCGATCCGATGTTCCATTGCTACGCTTTGATAAGTACTGGGAAGACAAATGCTTGCGATCACTTGCAGGATTCGAGAACCGATCAATATGGTTACCAAGGATCCTACGCAGTGTAAGGCTCGTCGACTTTCCAGGGCAAAGCGGACATGGTACAGAAACTTCCTCGTGCATCGATCACAGTTGGTCGGATTTGCGGAGTAAGTTTCGGTCGAGTTTGCAATGGCAGGGGTTACGCCTAAGGCTAGAATGGACCTTTGCAGATCAGACAAAGGGATGACGAGATAGTTGGGAAATACCGGAACGGTTCCGAAGATGCTCGAGAAGGTAGATGACCCGACCGATAGGGAGGTCACGATGTGTTTTATTGGAGGCATGAGCGAAACGGGTCAAGGCCGAGTTCAAGCATGAGGAACCGTTGAACCGGCAGATGTTTTCTCGCGCCCGTAGCTGGTGCGTTACATTTGAGGAGGATGCAGAGGGGTCTAAAAAGGAAGATAAGAAGACTGATAAAAAGGAGGATGGTAAGGATGCTGTGAGCAAGAATGGGTCGTCGACGAGCAAGGGTTGGCGAAGGAATTGCGCCCGGGCGAATGATCGCATGGATTTCGATCCTCTCAACGCTACTAGGGAGGCTATTATGAACGAAATTCGTGCCGAGTTGCCACCTGCAGATCCGTTGGACCCGGCATTTGAAGCTCGTAGGGATAGGACGAAGCGGTGTGCCTATCATAATGATATAGGGCATGGAACAGAGGATTGCATGCAGCTGAAGAGGGAAATTCAGAGATTGTTGAATCAAGGGAGGCTAGATCGCTTTCGTATGCGACCAGAGAACAGGGATCGCAGGGACGAGCGGGAGCCTAGAGAGGAGCCTCCGAAGAGGGGTAATGTTGAGCGACGAGGAAGGTTGAATGTTATACTGGAGGAGGAGCCTAGCCTCCATCAATTAAAGTCTCAGATTTATACCTTGAACAAGCTGCCCTATGTGCCAGTCAGTGTGGGGCCTGATGAGGAGACTATGTTCACCAGGAGCGAGCTGGCAATAGGCAAGTTGGCTTCCGAGCAGAATTTGGTGGTTGAGGCCTGCATTGATTACTGGGATGTGGCCAGGGTGTTGATTGACACAGGAGCTTCCAGGGATGTCTTGTATTATAAGTGCTTCAAGAACCTGGGGTATGATGACAAGGACTTGAAGCCATACAAAGGGTTCCTGGAAGGGTTTACTAACCACAAGGTGGCTGTCAAGGGGACCATTGAGTTGGAGGTGATACTGGGTGAGGGGAGCAGGTCCAGGATGGAGAAGGTCTTATTCTTGGTGATCGACCTGAGCTCGCCCTTCAATGCAATTCTGGGCGTCCCCGCGATGGTAAAGTTTCAGCTCGTGGCATCGGTGCCCCACCAGCGGGTGAAGTTTCTGACTGCAGGGGGTGTTGGCGAGCTGAGAAGTAGGCCGCAGCAGGTGATGAAGTTTCTGGAGGAAACTCACAAGGCTAGGGGAAAGTTGACGATCAGCACTCCAGAGCGGACCGTCACGATGTCAGAAAAGGAAAAGCTCACTGTCACGACTTCTATGGACATGAACATGATCCTGGCCGTCGACGAGGATGATGAGATGTTGAGTGCAGAGCCGAGCGAAGCCCGGGTACTCCACGCCACGCTTGGAGATCGAGACTCTTCAGTTAGGAGACCCTGCACCTTCACCTCACGGTGATTTAGAGGAGGTTATTATAAATCCTGCCTACCCCGAGCAGAAGATCAAGGTGGGCAGGGGGACAACACCGGAGGGCCGAGAAAAGTTGATAGCTTTCCTTCGTCGAGTCCGGATGTGTTTGCTTGACCGTGGAGGATATGAGGGGAGTCAATCCGAGGTAGCATTGCATAAGCCGAATGCGAGCACGAATTCAAGCCCGTATGGCGACCCAGCAAGACTCGAGAGAAGGAAAAGGCTATCCGGTGGAGGTTGAAAAGCCGCTCACGGACATCATTGAGGAAATCTATTACCCGACCTGGCTGGCAAATATGGTAATGGTTAAGAAGAGCAATGGCAAGTGGAGAATGTGTGTAGACTTCACTGACCTGAATAAAGCTTGCCCGAAGGATTGCTACCCGTTACCAAGGATCGATGTGCTGGTAGATGCCATTGCTGGTTTCGAGATGCTGAGCTTCATGGACGCCTACTCGGGTTATCATCAGGTCAGGATGGACGAGCAGGATAAGCCATTGACAGCTTTCCGGCGCGGGCTCTGATCGTTACAAGATGCCCTTCGGCCGAAGAACGCGGGGCCACGTACCGAGAATGGTGAACAAGGTGTTTGCACCGCACTGGCAGAACGTGGAAGCTTATGTGGACGACATGGTGGTCAAAACCAAGGGCCGCGACCATATATCCGATTTGGAGGAGACATTTAACAACTTGAAGCACAACATGAAGTCGAATCCCAAAAAATGTGTCTTCGGGGTACAAGCGGGCAAGTTACTCGGGTTCATGGTGAACGAAAGGGGAATAGAGGCTAATCCCGAGAAGATCAAAGCTCTAATGGATATGAAGGAGCCGACCTGCATTAAGGAAGTACAGCGCTTGAATGGTCGGATCATCGCCCTTGGTCGGTTCATCTCCTGTCACCGAGAAGTGCTTGCCATTCTTCAAAATACCGCGGGTAACAAGAGCTTTGAATGGACGGCGAATGCTCGAAAGCTTTCCAGCCAGCCTAAAGGATTATTTAGGTGCACCTCCTCTCCTGAGTAGTCCTGTAGTAGGTGAGTGTTTGTATGTTTATCTGGCGGCCACTGATCAGGCTGTGGCCGCAGTATTGGTTAGGGAAGAGGCTGGAAGCCAAAATCCAGTGTACTATGTATCAAAAGCTTTGACTCCGGTTGAAGCTCGCTATTTTAATGCAGAAAAGTTAGCTTACTCGCTTGTCGTCTCAGCTCGAAAATTGCGAGCTTATTTTTTTGCACATGAGATTGTTGTATACTCTGATCATCCTCTTCGAAAAATCTTGCACAAACCAGATTCTTCGGGCAGGTTGTTGGCATGGTTAATCGAGCTGACGGAGTTTCACATTGACTATCAGCCTCGGAGGGCGATCAAGGCTCAAGCCTTGGCAGATTTTCTGGTGGAGACAACTTTTGCGGAAAAGAGCAAGGACCAGAGCTCAACCCTCCGGAGACCAGCACGGCCTCCTCATCGGAACGACCAGAAGATTGTTGGCAGCTATTCGTAGATGGGGCAGCAAGTAAGGATGGAAGTGGCGCAGGGGTTTTGCTCGTATCTCCGCTTACTGACGAGGAATTTGAGGTCGCTTTACGATTCAAGTTTCCTGCCTCCAACAATCAGGCTGAGTATGAGGCCCTGGTCGCTGGTTTGGAGTTAGCGCTGGATATAGGTGTGGTAGCTTTGGTTATACACAGTGATTCCCAGCTGGTGGTTAATCAAGTTCGGGGGGAGTATGGTGTGAACAACCCCACTTTGGCCAAGTACTGCGAGTTGGTGAAGGAGGGCTAGGTTAGCATTGGGAGCCGTTACGGATTGATCGAGCGTATAACATGCGGCGATTTTCTATCTAAGATGGCCACTGAGGATATTCAGGAGTTGAGTCCGGCAACTGTGGTAGAATACCTGGATTGCCCGGCAATTTCGCGAGAGAAGGTGATGGACATCGAGTTGGCTCAGAGGTGTTGGATCGATGAGATACAGGAGTACATCGAGCAAGGTTTGCTGCCTGAAGACAAAGATCAGGCTAGAGTCATTCAGAAGCGGTCTGCTCGCTACACGGTGGTAGGAGGAGTTCTGTACCGAAGGTCTTTCTCAAAGCCGCTGTTGCGATGTGTACGACCAGAAGTGACTGAGAAGCTGCTAGCAGAGGTCCACGAGGGAGTTTGTGGTGGACACCCAGGGGCGAGGACTCTGGCCGACAAGATATTGACTTTGGGGTACTATTGGTTGACTCTGAGAAGGGATGCTGAAAACTATGTGAAGAAATATGACAAGTGTCAGCGATTTGCAGATATACCCAGGGTGCCTTCTACCGAGCAGAGTCTAGTAGTGGCATCCTGGCCGTTTGATATGTGGGGGATAGATCTTATTGGACCATTTCCCACAGCAAGGGGAAATTGCAAGTATGTAATCGTGGCAATTGATTACTTCACCAAGTGGGTTGAAGCAAAACCCCTAGCAAACATTACCGAGGAGAATGCCATCAATTTCGTGCACGACTACATCTGGTGTCGTTGGGGTCCCGCGAGCAATTGTTTCGATAATGGCACTCGCCGACCGATTTATCGAGGCTTGTGCCAATTTGCATATCAAGCATTGGAAGTCTTCGCAGCTTACCCTCGTGGCAACGGGCGGCCGAGGCCGCGAATAACGGTATTGCACGCCCTCAAGCGAAACCCGGAAGGACGAAAGCGTGGTGGTTGGACGAGTTACGCCGCACTCGCGCCAGACAACAATGTGGGCCAACCGGGAGACTCCTTTGCCCCGACTTATGGGTCGGAGGCCATGGCACCGCTTGAAATGGCTCGCCTAGCTTCGGGTGTCACATTATGATGAAGGGCACAACACTACTGCTCGTCGAGAAGACCTGGATTTACTGGAAGAAAGGAGAGTAGAGGCTAGAATGAAAATGGTGAATTACAAGCAGCGAGCAAAAATGCATCATGATAAGAGGGTGCATAAGCGGGCATTCCAGGTCGGGGATTTGGTCCTAAGGAAGATTGAGGCAACCGGGCAAAGGTTGGATAGAGGAAAGTTATCACCGAACTGGGAAGGGCCTTACCAAGTGGTCCAGGTTGTCAAGGAGGGTACTTACAGCTACAAGCTCGGGATGGAGCGGTGTTAAAGCATCGCGGGCACGCGATCACCTTAAAAAGTATTATCAATGAGGTTGTTTGATATTGTTCTTGGTCAATGTAAGTTTGGTTTTCAGAGTTTAATGAGAATCATTTTTACAAAGGAATGTGCTCTTTGTGGGATAAAAGAGTAGCTCGTGGAATGGGCAGTCTTTGGTTAGGGAAATTTATCATCATGAGGTATGCGGAGCGATCTCACGGTGAGACTAATCTTAAAAGACTTATATTTGTTTAACCTTCAGGGCTGAGCACACTCATCAAATTAATGTTTGAGGTCATCGCTTGCTCGTGGAACGAGCATATGACTTAGTTAACTTCTTAAGTAGGAAGTGCACCCTGGTTTGAAGGTTATCCTTGATTAATGTTTGATGTTGCTTGTTGCTCGATGTGCCGAGCAGGTAACTTAGTTAATTTCAAGGTTTGTTAATGATTGAAGGTTGCCTGCTGCTCGAAATTACGAGCAGGTAACTTTGTTATAAGGTTTGTTGATGTTCTAAGTTGCATATTGTTCGGTTATCGAGCATGTGGCTTCTTGTAACATTAATACACCTTAAAAGCAAATGAGCTGGAATAAGGGAAAGTTCATATTATATCCATTATTATAATTACAAAGAGGATGAAAGTAAAAAAGCGGCGCGCAGGCCAAAGCAAAACAAGCTCGACGCAATGAGGTGAAAAGTTGTAAAATCTAAGATGCAGAGCCTCTTCACCTCCGCCTTCAAGATCGGCCCCGCCAGCCTCCTCATCTGCACCCTCACCCGCCTCCTCCCGGCGAGCAGCCTCAGCCTCGGCTAACTGTTTCTCCTTGAGTGCTGCGAGGACGGTTTTCACATTCACGTCAAGGGCAGTAGGGGGCAGCCATTCTTCTCGGCCTTTTTTCTGGTCTCCCTCCTTAATAAGCTCGAGCTCATCGGAAGTATAAGGGACCCAGGAATGACCGCGGCGAGCTTCCAGGCCGTAGTGTTTGGCCGCTCCCCATTCCGCCAGCAGCTCTACAGTAATGCCGGGATGGCCGCTTCCGGCAGCCATACGGAGGGTATGCTCCAACCCCTGAACGTAGTATGGGCGCATCTCCCGGCCAAGATCGGCAACGTACTCCTCAGAGGCCAAGTAATTTTGTATAATCTCTTCTCGCTCTTGATCGCTTACTTGGGCACCCCGGGATTTCACTGCTTCTCCTCCACGAGTTCACCTTTTCCTTCTCGCCTACCAATTGCTTCTCCAGTGGCCGACTCTGGGAGTGGAGGGATTACTCGTTGATCTTCGAGGTCTCAAGTGGGTTGCAAGACTTTTCTTCTCGCATTCCAACTTGGCCGGATCACCGGTTTTGTCGAGCACCTCCTTATCTTTGGCCGGAGCTCGGCGTTCTCTCCTCGATGATCTCGTTAGCTTTTGAGATCATCGTTGAGGCCGGGCAAAGAACCTTGGCTCCGTCGCTTGCTCGGTTGGCCAGAGGAACATGTTCAGACAAGCTACGAACAAGAAACGAGTATTAGTAAAGGACAGGAATTTATTTATAAGTAAAGGAGAAATTACTCACCTCGCAGAGGTTCATGCCCGCGTTCCCGAGCGTAACACTTGTGGATTCCTTGCAATCCCCGTACGCATCGGATGGCAGATCCTCTTCAAAATCCCTTGGCCAATCATGGCCGTGGGGTGTCCTCGGCCAGGACGTCGATGCCCGAGATCCGGGACGTTGGCAAGCTCGCTCATCGTGGCCTCACAACCTCTGCGGTCTGTGGGCATCACAAACCCTTCTTTCTTCCAGGAGGGGGAGGAGGGACCAGCACTTGAGCCGGGGCGGGCCTGGCCGCTGCCAACATCGCTGCCGCGAGGCGCACAACGGCCGGCAGAGAGTCATCGCCGGCCTCTTTGTCGCCCGTGATCGCCAGCTCGGTAGAGGGTGGAGCATCAGAACGGCCAGATCGGGGGCCCCTCTCAGTTTGTGGGGCAGGACCCTTGGAGGGGGTGGTCTGCTTTCCTTTTTCGGTGGTCGGGGGCCCTTCCTCCGGTCACCGCAGTAGCTGGGGTGTGGCAGCCGGCGCCGCGCCTCGCGCCGGCGCTCCGCCGCACGCCCTTCCTTTGGCTCCGTGAGACCCAAGGTCGTCAATATCCATCGCCCGCAAAAGGAAGAGGTCGACACATGATAAAATCAAAGAAACAAAGTGTGAAAAGAAGTTGAAGCTACCATTGGGCGGAAACAATGTGCCCACCCGCAGCCGACACCATCGGGAAAGCTATCACCCAGTGGTGACCCCGACGGGATGGGGCCTCTCCGTAGACATGGTAACACGGGGAACAACTCCTCAACTTCCAACCGGAGCACCCCCACCTCAAAAACGGTCCTCGACCAGTGGTTTCCAAATAAAAACCACCCCGGTCGCGATCCCGAGCACCCAACTCGGCCTTCAACGCATCCATCAAGCGCCCGAGCCCGATGTAAAGGCGTCCCCGTTGTAGGTGGGGACTTTGATGTGTGTGGTAGGAGGAGGAAAGGCCCACTAACTCGCGACTCCACCAACAGGGGCTTGGCATCCCACTTGTCGCTTTATTCTAAAAGGGGAGAACAGCCTTAGTGGCGCCCGGTTTATCGCGACCGAAATCCTACCGAGCTCTTATCGCAGAAAACCGATAGAGTTTCCTTAACAATAGTAGGCAAGGTTCATGGCCGAGCGCGGCCGGGCAACCGTGAAAGCGACCAGATCCTCACAAGGTTCAAGCATGAGGTCGCAAGGTACACTTGGGCCGTAGTTAGGAACTCAACGATGAAAGGATCGAGGGGAGGCGCATTCCAACCCTAAAGAAGTCATAGTAGAAAACCATTCTCTCTCCCGAATTCGGTATTCGCTGGGTCGATCTCGGACCCATTATGGTCACTGTAATTATTCGCATCAATCCCCATGGATGTAAACCATCTCTCGACTTGACTATTGTTGCTAAAGCCCTTCCAGGGGTCGTGACGCCGCCGTCTGGGCCGGGCGAATGACTCCGATCGCGTGCGAGCAAGCAGTTTGGGGGAGCCGGTTCCCGCCTCCTCGTGTTACGAGCAGTGGCTCGGATACTATTCTCGTGATGATGGGCTCATCATCCCCGTAAGAATCGGTGCCGGTGTTGGTCGAGGGTGAAGAAATCACCGGCCGGAGCCACCGCTAGCCACGTGCCCTCGATCATACTCATAGGCCTCCTGGGAATTTGTGGCCTTGGAATCGGTGGCCTCATCGCGCAGCCTACGAGGGGAGTAAGGACCTACAAGGATCGAGGACAGAGTGGTCACTAACCGGTGAAAACCCTAGATGATGGAAATCGTAAAACTGATAATCATGCAAAGGGGGCCAAACACCTGAGCAGGGACATGCTCAGGATCCTCGATCCAGACTATTACAAGGGTTTTACTTACTAATCGTCACGAAAGGCGTAAAACGAGAACAAAGAAATGCGATATGAAAGTAAATACTCACCGCGAGACATGTCAAGATCCGAATCTGAACGTTGGTGTTGTTTTGAAAAACTTTGCGCGGCGAGTCAACAACAGAATGCAAAGGTGAAACGGTTGGGCGATTTTGGAAATGCTTCGAGAGTGATTCCGGGAAAAAATGGAGGATTGGAAGAGCTTTGAGGAGAGCGGAGTTCACAAGGTTTGCAAAGTGTAGAAATGGCCGGGGTTTTGGGGTTTTATACCGTTCAAGGTGACGCGCCGTGAGGAGAGCACCGCAAACCTACCGCATGCGCCGCAGCCTATTGTGCGCCCGCGCACCTAGGCTACTAGCCATCATGAGTCTCTTGGGAAGACGCGAAGCTTTCAAACGGCGCCATCCGAAGTTGTCTTTGTGGTCTTTACATCTCCTTTCCTCGCTAACCGCGTCTTCTCCTCGGCATTTCAAAAGAAAGTGAAGATAATATTGACCGGTCGAAGGGGAAAGAATGTGTGCTTCCTACCGCGAGCATGAATACTCATGAGGAAGCCAGGGCCATCAAGAGCCAGTGCCCAAACTGGGCCCAAGGTCCAGCCCGAGACATAATACGGTCCGGGCCCATCATATAGCGAGCGCACATGGAATGACCGAGCCGTATACCAACCTCGGGCATATGCGAGCATGTCTCACTGCGTAACTCAGATGCACCGACCCGAGTCTCGACCAGATCCAAATGAGCAGATGTGTTGTGTAACGCCCGAGACAGTGGACGTGGCGTAACGTCCGGACAGCTGAGCCCGACTGCTACGCCCATTACTCCCGGCGCTACACCCATTACACCAAAGATTTATACCCACGCCCGGGCGCTTATGAATGGACGTTACTCCGCAGAGGAACAGACCTATAAAAGCCTTGGACTCATTCCAAGCAAAGGTACGCATACTAAGACTTGAGCTTACACTCGCCGATTGTGATTTGAGCTTGTAACTTACTCTCACACCGGAATGTCTTAGGTGGTCAGCCCCTGCATTCACCTAGTGTTTGCTTCTTTTCTTAGACAGATCATACCAAGCCCAGATATCTAAGTGGACAAGCAGTCCAGCCCAGCAGACGTGAGATTCCTTGCGGCATCAAGTTGTGTGCGTGGCTCGGTGGCTGTCTATGGACGCGGCCGCTGGCGTGCGTCACCGGTTCACGTAGAGGCTGAGATCGTCTAGCGCTTCGAAATATTTCACTTATCGAATCCGCTTGGGACTTGCTGGCACTTGCATCGAAAGATCTCCTCGCCTAAATCAATAGTCAAATCAACAGCCTTTTCCCTTCCTCCCAAGGGAAGCTTTGCAGTTGAAGTCTTGTCATTTCTTCTTTTTCAAAAAGCAGTGGTGGTGCCGTGGTGGTGAGGGTTTGAGAAAGAATGAGGGATTGAGAGAGTGTGAGAGGTTTGAGAGAGACAAATTATGCGCCTTTGCTGCTGCTAAGTGCTAATTCATTCAAGTCAGCCTAGGTTTTTTTTAAATTGCCAATTTTTCATCTTTGCCCTTGTATTAGCGAGCCAATCCGCCCTAACCCGCACCGCATCGCCTCATCCCGCAACCCGCGGGCTCAACTCGTTTGACCAATTTTTAAATGATTCCATATTTTATCAACCCAACCCACCTATTTTGTGTGGCGGCTATTTTGACAGCTCTAGGTACAAATATATTAACTATGTTAAAATATTTTTGTAATTATAATCAACTACAATACTACTTATATATCCTTTAATCATTAGACTTTTCAAATATAGACTTTTTTGGTGGAACAGAGGGAGTATCTTACAATGAAAAACACTGAGGCTAGATTACCAATTCCTTACATGTTACCACTTATCATATCATCGTTAAAACAACCCAAATCCATATAAAGTTATAAACATACCCGAGCCGTCGCAGAAGATCAAAGAGAAAGTAAAAGAAACAGAAAGAAAACAAAATTCTATTTTGGTTTCAATTGCGCTCTGACAACGAAAACTTGAATTCCCATGATGAAATTAAATTAAATGAAGGGAAACAACCAGAGCAATTGCTCGATATTCAAGAAGATGACAGCAATGAAGAAAAAGAAGAAGGAAGAGAGGAATTCATAATTAAGGATCGAGGATGAAAGAAGATATCAAAACTGAGGCTAGACATTATCAATTACACCTCTGTCTCAGGCAAAGAGTTCACTTTCATTTTTTAGAAATCAACATGTGATTAAATCAAATCAAAATTTTACATACTTTACTTATGTTTTAAGAAATAAAATTTTATTAATTAAAAACTATCTTAAGAATACTATGGATTATAACTTTCATTATATTGTAAAAATAACTAAATTTATGTAAATTATCAGTCAAATTTTAACTAAGTTTACCCAAAAAAGTCAATATTGGACTCTTTGCCTGGAACGGAAAGAGTAATTATAAGGGTAAATTACAAAGAATCCCCTCAACTATTGGTCAAGTTTGAGTTACCTCTCTCAACTACTAATTGAAGCAGTATGCCCCCCTTAATTATAAATTTTCTTAAATTGCACCTTCTATTTAGGCACTGTCGTTTGAATTGACAGAATTTACCCACCTAAGACTCACATGACCATTTGTACATATTATTTTTACGATAATATTCCAAGTAAAGATAAGCAATTACTTTTTTGACAATCTTTTCATACAAAGAGTGTCTTAGAGCAATAAGGGTAAAATAGTTAATTGAAACACTAATAGAGCTTTATTATTAAAAAAATATATACTTAAAGATGGTTACATGAGTCTCAGGTGAGCATTTTATGTCAACTCAAATGGCAGTGCTTAAATAGAAGATGCAATTAAGGAAAATGCTATAGTTTAGGGGGGTATACATTGCTTCAATTGGTAGTTTAAGGTGGCAATTCAAACCCAACCCATAGTTGAGGCAGTTATTTGTAATTTACCCTAATTATAATTTCAATCATAGTTAGTAAAATACGAGACGTGTATAATATGTAAAAGAAACGTGCAAGTTTTATACGATTTTTTTTCAAAGTTGCGGCGAAAAAATTCGGCATAATAATACGTAAGCAGTAAAAATCCTTTCAAACGCTTGTACAGATATAATACAAATATAATTGAAGTGTATGAGACTAAAAATACGTCATATTCTGTATGAAATTCTTTCTATTTTTATCATTTTTAGGTTTATATATCTTAATATTTTTGCATTTATACACTCTCAAAACTATTATTTTCATATTATTACATATTTTTGACAAAATAACTGTGTTAATAATTAAATGAAAGCATGATTAAACATATATACTCTTATGTGTATACTTCAAATAGTATGCGTAGTAACAGATAATATTTCTTAAACTTCATAATTATTATTTTCATGTTAAATATCTAATTTGATCAATTCGAATAAGATTAATAATATAAATTGAATAATTTTAATAATAAAATTATATCAAAATTTAGTATATATCGAGTTTTATACGTGAAGTACAATACGTTTAAAGTTCTATGAGTGTAATATACGATTCAACCCAAAAGTATAAATATTTTTAATTAAGTTTGATTTGAGTACGGTAAAAGAAAATATTTTTCAATTATTCGTACATATGTATACGCGTACTATATGCAAATTTACTAACTATGATTTCAATAACTGAAACGGGCTATAATATATTTTCACTCCCACTAATCACCCTCTCTTCATTCATCTTGTTTAATACTCCCTCCGTCCGGATAAATGTTCTTACTTTTTATTTTGGAACGTCCCAACTAATATTTCTAAAATTTTTTGACCAACTCATTCTCTACCATTCTTCTTAATATACCCTTAAAGTTTCATTAATATAACACATCCCAAAGAAACTCAATTATTTAGAATAGTTGAGCTCAAGTAATGTTTATGGGTATTATTGTCATAACACATTTTACAACACATAATTAATTATGTTTCTTAATTTCTGTATTTTATCCACTAAAAATATTTATCCGAGACCGAAGGAGTATTTGCTGTTAGAATAGGCTTGCTTCTTCAACCCATTTCCCTCGCATTGGCCTTCAGTTTCATTTTTTGGCAATGTATGTACGAATTTGCTAATTAAAGAAACTTAAAAGTTTATATAATTCAACTAGAATACTCAACAGAGTGTAGATGTTATCAAATACTCCCTCCGTTCCAGGTAAAGAGTTCAGTTTTGATTTTTTTCGGTTAACTTAGTTGAAGTTTGACCGATAATTAACATAAATTTAGTGATTTTTACAAAGTTTTGAAAGTTGCAATCTATAGTATTCTTAAAATAATTTTTAATTAATAAAATTTTATTTCCTAAAGCATAAGTAAAGTGTGTAAAATTTTAATTTGATTTAGTCACATGTTGACTTTTAAAAAAGGAAAGTGGACTCTTTGGCTGGAACGGAGGGAGTATGTGATAACAACTACTATAGCAACATAAAAATGAAGCGGAATAAGTAAATAAATAGATTGTTTTAACTTTTCACTAATAAATCTTGTAACTCGTTACACAAAAACAACTAGCGAAACTATTAAAAGTTTCTAACAAAAGTATCACAACTAGAGATTACAGTTAACCACATACGGATTTGAAATCCTTTTGATTGTCTAAGGACAACTACAATGGTCAAGGAACTGTAACTCAGTTTAGCTTGTTCTAATTGAAGAAGTACAAAATATTTTTGAAAAATTAACTATTTTTTAACATATATATAATGTCTTTAGTGTCCTTTTGTATGTCATATCCACTAAAATAATTTAAAATTTTAGCCACGCAACTAGAGGTGTTTAGTATTTGATTTCATGATTTCATCCGAAAAATCAATCATTCGAACCGAACAACCCGAAACCGAATTCAAATTTGGTTTGGTTTAGTTGGCAAAACTGAATTCTAATATGGTTTTTAGTTTTGTCTTTCAAACCAAAAATCGAATTAGAAAAAATATAATAAAATTAAATATATTATTATTAGTCCTTCAAATAAAATAATTATTAGATATATCATTATAATAAAAAATAATTATTAGTCCATCAAAGGAAGACAACTTTTTTCAAGGAAGTCTAATCTAACCCCGAATACTATGCACTTTGCAATGAGTCTAATGAGTAATGGTTTTCTTTTCTCTTGAATCTGAATGTGATGGGCTAGGGACATTATGTAATTTTGTAATGTGTTGCAAAAATAACACAAGTGACAACTTAAACAAGTTTGGTGGATGTTCAGTGACAAGAAAGGTGAAACTAATGTGTGGAATACAAGACTTCTTTCAAGTTCGAGTAACTAAGTATATATAATCTCACATTTTTAATGACATTATGTAATTTTATTAAAGTTTTAATCTTTGTTTTGGATGTTTTTTCAATGTTAAAATATTTAAACTTTGAATTTGATTATAATTTTAACATTTGCTTGATTTAACCGAAAATCAAACCAAACTAACCCAAAAACCAAACCGATGAACACCCCTACACACAACAATGAGGGTAATTCGAGAAGTTAATGATTAATTATTTTGGGACGGTAGAAGTATTATAGTATAACAAAAGTTAACATGTATCCACCCAAACAGTGACGAACTTGTCAACACACCCACCCAAACAGTGACGAACTTATTTTACCTAATTAAGCTGCATTCTCTTAGTTGGCTTCTTCTTCACGCACACATAGAAGGGTTAGTTGACTTGACTTGGAGTCTTGGTCTCGGTCTCGAACATCCTCCGACTTGCCAGCACCCTTTCGTCCACACAGGGCTAATTGTGTCAATTAATGTCACACTCGCACCACCCCTTGATATCAAGGGTCCAGATTCTCCTGGGTGCTTGGCCCGATTTCCTAGAATAGGGCTTCACCTAACATCTGAAGGATCTTGGAGACTCACCAAGTCCTTTGAAATGACGGGTAAACTATGATTTCAGAATAACTCGCCCAAATAGATAGATTTTCTTTTGGTCTCTTAAGTGAATTCAATGTGATCCTACTGTAACAGCTTTTGCACTTATTATTACAAGAAAATTTTCTTTTTTTTAAAAAAAAAAAGGGAAAAGAAAGAGTCACGCTCACCCTCTTGTTAGTTACACAAGTCTACAATATTCTACTATATAAGTATCCATCATCAACACACACACACACACACACACACACACTCTCTCTCTCTCTCTCTCTCTCTCTCAAGTATCCATAGAGAGCAGAATTCAAGAAACACAAAGTGGGAACAATGAGCCAATTCAGCCAACTCTACATGCCAAGGAAAGCCATCCAGATTCTACTCTCACTAGTCTCTGTGTTTTCCTTTGTTTTGGTCTCTTACTCAACTGTGTTTCTCCCTCTCTTCTCCACATTCTCCATGAAGCTTTTTAGCTACTCCAGCGAGAGAAACTACATATTCCTCCTCTGCAATGGAATTCTCGTTTTCATCATCAAAAACTCTGGCTTGATTGGCAAGTCCTCCCTAGTTACTGATCATATCAACTACAACCATGTCAAGGAAACCAGCAAAATCCATATTCACGTACCCAAGCCATCACAGATCAAACCAGTAGTACTAATTATTCAAGCTGATGAACCAGAAAGAAAACAAAATGCTCTATTGGTTTCAACTGCTTGTAATGAAAATGCTAATTCCAACAATGAAAACGAAGCAGAGCAGTTGCTTGATATTAATCAAGAAGATGACAACAACTACTGCAAAGACGACAACGATGAAGAAGGAAGAAATGAACTGAACAAGAGATGTGAGGAGTTTATAAGGAGGATGAAAGAAGATATCAAGACTCAGGCTAGACAAGTCGAGTGACAGATCCAGAAAAATATTTCAGTGGGATCACAAAATTTAACTATCACATAACAAGCTTAGAAATCACAATTTACCACTAGTTTCTACCTTATTGTTGCCGTTATGCGTGACTTAAAAAGGAAAAAAAAAATTGAGTGGGGTCACTATTCAAAAAATTATAGTTTTGTAAGCCAATTTTTTTTTTTTTTTTTGAGTGGGGTCACTTGCCCCTCCACCCTGAGCTGTGCATCCGCCGCCACTGGACAAGTCTGCTAATGATCCATTACTTTCAATAACTAGTCTCACTCAGTCTTTGTTTATTCATCTTCGTTAATATTTCTTCATCATCTCTCCCAATCTCTCTAACATTCTGCTCTAGTTTCAATTTTTTGCAATGTAATTGCTATGTAAAGAAACTGAGCTCTAGCTATAATGTTTTTAGACCCGTTATTGTTAATGGAAATCAATAATCTAGCTTTACTCTTTCTCAATTTTATTTCTTTATTTTTATCCTTTACGAAAATAAGAAAATGACCAATTATGCAAGTGATACTGAACATAAAGATCATGCGTAGCAGGCAAAGATTGCAAAATCCATCCTTTCATAGATCTTGTTTGTTTATATAAATGTGGAGGGGAACGAACATCTTTTAGATTGATATATTTATATAATTGAAAAATCCAAACTAAAATAAATTCTGTAAGAAACTAAATACGGTATTACTGGATATGCCAGTATCAATCACACTCCCATTGGCGTTCACTTAAGAGTATGAACTGGCAAATGACACTCATTGTACACAAATATGGCCATAATGGGTTGTTGGTATGAAAAATTATCCGACCAGATAAGCTTCCAATAATAGAAAGCCAACGCTCGTAATTTACATATGACCAGTCCGAGGTTAAATCTCAAAATACCGGTAATTTACCATCCAAGTATCTTCTTGAGTTACAAATTCAATTTTTAGCAAGTTGAAGAAAGAAAGGATATTGCTTTTGCGTTACCCATCATCATTTTTATCGGAAAGAGTATACAATATGTATAAATTGACATTTCCAATTTAATTTGAGATTGGGGAGGGGTGGGGGCGGTAAGGAGGGGATTGTAAGTTACCAAGAAATTGTTGTGAAACGACCATATCTTTGTAGGTTATACTTTGGTCTTGTTTTTTTAATTCATGTGATGATGAGATCGGAATCAGGATTGGGATTGAGATTGAGATTGAGATTGAGATTGTGATATTTATATATATATATATATATATATATATATATATATATATGATATCTGTTCAATCTCTTTGCAAAGAAATTGCTGGGCGAGCACATGCTTGACTTGGAGAGAGTCTTTTAAAAGATGACAAAATGAAATAACCTGAAGAAATAATCAAAGGGATATGCCCACTCTGTTCATAGACCAGCAGACCAGAAAGTGAAAGATTCAATACAATATTACCCAGTTCACATCACACAGAGAGAGAGAGAGAGAGAGAGAGAGAGAGAGAGAGAGAGAGAGAGAGAGAGAGAGAGAGAGGGTGATTTTCAAATTAGTTGTCCTTGACTCATTATTTTCCCAAATTCAATTACTCTGTGATTAACATTTGAGAGATAAATAGTATACTTTTGATTTTTTTTACATTAACTTAATTAAAATTTAATTGATGATTTACATAAATTTTATTTTTTTCTACAAAGTCATATAAGTTGTAATCCATAATATTCTTAGTAATTTTTAGAAAATAAGATTTTATTTCTGAAAATATAATTAAAGCATGTTAAATTTTTATTTAATTTAAAAATGAAAGGTGAACTCTGTCTTTTTGGAAGTAATTCACGACTTCATAGAATCATACGTCAAGTGTGACTTGAACTTTTCTTATGAAATACTCCGTCCGTTCCAGCCAAAGAGTTCATGTTTAAAAAGCCTAAATATTAAAGAATATATAAGTATCATTGAAATTAGTCATAATTACAAAAATAATTAAGCATATTTCACATGTTTATAACACATTTGAAGGATAAAGTTGAAAGTTCATGGAGAGTGAAGGCATAAGTTTAGAAAGTGAGTTTTTAAAATGAAACATCCAAAAATAGTATAGCGAACTCTTTGTCTAGAAGGAACGGATGAAGTAAATTTAGCGGAAATGCACACAAATTAATCAGAAGGAACAAACCATCAACCACACAAGAAATAATCCAAAACGACTTTTCCAAACATCCCTGTCCCTGTGCATATTTTGGATCCATTTGTGGATCTTAATTGAGTTTGCCCAATGCATTTTTGGGATGTGTGTACACATCTCCCCCCCCCCCCCTTTGACCGCTCAATCATCATTTTGATTGTTTCTTCATCTTAAAATAATTTTTTCATCATTGAAAAAAATCATATAAGAATACACAGAAAAATGTCCAATTTCCATGTAATGGGAGCAACGCCCCAAAATTCGATGATAATATGAGCCTATACATGAAAACGTACCAGAAATACTTGGATTCCAAAGAATATTGGTGAGTCGGCCAAAGAAAAGTTGTCTACAGAAACATTTCTTGATTCCAGCACACCGAATGCCAGATACCTGCTGAAAAGCACAAGCTAGAAGCAATTTGAATGTGCTCCAACTAAACCTTCTAGAATGAGAAATGGAAGGAATTACTCAGGCGAACTCCCCTCCCCTCCCCTCGTAGAACTTACTTTACGCGCTCTCCTAGCTCTTTCTCCTTTCTACCTATGACGAGATAAGCAGAATTTTCATATTAACCTCTCCAACCAACAAAGCCAAGAATAACTTATTCTTACTTGCTAATTATGCATTCCCTTATCTACCACAAACGAATTTGGTCACAAAAAACACCAACAGTTAAGAATTAATACTAATTTGTGAAAAATGTATAGGGATAAGATCTTAAAACACTATTTGTATTGGGAAGACAAACACGGCAAAGTCCTAGCTTATGGCGACAGGGTTCTATCACAAATCATCATTAGTTGCAGCACTAACTATGATTATTCAACTAATCATTGCAATTGTTAACTAGGTATATGGTCATGTTCTCGAGAATTATCTTCTCTATGAATCATACATACATTTCTTTACCAGGTTAACTATGCATAACGAATCAGAGGAGATACTACTACATCCCCGGTCCAAACAGGTTAAGCTTTTACAATCATCTGCTGTCAACGTAATGAACAGCCTCTAGTTTGTACACTATTCTTACAGTGTATATACCAAACAGTTGCATGACAATCAAATTGGAATTCAGCTTATAAATGTTCTATGGCTTCCAGAAAAAAAAAGCTTTTACCTGTTCAGATAAATTATGTAAATGCAACTCAAATTCCCAAAACATATGAATGGCAAAAAATGTAACCAGGACAAGGTTTCACTGAGCTAAGTAGGATTTCATTTGCAATGCAAATCAAACTCCTGTATGCTGGGTGAGATTATAAATTGTAGCAGGGAGTATATCTATATTGAAGGATTCAATCATAGCAAAGAGTTTTTCATTTGACTGGGTAGTTTTCCGAAATGGCAAGTCTCCATAATTTCATCTATAATCTGCATGAAAAGTACATGATTAGCCTAATCGAGGTTCTAATCTCATAACTTTTAGTCTCTCAATAAGCTTCTTGCAAATTCCTTTTTTAAAGAACTGCAAAAAGATACCAATACATCTAATGATGACACAGCAAGTAATTCTCCAAAATATGTGCAAAGATTTGACTGCCAAAGAGAAACATAAAGTACTACTCCCTTCCTCGTAAAAATATAAAATAAAATCATATTAGACAAGTCAAACTTTTCAAAATCGTATTTTTGTTTTTTTATATTCCTAAATTGCTCTAAAGTTTTAAAAAAAAATATTCTTTTCTGGATGATACGTTAGATGAATATCAAAGTAGAAAATATGATTCTCTTTTGGGGGATGGAGGGAGTATTAAGTATATACCAGTAAAAGGACATCTCGGATGCTGTTAGCAATACATTGTTGCCCTTGAGAGTGATCATTATAACATAACCGCTTATAAATATCCTTACTTGTTTTGTAACAATATGAAAGTAGTAAGCTATAAGAAAGGTGAAAATCTAGTTGGGTACCGTATTTTTCGGTTTTTGACAATGTAGGTCGCATACTTTTCTTTTAACACTTTATATAGCGTAAAGTAGTTTTTATTTACAATTAAGGAAAGAAATTTGACACCATTATTGAAAACCTAACAGGGTGTTTTAATGTAACAAAAAAACTTATCTAAAAAACCCAAAGTGACCCCAAATCCTAAACCCTAGACCCTAAACTCTAAACTCTAAGACCCTAAAGCTTAAAGCCTGATATTCTAAAATCCGAAATCCTAATTTTGGATTTTTTTTTTTGAACTTGACGGGAGTTTATTGGAACACTCCTTTAAGTTTTCGCTAACACCATCCCCCAACTGAAAATGAAAACTAAAGTACGCCGTATAAATTGTCGAAAAGTACACCCCCCACATTGTAAGAACACAACTTTTTGAAGTATTTATTCCTTATAGAAAGGGGAACTCTCTAAAATGGGGGAACCAAAAATTGGAAAAGGGAGTCTCCAAATGGACGTAGGAAGTAATAGTTTACTCGAGAAAAAAGTCCCAGAGACACCAATAGAAACAAATATCCACACTTAATAACAATACACTTCTACATTCAGAAAGAAAATTTAAGAATATATACCAAGAGGGAACCATATAACCAGTGCTCAATATTTGAAGGCAAGCCAGCCAGCAGAACTACTCTGTTCCCCATACATATAAGATGCAATTGCAAAATATAGCTGCGAATGAAATCAGCTGACCTAAAGAGAGTCTTCACTAAGAGATTATGTTTCCAGGTTAAGACCACACACACACACACACACACATATATATATATATATAGAGAGAGAGAGAGAGAGAATAGATAGTACGAGAAGTAGAGAGAAGCCCGATTACAGGCGTGGGCTTAGCCCGGACTAGATATGGACAATATTGGAGGTTCCATCCTAAAACCAATTGGTGTTAGGTGGAATAGCCCCTCAAGTCCATATACTAGTCAATGTTAGTTATGTAGCCGTTGTGGGGTAGTGGTCTTAGCACACCCCCTCACGTGCTACCCGGAGATTAGGTTAAGGGTTGAGCACGTACCTTGAAGAGAGAGAATAGATAGTATGAGAAGTAGAGAGAAGCCTTAGCGCGGGCGTGGGCTTAGCCCGAACGAGAATGGAATATAACGGAGGTTCCATCCTAAAACCAATTGGTGTTAGGTGGAGTAATACCTCAAGTCTATATACTAGTCAATGTTTAGTTATGTAGCTAGGGGCGGATGCACAGCCAAGGGTTGGGGGGCACGTGACCCCAGTAAAAAGAAAAAAAAAATTTACCTGGCAAAACGTTGTCGTTTTATATAGGGGCCCCACTCAATTTTTTTTCCCCTTCCTAAGTTACCGCACGGTCACAACGAGCCAAAACAAAAACAAAAAAACTAACGCACGCAGGAGAGTAGAATGAACAAAAATGCAAACCCCTTCTTCCTCCACTAAAAAATCTCCAAATTTTTGTCATTTTGATGTAGATTTTGGCAGAGAGCTTGAAAAAGACGTGAATTAAAGCTAGTTTTTCAAAAAAAAAAAAAAAAAAGGGGTTATGAACACTCTCTCTTCCCTCTTTATTTTATCCGAAATTAGGGCTTTTAATAGTTAAATTTTGTGACCAAATATTTTTCTGGATCCGCCACTATATGTAGCCAATGTGGGATAGTGGTCCCAACACACACACACATATATATTGTGCACATGTTTAATAGCTGCACAAAAAAAACAGTTGGTAAAGTAAACCAAAAGTGAGGTTTTCACTTACCATTTTCTTCTTCATCAACGATGCCAACTTTCCCTTTGCCCCTGAAGCCAAGAATACTTATACATTAATCAGTAACAAATTAAACTGAGGAATTGAAATTTAAGAAATAACAAAGATAGAAAAAGAGGGCCTTGAAAGTTAAAGACTTAGGTCATTCCAGAAGGCATGTGCCAGTAGCCTACCTTTTGAGGTCATTCCAGAAGGCATGTGCCAGTAGCCTACCTTTTGAGGTCATTACAGAAGGCAAGTGCCAGTAACTAACCTTTTACATCTTTTACACGAAGTGTTTGCTCTTATACTTGAAGCATAGTCAAATGCAACTTAGTAATGGTTAATTATTTTGGGAACGGAAAGATATAACCCAATCCATGTTGTGGTCAAAGTAATAAAAAAATGAAAACGCAAGATTTTCCCCATGCCATATTTGTTGCAGAAATAGTAGCACAAAAGAGGCAAAGGAAATTTCACCAACCAATTTACATGTTTATAGACACTTGTCAAAACCAAACTCAAGAAATATGAAACTGAATAGACAATACTCAACCAGAGAACTAGGACTGAGTGAAGAATACTGATTTTTTTTAAATTTTTTAATCTTTCACTGGTTCTATTTGCTTTACAAGTATGAAAGTAAGAGTTTAAATCATCTTCCAAGAACAAAACCTATGGTTCCAAATGTAGTTTCATTTACCAGTACCCAAAATAGCATAAACCTACGATTCACCGATACTGTTAGGTGCCAAATCCAAAGCAACTTCATCAAGGACGGGCATGGTTCGAACATGCTCAAGGAGCTGGGTTAATTCTCTATGGACATAATTGAAACGCTCCTTGGAGATAAATGATTCTGAATATAGGGCTGTAGTGAGAGAGTGAAATGCCTGAGAACACTCATCATTGCAGTCTTGAATTATTTGACCCTCAGAGAGAACTAAAGAACTATCCAGTCGCCACCGGAGAGAAAAATACTTTTCAGGGATTTGAAAGTAGTTCTTTACTACAAGTACTCGAATAGTATGTCTGCACAAAATGGCTGAATGTTCAAATTCCTTACAAGAGCAATGAACTTGCTCATCTTCTGGAATCCAAATTACTAGACACTCCCCTTCCAATTTCTTATAGTGCCTCACAAGGTATGAACTGTTAGCCATTTCTGTTATTGCATACTGCATTGATAGCACAATTTCGTGCTGTAAGGTATTAAAGGCATACGGTGAAAGAATAGTCCGTGCATGTTCTTCAAGAGGCAGGCATGTTTTGATGGGAAAATACAACAGCTTCTCTTTGTGCTGCTTTGCATTGTCAACGGCCATACTAACCTACAAAAATTAAAATGCAGAAATTTACATAATAATTCAGCAAATGATGGAAATTAAATGTAGAAGTTATAATCAACGACTCGAAAGTAACTAAACCTGCTCAAAGAAGGTCTTGAAACACGACTGTGGGCTCAAGATATTCTTCAAGAATGTATCCACAGACTTCAAGTACTCGACTGTCATTGCACGGGCTAGAAAGAAGCCTCTAATGTAGGAAAATGGCCAGAATGCGCGGTATGAAAATAACAGAGCTATGTGTTTATCTGAACCAAGTCCAAAACGAGCAACAAGATGATTCCACTGATGCTCAAAATCCTCTATGTTCTCCAGATGACACAACAAATCAAACTCAGATCTAAAATCTGCATATTGCAACCCTAGTGGCAAAGAGAACCAACTAGATAATTTAGACAGCACTTGCCATATACATATAACATGTTTAGTATTTGGCAACTCAGTTGCTATGGCATCTCGGAGCCCTGAATCTATGTCAGTTACAATTGTCTGAGGCCGATTCCCTCTCATGAATCGGACGAAGACCTGTTAAAAGAGAAGACAGCTATAAGCATATGTGTGAATTTAGATACAGAATAAATAAGCTCAAGGGTTTGCACCAGAAACCTGTAAGGCCCAAGAAAAAGACTGAGAGGTTTCATCTTGTAGCAGAACACACCCAAGCAAAACAGCCTTCCCATGATTATCAATGCCAAACCACACTCCAAGGAGCATATTATAGGTGATGGAGCGATACGTGGTTTCAAAAGTAACCACATCACCAAATAGTGAAAATGCACGAACAGACTCCCCATATGCCCAAGCAATGTTCTCAACTTTACCATTTTCATCGGTTGTAAAATTATAGACAAAACCCCCATTCCTCTGTGCTATAACCCTGCAAGCCTCAAGAAGTGCTAACATATCATTTTCTCTTTTTTCTGTGAGCAAAGCATCATTTTCTTGAACAGTTTTCTTACACGTCCTAACAAAATTCCTAACATCCTTCTCTATAAAGGGTAATTGTCCGGGTTGAACACCTTTTTCTAATTCCAGCACCTTGACTATCCGATTGACAGGAAACCCAGCTTTGGTGAGTAAGAGAATGCGTTCTTGATCAGCCTCTTGTATTTTTCTATAAGCCGGAAGCAGCCTTACCTGATCATCTTCCAACAATTCATGGTTGTGGACATTGCTGAATTGAGAAACATACCACTGCGATGTGCCATCAACTATCTCCTTTGTCAAG
This sequence comes from Platycodon grandiflorus, assembly GCA_016624345.1. Lineage (NCBI taxonomy): Eukaryota > Viridiplantae > Streptophyta > Magnoliopsida > Asterales > Campanulaceae > Platycodon > Platycodon grandiflorus. The sequence continues at coordinate 56,796,911 of CM028363.1, forward strand.
TACAATTTTGCATCGCATCCACACCTAACTGATTTCCTGTCCCTGGGGTGCTCCACGTTGGCCTTTTTTCTAGGTTGATTGAACCCAGACCGATAACAAACAAAATCTCTTCTATAGACCCCTAAATTTTGGCTTTCAGTCGAGCGCGCCTTCCTGATTGAAAACCCATTCTTTCGAGCAAAGTTGCTATAGTACTCAAAAGCTTCCTCATCGCTTTTGAATATCTGACCTACATATGGAGTGAAAACAACATCTGAAGATGAAGATGGCACTGCTTCACTCTTTAACAATTCAGAACCAACTGATGCCTGGTCATCTCCTTCGTATTTGATATAGCATTTCCAATCGCCACAAGGGCATTGCTGGCGTCGAATCCATATGTTGTTTAATGGCTTTGACGCCATCACCCGCAAACAAAGTAACAAAACCCGCTAGCTTCCAAATGCAACGGTATTCAAGCCAAACCCTTTGTTCCAAACAAGGAAATAGAGTGAATCCCCTTGATACATTAAAACTAAATTACCATATACATAGTGAATTACTACCTATATGAAAAGAGAAAATATAGTCAAACAACATAATTTCTAGATTACTTCACTAGTTTTGGTATCAACATTTGTTACTATAGGGATTCAAATGGAAACAAAGAAAAGGCAAAAATCAAACATACAACGCATACTCACTAGATATCAGAAATAAAAAACGACGCCAAACAGAAGAAAGAACAAAAAGATTACAGCTTTGCTCTTGATTGAGACAAACAGAAAGAGTAAAAATCATAATTGGGCATTAATATATTCCAAAATTGGGAATCAATAAGTGGATGAAGAGCTTAACTGTAGTTAACAGAATTTCCAAGTAACCAATTTATCGTATTCTTACCAACCAATGTAGATTTTTCAATATGAAAATGAAGCATTTGGGAAATGAATTTGACACTAAAAGAAGAACTCAAGTCTACAGAATTAGATAAATCAAAGTAGATTTTGGGTCAAACAAGAGATTAAAGTATGAAATTAAGTACCTGGAAAGGATAACTGCAGGGATGTAGGAGATGGGAGTCATAAACCCGCGGAAGAACCCTTTTGTCTTTGATTCCTTGCATGTTGGGTTCCTCGGAGGAGTCCAATCTTTCGGAATAATTTCCGTTAACAGGTCGAATGTTGTTGTTACATAGGAACATGAAAGTCAATATCTGGCTATTTCGTACCAGGCCTTTCCATGGATCTGCTTAAGTTGGGCCGTTACACATTTTATTTTAGAGTCGGCCCAACGTCTAACTTAGCCTTCATTTAAAAGGGTCGGCAAAAAAACCGGGGTTTCTTCAAAAACGGCCTGGTCAAACCCCTTGAGATCTTATTTGGCCTAACTTATTTGAAAACAACTTATATGGCCTTTTTTCTGTGAAATGACTATATTACCCTTATAGCTTCACTTCAACACTTCACTCAGCCTCAGTAGGAAATGTCCATAATGCCCTTTCCTGTCCCTTCAACCAATAAGGCCTCAATAGCTCTCTCTCTCTCTCTCACTGTCTCTCTCTCTCTCTCTCTCTCTCTCTCTCTCTCTAAAATTGAATCCCTAAAATTCCAAGCATCGACCGTTCAAAACTCATCGTTTGTCCGTACGTGTGAGTAATTTCTTCTTTTAATTCAGGTTTGTCTTTCGCCTCGCCCCTTCATTATGTTAATTCATTTCAATCTTGGAATATTCGATCGGGTGACGCATTTCGTATTGAAACTATTGAAACGAGGTAGAGGTGTCGTTTATCAGTCATTAAACATCAATTGAATAATCGTTTAAACGGATCTTATCGGACGTTTAAACGAGTAGTAAACGATTGTTAAATTGCATAAACAGACTTCGTTTAAAATTTTAAACAGCTTATCGCACGTTTAAACGAGTGTTAAACGACTGTTAATTTGTATAAACAGACGTCGTTTAAAATTTTAATTGATCTTTACTAGTCGTTTAATAGACACCATATTAACTAACTTAACGATAAACGACAAAGCTAATGTTGTTTAAACGACAAATGCAGTATGAGTTCTAAATCGCGATGCATGATTTCTGAAGCGCGATGAATTATTTCGCATCGCGATGAATCACATCTGCAGCGATGAATTATTTCGCATCGCGATGAATCACATCTGCGCGATTGAATTACTCGGGATGACTACACACAAGTCTTGTACTTTTGTAATTTTTGAATGAAATTTGAATTACGAAGGTGGTTGTGGTGTAATGAATGGTAAATTTACTAAATTTTCATAATTTTAAGTCAAGTGTACATGTAATTTTTGTAAAGAATCGCGATGCAAGGTTTCAATTTGTTATTTCCATTTTAATATAATATAATGAAACGCAATCTTATTTTACAATTTTGCTATGCATTGCGAGATGTCTTCCCCTTATTGGACTACCATTTGTTATTTTGGACATTTTGTTGAGGATGAAAGCAAAGTATGGTCCTGGAGATTCGGTGGCGGCCCGACGGCCGTAGGATTTCCACTAAGTATAGACACTTCATACGAAGAGTTATATCTTTGCGACGAAATATTTGCAAAGTTGATGATATAGAGATTGGTTTTCTTAGTCCGGAAATCCATGTTTTCAAGTTCTGTCCGGATTACTTCAAATGACCATGTCAAATGGTGCTTCAATTTTAATAAACAAGGGTATTATGCTCCCATTTGTATTACCATTTTGAGCCAAGAAGTAAATAATGGAGTTGGTGGTGGTCTTTGAAATGGAACAGGAAGAAAATAATGGAGTTGGTGGTGGTCTTTGAAATGGAACCGGAAGAAAATAATGGAGTTGGTGGTGGTCTTTGAAATGGAACCGGAAGAAAATAATGGAGTTGGTGGTGGTCTTTGAAATGGAATCGGAAGAAAATAATAGAGTTGGTGGGGGCCGATCAAAATGCGAATGGCTTCAATACACCGCGGAGATATGATTTTAGTCAAGAAAATAACTTCACAAATGAGCATCTTATTTCTTCGTTGGAAGTACATCGCGATTGGTACCCATAGACTTTGATTTGAAGGTTGACCAAGTATTCAATAACAAGAGAGCTTCGGAAGTGTGCACATGATCGCATTGCATTACAACTTCCAATTCAAAACAAAAAATCGAACAAGAGTGTGTACACGGTTGTGTGTGTCGATGATAATTGCACATGGCGTTTGCGAGCAACAAAGTACTCGGAATGTGATTATTTTCGGGTTCGAAAATATACGGTGATCATACTTGCCCTTTAAATATGTCCACTGCGATCACGGACAAGCAACATCGTGGATTATTGGAAAGCATATCTCGCCAAGGTTCGAGGACCGCAACACAACCTATAGACCTGCAGACATCATGAATGACGTTCGTCGAGACTTTGGGGTGCAACTAAGTTATCAAAAAGCGAGGAGGTGTAGAGAATCGGCTTTAACACGGATAAGGGGTTCACACGAGGATAGTTACACTAAGTTGGCCGCATATGCCCATAACTTGACATTGGCTAATCCAGAAGCTGTCTACTTTTAGAGCGTGACAAAAACCGCTTCAAGTATTTTTTTGGCTTACGGTCCTTGCATTTATGGATTTCACCATGCAATACGTCCATAGTTGTTGTCGATGGAACATTCCTTACCGAAAGATATAAAGGTACGTTGATTATCGCTACCGTCGGGATGGAAATATGCGATATATCCTCTTGCGTGGGCCATTGTTGATTCGAGAATGATGCTTCGTGGCTTTGGTTTTTACTAAGTTGAAAGTAGTAACAGTGACGATGATGGACTTGTTGTGATATCGACCGACATAAAAGTCTTATTAGTGCTTTCGAATTGTTTTTCAAAATGCACGTCATGCGCATTGTATCTATCATATAAAAGGCAACTTAAGGATGTAACTCGAAAGGCGAGACTATCTCACTTTTTAAGAGAGCGGAGAGGCTTATACCACCGATGAGTTTCGAAAGCATATGTCCCAAATTGAGAAAAGACGAGAAGGGGTGGAAGTATCTTAGCGAAACAAATTTCGAAACCGGGCCGGTCACATTTCAAAGGAGACCGTTACAATATCATGACCTCAAACAATGCGAGTCTCGAACTCGGTGTTTAGAAAAGCCCGACAGACTCCTATACTTGCCTTGTTTGATAGTGTCGGGAAAAAGTTACGAGCTTGGTTTTCGAGAGACGTGAGGACGCACAACGTTGTGGAACCCAATTAACCCCACAATGGAAGAAAAATTACGCAAGTCGGTGAATTGTCCAAGAAGTTCACGGTGAACCCATTGATGCGTACAACTATGTGGTGAGGAGCGGTACCAAGAACTTCATTGTTAATTTTGATGTGAGTACTTGCACTTGCGAAAATTTCAATTAGACCACATACCATGCGAGCATGTAATAGCGGCAAAACAGAAAAGTTTTTCGGTCTACCCGATGTGCTCAACATTTTATTCCACGAGTGTTGGAGATTGGCATATGCCGGAACAATCTTCCGGTGCCAAATGAAGATGAATGGGACATTCCGACAATATTAAAGAAATGACGATCTTGCCACCTTTAGTCCGACCACGAGGTGGACGTCGTAGAACAGCGAGGATACCGTCAAGCTGGAGAGTTTCCATCGAGACAAAAATGCGTAGGTGCCAAAAGTAGGGCACAACAGATCGTCTGTCGTGATCAAACACCTATGAGCGATAGGCAATCACATATTTAGTAAGCTTTTGAATTTAATTCAAGAATTCAGCGTATTGATTCTATTGAATTTAGTTTGGATTGTTTTTGTATTTAAATTTAGTAATTGTGTATTTTAACACGGACTCTCAAATTGAATAAAAGCATTTCATAATTTTTCAAATAATGTAGAAGAAATACACACTGTTGTCCGAGTTTCCTTCGTCGTTTTGGCCATTTTTGTTGTTTGTGTATTCGGTTCGTGGAGAAATTTTTCAAGTTCTTTGGTGTAGACAATGGAAGTGAGATGAAATTTTTTTGTGTGCGACAATGGAAGTGAGATGAAACGTTACGTTTTTGTGTTTCGCGCTTGTTTTATTTATGGCTTAAATTAGTTTGTAGTTTGGTTCATCGCATTTTTAAAATTTCCCAATCGCGATGATTAATAAATACATCGCGATCCAAACATATGTGCATCGCGATGTGAACATATACATCGCGATCCAAACATATGTGCATCGCGATGTGAACATTTGTGCATCGCGATTCATTCAAGAGATAAATCAAAATCAATTCTTGAAATATTAGTTTTTAAGTTGTATTAAGTACATATTCATATTTTTGAAAAAAAAAAAGATAAACTTCACGTGGGCATCGCGATGCATGCCCATTAGAAATGATTAAAACTAATGTTTTTATTTCACTTGTTGTTTGTATTAAGGACATATTTGTAGTTTTGACTAAAAAGATAAACTTAAAACTGAATCGCGATGCACGGTTTGCACATCGCGTTGCTAACATATGTACATCGCGATTCAAATTAATTTGCATCGCGATGCACTCATTAGATAAATCAAAATCAATTTACTGAAATATTAGTTTTTAAGTTGTATTAAGTACATATTCATATTTTTGAAAAAAAAACAGAAAAACTTCACATGGGCATCGCGATGCATGCCCATTAGAAACGATTAAAACTAATGTTTTTATTTCACTTGTTGTTTGTATTAAGGACATTTGTAGTTTTGACTAAAAAGTGAACTTCACCATGCATCGCGATCAACGTTTTGTACATCGCGATGCTATTATTTGTGCATCGCGATACAAATAATTGTGCATCGCGATGCACTCAATAGATAAATCAAAATCAATTTACTGAAATATTAGTTTTAAGTTGTATTAAGTACATATTCATATTTTTGAAAAAAAAAAACAGATAAACTTCACATGGGCATCGCGATGCATGCCCATTAGAAATGATTAAAACTAATGTTTTTATTTCACTTGTTGTTTGTGTTAAGGACATATTTGTAGTTTTGACTAAAAAGATAAACTTTAAACTGAATCGCGATGCACGGTTCGCACATCGCGTTGCTAACATTTGTGCATCGCGATTCAAATAATTTTGCATCGCGATGCACTCATTAGATAAATCAAAATCAATTTTGAAATATTAGTTTGTAAGTTGTATTAAGTACATATTCATATTTTTGAAAAAAAAAAGAAAAACTTCACATGGGCATCGCGATGCATGGCCATTTGAAATGATTAAAACTAATGTTTTTATTTCACTTGTTGTTTGTATTAAGGACATATTTGTAGTTTTGACTAAAAGATAAACTTCACGCATCGCGATGCACGTTGTGTACATCGCGATTCTAACGTGTCGCTTCGCGATGCAACCATCTTTTTCGGACATCGCTATGCAGAAATATTTCTCGTTTATTCTATCCATTTAGACGGTTAGTTTAAAATATGTGTTTAATATGCTCATTTATTTCCCCGTTTCCCAAAGTGTAATTCCAAAGCCCAAAGGAGACTGTTCGGCCAACCAACCGGTAGGAATTTTAATATAAATTAAAACAACCCATTAATATCAACCATTCATTTCCACACGAAATTACGAATACATCACAAGCAAATATTTCCATGGCCGATTACTACACCAAACAACAACAACGGTAACAACATGGATAGATATTCTGTCCAAATGAAGAAAGAACATGATGCAATTCATGGTGAAGCGTTGAATTGATCAAAAGATTGATTCCAACATTCGATGAAGCGATGCTCACTTTCCCATTTCGCACCCAACTCCCTTTTCGAATGAATGATGCATTGAATGAGGCAAAGGCGGTACCTGTGCTCATTGACCTTGAAGGATCCACTTGTTCAAGTGTCAATAACTATGTTTAGGTTATTTTCGTTTTTTTTTTCTGTTTATTTTTTGTACTTCTTTTGACCTTGTATGATGCATTTCTTTTTTGTTATTTGACTTTATAATATATAAAAGCTTTGTTGAATATTTATTTACCCATTTATGTTATTTGGCTTTATTTGGATGGATGTAACATCGGCTATATTAAATATAGGTTCGACAAAACTATATATGTTGTAATTGCTTAAAATAAGTTAATAACTCAGAACAGAATAATACATAATAAACGTTTAAACTTTACCGTTTAAACAAAAAATAACTCAGAACAGATTCAACAGAATACATAATAAACGTTTAAACTTATACCGTTTAAGCAAAAAATAACTCAGAACATATTAAACGATTTGTCGTTTAAACGCAAATATGTTCGTTTAAACATCGAAAAACTATAAGTTGTGAATTACATGAGGAATTAGATCCTAGATATTTGGTCTTCCCCCCTTCTATTACAAGAGGTCTCTTCCTGCCTCTGTAATCAACGAGGCCATAACTAAGCTCTCGATTGATTGGTGACCCAGGCTCTATGATCGCGTCTCACGTGAAGTGTACTGGCCTTGCGGCGTCGTCCACAATACCTGCACACCTGGCGATGACGGAAGTCATGATGGCTCGCAAGATACTTCTTGCGCTCCTGAGGTCGCCATAAGATACTTCTTGCGTTCCTGGAACGGGCAGATCTTGGAACAGGCATATGTCCATTTGACATAATGCCATGGGAAGGAAAAATATTTATTATGCGGGACATTTAGGTTATCTTAAGGGTTTGTGGTATGGAAGGAATGTAGTGTAAAGCCTGAATGAGAGTTGAGTTCATTAAATAGATATTTTTGTCGTTTAAAAAACGATTGATGTTTGAACGATTAGGTGGCCGTTTAAACGTACATTTAAGACATGTCGCAAAAAGATTGTTTAGAAGATCTTTGAAAAGACGGTCCATGAACGCTTTTGAAAATATAAAAAGTTGATGTTTGCACGGCGACCTAGACCTAATTGACGACTAGTTGACAAGATGTACCTTTTTTAAATTAATAATTGTAAAATATGAAAACACAATTTCAAATGAATTGTCGTTTACACGTATTAATTATTTAAACGTTTATACGTTTAAACGTGTCCGTTTAACGGACACGTTTAAACGACACGTTTAAACGTACATTTAAAAACATGATTAAAAAGTCATTGAGATTCCAAAAAACTGTTCATACTCCATGTATATATTCGAGATCTTGTAGTCGTTTACAAGCGATTCATTCTCAAACATTCATTTTCTAAAATCTTATTCCCTCATCACGATATTTCTATGGCCGATTCCTACAACTACATGGAGAATGAACGTAATGCAATACGGCGAAGTAGTTGTGTTGATGAAACGATTGATCGATTGGTTTGGTGAAGCTGCGATCCGTGAATGTATTGTGCACCCAAATCCCCTGATAAAAATGTATGATGCATTTCTTCAAGCAAAAGAGACTGTACCTGTTATTGAGATTGAAGAATCAAGCTGTTCTAGTAATGATGTATAGGTTATTTTCCTCTTTTTTTTTTTTTCTATTTCTTTGTACTTCTTCATTATTTGACTTTATAATATATAAAATTATAAAAATATAAGCTTTGTTGAATATTATTTCTTTGGATGGATGTTAAACGGATATATGTTTGAATCGCAATTCACGAATGTTTGCATCGCGATTAACGAATGTTTGCATCGCGATTCAATATGTTGAAATCGCGATGCACTAATGTTTGCATCGCGATTAAGATGAACTTATTAATCATCGCGTTTGGGAAATTTTAAAAATGCGATGAACCAAGCTGTTCTAGTAATGATGTATAGGTTATTTTCCTCTTTTTTTTTTTCTATTTCTTTGTACTTCTTCTGTTATTTGACTTTATAATATATAAAATTATAAAAATATAAGCTTTGTTGAATATTATTTCTTTGGATGGATGTTAAACGGATATATGTTTGAATCGCGATTCACGAATGTTTGCATCGCGATTAACGAATGTTTGCATCGCGATTCACGATGTTGACATCGCGATGCGCTAATGTTTGCATCGCGATTAAGATGAACTTATTAATCATCGCGTTTGGGAAATTTTAAAAATGCGATGAACCAAGCTGTTCTAGTAATGATGTATAGGTTATTTTCCTCTTTTTTTTTCCTATTTCTTTGTACTTCTTCTGTTATTTGACTTTATAATATATAAAATTATAAAAATATAAGCTTTGTTGAATATTATTTCTTTGGATGGATGTTAAACGGATATATGAAACGTACATTTAAAAAAACATGACTGTTGTCTGTTGAGATACCTTTACGTTTCAAGTCGTTTAAACTTATACCGTTTTGGAAAATAAACGTTTAAACGACCTGAAAAGTATGGTTTCCGTTTAAACGTCAAGGTATCCGTTTAAACGTACATTTGAAAAAACTAGGCGTCAACGTTTCCCAAAGAAGACTGTTGAGGTTCTCGAAGAATCAAGCTTTCAATGCATCCTGTGACTGTCAAACATCCTGTTTAAAAAGTTAATACATCCTGTGACTGTCAAACTTGTCGGCCATGCTTAAACCACTTTGTATTTATTTTCAACTAGCACATTCATGAACCTCAAGCTGTAGGACAACTTTGTCCTGTATATCAACGGTCCAATCTTCATTTCTCTTTTATTTAAGGAAGTTCTTATTCAAATCCTTACAATACAATCCTCTCGAAAACTTTCAAAACCTCCAAAGATAAACATAGTCCTATACATCGATCTTTTCACGGTCCAAAACTTTCAAAAACCTTCTACTCTTCTTCACCTTCTTCTCGTCTTTCTTTCAAGATGACCAAGCTCGTCCCGCAAAATATTCTTGGATTTCATGGCATTATGTCAAATGGACATATGTTAGCCTATACATCTGGCCGTTTCAGGAACGCAAGAAGTATCTTGTGGTGATGTCAAAAGAGCAAAAATATTCTTACGTACTCTGGCTTCTGTCTTCTCTCCTCCAGTTGTCACACATGATAATGGCGTGTCATCTATTACTGTAGGAGTTGAAGCAAATGGCATTATATATAAAGATACTCGGCTGGATCTCCCTGATGGTGGTAATAGAAGTCTAGAAAAGGAGGATGAGTATATATTTACCATCTAAGGGGGCGAGCTCACACTCTATGAAGCCCCAACTCTACCAGGGCCACCCCTAAGGACGGGGCCTACAAACTTGATCGGGAGAAAAGATGTCTATATTTACCATCTTGTTGCCGAACTAAGAGTAGATGTAGAATCGGGATGCAAAGTGTACATGTTATTTTTGTATGAAATTTGAATTCTGGAAGGTGGTTGTGGTGTAATGAACGGTAAATTTACTAAATTTTCATAATTTTAAGTCAAGTGTACATGTAATTTTTGTAAAGAATCGGGATGCAAGGTCTCGAATCGCGATTAATGTCGTTATGAATCGCGATGAATCACATCTGCATCGCGATTGATGAATGTTTGCATCACGATTGATGAATGTTTGCATCGCGATGAATCACCTTTTTTGAATCAATGACATGTCAAGATCCCAAAAAATAGAACATAATATATTAACTATAAACAACTAACTACAGATCTAATTATAAACAAATTATATTACAGGTCTTTAAGAGGGCCTACAAACTTGATCAGGAGAAAAGATGTCTATATTTACCATCTTGTTGCCAGAACTAAGAGTAGATGTAGAAGTAGGACTAGATCAGTTGTTGCAATTTGCCTAGTTTAGGTTAATAATAATGACATTTCGTTTAAACCACATTTCCTTATGGCAACATCAACTGTCCTTTCCTATCATTTGTAAGCACATAAACAAAATAGGCATTTACAATACATAAAACAAAAACAATTCCCATGTACATCTTCTTCCAAGCATTTTGTTTTTTAGCATTCTCAACTCAAGCTCAAGCCTTTCAATTTCTTTTTTAGAGATAAATTTCTCGTTCTTTCTTGGACAAATTCACTTCCATCTTCGAAATTTTCATTTGCAAATCATGTACCTCATCTTTATGTTCGTTGATTACCTCAATCGCTTTCTTAGGAAACGATCAACCCATTCAAAGTACCCACAATTCTTTTGGGGGTCCTACAAATAATTGGACAATTGAACATATCGTTAATATTATAATCCCTTTTCTTGCATAAATGATAAAATAAAAGTCGATTACCTTGTAATTTGGACATCCATTAAACCTCATTCCTGGGTGTTTTGGTCAATGACGTCCATTCGGAGCTCTCAAGCCACATCTACAAAATTTATTACGAGATTTCTTTGCTTTGTGTTCAACCGAGCCAATCGTTGAAGATGAAGCCATGAATTGTTCCAAATATATATATATATATATATATATATATATATAGAGAGAGAGAGAGAGAGAAAGAAAGATTTAAGAGAGAGAGGAGAGAATAAGAGAGATAGAATAAAGAAGGATTATATAATATATATTAATATACAAAAACCTAATTTCCCGCCAAAGGAACTCAAATAAAATTCAGAAGATATAATATACAGTTGTGTCGTTTAAAGGTTTATGGTGTCGTTTAAAAGTCTATTTCCACAACAATATTTTCTTATCCAGTGTATTCATTAAAATTTAATCAAAATTAATCATGATTAAAATTCAGAAGATATAATATACAGTTATGTCGTTTAAACGTTTATGGTGTCGTTGTGTTTCGTTAAGACATGTCGTTGTGTTTCGCTAGGTTAAAACATGTCGTTGTGTTTCGTTAAGACATGTCGTTGTGTTTCGCTAGGTTAAAACATGTCGTTGTGTTTCGTTAAGACACATCGTTGTGTTTCGCTAGGTTAAAACATGTCGTTGTGTTTCGTTAAGACACATCGTTGTGTTTCGCTAGGTTAAAACATGTCGTTGTGTTTCGTTAAGACATGTCGTTGTGTTTCGCTAGGTTAAAACATGTCGTTGTGTTTCGTTAAGACACGTCGTTGTGTTTCGCTAGGTTAAAACATGTCGTTGTGTTTCGTTAAGACATGTCGTTGTGTTTCGCTAGGTTAAAACATGTCGTTGTGTTTCGTTAAGACACATCGTTGTGTTTCGCTAGGTTAAAACATGTCGTTGTGTTTCGTTAAGACATGTCGTTGTGTTTCGCTAGGTTAAAACATGTCGTTGTGTTTCGTTAAGACACGTCGTTGTGTTTCGCTAGGTTAAAACATGTCGTTGTGTTTCGTTAAGACATGTCGTTGTGTTTCGCTAGGTTAAAACATGTCGTTGTGTTTCGTTAAGACATGTCGTTGTGTTTCGCTAGGTTAAAACATGTCGTTGTGTTTCGTTAAGACACATCGTTGTGTTTCGCTAGGTTAAAACATGACGGAGTTAACGGAAAAATACTAACGATGAAAAGAATTTGTTAAAGGACTAATGGTAGAATCAATCATAGTCAAAGGACTAGTAATGTCATTATCCCTTTAAACTTCTAAACGATTAAATAAAAAAAAATTAAATGATCATTTATTAAACGTTTAAATATATTGCTCGATTGAAACAACTAATTTTTATAGCATTTAAACATCTAATAAAAATATTTTGAAAGAAGTTTTATAAAAATATTCAGCGTTTTTTTATAAATCTTCTTTCTAAATATTGTTTAAACGTTATACGAAACGTTTAAACGTTAATTTCCGCCAAAAATTATGACTTTTATTTCCCGAAAGGAATTCAATAAAATGCGAAATAATTAAACAAAAATATATAGAACGTTTAAACGTTCGTTGTGTTTCGTTTAACCGATAATTTACGTTTGGCGAACATTCCCTTTGGGTTTTGGGATTACACTTTGGGAAACGGGGAAATAAATGAGCATATTAAACACATATTTTAAACTAACCGTTTAAATTGATAGAATAAACGAGTAGATTAAACGGTTATTTTTAAACTATTCCACTTAAACCCATTTGAAGTTTATCTTTTTAAGGTCATTATTGGAATTTCACTTACCCTCTCTTTGGCTATTACCAAAACATTACCAAAACGATTAACAAGAGAGAGACGCACGATTAACTTTACCAAAACGGAGGACCTTCTTTGTCGACCTAGGGTTTGTCTTTCATCACGATCGTTGATTGGCATAATCAAGCAAAAGGAAATGGGGACATTGTGGAGTATTCGACAAAGAGGCAGTAATCGACCCGGATGAGCTTTCTTGTAAGTATTCCATCGAACTTTTACCATGTATCGAATATTCAAAAATATCCTCTGTTTTTCCCAAAAAAGTGAAGATTCTCGTAAAAGTGCTTAGTTATTTGCCAATTATTGTTATTGTCGGTCTTTGAGGATGCATTTGGGAAAAAGAATTGGTCGTGTGTCTTTGTGTGGTCCAATTTGCATATATTTGTTTATGGTAGTCTTTGTGTGGTCCCTATGTAGTGTCATTATCGGTGTGTTTTTTCTTGTGTCTTTGTGTGGTCCAAGTATATTCGAATTGAATATATATATATATATATATATACATGTACAGTGGGTTTTTTTCTTGTTTGGCCCCTTTGGGGTTTGTTTATAATGATTCTAAGATGTAATTTACATTTTTCGGTTGAAAATTCCATGTTTTTACATTGAAGATTCACATGGGGCTACATTGAATCCAATCGAGAGGGTTTATAAGGAGGGTTATATTGACTTTGTTGATTGTGTGGATGGGGAAAAACTATCAGTAATGGATATTAATAGCATGCTTAAAAAGTTGGGGTATGTTGATGAAGAGGATGACATCATGTTCTATCACTATTTACAGCCTGGTTGTGATTTGAGCAATGGCTTGAAACCATTAGGGGGAGATAAGGATGTGATTGAATTGATTAAGTATGTGAAGCACCACAAAGTGATTGATATGTACATTGAACATAGATACTCTGTGATTGATTCATTTGTTGATAATGTATTTGCATCTGGGTCAAGTTCTGTGGTAATTGAAGACCTAGATGATCAACAAGCTATGCAACTGACAACCAGTAGAAGAGGGTCTTTGAGACATAGGGTTAGTGGCAATGTGAAACTTATTAAACATATTGAGCATGATACTGATAATGATTTGGATACTAATGCTGATAGGGTTAATGAGGTAGGTGATGGACCAATTAATTTGGATCATGATGCTGGGGTTAATGTGCCAGGTAATGGGCCATTTGATTTTGAATTAGATAATGTTGCTGGGGTGAATGAGCCAGATGATGATGATGATGATGATGATGATGATGCTGATGCTGAGGAAGATGAAGAAGATGATGAGGAGCCTGTTTTTCAGCCCAGTGTTGGCAGCAAAGTTCAAATTCCTGTGTACAAGAAGGGTAAAAACAGAGTTGTTGATTCAGATTCAGATTCAGACTATGTAGGGTCTGAGTATGCTGACTCAGATGAACTAAGGAGCTTATCAAGCTCAGATGATGAGGAAGAGTTTATTGCCAGGAAAAGGGATTGTTATCCTGACTTTCATATTGTTATTGATTTAAATGATCCAAAATTTGAGATTGGGATGAAGTTCAGTACAGCTCAAGATGTTAGGGAAGCAATAAAGAATTATTCAATTGTGAATAGAAGGAGACTAAAATTTCTGAAGAATGACAAGGTCAGAATTAGGGTTAGATGCATAGGAAATGCTGCATGTCCTTGGCTTTTGTTGGTTTCTTATAATCAAGACTCATGTCAGTGGGTAGTTGCAACATATAGGGATGAACATATGTGTAATTACAGCCACAAGATTAAGTATGCAACATCAAAATGGGTGGCCAAGCAGTACATGGAAACTATAAGAGGTAATCCAAGCTGGCCAGTGGAGTCTTTGAGAACAACAGTGAGAACTGATCATCAACTTGATATCTCTAGGAAGCAAGCATATAGGGCCAAAAAAGAAGCAATGAACTTGGTCTTTGGGACTCACTCTGAACAGTTGAGAAAAAGAGGAACTGAAGAGAGGCCAAGGTCACATATGGGTGCAACTAAGTTGGGAAGAAGGAGTATAAAATTGAGATGCAATAGGTGTGGACATGATGGACATAATATTAGAAGATGCACAAAGGAAGGAGGAATTGGTTGCCAACCAAAGCCAAAAGAGAAAAAGAAGAGCATTGTTGAAGGAAACCAACGGGTAAGAAAACTATGTTTTCGATTTTTTGCTTCATTTTTTTGTTTTTGGTTTGGAATTGTTTTGCAACAATTTTTCACTATTTATCTTATACGGTGGAGCCAAGCGGCGAAAGAAGAGCATTGTTGAAGGCACATCACAGCCTACTCAAGGCACATCACAACCAGATGTGTCAACAAGCCAGAGAGCAGCAAATGAAAAGGCCAAAAGTAGAAAAGGGTCAAAACACCTATGTTAATATTTAGTGTAGTTGGGAATGATGTATTGAAAAGTTGTCAATTTGAACATTGTGTTGGATTCTCGTATTTTGGGGTTGATGAAAAATGACTATGTATTATGGGGTTATTCGGGGTATGGGAATGATGTCGGCCGTGGGAATGAACATATGTATTTTGGGGTTGATGTAGTTTGCACATGGTAGTTTTTGAACATATGTATTTTGGGGTTAATGAATGCAAAATGACTGTATTCTGGGGTTATTCTGTGTTCATACACTCTGTTTTTTTTATTGTTACTCTGTTTTTCTTTTCAATTTATTATATCAGTTTATTGCAACAATGTCCAACAAATTCTGTGTTCATACACTCTGGGGTTATTCAGTCCATGATGTCTTCATTACAGTTGACCTACCACACCTACATCGATCTCCCATGGCCGCGACTCTCTTTCTCTCTTTATCGATCGCTTTGGCCAGTGTGGGGTAGTTAGGTTTTAATGGGGAGAAGGCGGGAGGGAGGGATTCGCGCCAATTACAATTTTGGAATTCTTCACTGGTCAGAGAGGGTAAGTGAAATTCCAATAATGACCTTAAACAAAGTCAAGGGACTTCCAATGTCATTATCCCTAAAAACTAATATTTCAGTAAATATGAATATGTTCGAATCGCGATGTACGTATGTTTGCATCGCGATTTACTAATTTTTGCATCGCGATTTACTAATGTTTGCATCGCGATTAAAGAATGTTTGAATCGCGATTCACGAGGTTGACATCGCGATGCACTAAGTTTTGCATCGCGATTATGATGAACTTATTAATCATCGCGTTTGGGAAATTTTAAACATGCGATGAACCAAACTACAAACTAATTTAAGCCATAAATAAAACAAGCGCGAAACAAAAAAACAGAACGTTTCATCTCACTTCCATTGTCTGCACACAAAAAAAATTTCATCTCACTTCCATTGTCTACACCAGCAACTTCCTCTCTCCGAAATCGAGTGTTAACGTATAAGAGAATTATTTCTTCTCCACGAACCGAATACACAGACAACAAAAATGGCCAAAACGACGAAGGAAACTCAGACAACAGGTGTGTATTTCTTCTACATTATTTGAAAAATTATGAAATGCTTTTATTCAATTTGTGAGTCCGTGTTAAAATACTTGGGAATCGCGATTCTAGGGTTCTTAAGACTCGGAAATCGCGATTCTAGGGTTCAATTTATTCTAGGGTTCTTAAGACTTGAAAATTATGTAATGCTTTAATCAATTCTAGGGTTCTTAAAACAGAACTTTTAGGGCACTAGCGTATAATATATGAATAATAATTCATAGTGTGTGCATGGAAATACAACAAAGGGGACATATAAAAATTATGTAATGCTTTAATCAATTTCTAGGGTTCTTAAAACAGAACTTTTAGGGCACTAGCGTATAATATATGAATAATAATTCATAGTGTGTGCATGGAAATACAACAAAGGTGACATATAAAAATTGTGTAATGCTTTAATCAATTCTAGGGTTCTTAAAACAGAACTTTTAGGGCACTAGCGTATAATATATGAATAATAATTCATAGTGTGTGCATGGAAATACAACAAAGGGGACATATAAAAATTATGTAATGCTTTAATCAATTCTAGGGTTCTTAAAACAGAACTTTTAGGGCACTAGCGTATAATATATGAATAAAGACACATAGTGTGTGCATGGAAATACAACAAAGGTGACATATAAAAATTGTTTGGATTTCCTGTATTCAAGATGATTTCTATGCATATTGGTTTACTTTCTTCTGTTTCAATAAATTTACTCTTTGGTAATAACATGGAATATCCTGTTGTTATGCGGCTTCAAACAGAAACAAAGCGCACCATTAAAATACGGATGCGATCTCACACTCTGAATAAACAGATTAAGACATTTCAATTCGGTGACAATCACCTACAAGCCCTGAATAAAACACCGTTTTGGCGATTGAAGCCGATCCAAGACAAAATTATAGAAAAACATTGTACGGTGGATAGTTCCGTCTCGGCAATGATTGTAAGTTGTTATGTAAAGGATGACAAGTCTTTCTTGGTTGGAAAGAAAGACCTAGAGCTTAAAGCAAGGCATGCAAAGCTTCGCTTGGAATCAATGACGGGGAGGAGGAAATCAAAATTAACTTTTACAACATTGAACGATCGATTTCCTCCTAAGGCACTTCCACGAAAAGGAATCAAGGAAATCAAAAGACTTCAAGCTTAGCCCAACCCTTATATGTAATCGGATTCAGGCCATTATGCCTAGTGAAGATCAAAGGGAAATTAACGACGTTGCAATTTTGACGACCGCTTGTTCTTGCAACCTTCCTTGTCCCAACAACTAGCGATTACATACCATGGGCATATATCAATATAATATCGGACTTCGACAAAATTTCAACCTACAATTGGTCGACCATATTGTCGACAGTTGATAAATGCCTTAGAAACTAGAAAGGATGACAACGTGGAGAAATGCGTCTTCGCTACCGTAACTTTTTACACTCACTTGTAACTAATTTCAAATTTCCATATACGGTGTCCAGTGATTTGTTTGTACTAACAAGAGGGTTGAATTTGCACATGCGGTATTGGTTATGCGAGAAGCAACATCATCAAACCAATTATAGAAGAGGATATCCCAAGGTTCCTCAAATGGGATCTATCAGGGATGTCAAACATTTTTAAAAATCAGATTTCAATTCGTCATGAAGAAAAAGTAAGTGTATAAAATGTGCCTTTATTATCTAGTTACAAATAACAAACAATGCATTTTCGATGCATCTCCCTAACATTGTATTACATTTACTTTCTTGCTTTTGCGAAATTGCATCATTTCCCCAAGGCAACACCAAGAGAGAGAAACATTCGGGGAATCAAGACACATGATGAAGAAATGTGTCGATGAGGATGCTCAACTTCAAATTCGGGGAGCGAGAAAAACAGAATTTTTGACACCGGCCTCTTTCAAGCGAGATTGATGATACGCAACAAGTTGAAAACAAGCATTGCGGGAATTTAAAAGAGGAGCGATCAAGCAATTGTCCACAATTGAATCAAAGGACAAAGAAATTCAAGAAAAGGACAATGAAATTGAATTGTTGAAAACTCGGTTGCTTGAAGAGCAAAATAAAAGCAAGTCGCTCAACGCCACTGGATGAAAGTTCCTCTCAACTATATGACAATCACAATGAAATAGAGAGGCTACAAACCGAGTTGGTGAAAAGTATCTTTGAAATAGAGGCTAAATATCTTTGTAATAGAGGCTAATGATCTTTGAAATAGATTCTCTCAAATCTGAATTAGCCAAGCTTACGGAAAAATCATCCGAAAAGCATACGGATGAATTGAATTTGAAGCTACGTCAAGAAATAGCAAGCTTAAGAGTTGAATTCGGTGCGAGCAAAGAACAAATGCAGCTGCTCCAAACCGAGTTGGTTGAAAAATCAAAGACACTAGAAGCTAAGGCTACGGAAGTTGAAAATCGAAACATGAATTAGCAAAGCTTGAACAACAATCAACCGACCAGGCCCAAGAGCAACAAGCTGCCATGAATTTGAAACTTCTTCAAGCTGGCGAGGTTCAAGCTCTTAGCAACAAACTATCAACAATGGCGAAGAGATGGAGATGCTAAGGGCACAACAACAACCCCAACAACGCGAAACAGATGAAACCATCCGATCGATTCGAAGGACGTACAAACCACGTCAAAGAAAGAATCGAAGAAGATCTTGAAACAGATGATGATTCGGATGATCTTGTTAATCTTCTTGAGTCTAGAAAGAAAAGTGCCTGTCTCCTTCTTCATTGGCCAAAGGCGTAAAAGAACGAGGCCGCAAGAGGAAGAATAAAGGGGATTCATGCGGGGACAAAGGGGATGATATTCCCTTTATAAGAAAAGAAACACAGATCCCCAACTACCACTCAACGATGATCATGAGCTTAAGGTCATGGCGAAAGAAGTGAGGGATGCAATGATCTATATTTACCAAAGGCATGGGGGAGAGGAGTAAGTGAAACTAATATTGTTAAATTTCAAAATATCAAATTATTCATGCTTCTGATAATACTTACGTCAATATGGTTTTTGTTCTGACATATTAATATGCTCCTCACATTATGCAGCGCGCATGTCTTGACAGCTGGAGACATTGTGCCAGTAATAGACCTGAGAAGTACACTGCCCATCTTACACAACGATAAACTAGAAAACTTTGTATGTATTGTACTTATGAAGCTGTTGATATGTGATATTTTATTTTCAGAAAGAATAACTAGTTTTCTTTGTTTACAGCACATCGACACATGGGCACATGTCGTACAACAAATCCTCCACAAAAGGAAAAAACCCAGAATTGGAACTGTTTTTACATCTGATAGCTGGGTAAGAATCATCCTAATTCCTTAACGTATAAGATTATTAATTGATTGCTGAAAACTAACATTGAAACTGTAATTTAGAACTTTGTTGTAAGAGGTGGGGTAGAGTTCAGACAAGTCGTAGAAGAAAAGATAGACAACGTGTTGAGAGAGGCAATGAAAACGATGATGAGTTATTCATCTTCCCTATCAACACACACAGTGCGGGAAATGAACAGTGGAGTGCGTGATCCTTTGGACACTCTTGGTTTTCTCAGAACCATTAATGTCCTGGACCCTCTACAACTCTTACATCCAGCCAAAGGCAAAGAAAGATTGGCATTTGGAAAGGGCAAAGAAACTAGTGAGTAATCTACGACTATTTAATCAAAATACAACTGAAAATAATCACGCATTAACTATTTTTTTTGTTTTTGTTTTTGTTTTTGTTTTTTTGTGAATATTTTACTTTACAGGTAAACCACGTTGAAGGAAAGATGCGTGAAATAATAAAAGAATTGCCCTGGATAAAACATCCAAAAGATTCAAAGGATTAAGCCGAAAAACGTCAAATGTCCGATAAAAACATGTGCGAATCACCCCAACAAGCGCCAAGCACCGAAGATTGCGGCGTCATCGTCGCATGTTGATTGAATATCTATTAAACGGGACATCAATACCCCAACAATATGACATTCATCACTGCAACAAATACGAGCAAGAATAGTTCGGGGATGATGATAGCGGGGGCACATGAAGAAATAAACGGCTTAATCCAATTTTGTAATAATTGTAAATTTTGGAATTTTGTAATTTTTGTATATATATATATGATGAGTACATGTAATTCACATTGGTAAATTTTTGAATGATTTCGCATCGCGATGAATTAATCAGAATGACTACACACAGGTTTTGTACTTTAGTGATTTTTGAATGAAATTTGAATTCTGAAGATGGTTGTGGTGTAATGAATGGTAAATTTACTAAATTTTCATAATTTTAAGTCAAGTGTACATGTAATTTATGTAAAGAATCAGGATGCAAGGTCTCATAATCGCGATGCATGATTTCTAAATCGCGATGCATGATATATGAATCGCGATGAATTATTTTTGCATCGCAATCGCATCGCGATGCATTAATAGTTGCATCGCGATGAATTAATCAGATGACTACACACAAGTTTTGTACTTTAGTAAATTTTGAATGAAATTTGAATTCGAAGATGGTTGTGGACCTTGTGGTGTAACCAATTTACTAAATTTTCATAATTTTAAATCAAGTGTACATGTAATTTTTGTAAAGAATCAGGATGCAAGGTCTCAGAATCGCGATGCATGATTTCTAAATCGCGATGCATATATGGATCGCGATGAACTATTTTTGCATCGCGATGTATCTCATTCGCATCGCGATCAATTAATCAGGATGACTACACACAAATTTTGTACTTTAGTAGATTTTGAATGAAACTTGAATTCTGAAGGTGGTGTAGTGTAATGAATGATAAATTTACTAAATATTCATAATTTTAAGTCAAGTGTACATGTAATTTTTGTAAAGAGTCAGGATGCAAAGTCTCATAATCGCGATGCATGATTTCTAAATCGCGATGAATCACATGTGCATCTCGATTTATGAATGTTTGCATCGCTATAATCACCTTTTGAATCAAAGACATGTCAAGATCCCAAAAACGAACATAATATATTAACTATAAAAACTAACTACGATCTAATTATAAACAAATTATATTACAGGTCTTTATGGATCTAGATCTAAACAATAAAGGTCTTAACTTCTTCCTCCATTTCATTATATTACGGGTCTTTAGTGTAGGGAGTTCTCACATACGCCGATTGTTTTCTCGTCTCTTCACTCCGGTCTCGAGAACATTCCCAGATTCGAGCTCTTTTCTTGTCCTTTTAACTCTAAATCCTCCTTGATTTGAGCTCTCCTCGATTGAATTATCCACGGCTGCTCTTCCTCGACATTATCCCCACGGGGCGCACCTCTGCCTCCACAGGATCCTCGGTAAGAGTCCTCTCGGGCTCAGTCGTCCCCATCTCCACTTGATCCTCATTGTGTGTCTCCACACAAGCCTCGTGGTTCGCGGTCTCCATTCCCAAAACATCCCGGTCTCCCCCTCATAGGCGATGTCGGCCGAAACACTATCACCCTTAGGGCTCGACCTCTCCCTCCTTTGCACAATCAATGCATCAACCTTTTGGTCTAATGCATCGACCTTCGGTCTAATGCATCGATCTTGCTCCCCAAAGACCTCTCCAAATTTGCCACGAGAATCCAAAACCTCCTCATCAAATCAATGAAAAAATGATGCGGAGGGGTACCTCTAGGGCATCGTAGTGGCATCGTATTGGCATCTATACGTGCATCCCTACGAGCATCTCCCACATTGATTTCGGGTTGACGCACGTCGAAGGTGATGCTTCTTCTCTGTTGTGGAGATTGGTGTTCAGTGCAACGTCTTCATCTGCCTCATTTGCCTCATCTGCCTCTTCCTCAATATAATAATCAAAATTTTGTGCCCACGTCAACGGATAATCAAGAACGTAAGGGAGAAGAGATTCTTCGAGGTCGAGGTCAATGGCATGAAACCACCATCCCGCCAATTCACAAACAACACATATAAGTTGTATGGGTGGGGTGTGTAATTTCTTAATAGCTTAAGGGTGTAAGTGATGTGTTAATTTTTTCGGCTTAAGTTGGTTATAAGAGAGCCGTATATATACTCTCTATCTCTCGTAAAATGGTATGAACTTTCCTTTCTACAATGTATTTCTTTTTCATAAATCAATAAGAAAATTCTCTCAATTCTTCATCTCTCTCAAATCATATCAACAAACAACAACAAAAATATGAAAGTTCTCTTAATTCTTTACTGTGATGTCTCCAAAGAATGCAAGAACCTTATCATATTTGGCATTTTCGCAAACTTTCCCACCATCTTCCACTTACACATCCTAGGCTGTTTTTGCTCCGTCTCTTGCAAATTAAACGCCTTTCTTATGCCTGAGAAGGACTCAAATGCCCAAACCTACGGAAAATTGTATGTTAGAAACATGATATGAGTATAAATAGTTGTTATTCAATCAATAACGATTTTAAACATTTACGTAGTGCATATGTGAAGCCATAGTACGATACATGGTTTGCGCGACCTTCAATTTTTCTTGTCGGTCCAACTAGGAGGTGATTATAAGTCCTTGTTCCCCATGGATATCTATTGAACACCTCTAAGTTGTCGACAATATCCAAAACCATTGCGTCAATTTGTGTCGTGTTTTCCCGAGCTCTCAAAACATATTCATATACAAGAGAGAGCCGGCTTGTATCGGTCCTCCTCATTGTTTGCCCGATTCGAAATGCCTCCATCAATTCTTTAGGCTTGATGGATTTTTCACTCCACCAAAATATTCATTCCTCGATCTGTTTCCACCAGGGATTTCGAAATGAAATTTTCCTCAATACCTGGTGTAATCCGATTATGAGGGTATAGTCCGAGCCAAATCTGATCTTTTTACCCCCAATACAAAACCGACCTCGTTTAAATCATTGATTGGTTTAATCCTCATCATATTTAGTGCATGGGTAAGTTTGCCCACCATATTCATATTATCCCGCATCTTGTACAAGTTTCCAAAGCGGGATGTCTTGAATAGATCTTTGTGTGCATCGTCTAATTTGTTATACACTTCATCTACTATGTGTAGTCTACACCGGCAAGTAACTTTTGAGTCGAACCATTTTGAACGCTCAAGAAGGAATGCCATATTGTCGCAATTGAAATATAAAGTAAACGAAAAAGACGAAAACAATTCATTTTAAAATTTTTACAAAAAGTGCAATCAAAAGAACATAAAACCTAAACCAAACATAGAACTGAAATAAATTGCCGCAAATAAAGTTGCAAAAAATAAATTATAAACGATAACGAACGAGGGTTAAACGTTTTGGAAGAATTATCTTTTGTGATTTTACGGATGTTGAAGTGTGAGTTGGAGTGTGCTCGATAAGCGAAATGCAAATAGAGGAAAGGGTTTTTTTTGTGGTCTTTCGAAGAATTACCTTTTGTGATTTTACGGATGTTGAAGTGTGGTCGTAAACCCAACGAAGAAGATTCGAACTATGGAACTCGATTCAAGCACAAACGGTTGAGTTGAAGTAGTTGTGAACAAAACGATGATCGTTTAGGGCAAAGGGTTTAAGGTAAACTGTGGTCTGAAAATAGAAGGAAATTAACTTAAGTAGTTGTGAACAAAACGATGATCGTTTAGTATGCGTTTAAACGGTCAAAATGTTCGTTTAGTAATTGTGTATTTTAACACGGACTCACAAATTGAATAAAAGCATTTCATAATTTTTCAAATAATGTAGAAGAAATACACACTGTTGTGCGAGTTTCCTTCGTCGTTTTGGCCATTTTTGTTATTTGTGTATTCCGTTCGTGGAGAAGAAATAATTCTCTTATACGTTAACACTCGATTTCTGAGAGAAGAAGTTGCTGGTGTAGACAATGGAAATGAGATGAAATTTTTTTTGTGTGCAGACAATGGAAGTGAGATGAAACGTTCTGTTTTTGTTTCGCGCTTGTTTTATTTATGGCTTAAATTAGTTTGTAGTTTGGTTCATCGCATTTTTAAAATTTCCCAAACGCGATGATTAATAAGTTCATCATAATCGCGATGCAAAATTAGTGCATCGCGATGTCAACCTCGTGAATCGCGATTCAAACATTCTTTAATCGCGATGCAAACATTAGTAAATCGCGATGCAAAAATTAGTGAATCGCGATGCGAACATATTCATATTTACTGAAATATTAGTTTTTAAGTTGTATTAAGTACATATTCATATTGTTGTATTAAGTACATATTCATATTTTTGACAAAAAAAAGATAAACTTCACATGGGTTTAAGTGGAATAGTTTAAAAATAACCGTTTAATCTACTCGTTTATTCTATCCATTTAAACGGTTAGTTTAAAATATGTGTTTAATATGCTCATTTATTTCCCCGTTTCCCAAAGTGTAATCCCAAAGCCCAAAGGAGACTGTTCGACAACCGGTAGGAAAATTTTAATATGTTCAATCACATTCCTCTAATCAAGAAACCCCTTCATCTTCTCAAAACTTCGAAAAGATGTATAAAATGATAACCTACATTCAAAGCTCTCTAAATATATTCATTATCTCTTTAGCTTTTCTTCATCTTCCTATCCAACTCTTCGTCGTCATTACAAAAACATACCAACCTTCATCATGTGTTCGCCAAATATACTCAATTCTGTACATCGACCCATCTCCTATAATGAAATGCGACAACGAATCATGATCTTCCTAGCCACTCCTCAAGCTACTCCTCAACAAGTGATCCGTCGACCTCGCTCAATCAGTCGACGAGTAAGAAATCGCTTGCGAGATCCAAGGAACAATGTGTCAAATTTCATTCCATGGATTCCTTCACCAAATCATGTATCACCCAATGCAACAAACAGTCCCCTCACCACTCACTCCTCTAATGCCTCACCTGAATCATCCTCAACCCAAGAAGAGTCTCAATCTGCAAATGTCAACACTGTTTCTGACCCAGCTATCAATGCTCCCTCCAACCAGCACTAAAAACCTTCATCTTCTACCCTATTTCAATGAAACGTTCTGTTTTTGTGTTTCGCGCTTGTTTTATTTATGGCTTAAATTAGTTTGTAGTTTGGTTCATCGCATTTTTAAAATTTTCCAATCACGATGATTAATAAGTTCATCGTAATGCTAATATTACTGAATCGCGATGCAAACATTAGTGCATCGCGATGTGAACATTCGTGAATCGCGATGTGAACATTTGGTACACGTTTAATCGTTCAAGGTGAACTTACTTTCCTTTAACCGTTTGATAAACCTTTTAATGAACGTTTAATCGTTCCATTATTCGTTTAATCGTTTATTCAACGTTTAGTATTAGTTTAAACGATCAAATAGCCGTTTAGTGATCGTTTCGTTGTCGATTAAACGACACTGTAAGTCACCGTCTTAACTGGAATGGGCATTTTTGGAAGTTCACTTTTACTCCCTTTTGTTCTCTTCCTTTTAAAGGAGCTGACCAGTCAAAGGCCATATAAGTTGTTTTGTCGGGTCAGGCGGCCATACTTGATATATGCCACAAAAAAACCAAAAAAAGGTGAATTACAACTAACCCCCTAAACTATGAGTTGGGTTTGAATTGCCCCCTTAACTACCAATTGAAGTAATGTGCCCCTCTCAACTGTAGCATTTACTTTAATCGATGCTTCTGTTTATGCACTACCATTTAAGTTGACGTAAAATGTTTACCTGAGACTCATGTGACCATCTTTAGGTATTTTTTTAACCACAATGCTCTTTTGATGTCTCAATTGACTATTTTACCCTTGTTACTCTAAGACACTCTTTGTACCTATAGATGATAAAAAAAAAAAAGGAAAATTATAAAAATAACCAACGTACTATCATTTAGTAACCAATTTCACCTCGTACTCCCAATATCTTAAAATTGACCAGTGTACTTACTATTTGAGTCCAATGTGGGCCCTCCCATTAACTTTTCATCCAATTTTTTAACGGGACTGTTAATGTGATTAACGGAGCTAATTTATAAGGGATATTTTTATCCTTTTCTTCCAAATCTCACCAGCCCCACCCACATACACACATTTACTCTCTCTCTCTCTCTCTCTTATCGAAAAATTTCCCTCGTCAATTCCTTATGGGTCGTCTCCTCTATAAATCCCACATCCTCCACCCTAAGCTCCCTTTCCCACCACCACCAAGCGAGCTCTCATTAGAACCACTCGAATTAGGCATCAACGATTCAGCCGAATAAATAACAGCGTTATGGTTCCGATTAGGGTTAGAGTTAGAATTAGGAATTGGTTTGGACTTAGATCTGGTGGTGAACGGTGCAGTTCTCTTTTTAAGAGGGGCGGCATTGTTGATGACTATAAGGTGTTCAATACGGTTAAAGAACGGCCACTCTAACGGCAACGGCTTAGCTTTCTCGAGATTATACTTCTTCTTCAAGGTGTCTATATGATTTTTACACTGATGTCCGTCCTGGGAGCCTTCGAGTCGCCTCGATTGGCATTAACGGCGTCTGCGACTTCCTTCCAATCCTTATGGCGAAGATTACCTCGATTGATTTGTAGATAACGGTCGCCCAGGTTTCGATCGTGTCTCAATGCCGCCTTCGCTCCAAAGAATCTTCTCGGCGCCGCCTCCTACTATGCGGCGTGAAACACTCGCAAGGTAAGATTATCCATTGATTTAAGATGTTCGGTGGTCGATTTTGGCGATCCTTGAGGTTGTCTTTACAGTGAAAGAGGGGTTAAGGGATGCCGAACGTGAAGTAAGAAGGAATAAGGAGAGGCGAAAAGGCATCGTAGGAATGGGAAAGGAAATGAAGATGGCCGTACATTTGTTTGTCGGAGTGGGGCTAAATGGTCAACTGCTTATTGGAATTGGCGAGGGCAATTCTCTGGCAAGAGAGAGAGAGTGTGTGTATGTGGGTGTGAGTGGTGAGATTTGAAAGGAATGACAAAATACCCCTCATAAATTAGCTTCATTAATCACGTTAGAAAATTGGATGAAAAGTTAACGGAAGGGACCACATTGGACTCAAATAGTGAGTACACTGGTTAATTTTAGGATATTGGGAGTATGGGATAAAATCGGTTACTAAATCATAGTACGTTGGTAATTTTTTTAATTATCCCTAAAAAAAATAACTACTTATCTTTATTTTAAATATTATGGTAAAAGTAATACGTAAAGATAGCCCACGTGAGTCTTAGGTGGGCAATTCCGTTAATTCAATCGGCGGAGCCTAAACAGTAGGTGCAATTTTAAAAATGTTATCATTGAGGGGGGCACATTGCTTCAATCGATAGTTGAGGGGGGCAATTCAAACTCAAACCATAGTTGAGGTGAGTATTTGTAATTTATCCAACAAAAAAAAAAAACATAAGAATAACTAGTGATGTTAAAAGGGCTACGGCTCGTAGGACTGCCCGTTTAAACAAAAAAAAAAGGGTTAGGGCTCAATTTTTTTGGCCCGTTTAAAATTAGGGTTTTTTTAACCCAAACCGTTTAACCCGCCGCTCATAAGGGCTGGCTCGCGCGACCTGTGTAATATTAATTAGGCCATAAAAATTTAGGACATATATAAAACAACCATCACGAGAATTAAACCCACAACCTTCTAATCCAAGTCAACACACTTATCATTTGCACTACTGGTCTTCTTTGTGTTATTGTGAATAAATACTGAAATATAAACGAAACTCTTGGAGGGGACTACTAAATAGAGCTATTTCAATATTTATTTTGAGGTAAAATATGTTGAAATTTAAATAAAGTGATGTAAAAAATATCTAATTTATATTTCTTATGAAAAACATAAGGGAGAAGCTATTTCTACTACAATTTTTGCTATTACACTATATTATTAATTATTACATTAAACAAATACATGTTTGGACAAAATTACCCTTAATTATTTTCCTATATTAAGTTGACTAACAAAGTTATTTTTCTAATTATATTTCAATATTATTTTTTAATTCAAAACATATTAAATGATCATTGATTAAAGTTCACATGAACGACATTATTATTCTTTTTTTATTTTATTTAGTTGATTAATTAAACTCATGACTAGTCACATTGCATTACAGAAAAAACTGATATCGTAAGGATATTTTTTGTCAACCGTACATTGAAAAAATATGTGATCTTTGCTTATTGAAATAAAAAAATTAATTGTAAAAAATTAATCCAATAGTAAAATTATATTGTGGTATAGTATCGTAAAATTTTAATATATTTTGTCTACCTATAACAATTGATTCTAAATTTTAAATTTTGAATTGATTGAAATCGACAATCAATTTAATACCTAACATATTGTTATTATTGAATTCATTTTTTAAAATAATATTTTTTAATTTAATTAAAGTTTTTATTTTAGTAATAAAATATCACATATTTTCTAAAATTTGATCGATGAATGTTTTTAAAATTTTTTTTTTTATAATGAAACATGAAACAAGTCATAAGCATAAATGAGATAACATATTTATTAAAAATAAATATAATTAGAAAAAGTAAAACCACCTCGTTTGTTGATATGTTAGAAATTAAAAGGTAATTTGAAAATGAGAAATATATTAATCCACTTCAAATGACGAGTAATTAATTTAGGGGTAGTTTTGTCCAAATATGTATTTATTTTATATAATAATTAGTAATGTAGTAGATTAGCAAAAATTGTAGTGGAAATAGTCCCTCCCAAAACATAATAACCTATTGTAAATAACAATCACTGCCCACTTTTTTGGATATTTACAAAGATAAAATTAACATCCATCACGATTTTTATTTTTTTAATTGTGACCCGATAGTGGCCCGTTTAGCCTGAAGCTCGCTAAGGTTAGGGTTAGGTTCGCAATAATAGTGGCCTAAAAAATTTGAACCATTTAACCCGCAGCTCGTTAGAGTCATAGCCCGCTAGGGCTAGCCCGACCAGCCCGTTTAATATCTCTGAGCATAACTAGATAAGCTACTATATTCAAATATAATATGTGGTAATAGGTGAATAGTGTTAGGGGCACGAAAATGATCACAGAATTTTGCTACAATTTGCTCGAGCTTCTAGCGAAGGACCATTTTATATTGCATTTTAACCCTTTTCCGATACACAGTTTAGGCACTTTGAACATATGTTTCTGTGCATTTCGCTTTCCCATAGCTGAAAAATCTTAACACCGCAGCAAATGAGCATGAATTACAAATAGCAGCAAAGGAAAAGAGTAACACGAAAGTGCTCGAGGGTTTATTAATACTTAAGTACGCTGTACATCATCGTTCAAGAAGTCTTTGGCAACACAAATTTCTGCTGGCCAAGTCAACAACAAAGCAATAACTCAAGTATTCCAGGGCTCTAGCTGGCATATACAGTCTCTTATATAACCTTTCATGTATCTTCTTGCAGCATCTGCTCGTTTTTACTGTCAAAAATACAGTACAGTTAAGAAGAACCAAATAAGCCTATGCCACTGCAACTAGTTATCGTTGCTACACAAGTCAGAACCATCTTGTCAAGCTTCCTTGATCTTGCAAGTCTGGTTGTGACATATGCATTCCTCGTCTCGATACTTGCATCAACAAATTCACCAAAAAACGATAAGAGAACTTGTGTCGGACCAAGTATATGTTTCAGAAAACAGGAAGCAAATAAAGCTTCAGTCTTTCTTGTCTATTGCGGTTGCACTACCCACCAAAAACTGCACTGAATACAATTCAGTTATGTTTCTTTTTGGATGAGCTATGCCGCATTTCATGACTGCTGGCTTGATGCCTCAAGAGTAGCAATACCACTTCGATTACCAGTAATCCCCACACGAACAGTTACCACCAACAAAATGATGGAATCTGTTTGAATCTCGTAAAACTATCAACCTACCAACTATATTTGATATATATTTAAATGCAGTGTGGCAATCCCCACACACTCGAAGATTCTTCATTATTCTAATAGGCAATTCCGATTTTCGTGTGAGAACAAAAGCAACTGCGAGTTTCTCACTGTGATAACTCAGGATTTCTTCCTGGTTCTCAAGATCAAGATCGTGCAGGGCAAACTTTGTCTCTGGCACATAACCCATCTCCCTCATTTTCCTGTGCAATTCTTTGAGCTTTTCATAGATTGCATAGTTATCTGGGTGCGACTTATCTGACGCTACAAAAACATGAACGCCATCCTTCATTGTGACCCAACTACACCCAGCCTCCTTCTTTGCTGCCGCTGACCTCATTGAGACACGGGCTTCTGCCACATCTTCCCACTTCTCTCCCAAGGCATACATGTTGGCCAGAAGCACATAGTTTACTGCATTTTGGGGCTCCAACTCCAACAGCATTTTACCGGCCCTCCTACCTAAATTGGTTTTTCGGCCATTTGCTCTACAGCAAGCCCCAAGCACTGTTCTCCAAATAAGAACACTAGGTTCCACCGGCATTTGGTTTAGGAAATCCTCAATCTTATCAAGCTCACCCGCCCGCCCAAGGATATCCACCATACATGAAAAGTGCTCCATTTTAGGGGTCAGACCATATACTTTGCTCATAGAATTAAAATGTTTGAACCCTTGTTCAACCAACCCTGCATGGCTACAAGCTGAAAGGACGCCAACAAAGGTAACATGATCCGGTGATTGGCCTTCTAGCTTCATTTTTGAGAAAAGCTCCAGAGATTTCTCTCCTTGTCCATGCCTCGCATAGCCACATATCATCGAGTTCCAAGAATAGACATTCCTTAGAGGCATTGACCTAAAAACTCTTGAAGCATAATCTACTCTACCACATTTGGAGTACATGTCAACAAGCGCACTCCCAACCACAACATCAGAGTCCAAACAAGCCCTAATTCCACAAGCATGAACTTCCATGCCACGGTCCAATGTTGCAACTGAGGCACATGCACTAAGAACAGTGGCAAAGGTGAAGGAATCTAATCTCTGACCATTGTGCATCATAAGCAAGACCAAGTCCATAGCCTTATGTAAGAGCTCATTATGTATGTATCCCGAAATCATGGAATTCCAACTTCCATCATCCCTCCTCTCAGCCATTCTCAAAAATATTTTCTCACAGTCATCCATCTGCCCACATTTGCCATAGCATAAGAGCATTGCATTCTCAATAGCAGTGTCATCTGCAACACAGTATTTTAATGTTAACCCATGGATCTGTCGACCAAGTTCATGTAGAGAAACAGATGATATTGCTCCAAGAATATTAATAAAGGTTATTTTGTTAGGGCTCCATCCACCTCGCATCATTCCCATGAAATACCCTGCACCTTCAAAAACCAAGGGAACAGAATCAGAAAATGCTCCAATAGCAGTGTTCCACGAAACTTGATCGTAGCGGGGCATATAAGAAAACACTTTCTTGCACTCTACTATACATCCAATCTCTGCATAAAGAGCAAGAAGCGAATTTGAAACTGAAACATCTGTATCAAGTCCCAATTTGACACCTTCACTGTGTATTTGTTCTCCCATCTCTCTCCAAGCCATGCCCGCACATGAACTCAAAGCACTGATCAGCGTAAAATTTGAGAGAATTAATCCAGTTCTCTTCATTCTACAAAAGATTTCAAGTGCATTTCTAAAACGCCCATTCTGGTCAAGACTTGAGATCATGGCATTCCATGAAACTTCATCTTTAGCAGTCATAAATTCAAAAATGGCACGAGCATAGCTAATTGAACCACATTTGGCGTACATATTTATTAGACTGTTCCCAATTGCAACGTTAGAACCACTAAACCCATTACGGACAACATATGCATGAACCTCTCTGCCTTTTCTCCTCCCTTCATCCAACAAAGAGAACTCAGCAAAAGTACTCAAAAGAACTACATACGACTCAGAAGTTAATTTAACCAAGTCTTTCATCTCCCTGAAAAGCTCAGCTGCTTCTTCGCCTCTTTTTTGCCCCACCAGTCCAACCATCAACCCATGCATGGACACCACATTTCTCGCACTCATCAGTTCAAAAATCTTCTTAGCAGTGCCAATTTGCCCAAACCTCGCAAAACCATTCACCAAAGCACTACCCACATAGAGGTCATATAGGAATCCAGATTTTTCTATTCTGCCAAACACCTGCTCAAGCAAGAAAGAGTGACACCCAACAAAAGAACAGGTTGCAGATATTAAGCTGCCAAAAGTATATTCATTAGGTCTCAAACTAAATCCCAACCCCTCAAGTTGCATGCCAGATAAAAGACCAAATGCAGAAACTGCATCACCCCTCTGGGAATAAACAGAAATAATAGAATTCCATGACACTAAAGTTCTAATTTTTATCTCATCAAACACTCGACGAGCATAATCAGCAGATGAATCTACACAATTCCCATACATTGAAATCAATCCATTACAAGCCACCTCATCACAGACATCCTGGGTTTTTGTAATAAAACCATGAACCTGCAGCCCGAATCTAAACCCGCAAGATTTCAAGGCCTGACAAGCACGTAAAACACTACCAAGAGCATAATGAACCGGCAGAAATCCTGCAGAAATCATATCCCGGAAAACATTACAAGCCTCACTAGGCATCTCATTTCGAGTATACCCAGAAATCAGACAAGCCCAAGTAACTGAATTCCTCACAGGCATTTCATCAAACAACTTGTGTGCGGAAACCAGATCACCAATTCTCGTGTATATATTAATAAGGGTATTGGCCAAAAACAATTCACAAGCAAACCCATTCTTAATAATCTGTAAATGAAGCTGTTTGGCATCCTCATGGGAAAAAGAAAACTGATACCGTCGCACAAGAAAATAGTATTTTTCGCAATGTGGGGGAGAAAAAGGGGAGATTTTGAAAGGAAGACTGTCTTGTGAGTGCACAAGTGAGGAAGGGAATGTATTTAAAGCACGCATTGAGTTGTAGGGGATCCATCTGTGCGTGGATACGAGGTTTTTTTGAAACATGGTTCGGTATTTTTGAGGTTAAGGATGTTCGTTTCATGTTTCTTTCCCTCCTTCCAAACTGTTTTGTTAGTTATTCATATAGATGAACAGTCATTAGTTCTCCTATTTTTATTTTTATTTTCATTTACGACCTTTTTTAGTTTAGGATTCAATATTTGTCATTATAATGAAAAACTTTTTTCGGCCACAAGTGTAATGTTTTATATCTTTTGTCTTGAAATCAATATATTATTGGTTTCAACTGTGATAATTAAGAACGTGTCTATCTTACTTATCACGTAATATGAAAAACAAACGCGTAACATATAAATAAATAGTCGGCCGATGTAATCTCGAACATATTAATAACAGCAAGGAATCGGGTTCGATGCAATAGCCATTATTTAATGACTCATACAGCTTTGATATTGATGTTGCACAAAATGTTATGGACAGGAACTCTCTGAAATTCTCTTGAATATATGAATATTTGGGCTTTTGCTAAGAACCTAAATAGACAAGAACACACACGCTTGGGTGAATGCAGGGGATTGCCCTGCTAAAACACTCCGGCGTGAGAGTAAGAACTTGCTTGCTAATTTGATAGAGTTTTAGCTTAGTGAACAATGAACGTACCTTTAGCCAATGGGTTTGCTTGACTTTTATAGTGGAATGCAGTGATTAGTGGGCTGATTCCTTGAGATATCAATCCCTTTAATTAAGGGAGAGTAACCGCCGGGCTTACTTAGAGTCAATCCCTGATTTCTAGCCTGATATCTCGGGCACGACCAGACGTGGTCTCGAAATTGCTGGGTGATGGCTTTGACCGGTTCCTGTGCTTGCGGCGAGTAACCCTGGACCTATGTGATCCCTCCTTGCTCGCATGGTCTTGTTCTGCCCGTGCCCTCCATATCGGGCAGACTTGTGTTATCAATGGCCCCCTGCTTTTTGTACATCGAGTATTTATGCTCAAGACGAGGAGCAATTGCGTCCAGGTATTTGTCCCGACATGATGCTTTAGTTGGTGAAGACACACGGTTTGAGCGGGAGCCACGTGCTTGTCCGTCGTCAATGAAGGGACGCGCGTACATGGCTTCGTGTGGTTTCGAGGTGGAGTGACGGCAAGGGTAGACCAAAGGCCTACGGGCCTAGGTGTGTCGCTTGGCTTCTAGGCGCGTGTGATGTACTTGAGGATTGGCCCTATAAATGGCTCAGGACTTCTCCCTTAACCCCTTTTGCCGTTTCCCAGAATTTCTCCAACTCTTGAAAGTTTGCTCCAAAGTGATTTCGTTCCGGTGAAGCTCCAATCGTGCGATTGAAGTTTTTGTGCTGCTGTTGCTACAAGCTTTCTTCTTCCTCGACTATCTGTCATTCTATAGGTAACTTCTTGCTCTTTTTCCCTCATTTGTAATTTCAATGTTCTGTTTGGCCGAGTCTTCACTAAATTCACCGTGAAGACGGCGGTGATGCTCCATTTTTGTTCTGGGATTTGGCTCTGGACGAAGAGAATTTCACCTTGTAGGGTTTTTTGAGCACCGAGGTCATGCCCTCGTTAAACCCTAGTTTAGGGTTTCTCTTTTTTTTTTGCCCCTTTTTCTTGCGCTGCACTTAGTCGCTTTGCCCTTGGTCTTTGTAGCGATGTCTTCTCCTATAAATCTCTACAGTGCCTCAGACTCTGAAGCCACTCTCATTCAAAAGAGGCTTATAGCTATGGCCGCGGCCAAGAATCCAGCGAGTCGTCCTTCTTCCAACCCACTCCTATCCCTTCCCCGTGAGATGATTCCTCGAGCGAGGTAAAAATGACCAAAGTAGTGGAGGCTGAGGATGTGAGGGTGCTCGAATCATATGCCAACTTAAATAGTAAAGAATTCGGTGGTGAGGCGAGCATGAGCTCCCCGAGGGTCACACGAAAGAAAATTAAACGGGCGGCGACCAAGGCTGGCCGTTCTGGTGTAGTCCCACCTGTCTCTTTCGATGAACTGTGGATTTCCTTTTATGGGAATCAGGATGTCCAGAATTGGTTTACTACATTGGGGATCCATAAGCAGGACTATAGGGCCAGAAGGATTGGGTAGTTTTCTTCTATGAGTTCTTTCACGTGGGCTGGCGTCTTCCTCTCGATCCTTTTATTGCTCGATTTTTGATGGAGTCTAACGCTGTGCCCGCCGATCTCATGCTGAACACTGCCCGAGTGATCGGCTCTTATGTCGTGCTTTGCTGTTTGCTCGGGTTCGAGCCCTCTATATATCTACTGAGGAAATTCTTTGTCTTCAGCACTAACAAGAGGACGGGAGGATCTCTGCTCGATCCAAACCCAAGTGTACTCCCCGGTTACTCAGCGACTTTCCCAACAAAACCGAGAAATGGGACAAGAAGATCTTGCTTGTCGAGTCGAGGACTGGGTGGCCATTCCCCCCAGCTACAACAAAGGTTGTTCCCCCAAAGATCAGCGCTGATGCCCTTATAGCTGGTGATTGTGAACTGAACGAGGCTATCGAGCAGGCACTTGAGATCGACGGTCAGACCCAGGTTTAAACGTTTGATTGGAGGGCCTTGACTGGCGATGTGGCCTTGTTGCGCTCGGCGGGCATACATCAGCTATCCGTGGGTGGAGTGGCTCCCCGAGTCACTATGCCCAAGGAGAGAACCCATTGTGCCTGGGATTTTCACGCCGATATGGGGTTTTTTCAGTGATTGCATGGCCTGTAAAGAATCGGGGAGCCGATGCATTGAAGCCTTAAATCCTGGCTTATTTTTGTCTTGTATATTTCCTCTTAGCGATTATTACTGTTATCACATATGCTGACACTCTTTTACTTGATCGCAGAGATGAAGCGCAAAAATGTCGACCAAGTGAAGGGTGTTAAGAAGGACGCTGGCGAGCGTCGGGTAGAGTTAAGCAGGCTACCCGCTGCGACTGTTCCCCGTATCCAACTAGGGGAACCTAAGAGTGGGACCTTGGC
Source organism: Platycodon grandiflorus (assembly GCA_016624345.1). Lineage (NCBI taxonomy): Eukaryota > Viridiplantae > Streptophyta > Magnoliopsida > Asterales > Campanulaceae > Platycodon > Platycodon grandiflorus. The sequence goes on from CM028363.1 coordinate 56,833,043, forward strand.
TACCGTTATTTCCAGTAAACCCAAGGCACCTTCCCGAGCCAGCCCAGCTAAGCAAGGATCACTAGCCCATTCTAAAGGGCTGTTGAGGAGACTTATGAACGTACCGACTCTCCCGATCATGCCACCCTTGCTCACCGCAAGAGGAAGGGTATCGAGGAGACTCTTGACCGTTCTGTTCGCCCCTGAGGCAATGAGCAGACTAAGGAGGTTGCTCGGACCGATGCTTCTCGTTCGAAAAAGTCTGGCCCTTCCTGGTTGGAACGGGGCTTCAAGATGCCCGCAACCCGAGAGGCGGCCTCAGCTCTGACGGACGAGCTGGCTGCTATCCCGTCGATTGACAACATCGACCTCTGGTCTCAGGGAGGTGTTGTTGCCTTCGGTCAGGGATTAATACGGAGGGTCGTCCATGATGGTCTGGCGTGCAGCATCAGTAAAGAGTCCAATGGCCTTCTGCTCGGGTAGGCTGGCTTGGCCATGAGTAAGGTAATTTCTCTCCTTTACTAGGTAATTTCTCTCCTTTACTTTTATCCTGACTTTTATTGTGTTCGGGAAGATTTGACCCTTATCCTGATTTCGCAGATGATGACACTTATGTCTACCTTTGCTGCTCGGGCGTTTGAGTCCACCTCTAAGGCCAACCGTCAGGATGACGAGCTCAAAGGCATGGGAAAGTTATTGGCGAAGAGGAATGACCAGCTCCTAGCCAAGGACAAGGAGGTTTTATCTAAGACCGGGGATATCTCCAAGCTCGAGGGAGAGTTGAAGGCTTTGAAGGACCAGCTTGCAGTCCTTAAAGGCACAGAGAAGTCCCTTCGCTCGAGTAATGCAGAGCTGGAGAAAAGGAACGAAGAGCTCAAGCAGCGGGCTTTTCAACTGGAAAAGGACAAGCTTGAGCTGGGCCATGAGCTTGAGCAGGTTAGTCGCTTGGCCGAACAGGTGAGAGTGGCCGATGAGGCGGAGATCATTGCCTCTATAAGATATCGGCGGCCTACAGTGAAGATTTGAACGATGAGCTCGCTCCTTACTATGACCAGGGAGTCCAACATGCTCTTTGAGTGCTGGGGGGCCTTAACTTGGATGGGGTCACCGTGGATGTCTTGGCGGACGTTGCTTTGACCAAGTATTACGGGAATGAAGCCCGCTGAGGTCATGTATGGTACCCTTACGATGAGGAGGATTTAGCCCTACTAAAAGAGAGTGACCTTGAAGAAGGTCGTGAGGAATGGTCTCCTCCTGCTCCCCTGGCCATGAATGTACGCAGTGTGCTTGAGGCTTGCCGTCTTGCCGAGGAAGCCGAGATAACTGTTCAGGTTGAGGGAACTGTGCCCCCTACTTCGGCCGAGGAGGCTGAGCCCGTTGTTTCGGTCGAGCAGACTCCAACTGTTGTGACCGAGGACGTGCCAGATACTAATGTGGAGCCCTCAACCAATGAAGCTGGAAGAGATGCGGTGGCCTGACCTTTAACTTTTTAAGTGTCTGTCGGCCTGCGCGCGCCAATGCTTATTTTTTGTCTGTAATCTTTTGCACAATCTTAATGAATTTTTGTTTTCATCTGTTTCCTATGCATAGATTTTACTCGATCTTGTGAGTTAATTTGTCATTTTAACTGCTAAGTAGATTAGCTCGATCTTGCGAGCACATTCATCAACTTACACATTTGAACAAGTAAATTAGCTCAATCTTACGAGCATGAGCATAATCGTGACTTAAATTTTAACAATTTAATTAGCTCGGTCTTGCGAGCATAAGCACGACTTCTAATGATAACAAGTAAAGGACTTTAAACTTGTAAGTATAAATGTACCTTAAATCTTAACAATCAAACTGGCTTGAATCGTACAAGCGTGCAAACAGCTTGGATTCTAAGTTAATTAGCTCGGTCTTGCGATCATAAACATAACTTAAATTTGAACAAGCCATTCAGCTCTATCTTGCGAGCATGAAACACGTCTTGAATTTTGCCAAGTTGTTTAGCTCGAACTTGCGACCATAAGGCATAACTTGAATTTTAACAAGCCATTCAGCTTGATCTTGTGAGCATGAGACACATCTTGAATTTTACCAAGTTGTTTAGCTCGAACTTGTGAGCATAAGACATAACTTGAATTTTAACAAGTTAATTAGCTCGGTCTTGCGAGCATGATTTAAAAGCAGGATGAATAAAAATGCAAACAGCGATTCATTGAGTACTTTCTTTTATTAACATCATGCTTGAATTACAAGAATTGGGTTTATAGATTTCCCGTAGGAAGCTAACCTTATTTATTGATAGTACTTTCTGAGATGGTCCGTGTGCCAATGATGCTTCAAATCGGTTCCATCCTTTGTTCACAACATGTAGGTCCCTTCCTTGACCACCTTCGGGATTTGATAGGGGCTTTCCCAGTTTGGTGACAGCTTTCCCATTTCTGCCTGTTGTCCGGTGGCCTTAATTTTCCTTAGGACCCAGTCTCCGATGATAAAAGATCTCTTACGAACCCTTTTGTCATGATGACCCTTGGCTTTCTGTTTGTACTTGACCATCCTCATCTTAGAGTTGAGCATGGCTGCTCTTCTGCTCGTCAAATTTTGAAACTCTGACCATTGGTAATGCCATCTCGACCGGTGCCATAGCCTCAAAATAGTAAGTTAGGACGAAGGGGGTCTCCTTCGTGGGCCCTCTGATCGTGGTTCTAACAGCCCATAGAGTCGCGGGTAACTCGTCCAACCATCTCCCCGCTCTTCCTTCAAGGTTTTTCTTGAGAGCGTGCAAGATATGTTTGTTCGCAGCCTCTGCTTGCCCATTACCTTGAAGGTAGGCTACCGATGACTGCCAATGTTTGATGTGCAAGTTCGCGCAAGCCTTTGTGAATTTTTTTAAAAACTGAGTCCCATGATCTGAGACAATTGCTCGAGGAATTCCAAAATGACACCAGATGAAGTCATGCACAAAGTTGATCGCATTTTCCTTGGTAATGTTCGCCAAGGGTTTAGCTTCGACCCACTTGGTGAAGTAGTCTATCGCCACAATGACATGCTTGCAATTTCCCCGAGCAGTGGGGAAAGGTCCGATTAAATCTATCCCCTACATATCGAATGACCATGATGTAACCACCAAAGACTGCTTAGTAGAGGGCAGCCGTGGTATGTTCGCGTAGTGCTGGCACTTGTCACACTTCCTGGCATAATTCTCTGCATCTCTCCTCAGCTCATCCAGTAGTAGCCAGCTGAGATCACCTTGTCGGCCAGAGTTCTGGCTCTTGGGTGACCTCCGCACACACCTTCGTGGACCTCAGCGAGCAGCCTCTCAGTCATCTTCGGGCGAACGCACCTCAATAATGGCCTAGAAAATGACCTTCTGTAAAAAACCCCATCCAACACTGTGTATCGGGCTGCGCATTTTTGCACTGTCCGAGCCTGATCTTTGTCCTCTGGTAGGGTTCCTTGCTCAATGTACCTTTGCAGATTGTTTATCCAGCATTTCTCAAACATTTCTATGTCCAAGATTTTTGTTCGCTCAATTGCTGGGGCGTCTAGATGCTCGATCATAATCGTAGGGCTGAGTAGCGAGATTTCTGTTGTTGCAATTTTGGACAAATAATCTACTCGCGCATTGTTTGTCCGGTCAATTCTAACCAGTTCCCAAAATTGCATTCTGGAGAGCGATTCCCTCGCGAGCTCGCGATATTTCTCTAGCGTGGGGTTGTTCATCCAATACTCCCCCCGAACTTGATTCACAACAAGTTGAGAATCACTGTAGATGACAACGTTCTGGATTCCCATGTCAAAAGCCATTTATGTGCCTGCGATGAGAGCTTTATACTCGGCCTGATTGTTTGATGACGGAAAGTTGAAACGGAGTGCTTTCTCGAACTGCTCCTGTTGCTCAGGTGAAACGAGCAAGATTCCCGCGCCACTTCTAGTCTTGCTCGAAGCATCATCCACAAATAGTTCTCTGTCCGACACTTGGTCTAACTGTGGGTTCCGATTGTGGGTCGGGTTTGTTTATTTCTGTGTCCTTGATGGTTTGGTCAGAAAAACTTATTTCGACCAAAAAATCGGCCAAAGTCTGGGCTTTGATTGCTCTGCGCGGTTCGTAGTCGATTTGGAATTCTGTGAGTTCAATCAACCATGTAAGTAACCTGCCCGAGGAGTCTGGTTTATGAAGATTTTCCTAAGCGGTGAATCTGTGTATACAGTTATTGGGTGTGCAGAAAAATTGGCCCTCAATTTGCGAGCAGAGACAACAAGTGAGTAGGTTAACTTTTCTGCATTAAAATAACAGGCTTCGACCTGAGACAGAGCCTTGGTTACATAGTAAACAGGTTTTTGTACATTTGCTTTTTCCCTAACTAGTATCGCGGCCATCGCTTGCTCGGTGGCTGCGAGATAGAGAAATAGCATATCCCAAAAAATAGGGCTACCAAAAATGAAGGTTTGCCGAGGTATGAACACTGCCGAGCACTCTTCTGTCCACTTGAACCCCTTATTCTCGCGTAGAATCTTGAAGAAAGGGAGGCATTTTTCTGCTGATCTTGAGATAAACCGTCCAGAGCTATGATGCGACCATTCAACCTCTGCACATCGCGGATGGATTGTGGCTGTTCATCTTGAGCAGGGCCTTAATTTTCTCAGGATTGACCTTTATTCCCCTCTCATCGACCATGAAGCCCAAAACCTTTCTTGCTTGTACCCCGAAGACACATTCACTGAGCATAACGTCCAGCTCGATCGTCCCCTTAACCGCCACTTTGTTGTTAGTGAACCCCTCCAAATGGCCCACATATGGCGTCAAGTATGCATCCAAGTACCCCATCTGTCAGAAGTAATTGTAATAAAGGATGTCGCGGGCTGCGCCTGTGTCCAGGAGTATTCGCTCCATATCCCAATAGTCTATGCTCGCTTGTACAACCAAGGCTTACTCGACCGCCAGTTTTATGGTTACCAATTCACTTTGTGTAAAGCTAATGGCCTCTTCTTGGTTTCCGAGCACAGTGGACGCGTTGTTAAGCGTGTAGATCTGCGTCTTCAGCTTTGGCGCTGAGCTCGTCCTCGAGGATCACAGAAATGCGTCCTCTGGGCGGGCGGTTGCGACCTGGGTCTTGCTCAGCTCTGTTTTCGCCCGGGTTGTTCCGGGTTTTAAACTGGTACATCTTCGCCTGGCTTATTAGCTTTTAGATTTCTCTCCTTAGCTCAAAGCATTCCTCAGTTGTATGCCCGAGGGCATTGTGGTTTGCATAGTGCTTTGTCTGGTCGCGCGTATGGTTGAATTCTGGATCCAGGGAGTGGCAGGTGGCAACTCTGCTCTGATCTGGTTCATGATCTCTTCCCTAGGGGCGTTCAGTGGCTCGAACTCCCGGCGAGATCGATTCCTGCCCTGCCTTTTGTTCGCAGCTGGCCAGCCCTCTCTTGCTTCTTGGCCTTTATTCTTGCCCTTATCATTCCCCTTCTTCGGTGCCCCCTCCTCGATCGTGGTGACATAGCTTTGTGTTCTGGTAAACATTTCACTGCGATTAAGAGGTGGTCGCATTCCCAAGTCTGTCTTCAGAAAACCTTTATTTAGCACGGCTTGGAAGCACATGGTAACCTCGTGGTTAGTTAGGTCGTTGCACTGCACGAGTGTCTTTTTGAACCTGCTGAAGTACTGTCCGATGGTCTCAAAGGATCCCTGGCGAATGTTACAAAGATCCATCCTGGCCTTTGGGGTGGCGCCCGCGATGCTAAACTCGATCATGAACTTCTGCTTTAAGTCTGACCACCCGGTTATAGATCCGTGGGGCAAACGACCAAACCATTTCACCACGCCCTCCCTGAGCGTGCTTACAAAGGCTTTGCATTTTAGGGCTTGGTTGGTCGTAACCATGTTAATTTGGTTCTTGAACCCTATCACGTGGTCGCGGGTGATTGCCTTTTTAGTGTACTTGTCGAAGATAGGGATCTGCATATCTGGGTCAGGCGGTGTCTGGATGATCTATTCTGCTAGCGGGACATCCTCCTTGGAGGGTATGTCCACCCTTGCTCGCCCTGACTCTAAAGCAATCAGGCGTTGCCTGACTTCCTCAAATTTGTTCGGCTTGGCTTGTGTGTGCGAGGGGCGGGGTTTGTGAGTTTCTTCCTCAGGATTCCCGTCATGTGTGCCTCTTTTTGATCCCCCTCTAGGCGACTTGCGCCTAAGAGATGACGTGCATTTGGATTGATGAGACCAAGTCCCGTTCTCCTCTCGTCTTCTTCTGTCTGACGCTCCTCTAGGCGACTTGCGCGTAGGGGATGGCGTGCGCTTTGACCGATGAGAACGGGCAACACCTCTCTTCGTGGTCGCTGGGAAGGCGACAAGGATTTCGCTTCCTCGCTACGCGCACGATCTCTCCTGCGTGACCCCTCTCGTAGTGTCTGGCTATGGATGCTCGGGGCACTGCAAACTCCCGAGTGCATGTGAGCTTTTCCACGATCATCTTTTTTATTCTCCCGTGGCTCGTGCCTCCCATTAGCTCCGGTACTTACCAGGTTGATGGGTGGCTCCTGGCGAACTCCTCGACTGCCCTGCGTTACAGAAGGAGCCGAGTGGGGGGTGCTCACGGTGGGGATGTCCGGGAACAGCTGCTCCTCTATTCGCATCATAGGTTGCCACATGGCAAGCAGCTGATGGTTCAACGCATACATCTGGCTCAGGTATTGAGCCTAGTTTGTCAGAGCGGCCAACCTAGCTTGCTCGTTTAGCGGGGTGACTTCTGGAGCTATCGCTAGGGCTCGTCGAGCATTAATCTGATCCCGCAGCTCAAGTCCTGCGTTTGTTCGCGGGAGCGGTGGTATGTTGGACGGCCCCACATGGCCCGATTGCACCAAGTTGACTCGCGCAGCCGCGGATTGCAACCTGGTCATCTGAGCATTTAGTTGCGATGGCGCACGGTTTCTCGATTGTTGTGGAGGTGGTGGTGCATTTTCACCACCTATGTATTCTAACACAAGTTCCTCTGCCAAAAGGCTAGCACCGTTCTCAACCAATTTTTCTAAGGGATGTATATAGGATTTGAGAGTTTTAAGAGAAGAGAATAGAAAGTTCCCAACAACGGAACCAACTAATGTTGACAAAATGTTGCGAGTAGGAACTCTCTGGGATTCTCTTGAATATATGGATATCTGGGCTTTTACTAAGAACCTGAAATAGACAAGAACACACACGGTTGGGTGAATGCAGGGGCTTGCTCTGCTAAAACACTCCGGCGTGAGAGTAAGAACTTGCTTGCTAATTTGACAAAGTTTTAGCTTGGTAAACAGTGAATGTACCTTTAGCCAAGGGCTTGCTTGGCTTTTATAGTGGGCAGAGTGATTAGTGGGCTGATTCATTGGGATGTCAATCCCTTTAAGTAAGGGAGAGTAACCGTCGGGCTTAATTGGAGCCAATCCCTGATTTCTAGCCTGATATCTCAGACCCAACCAGACGTGGTCCTAAAATTGCTGGGTGATGGCTCTGACCGGTTCCTGTGCTCGTGGCGAGCAACCCTGGACCTATGTGATCCCTCCTTGCTCGCATGGTCTTGTTCTGCCCGCGCCCTCCATATCGGGCAGGATTCCAGACTTGTGATATCAGATATGAAACTATGCTTCTTATAGATTCAATTAGGTCTCTCGTATGTGATCAAAGAATGTACTCTACTTCTTTCACAACTTGTATGGAAATCAAGAAACCCTATATATAAGTAAGAAATGCAGCAAACAAAATAGTATCAGTAAGAAGGATTTTGAAAGTTTAGATAAAAACTGTATGAAATCTTGCAATTTTTGTTTATTTTCTCCAAGTATATTTGACTAAGAAAATGCAATACCACTTGTTAAATCAATTTGATGCGTGATGAAATTATACACTTAAAGACAAGAATTCGCCCACATCAGGAATTTCATTATTATTATGATTTTTTATTTTTGAGGAAATATAATGCAAATTTTTATAAGAACTTTTAAGGATAAAGAATGATACAAATTACTCCCTCCGTCTGTAAATTATTGTCTTGTTTGACCTGGCACATAGATTAAGAAAAAATAATTGGCTTAATTATTAATATTGATATAGTGTGTAGTTTTCTTTAATACCTAAATGCATGTGATCCATAATTAAAGTAGGAAAAAAAATAAGGATAAAATGATAAAAATATGGTCCTAAAAAAGAAACTTTCAAACAAGATAATTATTTTAGGACAGACGAAAAAAGAAAGCAAGATAATAATTTAAAGACGGAGGGAGTATAACAATATTTTTTTCTTTTTTTGAATAACCATGGAAAACTCAATCACATAATGACTACAGTTAGAGCTGTCAAAATGGGTTGGCCAAGACGGGTTGACCCGCAACCCGCCACCAAGTGGGACGGGACAGGCTGACCCGTCGAAATAGCGGACTGCAAATACTCAACCCAACCCAACTCACCTTGGGTGGGTCAGAGCGGGCCAACCCGTCTAAAAAAGTGTGGTTTTACAAAATATTAATATCTAACCAATTAAAGCAAAATATATATATATATATATATATATATATATCATAAGACTCACAACTATTCTTCATTTCATTAGTACAAAAACCAAAAAAGAATTTAACAAATTAAAGCTGAACATAATATGGTAAAATATAACTACATTTCTTAAAACTCAAACTAAATTCATAAAACATAAACAAAGAGATCCAATAAAGAAACAACATAAAAGTAAACAAAATTAAATTAGCGGTTTAGCCCACGCCCAACCCGCTTCGGCCTGTGACCCCCACAATCCCAACTCGTTTGACCCGCTCTTAAACGGGATTAAATTTCATTAACCCAACCCGTTTTTTTTAAGTGGCGGGACGGACTAGCCTGACGGGTTAAGCCCATTTTGACACTTCTAACTACGGTCTACATTGGACCCAAATATAGGACTAAAACCGTCGTGGGGACATGTCAACTGCCCTTCGCTAATGGATCCAAACAAAGTCAAAAAGATAAACCGTGCGTATCAATAGGCACAAATTATAAAGACATTGCTAGATATTTCAAAACAATAGCCGTATCAGTATAGAAGTGGAAGGATTCAAACTGTGATGCTCAGTATCTATTAATTGAAATTCAAAATTTTGCAGTAGCTAGTTGATCCTCAACACGTGATTACAGAAATAGTCTGATAATATGAAAAGAAGTTACAAGTCTTTCCCCACCTTCAACTCTCACCCCGCGTAGATTTAAGTCAAAAGAGAGTGCTGCTTTGGAGGTTTTCCTGTACAAAAAGCCTAAAGCAATCAACTCACGGGTCTGGAGAAGGTTGATTTACAGAAGGCGAAATCATACAAAAGCTCAATTTGTTGACCATCCTCACGATCTTTTCAACTGCCTGCAGCTCCGCCAACTCAAATTTCTTAGAAAAACACCCTGCAGGCCAAGTTGACCTGGACAGACTCCAGCAGCTTCCAGCCTGAAACAGTTCTTGGTCCGGCCCAATCTCTCTTCAGGCAATAATCTAGCCATAGATGAGATGCCAAAGCCCACTTTTATGGAGGTGAGCCTGAAGGACAAGTTAATCTGTTTGTCAGCTTCTTTTTGACCGTTTGTTCTCTGATCCATGGGCCAATGGGAATTCAACAAGAATAATGAAGGATGATCTTTGATCGTCCCTAAGATACTGAACAGTGCCATCCATGATCTTAACAAGCTTCTGGCTGATGTAAAGGCCAAGGCCTTCCCTCGAGCTACTCTGGTTGTGGTGAAACATCTCCTGAATCAACCCTTCAGGAATCCCAGGGGCTGGATGGGTAATCCTATCATTTCAACAACATATTCAGATTCAGTAAGATCTAAAATCTTTGCCTTCTATCGAAAAGCATAGAAATCTACCTGTAGTGATAGGTTACCACAGAGAACTTGAAGGTGAAATCAGTGTGAACGTCATTATAGGAGTAATCATATCCATGTGAATTACTCCCTCAGTCCCAAAACGAGTGTTCCTTTTTGAAAAAAATTGTCGCAACATGAGCGTCCCTTTCTCTATGAAGTTACGAAATTCACATTTGCTATCTATCATGTCCCAATGTGTAATTACAATACTATGGTGTGGACATTAAGGGCATTCATGTATATGTAACACTATTAAAATGCCCTAAAAGTCAACTTCCTTAACTTTTGCAAAAACAAAAAAGGACACTCCTTTTGGACGGAGGGAGTAATCACACATTACTTTGCGACTAACACCAACAATGAGCTCAAGTTAGAACAGCAAGGAAGGAATTAAAAGGGATGAATATGCACAAACAAAGGGAAAGCTAATCTCTCCATCAATTGGATACAAATATCCATGAGCTGAGAATATTTAGCAGAGCTACTCAAAACTATTGTTTCAGGTCCCAAAACAAAGGAAAACCTGGATAAAATCTCACTCCATTTTCTCTAACCATGTCACTGTCTCAATGATAAATGGTTGCCTAAAGTCAACTCAACTGGTGATTGGTCAAGGATCTGATGTTTGCGAGGGGGTCATCGTAGGAACTGCGGAAAGAAAGGCATTCTTAAGCAATGTGATACATTAAATTCCGTGCTGGTTTCACAGTTTCTGTTTCAGGGCTTTTACACTTTTGATTCCATGTAAAATTCAGAATTTTTTTCCAAATGAAAAGACACTTTTTCTTTGATAGGTATGTATGGCCCCTTGGTATGGAGATTGGAACCAAGGACCTAAAGGTCTTTGCGTTGAGTGCCCTTGCCATCTCTCCCACCCCTTGGGGTTAAAATGAAAAGCCACTTTTAAGGAGTAATATGTAGACATTTGGGTTCATCATTGATTTCATGAAGATGAGTTTTGCATTTCTAACAGGAGGGGAAGTGGATACAACACAGACACCAAATCTAGTACTAAAAGTCCAACGAAATACCAAAGAACCCCCACTTGAAATGCTTTTAGAAGTTACCGTACTTATCTAGAAAATATTATGACCAAATATATATGGTGATCATATGGATACGAAATCGCAGCACATACAAAAGCAAGAAGCCAGGATGCAGAACATCTGCTTATTCTGGTGGCAATAGTAAGCATACAAATGTAATTCAATCACACCTCAGATTTTATATACATTAAAACAGTACAAGCGAAAGAATTACCTAAATTCAAGATGGACAACTTGCATCTTCATCCCTATCTGTTCCTTTCTTGGGATTAAACGAAACAGAACTGAAGATCCTTCAAAAGCTGGAGTAAAGAGGAGCGCATTTCTCAAGAAATCTGAAAGGACTTGCTGAAGCCTCAAATTGTCACCATATAAGCATATGGATGACACTTCGTCAGGTGAATCAAATACAACCTCCACCCGGCGCTCCTGACTCAGACACATAACTTGATTTAAAACGACTTCCAGAGCTTCCCCAAGATTGAACTCCGTATATTTCATTTCCATATAGCTGTAAAGCATACAAACATCAAAAGCATTCCTAAAGTATCTGGAAGCATTAAATCCTAAGCAAGTATAGCACCAATCCAAGAAACCCTAATTGCTACGATGCACAAAGAAATAGACAAGTACCTAATCAAGAAAAAAAATAAAAAGTTTAAAATCAATAAAGTTCCATAATTTGTTGTGCTTGCTAATAAATTAAGTCAGACAAAGCCATTTCACCAAGAACAATACCAAATACTAGTAGTTTTAGTCAGATAAGCATACCCTTCCTCAATACTCTCGATATCAATGTCGTCAACAATCTTGGCTAATTGTTCTCGACACAATTGGCTCTTCTGCAGAAGCTGGCTTTGCTCTTTGCTTAATTCGGATGATTTCATCAGATTATGAACACAGTTTATCCCATTTAAGGGATTTCGTATTTCATGACGCATATATGACAACTTTGTGAGGCTATTTACTGCAGCCTGTTCCGATATCCTCTGCACCTGCAGGGCATATTGAAGTTCTGGACTAGGAATGTGCAAGAAGCACAAAACCCCAGTAATCCTTCCCTCAGAATCAGTCCTTTTATTTGCAGAAAGTAATGCCTCAACGTATTTACCCTGCTGATCAAAAAACCCAAATAATAATTTATCTGCATCTAAGCCTGCAATTACCCTATTTAGTAATATCCTAAGTCTGGTTAACGTGTCTTGATCTTTGACCCGGCAACCAAACTTGTTAACAGCGAATACCTCCCCAAGAAGCATTCGATTGATGACTTCTTCCCTCTTCAGATAAGACAATTTTTGCATTGCATCATTCCACTCCAAGCAACGACCATTCTCATCCATCATAAAGATTGGAGGAATAAGGCCGCTACGGCTTTGCATAATTCCAACATAATCACCTTGGATTTTTGTATATTTGTCCATAATCAACTTTTCCCCACTAACGTCTTGCCCAACAAAGCAAACCCCTATAATAGTTTCCTTTATGTCTCGAGTACAACAAGCATTAGCAACCAAAGTGATGGGATCATTTTTCTCTCGAGGCCCAAAGCTTTTTAACTTAATTTCAGCATTTTTCTCCTCCACACCTGCACATTAATATCAATCCAGTTGGAAATCCAGCCTATTTAACATTTCATCTAATAAACTGAAAGAATATTTAACAGATTCATTTTGATTGTGCCCAATCTCAAGTCTTTTGATCTAACAGAAAAGTGAATCTAGAAGTAAGAAGACAAATATTATTCATACCACGAATGAAAACATCTAGAAATGTTAACATAACACTGGGAGATAGGAAAATTTGAACAAATAACCGAAAAGTTGAGCAGGGTATTACCTTGCAAAGCAGAGAAGAGCGTGTTTTTCACAACTTCCACTGAATCATCCACAACAAGACTGACTAATGGCATACCAATAGCTTGCTGCAAAAACAATCCAGTAAGCTCAGCTACTTTATTATTCCACCCATTAATATTGCCTGAGGCATCAACAGCAAAAATTGGGACTGAAGCTGTCTCAATGAGACGAACCATTTCGTTCGTAACAATACGCAGTTCATCCACCCTTTGTATACATGTATCAACTGATGGAACACTCACGATCATTTTGGAATCATCTTTCATCTCATCTTGCAAAGATCCTCTCAGTATTAGCTGTAACGAATGGATTGCATCCATTTCCACATCTTCCCAAGGTCGACTCCGCCTCTTCACAACCTCAAGGAAGGCCTTGAATGATGACCTGGGTTGCATTTTTCTTCCATCATCCTTATCACCCGGGTCGTGTTTTGCACCACCCCATTTGATCTCCTTTGCTGTGTGGGACCGAAACCAAAATAGAAAGTCTTTTGAAGAAATCTTCACAGCAGCCATCCCGCAGACTTCTTCACCAAGAATAGAAGCACCGGGGAAGCCGGCATCCATGAGGCTATCAGTGCTTAACCCTGTACTCCCAGCATGGTACTCAAGAAGCCATTGAGCTATATCTCTGATTTGTGCCTCTGTAGGAGTGACTCCAAGCAACCAAAGTTTGTTCCTGTGGTACAGTGCAGCTCCATCACACCTAACAAGGTCCATCACGTTGGGTGACTTAGTAACAATTCCCATGGGGGCATCTCTCAGAAGCATGTCACAAAGCACGGTTTGAGTTCGCAAAATATGCTTCTCTCTTACTTGAGCCGCCAACTCCACTTCCTTATTAATCTGAACACTGAAAACTTGAATCAGGAATTCACACGCGTACCTCAAAGGGAACGGGACAAATCGAGCGCTTGAGTGATGACAAACGACCAGGCCCCACAATTTTCTACCTTTTTGCTGATCACTACTCTCCAACTCATCATCGCCCTCATTGATAGTAACAGACATCACAAGAGACGCAGCAGAGCCCATATTTGCCATATACTGGGCATGACACCCATGAGGAGCTCTTAAGGCGGACCCACAGAGACTCAATGGTTGAGCTAACCTCTTGTCTTGAATCACTTTAACAGGTGGAGCCAAACAATCACAAATCATCCTAACCTTATTTCTCATGAAAAGAAATCTTGAAGCTTGTGGAATATCAGTGGCAGGGTAATGCAAGCCAAGATAAGGTTCCAGCTCAGGGTTTCGACATTCGGCCACAACTTCTCCATGCTCGTCCTCATGAAATTTATACACCATAACCCGGTCATAGCCCGTTAAATCACTCACTTCTCTGACTAACACATCACATAATAATGAAATATTTCCACTTGGCAGAGACTGTAATCTAGAAATAGCTTTTGCAGCGAGCTTATACGATTTTAGTGCTCCAGCAGCTGTGACTGGCACATCAGCTGGATTCACGGGCTCCAAATCTATAACTAATCCAACATCGATCCTATGTAAAATTGCATAAAATGGCTTACCCGAATTCCTGCAATGAACCAAGATAGGATTGAGGAGGTTGACTTCCGCGAAATTAGCTGCTTTCTGAAGAGCAGCAGCACTTGAAGATCGAAAGAGAGTACGGACATCCGTTCCAAAAGTCAAAGCTTCTTGTTGCTCAATGCTTGGAACTGCGTGTGGGGCTAGTTCTAACATTTCTAGGGCATTTTCACTGAATGCAAGGACGCTCAACTTCTGCTCATCAATGGCAATCACACAACCAAAGGGTTGGATGAGGCTTCCTCGTTGCATCTTCTGGAGATAAGCAGATACAGTAGAGGAAGGAACATTGCTAGTGGAAGCAGAGGCGTTGACATCAACCGAAGTGGAGTAATCAAAATGTTTTTCAGACTCTTCAAAGTCAACATGCAGCTTGGCATCGATTGGGGTTTGAGCAACAACACGAGAACCATGTTTCAATCGAGCAGAACTGCTCCGAGAGCAACTCGTCTTGTTAGTTGATTTGGATGACATTTCTCAATTCCCCTTCCTTCCTTCTTCGATTTCTCCTCCTTATTAAGGGCTATTTAAACAAATTTTCCAATGAAATCAAGCTCAAGCTCATCGAAAAGAAAAGAATTTTCAAACCCTCCCATCAGATATAGGTATAATTAAAGAATAAACCCCCATTCCTAAAAGGCAAAATAAACCCACTCCAGATATCCTGCTCCTTTTATCAACAGAATATAGCAAAATCAATAAATGTCATCGTAAAGAAGTGGAAAAGGCGATACCCACTCCCATAAAAATCAAAGGATAGAATGCACCTAACGTCCCTGTACTTTGTCCTTAGAGCGAAAAAAACAAAAATTAATAAAAAGCCCAAAGAAATGAAAAGGGTCAAAGAAATGGATTCTTCAAGAAAATATTCGAAGTTGTTTTCTCTTGTCAGGTGTCACCTAGCCAACTCGAAATAATTAAGAGAAAGGCGGAGTTGAATTATGTACGGTTATTCCTTCCTTTTCAACTCCCAAGAAGATCCACTCGATCAATCACTACCCAAAACCCCAGAAAGGAAGAAACTTTTAAACTGCAGATTCCCCAGAGACCCATCACTGAATTCAGCTTGAAATGCACAATAATTTCATGAATTGGGACAAAGAATTTGGCAATCGCTGCTGACAAAATCCAAACCCCAAAACAAACAGAAAATTCCAAAAATATACCAATTAAATGAGAAAGAGAGAGAGAGAGAGAGAGAGAGAGAGAGAGAGAGAGAGAGACAGAGAGAGAGAGAGTGGCGAGAGAGAGAGAGAGAGAGAGTGGCGAGATTGTGAATTGTGATGGGGTGAAGGAACTGACCAGTAAAAGTTGCAGGGGATGTAGATCAGCAAGTGAGCAAACACGTGAAAGCTGAGTTCTTCATTCAAGCTTTTCTGCCCAAGAATGTAAGGAATTGAACTAAAGCTGGAAATTGGGCTGTTAAAATTGGGGATACAAATATTTGGATTATATGAGAATTGCTATTTACACAACTCAGCATACTCTTTAACAAAAATTACAAAAATATCATTATAAATTTAGACCTAAATATTTTATTTTTTTTAATCTGTTTGGCATCCCTACCGAACACCTATAGTAATGTTCGACAGGGGTGCCGAACACCACTATAGGCGTTCGGTAACCCAATGCCAAACAAACTATTTAAAAAAAAGGAAGGGAGCGAGCTTTGTGTGGCGTGGGGGTAGGGGTGTTCATCTGTTCGGTTTTTGGGTTGTTCGGTTCGGTTTGTTCGATTTTTATTATTTCAACCTTAAAACCAAAAATCAAACCAAACCAAGAAACCAAACTAAATTCGAATTCGGTTTTCGGTTTGATTTGGTTTGGTTCGGTTCGGTTTTCGGTTTTAACCAAACAAATGTTAAAACTACAATCCAATTCAAAGTTTAAATATTTATCATTTAAAAAACATCCAAAACAAAGATTGAAACTTTAACAAAATTACATAATATCCCTAAAAATGTAAGATTACATATACTTAGTGACTCGAACTTAAAGGAAGTCTTGAATTCCACACATTAGTTTGGCCTTTCTTGTCATTAAACATTCATGAAATTTGTTTGAGTTGTCACTTGTGTTATTTTTGCGACACATTACAAAAAAATATATATATATTTAAATAAACCGGCAAATATCAAAAAACATATTGAAAAAGAACATTTATATAACTAATAATTATTTATATAACCAATAATAATGTATTTAATTATATTTTTTTTTTCTAATTCGATTTTCAGTTTGGTTTTCGATTTGAAAGGCAAAACCAAAAATCAAACCAAAAACCATATTAGAAGTCAGTTTTGCCAACCAAACCAAACCAAAAACCAAATTCGAATTCGGTTTTGGGTTATTCGGTTCAGATGATCGATTTTTCGATTTGATTTTCGGATGAATCCAAATACTGAAAACCCCTAGGTGGGGGGAAGAAGGTGGAGTGGGGGAAGGAGGAAAGGGGGTGTTCAAAAAAAAAAAATCAAAGCAAAGGCGAGGTTGGGTGTGGTGCAAAGCGGTGCGTGGGTGGGGGAAGGGAGGAGGAAGGAAGTGGGGTATATTAGGAAGGAGGTGGAAGAAAGTGAGGTGTGTTTGGGGTAGAGTGTACTTAGTATTTAAGAAAAAATATTGGTAGGAGTAAAATAAAAAATTAGTGGAGGTGTACCTAATATTTTGAGGGATTGAAAATATTA
Organism: Platycodon grandiflorus; assembly: GCA_016624345.1. Lineage (NCBI taxonomy): Eukaryota > Viridiplantae > Streptophyta > Magnoliopsida > Asterales > Campanulaceae > Platycodon > Platycodon grandiflorus. The sequence continues at coordinate 56,850,017 of CM028363.1, forward strand.
GGGTAGAGTGTACTTAGTAATTAGATGTATTAAATAATTTTTAGGGTATAAATAACAATTCTTTTTGCAAAATCTAGTAGTCTAGTACATTTGACTCCCTTGTCTACCCGCTTAACATATGGATTTTTTTATTATTATTAATTATTATTATTATTATTATTATTATTATTATTATTATTATTATTATTATTATTATTATTATTATTATTTTTGACCACAATTACGCAAAAATATACTCCCTCCGTCCTAAATTATTGTTGACCACGGGATTAAGAAAACTCAATTGACTTGATTATTAATATTGGAATAGTATTGAAAAAGTGTGTTGTTTCCTTTAATGCCCATGTGTATGTGGCTCATAATTAAAGTAGAAAGAAAAAGTAAGGGTAAAATAGTAAAAGTAATGTTCTAAAAAAGAAAGTTTCAAATAAGATAATTATTTTGAGACGGACGAAAAAGAAAAAAAACAATAATTTAGGAACGGAGGGAGTAGTACACAGTCCAAGGTTCAAGTTGGTATATTCTCATAGGATAATGCTAAAAAAAAGTAAAAAAATACTCGCCTACTTTTAAAGCTTATTATTCATACCCCGCAAGGTGATCAATTTCCTCTCTCTCTTTCTCATTCTCTCTTTAACAAAAAAATACTTGATTTTCTCACACTACATAAGTAACCTTTAAAAGGTAAGAGTGCATTTTTTACTTTGTCCATAATCAATGGTAAATATAAGTGGCTAACTCAAATTATTTAATCATATGGCGGTCTTAAGGCAACTTCCACATTGCAACTGTTACTTCTTTTATATTTTCAATATTTGGTGGGAAAATAATCAATGAGTAATAAGTCACAAAGTAAAAAAATACACTCCTATGTTTTTAAGGCTATCCATGTTGTATGAGAAAATCTAAGTATTTTTGTTAAAGAGAAAGAGGAAGAGAGAGAGAGAGAGAGAGAGAGAGAGAGAGGAGTGATCTCCCTGCTAGGGGTGTAAGTTCAAATCGGCGAATCGCTGAATCGGATCGAATGGAACTGAATCGGCCAGTTCGGTTCAGTTTTGGGTGAGGACAGTTTGGTTTAGGTTTCAAAATTTTATAAACCAAGCGGTTCAGTTCGGTTTGCGATTTTTGGTGCCAAACCGAACCGAATCGAACCACTACCATTTAATTTTTATTTTTATATATATTATTTAATAATTAGTAATTAGTAATTGAATTTAATAAGAAAATTATTGTTGTTTGCCTACATTTTAATTGAATTATTGTAATTTTAAAGTTAATTTTTTGACTTTTAATTATTTAGTTTGTGTTAAAAGTATTTTTTTATATTTAAAAGTTTTTTCTTTTTTTAAATATTTAAATAATTAAATCGCAGAACCGAACCAAACCGATCGGTTTGATTTAAAATAGTTTGCGATTTTGGCTCAAATTGAACCAAACCGAACCACCTTCACCCCTACTCCCTGCATCACATGGATGAGCTTAAAAGTAGGATACTAAAATTTTTTATTTTTTTTATCATTATCCAACAATTTAATACTCCCTCTTCATTTCACCAAAAAAAAAATCACGTATAAAAAATCTAATAAGTAATAGATATATAAGTGGTATTGACGTTGAACATAATTATAAAAATATTTGAATATAGTCAAGATGTTTATATGACATGTGAAAAGTAAAGTTATAAAATTTATGAAAATAAGCGCTAAATGACGCACCCAAACATGCTAAACAGCGCATCCATTTAATGATTTTTTAAAAAATATGACGAAAGTGCCCTTGATTATTATTAAGTATAATTAAGATTAGAGTTCATATTAATGTTAATGACAAATATAAATATTTGTACCATTCAGATAAATTTAACGAAATATATACTGTTTACTTACACAAACAAACCTAATATAACTCAATAGCAGCCTAAACTCAGCTCAACATAAACTCAGCCTAACGGCCCAACCTAAACTCAGTCTATAACACTCTCATTTTCTCACTAACTTTCTCTCTCTAAAAGTTTCCTCTCTAGATATCTCTGTATGCGGTGACATGGAATCCAACAACAATTGTAATTTTACTTCGATAACTATTTCACGATACATTTTTTTTTTTCATTTATTTCATTTAATTTAGGGTCACGGGAGGGTTTTTTTACGAAGACGAAGAGCCGACCCGGCATCATTGGAGATAGCCGACCTGGCTATATAACAAAATGTCGGCCCGATCGTCTGTTATATAGTCGGTCCGGCTATCTCCAATGATGCCGGTCCGACTCTCATTTACGGTCCAGTCCACTTTTTTTTTATAAATAAAATTGTCTTGGCTAGGCTATTACTTTTTTTTTTTGGTGTATTTTTTATTTTATATTACTTATATTCAAAATACAAAGATAATACACACTTTAATTCAATATGTGGATATATTTTTTTTTAATGTTATATTCTTATTTACAAGATGTTCACATCGTTAATGATGACATGAAACAATTTCCTATGTATCTCATTTTTTTGCGACTGATCACGTGTTTGCCAGTCGAGAAAAAGCTGAAGCTTGGATTAGAGTAATAGGAAAAGAAAAGAATACATATTTCAAAAATTCAAGGCAGAAAATAAAAGCTGACGGATGTAAAAGGTTGTGGTTTGGATGTGAGAGGGGTAAGATTTACAAATATAACGGAGAGTTGGACGAAGAGGACCAAAATTTAAAAGGGTAAAAAAAAATTTGAATATCTGTTTGAAGTAATAGCTGTGAAAAATATTTTTGGTGAGTGGCATGTGATCATTAAAAAAGAGAATGACAAACACAACCATCCATTGTCGGATTATCACTAGTGGCATAGATCTGAGACGACGTTTACTGAGAAGGAATTTGGTATGATCGAATAATTAAGTAATGCAAACATCAAGGGAAAACAGATCATAAACTCCATAAAGAAAGAAAATTTGAAAACTACAACAATTTGAAACAGGTACAGCAAATCAATGGTTTAGTGAAAAATAGCTTTTTGTTTAATTAATTGATAACATTTTCTTAGATTAATTTTAACGTAAATTTTATTCAATTTCTCGCAAGTACAAAATACCCAACAAAAGATACATATGAATAAAATGGGCAACATGACGAAAATGCAATATATTTTTAATTTGCTAAAGATTTGGGATACCAGACATGGTTTAGGCAGTGGAGGGGACAAACAATTTGGGCAATGTTATGTTTGCTCACCCGAAGGCGTAGGAGTTGCTCACGTTATTTCCGTATATTCTATGTATGGATTGTACGTATCGGACAAACAAGTATGATATGCCTATGTTGGAGATAATTGGGATTACACCGACAGGGAAAAATTATCACGTAGCATTCGTCTTCTTAAGGAATAAGAAGAAAAAAAGCTTCTATTGGGCAATGACGCAACTACGGATGATGTTTCGTGTAGCTGGGTGTCCTGATGTAATAGTTACTGATCGAAAGATGTCTCTAATGAGTGTTATTAAATTTCATTTTTCAGAGTCAAAACATTTTTTATACATGCGACACGTATCGAAGAACGTGGAAAAATCTCTGGTACAACAGATGAAAAATAAAAGATTTACCAAAGCATTTAATTAAAGGTGGCACAGGATAGTGCACACCAATTCTGAGGGGGAATATCAGCTTATGGTGGCTCAGATGGAAGAGACTTGGAAATGGATCTCACCTTAGGTCACTTACGTGAAGAGGGAATGATTGGAGCCGTACAGATATCGATTTGTTAATACTTGGACAAAAAATTACGTGCATTTTAGGACACAAACGACCAACAGGTACTAGTTTTATATTTATCTTTAATTTAATGGTTTAGAAAATCTATTTTTACATTCATCTAATAAATGTTTATACGATGTCTTACAAAGTGGAGAGTGCACATGCACAGTTAAAAAGTTGGTTAAAAACGTTGGCAAATAGTTTAGATCACTTAGTCCTGTAAATCCATGACTCGATCAAGTTCCAATTCAATAAGATCAAAACTACCTTTGAAAGGGAAAATAACTTTGATTTGATAGTGACAGATAGGCTATTGTTTTATAACTTGAGAGGTAAAGTCTCACACTATTGTATTCAACTGCTTATCGAGGAGGTTAACGTACGGGGTAAGAAAATAAAACTTGATACTGATGCTGAAAAATGTGGTTGTGTATTCACACTAATATATGGTCTACCTTGTGCACATAAAATGAATTTGTTGGAGGCATCTAAACAACCGATTGATCCCCACGGTATTCATATGTTTTGGAGGACTCTACATATGGAGGGAGAAATATTTGAAGAACCGGCTAGGAGCTACATTACTGCAGATGATTTGTTCAACAACCTTATGTCTGATATAAAAAAGAAGCTTAAACAAAAAAAAAAGTATCATTATGCCAGCCAATTCCACTCATACGTACATTCTCATGCGACGACAACAGGTGCACCACAGCACAAGCGACACAAAGGCCATTCGAAGGAAAACTCGACTAAGAGGGACTTGTCAGATTGGGAACACGTAGAGAGGACCTACTCCACTGGGCCAAAGAATGACCCAATGTCCATCTTAGGTCGAGGTTGTTCTTTATCGATGCATAGTACAGGTAATTCTTTTCCATTCACACGTGAAATGCCATCATTCATTCATGACTTCATTGATGATTATGTAAATGTGAAGGCAAGTGAAAATTGTGGGTTTAGAGTCATTGCCCTATTTTAGTATGATGATGAGGAGCGTTGGATTGATGTGAACAAGAATTGCTCCATGAGCTCACAGAAAACTGAGATTTTTATGTACTAAATTTGAGAGATCATGTAATAAAGGCGGGAAAATATAGCCTTGAATGGCATCACTCTCCGGCTGGTATAGATGATTATTTGGATCTGACAAACTTGGGATTTGTGGTTGCAACCAAGTACCAAAAGATCATCACATGTTGGTCACTTCAGTCTTGCACGACATACTTGTGTAATGTTACAATTTTACAATTTGAAATGCCAAACACTTATAGAATGTATACCCGAAAAATATCATATATGAATTAAATTTGACATGTTAAAATTAATGCATCAAAATAAAAAATATCATACATAATGCTTGAATCCAAAAGAGTATTTGAGAACATAAGAACATAATACAAATATTCATCCCAAAGTTAAAGTCGACAACATGTTCATCTATATAAATATCTCACTTTAATACACAAGTCATCAAGTGTCTTCCAAAATACAGTCTCTTCCATTTGCTCCCGCCTTTCGGGATCTAGTAGCTGCAATTGGTTAGCTACCCACCGTAGTCTCTGCTAGTGTTATATTTATGTCAAAATCAAATATAGTAAAATGATTGATAAAAAATGAATTAAAGAAAAATAACGATATAAAAAATTAAAATGATTAAATACTCACCGTAAATACTTCGGGTATCTTTTCGGGATCAACTTCCCAGCATCGTCACTACTACCCAATGGCGTCACTTAAGGATGCGAATGCTTTCAAAACCAAGCCAAGTAACGGTCTACTATCTCAATCAGGTAACTGGCTACAGAAGACCCAATGTCGCTCAAGTTGATCAGAACAAGTCGTCATTCCTGCTATGCCCTCTTCATAAGATTGTGTTTACATTTGTACCTATGAGCCTTCCGACCTCTATACACCACACTTGGGATGTATACCTGAGACGATATGACTTGCGCATACTCAAACTGTTGCAGACATCCATCAGGCATATACGGCTTGGTAATATCCTAGGAATGAATTATGCCCGAGAAAAGAGTAATTGGGACTTCCACGCTCGGATTTTTGTCAAACGGGGTCCACGTAACCTGAAGTATAAAATAATTAAACACCATTAATATAAAAAGAAAAACACAACATAAAAAATCAATTATTCAGTGACATGAATATAAATAAAATACTTACCATTTCATCAGATAAGTGATCAAGCATACAGATCTATACTCTAGCAGAGCTGTCTATGACGTCCTAGGTGTCGTAGTGGGGGCTTATCTCAATGAGCACGGCAGGTTCGGAGTTCATCCTTGTCTCCTGCTCAATCTAAATGCAGAAAAATACTCGTAGATCCAAGTCTAAAAAAAATTTGTCATTAACTGTGTACAAAAATTAAAATGACATAATAAAAATTCAATAATTAATTATACGCTCTTGCAACAAAGTCAAACACCCTGAGATTTGGGCGGTATCAGCCCTAGATGTAATACCCAGCTGACGGTATAAATATGCTACGGCTGATGTACCCCACGTATAACCTGGAACGTCTGTTAAGCTCGCCAAGAATGGCAAATAGTGGACAATTAATGGGCTCTGAGTCTTGTCCAAAAATAATGTCGCTCCCAGCAACTACATGATATAACCCATCGTCTTATGTCTTGGATGAACTGCGTCGGGAGTTAAACGTTCCATTAACAGGTTAAATTTAATGCCGCTCAACTTCAACTGTTGGTTGATGTCAAACACAGTTATTCTTAAGAAGGTCGATAGCTGTTGATTCCCGAGATTGAAGTGTCAGGGATGACAGTATTCCCTGTAACAGGAATCCGTAGTATGTAATAGACATCACCAAAGGGCAAATGGAAACTATTCGTTTCGGGTGCCATCACTTGACAAACGCAGAAATCAGTGGCTTGTTTAGGTGTTGAAACATGCTCCGACTCAAATGTCCTAGCCTAGTCCTGTTAATAATGTCTAACGTCTCACGATGCAATATCACTCATTTAGTGAGGCGATTGGCAGCATTATGACAAATTAACACTTGTCTTTTCTGTTGAAAAAAATATCACCCATTTAATGATTATCATTACCAATCTCTTATCAAAATATTACAAAAAATAATCAAAATTATACATGCGCAATATGGCCAAGAAAACTAATAAGCAAAGTCAGGGTGGCGGGGCCCCCTGGATGCGCATCAAACAACATCCACTAATCATCATTAGTATCAAGTCCTCGTCCCCGTCCACGACCATGACTACGACCTCGAGCTCGACGTCCCCGATGTCCTCGACCAATAGCAACATCCTCGTCGTCGTCGTCATCATCATCATCAACAACATCTACATCATCATCATCACCGTCATCATGATCATGAACATAATCATGATTGACACTCCTACCCATCCAGCTTTGATACCTACGATACAACTCCTGAAATGCACAACAGTCATCACACCCTTCCCCAACCTAAGCCTCATGCTCGAACCAGTCATTTGACTAATAGCTGACGGACCCGACTAAAACATATGTCCCCCTATATGTTGTAATTCTCGTTCTGCCTCCAAATTATCGTCAGCCATTGGCGAAGGACCACCGATATCAAAAGATCCCTTACTAGTCAAAAATGGAGGTGGAGTCCGCTCACGAGTAACATTAATTGGAGGAACTATCGGTGGAGTATGCTGACGAGTAACGCTGATCGGTATAGGTGGAGTCTGTTGACAAGTAACGCTGACTAGTATAGGTGGAGTTAGCTCACGAGTAGTGCTAACTACAGGCTGTTGAGGTATACTACTAGCATGCTTCTGCTTCTTTCTCACTCTTGCTCGAGCGGATGCAGCTACTATTCGATCCTTCAACCTCCCATTATAAACGTTTTTACCTGATTGGTCACCACTTTCACTATCACCAACTCCTGACTTCTAAAATTAACAATAAAAAGTTTACAATTAATCTAAGAATCAATTAATTAAGGGATAATAACTTTACAAGTCCCTCGACTATGGCCAATTTCACCATTAGTCCCTCAACAAAATTTCGTGCAGTTTTTGTCCCTACCACTTCAAATTTGCACATCGGAGAAGTCCTTTTGATGGATGCCGTTAATGATTTTCTGTTAAGTTGCCCATGTGCCTCCCACATGCATTTGACCAAGGACAAAAATTGAATTTTCTTTTACCCCTTTCATTGTCTCTTTTAGACAAACACCAGTAATCTAAAAATTTCACAATCAAACTCGAACGTCACTCAAACTCAAACTCAATCATTTGGCTTTGGTTTACTTCGTTTTGTTTATTCTCTCTCTAAATATAGAAATGGAATCATTGAGCAGCAGGAAGTGAGTCCGAGAGGACTCGGATGAGTTGGAGTTTAACCTGCCTGAGGTGAAGAGACTTAGAGATGACTTACTTGGTATCTTTGATGACTCGGATGTTTGCACGGCGAGTCAGGACCTTGACTCGCTCATGAAAAGCTTCGAAGATGAGATCTCAGCGAAATCTTCACCGGCGGTGTCGATCGTCGATTTCACTTCTGAGTCCGGCGACTTGTAGCCGGAGCTCAGTTACCTTTTCAGAGCCTCCGAGTCGACTTCCTCCGCGCCGCCGCTATCGAGCCTTCTGATTTTTCGCGAGTCTGAACTGTCTAGAGTCAGATCCATCTCGTCGGCTTCCAATACCATAAGGTCCTACGTAATACTGAACGCCGAAGCGAGTTCGGCCAGAATTAGGCCTTGACACAACGGTCGTCATCTCCTCCACCGTCGTTGTCATCATCATCGCCACCGCCATGGTAGTCGATTTGAAGGTTTGAAGAAGGTGGGATTGGAGGGCTCTTTTGTTTCAATTTATCCTTGATATTTATTTTTCCTTTTCTTTCTTGTTTGTAATCTTTTTTCCTTTTTAATATATACTTTTTTTTTGATAAAGAAAAACGTTGGAATAAGAGAGTCTGGGGAATATAACTTTAGTGGTTGAAGGATTACAAAATGAGGCATAATCAACTTAAACAGGCAGCAAAAACCACAAAGTGATCAATTCCATTATCTAGGGATTGAGGTTTGAAGAAGGTGAAGAAGATGATAAGTGAAATTCTATTTTTCTCCCTTGGTCAAATGCATATGGGAGACACATGGGCAACTTAACGGGAAATCACTAACGACATCCATTAAAAGGACTTCTGGCGTGCAAATTTGAAGTGGTAAGGACAAAAAATGCACGAAATTTTGTTGAAGGACTAATAGTGGTAGTCGAGGGACTTGTAAAGTCATTACCCCATTAATTAATTAATTCTAATCAAACAATTATAGATTAACAAATTTGCTTTGAAAACTAGCTATAAATTAATTCAAAAAAAAAATTTCTAAATGACAATAACAATTAATGTAACATATATATAAAATTTACGCAAAACAAAATTTTAATCTAACAAAAACATAATATTTAAAAAGTTAACAATCAATAACGTAGTCTAGTATAAAAAGTGGACCAAAGAAGCATCATTTTAATTAACCAATTCATAATTAACAATGTAAAAAAAAACCTACCGCCAACACGGCTATATTAAATATCGCTAGCACAGCTATATTTAATATAGCCGGCACGCAATAATTAAATATAGCTGGCAAGGGTTCGTCCCGGCTTTATTTGATATAGCCAGCTAGGGTTCGCCCCGGCTCTTTTCAACAACCCATTTTTTCCCTCTTTTTTTGCAATTTAAACAATAATATTGTTAAAAATCGAACATTTCAAAAGTATAGCTTGAAAAAATATAGCTTTTTGGATCGAATTGGTTCATGAATTCTTCAAATTGGAGGTTTGAGAAACAAAGAGGTAAAGAGAATTTTCAGTTTATAGAGAAAGAGGAGCCCGGCTGTGTTAGAGAGAAAGAGGAGAGTTAGTTTAGTTTTTTTTCTTCTAAAATATGATGAAGGGTATGATAATAATTTGGACATAAGTGGGTACAACACTTAGTATAAATAGGTGTAATGTTTAACATCCTTCTTTATAAAAATTACAGACATAATTTTTTCAAGTGAATATTAAATAAAATATTTTAAAATAAAATATCTCAAAATAAAATAGAAAATTATTTTGTTGGAACGGACAGAGTATTTAAAAGAATCTACGCTACAAGATTTGAATAAGAGTGACAACTATTAATCGGAACCCTAAAAGTAGAAACGGACAGGATTAATATATAATCTGATCCCTCAACTTAAATTGAATTTTAAGTTTAGTCCTACTTCTTTTTTTTTTTTTTTCTATACATTTGGTCATACAGCGTTACCGTTACACTTGCCGTCTAATATTTTTTTAAATACCAAAAAATACTCTCACTATAAACAAGCGGAAAATAACTTTGTTTGATTTGACCTTTGTGATATGTGAAGCTACAACCCCCATCGTACTTCCATTACTATTCAGCCTCGTCGGGATTTAATAGGATTATTAATTGGCAGCCGGTTCCCGATTCAGGTAATAATACGATTTTTGGTTAGTTGGGGATCTACTCCATTGTTATGAGTATTCGAACCTACTTATTTTTTCTTTTGTCTTGGTTTGTGTATTCTTGATCCGATTTTAAAAAGGAAAAATGTTAGATGGTGAAATTTTTTTAAAGATCGGAGAACGAGTGTAGAACTAAAGGAATCGGATGATCGGAGCTTTAAAGAGCGATTGCCAAAAGCGCACAATATTCGAGAAGGTTGGTGATGACGAAGAATACCTCTGCTACCGCTACAACCAATAGTATTGCCCGGTGAGTGCAAATCGGGTTTGTTCAAATTCAAAACTTGAGCCCCCATTTGATTCGATATCGTGTCTAAGAAATGTTCAAAAACCCAGCAGTTTTGATTCTGTAAAATGAGATACACAGAGACTGTTTTGATTGAATTCAAAGAAAGGGGGGAGTTTCACATTTATCAGGTTTGCTTTTGGGAGAAGACAAAAACTGGGAAAAAGTCATATCTTGCGTGCCAAAACCAAAAGAGAAGATTGTTTGGGAAAGGGGTGTGTGGGGTCCATGTTTTGAAATTGACATGGCAAAATGTAAGATTAGTACTCCACTTTGATATTACTAGCTCCAATGAGTTGTTTATAGAATGAGGGTGGGTTTTTACTTTTTACCGACAATCAATCCAACGACAATAACCAACCGAATTTATCGGGGGAAAATTATATAAATGTTCATTATATTATCATTTGGTAATTGATTTAACCTCATACTCCTAATATCATAAATTTAATCAATGTACTCATGAATCAAGTGCAATGTAATCCTTCTGACTAACGGCCCATTCATTTTTTAACAATCGTTAACTCTCCATCCTATTTTTTAACTGGGCTGCTGATATGGTCTACGTGAGCCATTTTATGAGGGGTATCCAAGTTTGTCACATGCACACCATGCGTTTCCCTGAGTTTTTAGGTTTGAAGACTTCCGACCGTGCTGCGAGTTGAAAGAGTCGAATTTCGGTTCAGATCTAGTCATTGGAGTTTTAAATACTGGGATTTGGCTCGAAAGAAATTTTTTTGACAATAAAGGTCTTGGTTCAGTGCCAGCCATTGCTAAGGGTAAGCCATATGAGCAACCCTTTTAAAAAAATAGAATGGAAAGTTAACAACCATTAAAAAAAATGGATGGGTCGTTAGTCAAAAGGACTACATTGCACTCAATTTGTGAGTACATTGGTTAGATTTAAGATATTGGAGTTACGGGGTCAAATCGGTTACCAAACGATAGTACGATGGTCATTTATATAATTTTCCCAATTTATCGGTAGAGTCCAGTCCTCGAATTTACTTTAGATTAATACCAAACCATAACTTCAACAATCTCATCCCCTTCTTTCCCTCAAATCCTAGCTTCTGCAATCTCATTCCCTTCTTCGAAACGTCGTAGCTTGACCGATGTTGCAATTGTTTGTCGGTTGGTTGAATCAATGGAGGAGGAGGAGGAGGAGAGAAGTTTCAAGCAATCGCTAGTGGGACAGACGGTGATAAAAGGATTGATGGGTCAGTATCACCAGAATTCCATCGAACGATTCTCCCAGATGGGAATTCGACTAAAACAAGTGAAGAATCAATATCGGGCCAAGTAGCCCGAGGAGAAAAGATCAGGCTGTAAAATTCTAAGAAGGTTATTTTTGCCATATAAAAAAATATTAGACAGAAAGACTAACGGTAACACCGGGAGGGGGAATCTGACTGAAAAATAAAGATGTAGGACTAATCGAATAGAAAAAAGAGAGGTAGGACCAAAGTTTGATGAAAGTTGAGGAATCAAATTATATATTAATCAAAAAGGAAATAAAGAAAAGAAAATTCGAAACGCGTCAGGACAAATTGACCCAATCTATGCAGCATGGCCTCCAGCTAATATATACTCCCTCCGTCTCTAAATTATTGTCTTCTTTTCCTTTTTCGTCCGTCCCAAAATAATTGTCTTGTTTGAAACTTTCCTTTTTAGAACATCACTTTTACTATTTTACCCTTATTTTTTCTTCCTACTTTAATTATGGGCCACATATACATGGGCATTAAAGGAAACAACACACTTTTTCAATACTATTCCAATATTAATAATCAAGTCAATTGAGTTTTCTTAATCCGTGTGCCGGGTCAACCCAGACAATAATTTAGAAATTGAGGGAGTATATTTAGAGCAGGCAACCAAAGGACATAAAAGTGCTCCTTTTAAGTCTTTCCGTCTTACCCTACCTGACCTAGAGTAGTGCAGTCTGTAGATATATATATATATATATATATATATATATATATATATAGTATTTAATGGTTATTTTTTTATTTAACCATTAATGGTTACTCTTATTATCAACCATTAGATCAAAAATTAAAGGTTGAGATTTAATGTATTAAATGACTCACCTACTTACATTAATTGTATTTTCCAACTAACCATTAAATCTCAACCTTTAATTTTTGATCCAATGGTTGATAATGAGAGTAACCATTGATGGTTAAATAAAAAAGTAACCATTAAATAGTCCCCCATATATATATATATATATATATATCAAAAATTAAAGGTTGAGATTTAATGCATTAGATGACTCACCTACTTGCATTAATTGCATTTTCCAACTAACTATTAAATCTCAACCTTTAATTTTTGATCCAATGGTTGATAATAAGAGTAACCATTGATAGTTAAATAAAAAAGTAACCATTAAATACTTTCCCATATATATATATATATAGAGAGAGAGAGAGAAAGAAAAAAAAAAAAAAAAGGGGGATATATAGAGAGAGAGGAACAAATTACAGAGGACAAACTACCCAAATGATCCCTCCTGAAGTCTATTTTTTCAAATTTGGTCCTTTTGCAAAAAAATTAATGTCAGTCGTCTTTATACTAAAACCCTTTATGCAATTGGTCATTTCGTTCAATTTCATTAAAAATTTTCCGTTAAATTTCTTTACGTACATCGCATGTAAAAATAGAAATGTCATTCCGCGACTGAAAGAAAGTACTGGAACCAATAGTGTAACAATGACAAATAATCCAATTTCATTTTCTGCTCTTCTCTTCTCTCTCTAAATTTTCCTTTTCTTTGCCCCACCCATTACTGTAAACCCCCCTCCTCCTCCTCTCACTTTCTCTCTCTAGATATCCACAAATATGCACTAGTAGAAAAGTAAGGTTGGTAGATGTTTCAGGACCAAAGTGAAAGGGAGAGTAAGGGAAGAATCTGTCTACAAATGGAAGAAAAGCATAACTCCCGCGAAGAACTAGAAGGGAATCACCGGAGAAAGATCTCAGTGAACCAAAGAATGGCGAAAAAAATGAAAAAGAATTTGAAAAGAAGTTCTTCATGGCCATTCATGCGCGCTAAAAGAGGACTTGAGTCAATCGCTCCCTCCTCCGTCGCCGTCGCTGCCAGTCACTCCATCCTCGGTGGCCGGCGTTGCAAAAGTACTCCCTTCTTTTTTTTCTCTTTATATATTTCTCAGCCACTCTCTCTCTCTCTCTCTCTATCTCAGCCACTCTCTCTCCACTGTCTATAGTGGCCGGCGACACGTCCGGCCAACAAGACCTTTTTGTAGTAAATAATAAAATTTTATTAAAATTATTATATTTTTATTTAAAATTTATTTTTCCTGCTTTTTGGGATGTAAAATCATTTATTAAATAAGATTAGTCCACTTAATATTTGTTGAGACATTGTCGATCTTAGATAAGATTTTATTAGTATTAGTTTTAAAAAATTTCTTTCTGTCGAAGTAACAGTTACGTGAATCGTTAACATTATTCCATAAGCGATATACGCATTTAGAAATAATCAAGTCTTATTATATAATTAAGTATGTCAGTTAGTGTATTATTTTTCACTTGTATAATTTCTCTTCAAAAATTTAATTCTGTGAATAAATTTAATATATCAAATATGAGAATTGTCATTATATTTTAATGAATGTTTAAGATGAAGATAATTTTCTTTTAAATTTTTATTATCCAATGACCTTAATTTCTCAATACTAAATAAAAAAATAAAAAATATTTTGATACATTTTAAATTGTTTAAATCTATTTTTGAAATAAAGTAAAAAACTAGGAGTCTCTTACTCTTTTAATATGTAAAAAAAAATAAAAAATTATAGTAGTAATATATATATTTTTTTAGTCCTATTATATTTGGAGGCCTAAAGCCGTTGTTTTCCCATCTTCACCCTTGGGCCGGCCATGGCCGGCGGCCACGAGTAAACCCCCAAAATCACTATACCCATAAAGATTTCTCTCTCTCTCTCTCTCTCTCTCTCATTTCACCCCTTCCGTTGACATTGGCTTGGCCTCCGACAATAGTGTAACAATGGAAGCAAAGTTATTTGGGTTCTCTCTCACAGTGTAACATAAAAAGACAGTGTTTAGTAATTTGCAAAATGGGGTTTTCTTAATTTGGTATGGCGCAATAAATAAATATTTATATAATTATATTTAACATGGAAGTTAATTTTTTGAGTCTTTCTCGATTTGGAATGGTGGAAGAAGAGAAAAATTGTCGCTTGAAATTGTTACTATCGCCGGAGAAGAAACCTGAAATCTGCACACGGTTGGTCCCTGTAATTTTTTAGATGAAATGACATTTTTATCCTTGTTCAAATTCACGCGGAAAAAAATTGACGGTACTTGACAGAAGGATCAATTATGTTCATTGTTTAAATTCAGGAATTATTTACAGAATAAAATGACCAAATCTAAAAAGGTGAACTTCTAGAGGGACCATTTGAATAGCTTGTCCAATTACAGATCTCATAAACTTCACAAGTTGGAGCTCCACAAGGAGTATCTGTTTTATTTATTTTTTCCTTTCCATAAATGAGTAGTCATTATTACTAACCAATTGAGTAGTTTGTCCAATTACAGATCTCATAAACTTCACAAGTTGGAGCTCCACAAGGAGTATCTCTTTTATTTATTTTTTCCTTTCCATAAATGAGTAGTCATTATTACTAATTTAGTTATAGGCAAATAGTTTATTATTTTATTTTAAAATATTTTATCTAAAAAATTTATTTTAAAAAATTATGTTTATATTTTTCATTAACTTTTTAATTTTATTCTTTATAATATGCTATAAACATCTTAACTATGTTAAAATACTAATATAATTATGACCCACTTTAATACTATATATATATATATATATATATCTATTAGTTATTAAACTTTTCAACGTAAATTTTTTGAGTAAAACGGAAAAGGTATTTCAAAAAGCCCACTAAATTTGATTTGCAGTAGCATCATGACCCAAATGCATTAAAAAAAAAAAAGAGTTGCATCAATGACTTTGTATAATTTAAGTCTCCTTTTTGTTTTGTACGCAAAAAATAAATTATTGGAGAAGATGGTGTTGGTATGTTAATAGTGTGTATACATTTTTATCTATAAAATTCCATAAAACTCTACTAAAACATCATCAGAGTTTTAAATGAGGCATGAGCAAATTGGACATGAAGTCCTACAATCATTTGCTACTCTAGCTTTATCCATCATGTCAGCTACAAGATCCTTGACAAAAACAAGAAAATATAAAGAGATTTCTTCATTGATCAGGATTCAGGTTCAGGACAGTTTTTTCTCACTAACTGCTCTCCAACTTTTAAATCACTAAACCACATATAACCTCATAATGGAAATACAACCCATATTAAGTTGGGGTTGGAGTGTTTGCAATACATGCGAGATTTGCAACAAGAAGGTAACATAATTGACACTCAATTCATCATTCAATCCTCAACAATGGAAAAAGGACAATAAAAACCTAAGTTACAGCTACAAGGATCAGATACGAGTATGAATCCGGGTGTCTCGATCCACAATTTTTATTATTATTATTATTATTATTATTATTATTATTATTTTCATTAATTTGGTGTAAAACACCCATCCCCACACCCATGTCACATTGGTTATGTCAACGTGGGTACTTGACAAAAATAATTAAAAACAAGCCACCAAGAAAAGAAAAGAAAAGAAAACAAAAGGAGTGGCTGAGCAGATAATCCATGGATACTGTTCACAAGTCGGTCTGTTTCGTAGCAACTTACTCTATCTATAGCCTCTCAAATTACCACAAATCCAGAAAGAAAATCAAAGGGTAAAATTCGGGCCGATTCTTTTTAGACAATTTTTATTCGCTAAAGTTCACTATAATTGTTTTCAATCGCTAAAGGATATTTTTGTTACGAAATGTCATCTATGCCCTTTAAAAATACGGAATAGTGCATTGCAAATGTACAAAACGATGCATTACAACACAACACGACACAAATAAAACACAGAAAGCCACCCATAAGAAAGAAGAAGTGTGAAAAAAGAAAAAGAAGAAAGAAGCCTCACCTTCTTCTTAGTCTACCTACTCTAGAACCTGATTGACTTCAAAATATGGAATCTTGTAAACTTCGTGAGAAGTCAGTAAAATCATGACATGAATACATGTGTCCTGCCCGTCAATGCTTGTGGATTTCTCCTTTTCATTCATCGCAAAAGGAACTCGGTTAACTTGAAAATGATGAGAGGTGACGGAGGAAGAGAGAGAGCCACGAAAGTTAAGAGGATAACGATATGAATTGGGTTTTTTGGGAAGTAAAAGGGTGAATGTAGTGTTAGAGATGAATTAGGTTTCTTGAGAAGTGAAGTGAGTGGTTGTAGTGTTGGAGAGATGAATTGATATTGACAATACACATTTTCCACACATAACAATGTACAAAATACACTTAAAAACGTCGTGTGAGAGAGAGAGAGAGAGAGAGAGAGAGAGAGAGAGAGAGAGAGAGAGAGAGATCACATTGCAAAAAACAGCATTACCAAGAAAATTGCATAGTACAATATTAAATTTCTATATAGAAGTTTGAGAGGTTAAATGCGGCGACATGATAATGAGGAGAATCCCACTATAGTTAAACACAAAATATTATTAAAAGAAAACACAAAATATGATAATAAGGAGAATCCCACTAAGTTATGGATCCTCTTCATCTAAAAGTCAGAAGCCAATACGCTTGACAGTCATGTCATGTCAGAAAGCACACAATAGTTAAATGTACAACCACCCGTTACCTTTCTTTTCAGACCCTAAAGAAATTGATGCCACCATCACATCCGTGGTGTAAAGGATGAAATGAAATGCAGATTACAGAGCAAGAAGATAGCCATAAAGTCAACATAAAAGACTATTCCGAGAAAATGTTTTCCATATTTGGGATGTGCAGTAGTTTCAGGAAAAATGAGTTCAACTATAGAATACTCTACAAATCAAAGGAAAACGACTTAACAATTTGAGCTCTGGGAGACTTTCCAGAAAATGAAGCTCCTCTGTCCCCTACTAATGTCTCCACTTAACCCAATTGAAAATTATTCTCCTCAAGTTTGTTTAAATAAAAATAACTAGAGTAATGCCTATTTTCAGTGCACTATAACACATAAGAATATAAAGTTTTCTTACATAAAAATTACTTCCATGAAAGAGAGCTTCCCGGTAACATTTTCCCTGAAAGAAACAAAGCCTAAGTAGATTTGAGTTTTTACTAAATTAAGAAAGATAAAACAGATTAATCATCAATTACCCATATCACTAATTTCTATATTAAGAAATATCTACTCAGTTCAGAGCTATGTAAGATCAATGACAGGATTTCACTACTAACTTAAGGATAGAAGAAGTTTATACTAACATCTGGGGGAAGGGAACGAAGAGCATGGAACGCTCAAACATGAGATGACAAGTAACTAGACATAAGGGATATAATGTAGAACAAGGGCAGTGATCAGGAAATTATAAAAGCTGATACTGTGGGTGTCCACTTGCAATATGACGGTATGCAACTAAAAACTCACTTGTATCATATTAGACAGCTAATCTGAACTGTGAGTCACTTATTTCTACCAATTCGACAACATAGACAGCATATATACCAGAATGCAACTAAAAAAATCACTTGTATCATATTAGACAGTTAATCTGAAATGTGAGTCAGTTATTTCTACCAATTCGACTACATAGACAGCATATTTACCTGTCATAAATGTCTTGTCTAGGACGGTAGTACAAGTTAGCAACTACTTTGGAAGATTGGTCGCAGTTGGTCATCTTTGTAATAACAAACCCTTCCTCTTTTCCTTTTCTTTGGAGTGTGTTGGACTTGGGCTTTAAGAGGGTGGGTGTGCCAGAAGAATTTCTACCTCTGTTTCGCGATCTAGTGCTTTGAGTCAGTATCCGCCAATGTGCAGAGATCTGCCCGTAGAGAGATTTTTAGAATGAAATACCCCCAGATTGAGTCCTGAACATTTTATTCTTTATTTTTGTAAAAGATAAATCAATGAAACTCTAAAATGTAGGGCATGAGAAAAAGGAAGATGGGGGGTGTTTGAAGGAAGGGAAGGGGGAGTGGGAAATCTCTGCTTGTCCATCGATTTCACTTCAGTAATTCATTTTACGCAGCCTTCTAGATTTGACTATAAATGATAAGGGTGTCACTATTGACTGCAGTCTAGAACTTATAGGGTCATGATTGTGTACAGAGTTAATGAAACTGTAACCTTCTTTCCAAATTCCATAAATCTATTCCACTTCAGAGGATGTCCCCAGGTTTATTCATGTATTGTATAATATTTACTCTACAAGACCTATAGTTGTGGTCCAATATTATCTACTCGAGAGTTAAGACAGTTTGGTGTTACATGGACCTCTAAAAAACCTAATTATGAAGGGAAAAAAATGAAATAAAGTTATATAGATGACCAACTCTAAAGCTCACAATTGTCATTTATATGGAGTCTTTCATAGTTACTTGAGAAGCTTTGCAGGGTGACTGCTGTGTGATGCTACCTTACCCTGCCAGCCGCTTCCCTCCCGGGTGATACCTAAGAAGGTGGAATTACTAGGGTGACTAGTTAAGTACCCATCTTTGTGTCAAAAAACAAGGGAAGACTACATCAAGGTCCAAATACTCCTCTTACATCTTTTAGCAGCTGACTCAATTATGAGATAACTTTAATGTTAAAGTAAATGGCCGAAACTAAAGCTGATCATATATTCATTAATTCATAGTAATCATGCCATTATCTGAACTACCCTCACGCTGGATATTATGACTCCAAATATGGTATAAACCTATGAAAACACTCTTTCCAGCTATGAAATCACCATTGGTTCTAGTTACAATAGTAATATTTTACCAGTGACTTTCACAAACATTTAGATATTGTAGGAGTTTATAGTTTTAAAAAATTGGTTATTTAATGCTGCCGTCTAAATAAAGACGGGAATTTAAGGGCTCAACCTGATGCAGGTGTCCACTTTCACACAAAAATATGTGCGAGCAAATGACCATTTAAAAAAAAAGCTAGGGAGATGGGAAGATTACAAGAACAGATAAGAAATGAAAACTTTTCACTAGATCATTATCACGAATTTCAGCTACATTAACGCAAAAGAGCTTTTAGTTAGCGACGGCCTGAAAAGAGGAAGAAAAGAAAAATGAAAAAGCATCCATGCACTAAAACTGCTACCACCCATTCAAGGCTGATTTAATAGTATTTGAGAAACCGTAACGAAGAGTCAACAACATAAATTCACTATCGTAAGCAAAACATTGTTTTATTCAAGCACTACTATATAAAACAATATGTGATGCCCGTGGCATGGTACAAATATGTAACAATATGTTATGCTTTCTCTCAGTAACCCAATCAAAAATAGAGAGGTCATACCAGTTAAGACAGTTGTGAAAATCCACATTGCTGAAAACTCTTCAGGAAGAAGCTGAGCCTCTGGAGTGATACATCTTAGAAAAGTCCAGGCACAATTGGTGGTCCCTTTCGTCTCCCCAGCCTCCCCAACCCCTGAACCCAGCTTGATATCCCTCTTGATTCTTACGCACTTGTACTCCCCAGTCTGATTTGATGTTAACAACCTTGTCAGTCTCTTCGATTCCAACTTTCGCCACACCATCATCAATACAAGCATTTTTCTCCCCCTGACCCTGATGCAGACCACATTTACCAAAGTGGACAGCACTAGCCTTAGGTCCCCGCAGTGAGTAAACAGGACTACCAAAGGAAGGATAAACTGTTACCCACATTGTTATATCCCAATTGTAATCGTCAAATAAACAAAATTCTCTTCCCTTCCTATGAATTTTCTTCCATACTGTCCTATTAAATGCATAACCCACATTACCCATTCTCTCTGCAATCAAGCTGTCCCACCGCTCTCCTCTGGACTTCACATCACACGGAGCCAAATTTGCAGCATAGCAATCAGGGCATTTTTTAGGCTTCAATTCGGCGAGTAACTGCAAATTGCGATAAGCATTAGGAAAAATAAAGTGATCCTCCTCTATGAAAAGAATATGACCCGAGTGCGCATGAGTCTCCTTCAACCCATCCCACACTGTGTTCATCATCCACCACCAATGATGCTTCAATGATACAATCTTTGGGGAACGATGATTTCCATACTGATCGGTAGTCCCTTCACAATGTTTCTTTGTTGGGTCATCTTTATCCTTGCAATCACTTGGGGAGACACCAGGAAAGCTATTAGGAAAGATATGGGGGGAATAAGAGGCAAATATTTGCTTCACTTGGCAAAACTTTATACCTTCCACAATCTTATTCATTTCTTCAAAGTATCCGTCGTGACTAACAATCAGTAAAGTTTCATTAATCCCCACTACTTGAGACAAGCTACTAACAACTAACTGAAGATATTGGGGCCGATTATGAACATACAAAACAACTATAACATGATCTTTTGCTAACTTTGGATACAAATCCAAGTTTCTAGGGGGCAACCGATTTTTCTTATCCAACAAAATGGACATCTCATTCTGTTTTGGGAGATTTATTCTTCCCCTAAATCTGAAACTACTTGAATCGATCCCACTAGAGTCTTTTCTCACTAAATCTCTACTCGAATTGGTCCCAACGAGAAAAACTAACAAAAAAATCCCTAAGAAAGTAACAAAAGCTACATATAGAAATCGACGCAGAGCCCCATCTCTGATTCGGGGCTTCTTGTAAGAAGCAAAAGCTCCATCAAAGTACTTCCTTGACATTTACACAAACAGTATCAGGGCAACAAAACTTTCTCAATGAAATAATCACCAACTTCGAAAGAAAAACTAAAAATCAAAACTTGATACAGTGTTTTAACAGTTAATCATAGAAATAGCAGCAACCCAATCGAGTAGAGATCGAAAAAGTAGGAGGGTGAGTGTTAAAGAAACCTCCAAATAGATTGTCTTCTTCAATGCTGAAGCAAGCGCTCAAACTGCAAGAAGACTAGGGATTCAAGATTTGGAATTAGTAGGAAGGAGTGTGAAGGAAAGAAGGGTCAAATCTGGAAATGGGGAAGTCAACTATTGGGGGTAGATTAAGTCAAAAATACAGGGGATCAATGGTCCATGTGAATGGCATACAGTAGTTGACGGAGTGAAGATGTAAAAGACAAAGCAACTGGTCTTCTACTGGCGTTTGGGGCTTTGGAAAAGGATTAAGGGAAAAGGAAAAAAAAAAAGAAAAAAGAGACGTACTACTAATTGATTGGTTGTTGAGTTGGTAAAGAGTTGAGTTGTAATCAAATTTCGGAAACTTCAAGAGATGGTAATTGAGAGGTTCGTCCGGAGGGTGATTCATTGAGGACAGCTGCAAAGAGTATTAAATTTTTTTTTTTTTACTAAATGATGTGTCATCTGATATGGTAGTTGATGTGATGCATTAATTTTAATTTTTTGTGCCACATCAGTTGCCACACCAGATAACACATTATTTAGTGTAAAAAATTTAGTACTCTTTAGATACCCATAGTATTGCTCTTTTCCTTTTTCCTCAAACCATTCATTTGAAAACTAACTTTCTAGAACATCTCATTTATATTTAATCATTAGATAAAATTCGTTGTTTTAGATTCATAATAAATATTTTAATAATTACTCCCTCCTTCTCTAAATTATTATTGTTTGATTCGATATATGAATTAAAAAAAATAATTAACTTAATTATTAATATTGATATAGTGTGTAATTTTTTTTAATGACCGATGAATTAGTATTTTGCTGATTCAATTGGGTACTTTCTAGCTTTAATCTTTGTAAAGTTTTGGGGTGGTTGTTATTTAATTTGGGTTTTTAGTGTTTAATGAGATTTTAGGGGCCTTTAAAGCAAATATGCGAAATCAGGACATTTTGGAGCTGTTTGAAAACATGGAAGGGTGAGAGTGTAAAAGATTCAAAGTGGCAGGAAAGAGGCTGAAAATTTCTCTATTGCCGATAGGGGTGAGCAAACTCGCCCATCGGCCTGCGATGCCTGCATAGCCCGCAAGGCCCGCGCCCGCAAAGCCTTTAATAATGCTGGGCTTAAAAGGTAGAAATGCTCGCGGACTCGGGCTTAGATCGGGCTTTCACTATTCTGCCGCCCGTTAGGCCCGGCCCGACCCGCCTCTTTACAAAAAGTTTGTTCTCCAGAAGTTGTATCAACTGTTGTAAACTGGAATACCTATTAGAGTTACTACCATAGTATTAGTACAAGTAATGGACAAAGAAAAAGGACAAAATCTTTTGTGTCCTCAATTTATATATGTATTTTTTTCACACTGATCACAGAAGCATACTAGTGATTATCTTTTATTATTATACTCAACCTAGGGAAGTTAAAAAATGCTCTTTGCATTAATCCAACTACTTGGTTTTATCGTGTTATGTCATGCTGATATGAATTGATGGGCTCTTTGAATTAATGGGCTCAAAAAACTCCATGGCAAACTTGTAATGAATTGATGGGTTGAAAATAATTTAAAGCCCAAAATTTAATAGGTATAAAATTTTCAAAACACAACATTTAATTCTAAAGCCCGTCAAGCTCGAGCCCGCTCAATGCCCGTTTAAAGCCCGCAAAAACACGTCAATTTAAGTCCGCATGAAGCCCGCTATGTTGGGCTCTTACAATTGAAGCCCGCAACTAAATGAGCATATACCGGGCTTTGGGCCCGTGCACACCCCTAATTGTCGGAGCGTGCCTTAGCGAGCCTTATTCTTGTGCCTTAGCGCGACCTCTTCCTGAAGTTTACAAAAATCTCAGAAACCTTCTGAGCAAAAGATTAGAGACCTTCCGCGCCTTAGCGCGCATTCTCCCTGCGCCCTAGCGCGCTGCGACTGTTGGGAATATTTTTCTGTCATTCCAATTTTGAGTGGGATGATCCCAAGGTCTAGAACGAAGTATAAAGGGAACTGGAGGATTTTGAAGAAGGATCTCGGCTAGGATTGGTTTCAATTTTACATTTAAATCTCGAATTTCTTTCCTCAACTCAAATCCAATTGAAAAATTAGAGAATTTTGTAATGACATTAATGAGTAGCTAAACTCATCTTCTAGGGATTGGAGGTAACTGAGTATCAAACTTTTATGTCGTAGAATATTTATTTTATTCAGTTTTTGTATTCTAGTTCTCTACAAAATTTGCTTAATTGAATCTTATCAATTGATTTTACGGATTGTAATTTAACTGTTTTGATTGTTTGAAGTATGATAAGTGAATGATCAATATTCATTGTTTATAAATTGCCATACTTTGTGAGATTGATTTTGAGTGATGCATGAACATTGTTGAATTCAAAATTAGGTTCAAATTGTTCTTTTATGCTCTATAAACTCATAAGTGTTGTGTTGACAGATCAAGGAAATACAACAGCTAGGAGTTAAAAATATTGCAAATTGTGATCAATGCGTACCAATCTCTGCCTTAGAAAGAACGAACCCTAGAATTAGACTGAAATTTTAGTGAGACATAAAATTGAGATACAAAGTAAATCTCAATCCCTAAGCTTTCCCAATTCTCGAATTCTCCCAGATTAGTACAATTGCTAATTTCCTTTAATTCCTTGTTTTGCTGTTATTTAGTTGTTAATTAAAAGTCCAAATCATCTCTGTTTTCATCAAATCGTTTTACTCAAGTTAGTAGCTGAATCTTGGCTAATTCAAAACACTTGTCATTGTGGTTCGACCCTTGTTCTTGCACAATATACTACAATTGATTCGTGTATTTGCGAGGTAAATAATTATTCTATTAATGATCATGTGCTTGCACATGTGACCCATAATTAAAGTAAGACTAAAAATATTGTCCTAAAAAGAAAATTTTCAAACAAAATAATTATTTTAGGACGAACAAATAAGAAAAGTAAGACAATAATTCCGGGACGGAGGGAGTACAATTTAATATTAGAGTAAATCTAAATATCCCAAATTGGGACATTTAGGGTAATTATAAGAGCCCGTTTGGTGTAGCGTTTTTAAAACGCAGCGTTTTTAAAAAGCAGATTATTTAAAACACGGTTTTTTTTTATAAATGCGTTTGAGATATTATGTTAAAATACGGTTTTTTATTCCCTCTGCGTTTTGGGAAAAATTAAGAATTCTAGCGTTTTAAAACGAAGCTATGTTTTCAAAACGCTACTTTTTCTACCGCAGCATTAAAACGCTAAGTTAAGGAATAAGCTACGTTTTAACCCTGCGTTTTGACTAAAACGCACGAACAAACGAACTCTAAATGTCTCGAATTAGGGTGATTTTAATTAGTTGGAACTTTAAGTGGCCAAATATTTTGAAACCGCTAAAAAGAAAAGTAGGTCAAAGAAAATGACGGAGGGAGTAGCCACTCAGGATGTGCATTTGAAAATTAAGTTTTTAGGTACAAGCTATCTGAATTGAACAGAAGGAATGGTTTAAGGGAGCAATTATGTCGCCTAATTCTTGTATAAAATACAAATCTTTTCGTTATTATTTCAATGAAGTATTAGAGTCCGTTTGTTCGAGCGTTTTGGCTAAAACGCAGGGTTAAAACGCAGCTTATTCCCTAACTTAGAGAGTTTCAATACTGCGGTAGAAAAGCTACGTTTTTAAAACGCAGCTGCGTTTTAAAAAGCTGGAATTCCTAGCTTTTTCTCAAAAAGCAGATTTTAAAACGTAATAGGGAATAAAAAGCTGCGTTTTGACATAATATCCCAAACACATTTATAAAGAAAAAAGCCGCGTTTTAAACTGCGTTTTCAAAACGCTACACCAAACAGGCTCTTAGATATTTTAACTTTTGACGAAGCAGTTGGTTAAATAACTACTCCCTCTATTCCACCTAAAAAATTTACGTTTGAAAAGTCTAATTATTAAGAGATATATTAGTGTCATTGTATTTGGTCATAATTACAAAAATATTTAAATATAAGCAAGATGATTATAATACAAGTGGAAGATAAAAAAGAAAGATTGGAAAAATTGTAAGCATAATTTTTTGAAAGTAAACTTTTTGAGTGAAACATCCTAAAATAGTATAGTAAACTCTTTGCCTGAAACGGGGAGAATATTATCTTTTCACTTCTAAAATTAGTATAAAAACTACTGAATATTGATTACATACTGTTATATAATTGATATTAAATGCAACTGCGGTAATAATGAAATAGAATCACTAATCAATTCAAATACACAAAATTAGCACTCTTAGAGCCCGTTTGGTCAAGCGTTTTGGCCAAAACACAGGGATAAAATGCAGCTTATTTGGAAAAAATGTGTTTCAATACTGCGGCAGAAAGCGCAGCATTTTCAAAACGCAGCTGCGTTTTAAAATGCTAGAATTTCCAGCTTTTTCCCAAAATGCAGGTTTTAAAACGCTACTAGGAAAAAAAAGCTGAAGTGATATCCCAAACGTATTTATAAGGAAAGACCTCCGTTTTTAAAACATTACGTTTTTTAAAACGCTGCATTTTTAAAACACTGCATTTTATAAATGTTGTACCAAACGGGCTCTTAATAATGTAGAGCGCAACGTCGCTGATGCATAGGTAGTTGTCTAGTTGATTTAGTGTTTTTAATAGGTTGGTGACACTAATGACGTAATATTATCGTTGCACTCAATTTCTATTCTTAATTATGAGCTTATAGCCCCCTCATTAACTAAAAAGGTAAAAAAATTACTTGGAGTGTTTTAATTGAAAAAAATAAACACTTTTCATCAATTAAAATCAACATTGACTAAATAAAATCAAAATTTTATATGTTTTACTTATGTTTTAGAAAATAAAATTTTATCAATTAAAAACTATCTTAAGTATATTATGGATTACAATTTTCATAACTTTGTAAAAACTACTAAAATTTTGTTAATTATCGGTTAAATTTCAACTAAATTGGCCATAAAAGTAAAAAACTTACTCTTTACTTGAAACGGAGGGAGTAATATTGTGCTAATTGGTTTTTCAAAAAGAAAAATGAGTAAGCGAAGCAAATAAGATTTTAGTTTGGGCTTTGGATCTTGAAACATAAACGAGAAACAAAGTAAAATGATACTGTTTACAATCAACTAGAACTCCGTCCTAAAAGAGTGTTATTTTTTATTTTATTTATTTTTGCAAAAATTAAGAAAATTACACTTTTAGGCTACTTAGTAATATATATATATATATATATATAATTAACTTTATACAAAAATAACACTAATTTTAAAAAGAAAAATATTAAATTTATAACTTTTTCTACAACTATTGTTACAATTAAGGCCTTCATGAAAAACAAAGGTGTTTTGAAAAAAAGAAAGTTTTACTCTTCATTAAAGTTTAGTTTACTTTTCATTAAAGCTTAGTTATAACAATAGTTGTAAAAATAGTTATAAACCTAATAAAATTATTTTAACATAGAAAAAAATAAAAAAAAGGGGGCAGTCAATTTGAGACAGTACAGTTAAGAAGACTAGATATGATACATAGTGCCACTACAACCATATCCAAATCCAACAGAAATATGCGATGGTCAAGTAATCATATTTCCAAACAGATAACAGAGTCTCTTTTGGATCAAAAATGGCAACCAAATTGGTCATCTCCTCTTCCTTCATTACCACAACCAAGCTCCCACTCCCACCAAAACTCTCATCACCATCACCATCACCTTCTTCATCTCACACCATCTTCATCTCTCCAAGGCTAAAGTTAAATAGTTTCAAGATTTCTGCAAAATTAGGTTTGAATCATATCTTCAATTTACCTCGTTCACCAAGGCTAGTAATATTTCCCTCTTCACACACACACACACACACACACACACCCCACACATTTTCCTAAATGCACATGTCAGTTGTTTTGGTCTTTGGCAAAGATTGAGGCTCATACAGCCAGGGCTGTTTTGGTGATGTACTAGGAGGAGGACAGGAAGAACTCAAACCAGGTGGGAAGAAAAAGTTCATCACTAAAGAACAAGAACCAGAACAGTAAGCCTTAATTGCCCATTTCTTACTTTGATTTCTTCCTCTGCTCTAATTAAAGAGTCTATTGTTCTACTGTTCTATCTCAGAACGTTTCACTTAAAAGGATAGTCTTTCAATAATTATGTTGACAACCCTTTGAAGTTTACCCTCCTCATTGGACTGGGTAATCTCAAGCATTTTTGTTAATTATGAATGACTCGGAGGATGTTAACATATCCCTTATTTATTGGATTTTTCAAATATCTACTCTTTGTTTGAAACCGAGCGAGTAGTATTTGATGAAGATTTGAGTTTTGCAACCACTGATCTTGCTCAAGTAGAATTGACATTAACCCTCAAAACCAACAAGCTTTGTAGCAAAAATAGCTAGTCAAATAACAACATACTCTTCAACATGCTACACACACAAACACAGTGTTTCCAATGTGGTAATTGTTAAAGGCATAAGCTAATTGCAGGTATTGGCAGACAGCAGGGGAAAGGGAAGGGGAAAATCCCATGAAGTCACCAATTCCTTATATCATCTTATTTGGTATGTCAACCCCATTCATAATCTTAGGCGTAGCCTTCGCCAATGGTTGGATTAAGATGCCAATTCGATAAGAGCATTACAACGGCAACCAAGCTGAGCAAGGAAGCTGATTTGATTCGATTAACCACCCTTTCAATCGTATCATCCGAGTTCTTATATGTAATGTCTTCATTCCTATACACAGTTGCTTTTAATTCTATGTTAATTTATGTATTTTAAAAATAAACAATTTTGTACTTAAATAACGTTGTGAATGTGTATAACAGCAATTGCATAGTACTTACTGTTGTGGCTAAGCAGAAACAGCACAAAGACAGATATAGAATAAACTTTACGCCATGTCAATAATGAATAATATCATCATCAAATCTTGCATTTTCAATCTCTCTGGAGATGCCAACAAGCATCAACCATAAATCATCATATCCAAAATGAATAAAAATCCAATCAAGATGTTTATATCGCAAAAAGAAAATCCTGTGTTTTCTAACAATATCCCTTCTTCTCAACTAGCAAGGCAATTGGCAAGACAATTTTACCTCAATAATGGATCTTTCAAAACCAGATTCAGAAGAAAAAAATAATAATAAAACTAGTTTGTCGCCGTCTTCAATGATGTGTAAAGTACTACGGTCACATATTTTGCTCGAAATCGGTGTGTTGAACTAAGTGCCACAGTGGGTTGACTGCTCTGTCCTCTCTGAACGTATAGATGATTTAGAACTGCAGATAAAGGTTTCTGGAGAGTCTCGGGGCAGTCCTTGGAGGACGAAGGTAGATCTAGAGGCATTTGTTGTAATAGCGGGGGCAATTCAGGCAAATACTTTTCATCGTGATCTTCTAAAGTGAAAGGAGCATTGTTGTAGCTTGATATGGGGGAAGAAGGAGATTCAGATTCAGGAACCGTAGAAAGAACTTTGGGAACATGGCCCTGCAATGTCCATTAGTCAATTCCTAAATCACTCGATTTGTACAAATAACAAAAATGCACAACAAAGTGTGAAAATGGTCAAATAACTGCAAATGGATTACAGAAGACGGCTTAAAGTATTAACCGTACTTCACATTTTCATCTTAGTTCATGGTCCTACTCGTAAAGAAATTAACCAGAAAATTTTGACGTGAAGCTGAAGCACAAAGATTTTGAGCTCATAAACCCTTCCCGCTGATGCCATGCCAGCTCTTCACCAGTGTGCTATCAGGGCTTTGGCATTTTATCAACAAAGACCGAGGCAATAAACGCTATAAATCAACAACTAAAACATAGAGAAACGGAATTTGTTTGGTATCTACTATAAGTAGAAGGCACATAGTTCAAACAGGAAATTCATTATCCTAGTATTTTACAGAGGAAGCACATTTTAACTTAGAACTTCTGTAGGAAGTTCATCCTACAAGTAAAATTTAACTGCCTCTCTAACTTTGGAAAGCGGCAAACATTGAGATACATTTTACTGTAACATCATAGTGTTTTAGCCATGAGGCTACATGATGCAATGCCAGATTAATTGGCAAATAGTTCAGATACAATGCAAGTGTCAAGAGTTATGCATGCGTTGCATGAGTTCTCGTGCGTTCGATAGTTCACTTCAGTGCTGCAGCCAGCGAAGCGGTTTCTGCAACTCGCCATACATGACCTACGAGATCCACACTCAATGTCCTTTGCCAAGGATTTTAAGATTCTTACTCAATAAAAGGATGCCAACCATACACAACCAAGGAATTCCACCTTAGGAAAGTCAACATTCACCAACCTGAGACCTAATTGCAGTGATGCAGTTAAATCTATTTATAATTATTAACACGATAACCCTAGTTGTAGGAGTTTACTAAAGTACACCTAAGCACATGCATAGAAAATAACTGAAAACTACGTGGAGTATATTACATCAATACAAATAAATTAAGCCTAATTACACCTGCATCAATTAGCTAGAGTCTAGAGAGATAGCTGTCGAACTACCAAGTTGCTTAAGACTGAAATCACCTACAAGACTTTAACGTGAGAATCACACTACATTAGGCGAAGGTAGAGTATAAAGTACAAGTGTAGACACCATGGTAGGCATATCAAAGTGCATTTCAGAAGACAAACAAGGTTTGTAAAGATGCGAATTGAAAAGCAAACGTTTTCCAGAATCAAGTAATACACACACACACACACCACATGAACCAAGTCCAATTTGTTTATATACCACTAGCTTTGCCTCTTTGCAACCAAATTTAGCATAAAGTTTTCCGTTCACTGTCTTCAATAGTTAATAAATTGCAGACGTAACGTCACAAGTTTCTTTTATTCATGTATACAGAAGCACAAGTTACACGGAAGTGTAACATATAAGTGTAGACACTACAGAGGCATGAAATAGAGTGAAAAAGAAATAGAGATGGCATTGATCTGGATATATTAGTAAACCTTATCCTCAGGCATAGGTTTTAAATTAGTACCTTATCCTGCATTCAAATATATCGTAATTTCAATAGCATAGACCCTCCACTCAAAATTTGTGCCACTATAATTTTATAGAACCAGTTCTGACTCCTCTACCATAGCATCATTATCTGTAGGACTTGGGATATTCTAATATCGTTGTAATGATCTTGTAGCCGAACAATTAGCAGAAACATAAGTTCTAATAATATATCAAGAAGAAAGAGTTGCCATATACAAAGAATGCAATCTTCGTGATGTGAATCTTTTACATGCAATATCAACAGTTGCGCATATTAATTTTTCAGCATTTTTGGTCAAAAGTATATATATATATATATATATATATATATATATGAATATTAAGAATTAAAACTTTGAAAAAGTGAAAAGAGAAATGTCTTAGGGCAGAAAACTTGCTGCAACTGACTATTCACCGAGAAACTCTTTTTGCCACTGTGTGGCAATATAAACTGATCATCATCGAGGTGTGTTCAATACAATGTGCATACTGCTTCCACAAATAATTGGCTGAGTGAGAAAATAATGTCTGTCTTGGATTCACTGAGTTGAATGAATGGGTGCAGAATTTTTTTGGAGGAATTTAAGCTAGTTTTACATGTAAATTTAGATGCCAATCTTAAAATGTTTAATTAGTTTATTTGAAAGCTATATAATTGATGAATCCAGAATCCATGATGGATGGGGCCATTAGAACTCCACCCTAGTGAGGAACAACAATTCTACCAAACCAGTAGCTCGTAAATATCTTACGAAAAACAGAGAAGCGGCAGTAGTATCAAAGAAAAATAGTTCCTCTACATATATGTCAACAGATAGTTCGTAGCTGTGGTATATAAACAAACGAGAAACACGTAGCGTACCTGTAAATCCAAAATGTTAAATATATTCCCCATTTCATCGCACTCTTGTGGCAGTTCCGGAGCATACCTCCACTCTCCATCAACAATAAAATGGTAATGGTAAACACCCGAGTTTAGCACCTTCATAATGGTGAAATCTTTGCCCGACCTTTCCAAGGGCTCTCTGATGATAAAAATTACAAAGAGCATGTTACTTGAATGCATAAAACTAAGTCATTACAATGTAAGAAGAAACTTCAGCAAGTCCCGACCCTTACTTTTGCATCCAGTCATCCCAAGATCCCTTAACAGCAACTTGGTTGCCTTCGTGAATCCATGTGATCTCTATTGGTATCCCCTTCTCAGAAACCCTAGCATCACACTGTTTTGCTGTTTCCTTCAGTTCATCTCTTTGGATTTGCGTAATCTCATTAGGCCTGCCTAAAGGAATAATGGGAACCTGAATATAGAAATAAATTTACTTCATAAACTCACGTGTACAAGTAGAAAGATTTACTCGTATAAAGAAACATCAATTGGTGAATTCTCTATGGTATAAATCCACCAAAGCTTTGGCGCTAATTCAATAACAAACATAAATTAGTAACTATCGAATAAAGAAAAATAAGAGCTACTGTTCCCCCTTCAATGAACCACATACAACTGCTATATAAACTTGAACAATCACTAAATATATTGGATTTTCTTTTCAATTTATGAATGATGAACAGAATTCCAATGGATTGAAGATAAACCATTAAAGATCTGATTTTTACAGAAACAAAACTCATTCCATCAGTTTTCCCAAACTTAAATTACCCTATAATCGACAAGCATAACCAAACTCAACTCAGTCTTTGTTCCAATTGTTTGATTTAGGCTACATAAATCTTTTTTCGTCATTGGGAATATCCACAAACATCATGGCAAAAAAATTTAATGAATCTGGAGACTGCGCATGTAATTACTACACATACAGAAAATTTAAAACTAACCTGAGCAGTGAACAAAAAGGGGGACTGATAAGCCCTAGGGTTATGTGGAGGGGACTGAACCATGGACTCTGAAAAGGGGTAGTCAGGCGCATGATAGCTGCTAACCTGCGCCCCACCACCATGGGCATACTCCATAAACACCTCCTCACCCACTTCATTCTTGGTTCCAGAAGAGCCAACAATTTCTTTTCTACCACTAACATTACCCATTACTGCAAAATTCATAAACCCAGTTAAATCTTAATTAACAAATCCACTATATTAATAAACTATATCTGTATGTGCATATAAAATTGAGTGATAACAGCAAGAAATAAAAGAATCAGCGAATGAAAAAGCAGACCAAGTCAGAAAAACCTTCTGAGGTTTTGGGGTTTACATACCCATGTCTCTATAAGTAAGTAAGATAAACTTTGTAGAAAAGTAAATTAAATTGAAGTAGGCATAAACTGAATCGAACACATAAAAATTGACAGAGAGACAAGAATTTAACTCAAAGGGCAGGGTAACATGATTTCAGCAGCTTTGTGTTGATTGATGGAAAGCCTTTTTTGTCTTTTCTTTCTCTCTCTAAAAACTGCTCAGTCTCTCTCTCTCTACATTAAATTAAAAGAAAAAAAGGGAAACTTAATAAAGAAAAGTGTTTTTATTCTATTCTCCAATGAGTTTGGAAGATCCCTCTGGTGGATTAATGATGTTGGTTTAAAAGGGAATGTTCCATCATTAGACGCGCGGTAATCTAACAGCTTTGTTTACAGTTTTTGCAGTTACCATTTATATCCTGCCACCTCACTCTTTACTAAAATATCTCATCGACCCTTTTCTCCTTTTTCTTTAATTTTCACCCTCTCAACTTTGAGTAAAACTTATAGATTAAGATATGACAATGGTAAAATTCCTGTTGACCTTTGTAAACTCGACTAAATTCAATCATCTTAATTACTTGGATTAATCCAATATTATATTATTCTCAAAATAATTATCGTTTTAATAATTTGTATACAAGAAAATTATCGAAAAGACTGATTTACCCTTATTTAAGTTCAATTATTGTAAATAAATTGTACGCGTATTTTTCTCTTTCTTCTTACAAGCTCTCTTTAATGAGATTAGTAAATAAGGGCAATTTTAGCTGACAAATGTTTCTTAAAATTCTATAACGACAAATATTTTGAGACAAAGAAACTTTGCTAAAACGACATTTATTTCGAAACGGAGATAGTATATGATAACAACAATACAACAAAAATGGGTTGTATAATCTTTAATAAAAATATGAGACGAAGCGAAATTCCTCATTTATGACTATATGTTGTGAAAGATCGTGTAATGGTATTAGCTTTAGCAATTATGTTATAAACCATAATTATGCATAATAGTTATGAATGTTATTACGGGAGCCAATCGAGGTTGCTGCATTAGCAATCATTTTTCAGAATAAAAGTCTCTTCGAAAAAATTAACGGATTATCCTAATGGCTAATGGTAAATCTCTAGGAAAAAGATTTTGAAATTAGAAAAATCGAAAATACTAATACATCCGTCCTAACATAATTGTCGTTTAAGCAATTTGCACACAAATTAAGAAAGCTTACATAAAGACTGATCTACCATTATTTAAACTCATTTATCGTAGATAAGTTGTACTCCCTCAGTCCCAAATAAATATTCCTACTTTTTATTTTGGAATTTTCCAATTAATGTTCCTAAAGACTTTTGATCTACCTATTCTCTACTATTCTTCCTAATATACCCTTAAAACTTCATTTAATACTCCCTTCGTCCCAAATAAATGTTCCTAGTGGATAAAACACAGGAATTAAGAAACATAATTAATGATGTGCTGTAAAATGTGTTCTGACAATAATACTCATCAACGAGTTCAACTATTTTAAATAGTTGGGTTTCTTTGGGATATGTTATAATAAATGAAGCTTTAAGGGTATATTAGAAAAAAATGATAGAGAATAGGTAAATCAAAAGTTTTAGGAACATTAGTTGGGACATCTCAAAATAGAAACATTATCCGGAGGGAGTATAAAACATCCCAAAGAAACTCAATTATTTAAAATGAAATAGTTGAACTCAATTAATGTTCATGGTATTATGGTCAGAACACATTTTACAGCACATCATTAATTATGTTTCTTAATTCATGTATTTTATCCACTAGGAACATTTATCCGGGACGGAGAGAGTATGGATTTTTTTTTTCTTTCTCTTAACAACCCTCTTTAATGAGAGTAATAAATAAGGACAGTTTTGGCAGAATATGAACAAATATTTCTTGAAATCTTATGACAATTATTTTGGAACAAATAAAATTTGTTAAAACGATAATTATTTTAAGACGGAGGTAGTAATATACAGTAAAATTTTGAAAGTGTTACAAAGAATTTACTTTTGTATTTTTTGGAAACGAAAAAAAAGCATATAATTATGGTAATTAATAATGGTGTGCCAGTGCGATTTTTAAAGATTGCAAACACCTAGTAGGTACGCGGTTTTGCTCTGAACTGTAAGAACATTGGTGAACTTTCTGTACGCAAAATAAGTACTCTTATAGGCTCCATTACGATGCACAAAATTTTTAAGTACTATTTTATTTAATAATGTATAAAAATTATACTTGATGATGTATATTTTTTAAACACAAAATTTACAAAAATTATATTGACGATGCACAAAATTATAAATAAAATACATTGACGATGCACATTTCACATACATGACGATGCACAAAATACATTTAAAAGCGTACTATGTTGATACGGGGACAGTTTTAGAACAAATAGTCAATTTATCACTTAAAAAAGACTTAAGCGAATGAAAACAAATACATTGGCCTTAAGCGATTGAATATTTTCATAAAAGGTACTGGCCCGCAATTATTCTAAAATTTAAAAAATACTGTCTTATAGATATTTTTTGTAAGATGGATCTCCCTAACTCGACTCACCGTTTATTAGTGAGCTGAGCTGTGAAAGAGTGAGTTCTGTCTTACGCATTAGGAGCCATAAAACGGTCTCACAGGAGACCTATTCTAATTATAACAATCACATTAATTAATTAAATTTTTTTTTTTTTTGTGTACAGGAAAAACAAACAACAACTAAAAGCATCACTAATGCAACTATGAATTTGATGTCATATGACTATGAGTAATTAACACCCTTAACTACATGTGGTAATTTTTTTCTCTTTATTCACATTTAATCAAAAGAGACCTCTACAATGCAACTGTGAATTTGATCATATGTGGCTTGGATCCTACCACTAAAATGGTAAAGGACAGAGAGAATTCTTGAATTTAATAAGAAAAATGCTGACTAGAATGTATTCACATCCTCAACTAAAACGTAAGGGCATCACCAATGCAATTGTGGATTTGATCCCATGTGGCTTTGAGTAAAACATCCTCAATCACATGTGTTAATTTTATCTCTTCATTCACATTCAATTAAAAAAGACTTATTCAATGCAATTGTTGGTTTGATTATATGTGATGAAAGTCCCACCACCAGAATTGTTAAAGACAAAGAGAATCTTTGGATTTAATAAGAGGAATGCTGACTAAGAGGTATTCACTAACGCAGGACGAAAGCAGAAGTAAAGTCGATTCTTGTTCGTAATAATGTACGAATGAACGTTTGTTTGGTTACGGTTCAAACGGAAGAAAAGAAAAACAAAGGAGAAATTACTCTTCTAACTATTGGCGCACCAACTACGGTGTATTATTGAAAATATCAAAACGTGTATTGATACATGAACAAGATCCCTTTTTATATAAGGAGAAAAGACTCAACAAGTTAACTCCCAAAATAACTCCAAAACTTATATAATAAGGAAACTAAAATCCTAACAAAAAATAGACACGTACGTATTTGACTCTAATAAGGAAAACTAGTAATACTTTAATGCTAATTAAAATTGGAAGCAAGAATTCTAAATAACATAGAACTAAAAAGTTGGACAGCAGCTTCTGAATAAGGCGTGGGCACGCCTTATCAGTGTTGCGTGATTTTGTCTTTGTTTCCTCTTAAAGCATGGGCACGCCTTATTAGTTATGTCGTTCTGTTTTATCGTGCTCCCCATCATTCTCCCGTGTTAGAAAAAACTCGACCTCAAGTTTTAAAATGGCGAAGAAAGAAAGGACAAGAAGCCATCCATTGAAGCTTGAGCGTCCACATAATTGGCATAACTTTGGGAAATAGATAAGATAAGAGAAATCCCTTGGACACACTTTTGGCTCGAAGTAGATGTCTTGAAATATAGGATCTTTATATTCTTGAACAACTTGAATGTGTTCCTCAGTATGGTTATTAACTACTTTAGCACTTGCAGCTTCATCTTTGTGTAGAAGTGTCTCTTCCATATACTTGGCAGTTGACTCCTCTAATTTGTTATTGACATCAATGGGTTCAACATACTGGTGAGATAACATTTTAGTGGTTTAGCTACAACCCGTCTCCTCTTCAAGGCACTTGACTTGAAAAATTCGACGCTGCTCACTTGAGTGATCTTCTTTTGGCAAACAAAAAGTTTGTTGTACTTCATAGGTGTATTCTTCCTGTTCGTCACCACAAATATCGTCAACCTCTGTGTCATCGCCATCAATGTCTTGCCCCTTATTACACCTTACAACATGCACTGATTTTCGTTCGAAGCACTCGTGAGAGCAATGCCCTGGTTGTTGACAACGGTAACAACTAGGAGAATCCTAAATATAAGATTCTCCACCTTTATTTAGGCTACCATTATTGGAAATTTAAAAAATATGAAAAAATTTAAGAAAAATACAATTATTACCTTAAGAGGAGCATATATTTTCATCCGGATCAGCCTAACAGAGACGTTAATAGGGCTGGCCCTAGTGGGCTTCGGGTTAGATGGTCCAATTTTTTTGGGCCACTGATATTGCGGACTAGCCCTAATCCTTGCGGACTTCGGGCTAAACGGGCCACTAATGGGCGACGACTAAAAAAATAAATACATCACAATCTAAAAAAAAAAAAGCTAAAAATTTTCTTAGCAAACAATAAACATAATAAATACTAGTACTAAAGTATAACTTAACTTAAGTCTAAAAGTCTAAAAATACTAAAATTATCTTATGTTCAAAAACACAACAATAAACATCTTCATTCATCATCCTCATCCTTCAACCACATTCGAGCCTTCCGTAGTGAAAACATCTTCTTCCAAGTTCTCTTTATCTACAAATATATAAAACAATAAAAATTAATTGTTGGTAAAAAATTAACACAATCATCTATTAAACTCAAACTATAAAGAAAAAAAATATAAAAGTATTACCATCAACAAATCCTTGCAGCCAACTACGAGTACAAATAAGGACTTGCACATGATCACCGGTACTACAAGTATCGACATTGTTACTTGGAGGAGCTCTCGATTCTAAAATTTCCAACTCATCATCATCAATATGAACTGATTAATTTTGAGAATTCATGCTGCAAAAAGATACAAACAAAAGAAATTTTAAATGAACAAATAAAGCTCATAAAATTAAAAAATATAAAGCTAATTTCTGATTAAAAAATGCATCCACAACCCACTTCTATATTAAAATTTTACAAACAATATGCTCAAACTGTTCATATTCATGTTCATGTCTTGAAGTCTCAACCAATAGAATTCAGATACAAGTATTGTCTAATGAATTAGAGCTTTCGGATTAAAATTACCATTATTCAGATTAATAACAAATACATGAACAGTTTAAAATTAACAATTTAATTTTTTTTATATAAAATTAAAAAAACAAGACTGAATCATCCGTATGAAATTTATATTGTGCAATTACCATTATTCAGGTACAACTATTGTCTAATAACAATCAATTTTTGAGGAAGGTTGGTCTCTATACCGTGGTTGGGTAGGTGGCGACGACGGTTGAACTGCCGTGGGTGGGTACTGGGTAGCCGGACTGTCGGAGGCGAGAGAGGAACTGAGGAGAACTGAGAAGTGACACCGACAGGACTACGCCGTGATGGACTGAGTTGCGGCCTTGCAGAGTGACGCCATGACAGCAAACTGACGGCTGACAGGCTTGTGTTGTGAGTTATGACTGTTATTAGAAGTGAGAACTGAAAGGCAGAGAGAGAGTAAGAGACGAGAGCGAGAGAGAGAAACTAGACCTTGGCTTTGGCTCCTTGCGAAATGCGAATTGTGGTAATGTAATAAGGCTAGGGTTTTAAAAGTTTATAATTTACTCTTTTACCCCTAAGCCCGCGGGCCAACCCAAAAGCCTGGCGGGTCAGCCCATGAAACCCGCGACCCAATAGGGTCAACCCGTTTAGCCCAAATGTTTAAACGGTCCCAAAAACTTCAACCATAATCTTGATTTTTTTTTATTTATATGGGTCGACCCTATGACCGTGACCCTTTTAACATCTCCAAGCCTTAGGCTATTTATGCCTTTAAGAGGATCTTTTATCTTATTATTACGTATGTTTGCATGCATGTGGCTCACTTAGGCTTTGTCTTGGCTAATTATGGAATATGTCAACATTATGTACCGAGTTTGCACCATCTCCCTCACCCTACCCCACCCCACCACCACCAACCCCAACCCAAACCCAAACCCAAACGCCCCACCCCATCCCACCCAATGAATTAAAAAATATATATATTATAAAAAATTCATGTTTAAAAAATCTATTAATTAATAAATATATAAGTAGTATTAGAATTGATTATAATTATAAAAATATTTAAGCAAAGTTAAGATGTTTATATCACATATGCAGGGTAAAGTTAAATAGTTTTTGGAGATTGTAAGTATAATTTTTGAAAATGAATCTTTTAAGTAAAATATTTTAAATTAGAATAGTGAACTCTTTGCCCGAAATGGAGGGAGTATATTTTACTTAAAGAGTTTACTTATAAAAATTATAGCCACAATTTTCATAAAATTTTTAACTTTGTCATCCACATATGCTATAAGCATTTTGATAATGCTCTAGCATTTTTACAATTATGACCAACTCTAATGATATTAATAAATTTTTTAAACGTGAACATTTTTGTTAGAACTAATGTAGTATTAGTTACTTTGCCTTAAAAAAATTTGTTAAACACTTATCATTGTCATTATTACAAACAAGAACATCTCTAACTAGGGAGTAATTTATTAGTCACATTCATGGTCTGATATGCGTACGAATACATTTTGCCCGCAAAGAGTGGGAAAAATAGTGACATGAGCTATGGATTAAACGTGGTGCCACAAAAAGAAATGTAAGTAAAGAGAAAGTGGTCATCTCTTTTTGGTCATCCAATGAATGATAACAACTCGAAAGTAATGCAATGACCTAGCTAGCCAATGGTAGGCAAACACAAGTTTCCACAACCTCAGTCTCTTTCTTTTTTTTTTTTTAGTACGCTGATGTTTTGATATTATTACAAGTTTTAATATTAATGTTGTTAGATTAAATTTACTTAGATTTTTACATTGTCAGCAGATTAAATTTGTCATTTTCTAAGTAATGACATGAACATTCTAAATTATCACCAACTTAATAACATTTAACTATCTAACGGCTCTAACACTAAGCTTGTAATTATAACACAAACTCGAACTCATAATATCGTTTGTCTTTTCTTTTTGAGAAACATGACCCTAGGAATCTCATCAAATAGATTTTTCGAATGAATATTTGCTATAATTGTTATTACGGCGACATGTTTACTTCTTATAGTTTAATTCAAGTGATAAAATATTCAATCGTTTTGTATTTTGATATATGTACCCTAAAATTTCAGTTGCTATGTTAACACTCATTTTACGCGCAAACAAAAAGTCTTACTGACGTTATAACCACTGTATCCAAAACTCACTCCAATTATTTTTACCTCTAACAAACAACTTTAAGAATTTTGGAGGCCCTGTATAAGGAAAAATGGTGAAAAGCTTTGATGGTATGTGTTAAAATCTGGGAGTTCATCTTAAAATTAATTGATTTATGAGAGGTGTGATCTCAGAATCTTTATTAACTTTTTGCTAGACTTGTTTTTACCTGATGTCCATCACGTGTAGCCGGAATTGAGGCTTACAACGTGGACTCATAGATTGGGGTGGCGCGGAGCAAGAACGTGGGCCGTTGGGCCTTCACATGTAGAGAGTCTGCTCTAAAACCAAGTTAAAGTCTAGAGATTCATCTCAAAATCAATTGATTTATAAGAGGTGTGGTTCTAAAATTTTTATTAATTATTTGCTAAACTTATTTTTACCCGATATAAATTTAATATCTCAATAGTATGCAAGGAGGGAAAGAAAAGTTGGTTTAGGAGGTGGAAAGTAGAGTAGTTGTTTGGTAGAATTTTTGGAATTGCAATATATATACACATATATGGTTGAAATGGGCAGTTAGATGTTGGCATCAGATAGAAGGAGATGTGACAGTGGAAGAGAATCTAGGGGAGTCCATTTCATAGGCTCCACCATTGATACTTATGTCTTGGACTCCATAATTAATCACATAACTGCTTCAACCAAA
This sequence comes from Platycodon grandiflorus, assembly GCA_016624345.1. Classification (NCBI taxonomy): domain Eukaryota; kingdom Viridiplantae; phylum Streptophyta; class Magnoliopsida; order Asterales; family Campanulaceae; genus Platycodon; species Platycodon grandiflorus. Next base: position 56,890,860 of record CM028363.1, read on the forward strand.
GAAATAAGTAGAAAAAGTGTTGGATCCGCTACAAGAAAAACGAGTATTTAAGGCGCTGATTTTCTGTTCTTAAAAATCGATTTGTCGTCTCTAATAGTATTTAGGACGGTCATTAGGACGACAATATAAGGCCCTAAATAATATGGGTGCTAAATGTTTTAGGGATGGAAAGCTCCGTCCCAAAAGTTTTTTAAGGACGGTAGTTTGCTAACCCTAATAGTATCCATGAACTAGCTCATTTTTGGTGGGAAAACAAAAATGACAGACTTTTTCCGTCCTAAATGTTTTGGTGCCAAAAAAAATTGGTGGGAAAAAACTAAAAATATTGGCGGGTAATGATGCAAAAAATTGGCGGGAAAAATTTTAAAGTCGATTCTCTCCGTCCCAAAAGATATGGAAAGAAACATTAACGTCAAGATCATTCCATCCTAATTATAAATTTTTTATATTGGTATATATATTCTTGTTTTATTTACCCATTAAGATTTCAAACCATTCAATTGGGTAATGCATGCTATATGCAATGATATATCAACAAAAAAATTTATATCATACACTACATCAATTTGAAATTAATTGTTAATAAAAGATCCCAAACTTTATCTACCAAACCTATAAACGATTTTTTGAAATATAAAACATCGTCTCTAGTTCAAATTCCGAACTAGTAGATCCAAATAAAGAAAAAAAACCAAAAACAAAGGCTTGATGATAACTTTTGACCATCATGCTCCGTCTTGAACGTCTTTGTATTAAACTTCTTCTCACGCTATTCCCAAAAGCAATTTGAAAAAATAAATGAAATAAAAGGATTAATATATAGTTTGGTCCCTAATCTTTCCATTTCCTAGTAATTAGGTACTCAATTGATAAAATTTCCTACCGTGGTCCTTGATCTCAACATTTCAAGCCTTATTAGTCCCTCATACCGTTATCTCTAACAGGAGCGTTAAAAAAATTTAAAATGACAAAATTGCCCTTCGCTGAGTCTGATGAAGATCCACATCGCAAATTTTTTGCTGAAAGAGAAAACAAAATAAAAAATCCACTCTCTTTCTCACATAAACACATACACACACAAAACACGTTCATTCCCCCAAACTATTCACACATCCGATCGTTAGGTTTCCAAAACAACTGTCCGATGAAAGTCCAAGTAGAGACTCTTGTGTGTGTGTGTCTGTGTGATCTCAGATAATTGAAGCAAAGAACAACATCAAATGTTACCCGAAGCTCAATCTGAAGAATCAAATTTCCAAAAGTCAAATTGACAAACAGATCGTCGATTTTCAGAAGTCAAATTGACAAACAAATTAACCAGAAGCTAAAGCTCACAGCACCGACAAAGTTAACGTCGACGAATGGATCATCGATGCAATCTAAGGCCGATTTGAGATCATTGGAACAGGAAGCTTCGAGGAGTCGCTGCGAGACATCGACTTCGTAGTCCACCGGAACAACTTGTTTACCGGCGAGGAAATCGCCACCTCCTGAGTGGCTGAACACTATCATTTAAGTCGTATAAAGCGGTAGTAGAGCAAGCAAATAGTATAGACACTATCGAGCCCTTCTGTTAGGTCCATGTTGATATGCTTAGAATATAGGCTAGAGGGGGGTGAATAGCCTATATGACCTTTATTAAAAATTTTATCTGATTTTAAGAATTATGTTGAAAGACAGTGATGAAATGATTAATAAAATAGGTCATCTTCCATGTTTCAGCGACATAGCTAATATAGTGAAATCAGCCGATATACTTAGCTGGTATAGAAGAATTTAAGCAGCGGAAGAACAAGCAGCATAAGTATAGCAATTAAGATTTAGGTAGCTATAAACAAATAGATACATGTTTATCATAACAGCAAACTAAAATCTTATATTAGATGCATCAATTACTTTCCACAACCAGATTACACAAGATATATATCATATATTACAGGAAAGATAAGTGAAGACTGAATGTAATAAAATATGATTTATATTAAAATTCAGCAGAGGTTTGCTCAAAAACAAACATGCTTAGTACATCTGTAACACCCCGACCCAACTTCATTTCGAGTTCACTCGTAGTCTCTCGATATTGACCTTGAAACCCTCGGAGAGTGAGGCGTCATGCTTGTTAAGCGTGACGTGTTAGATCGAGGGCCATATTCGACGCGTGTTTAACTCATGGCGAGTTGCACTTTGTTCCTTATCCGTTCGAGACTATCCTCGACTTCGTTCAGCGTTCGTGTACAATACATTTCCTCTTTAGTTGGTTATTCTAGCCTCGGCTTAAATTCGTTCGCAAACGACAAGCACGTTCGCTTTGTCATTAACCCGTAAGTTGAGATAGTTTGAGATCCATTTCGCGTGTTTGACTTGTGGTACGTGCGAGGCTTATGTTCGTTATCATTCGCGCCTCGTCACGAGATGATTCAGGTGTGTATTGGATGTGTTTCGACCTTAATTTGATGTTAGGATCGAACCTAGGATGAGAGAGAGCAAAACAAACTGAGTTTGGGCGCATGAACCTTGGCACGACCGTGCAGCCACGTTGGCACGGCCGTGCGAGAGATTACAGTAGGTCCGGATTGTGCCATGAGGGTTGGCACAACCGTGCAGCCTCATTGGCACAACCGTATGAAGTTGGCACGGCCGTGCGCCTAGTTTGGCACGGTCGTGCGAGGTTGGACAGAATGGTGCTCTGTTCGTCCGGTTTTCGTTATTTCTCGGTTTTTAACATTTTTAAGTGGTTTAAAATGCTCAAACAAGCCCGGGATTTGACCAAACACTTACCCATAGTATTAATAAAAGATCACACTCCATTTTCCTCCCTCATTTCATCCTCCAAACCCAGGTTTTAGAGAGAGAGCAAGAAGAGAGAGAGAGGAGAGAGAGTAGAGAGTATAATTGCGATATCTCGCTCGTTCGGAGTCGGATTTGTGAGCCGTCTTCGCCAGAGCGTAGCTAGCGACGAGGGGAACGTTTCTAACCGAAAGGATTGTCTGATCCATTGAAGAATCGCCACCCCACTTCTTCTCCCGCGTTTTAGAGAGAGAAGGTTGATTTTGAGAGAGAGAAAGCTTGATTCGAGCTTGAGATCGACGTTTGGACTCCGTAACGGTGTAGAGGTCGCGGAGGAGTACGTTTCCACTCGAAGCCCCTTGGATTTCGTGGAGAATTTGCATTGTGTGGTAAGTTACTGATTTCCTTCTTAGATTTTGAGCATCGTAGAGTAGTATCGCGATGTTTACGTGCTATCTATGTGCATATGAACTCCCTACATGCTATACTTGTTCAATGTGATACTCTAGCATGTTAAATGATGGGTATGATGAATTGTTGTTAATCTTGGGGTCTCCGAATATTAGAGACTCGTGGAGTTCATTGTGCACTCGTTGTTGTTGTTATTGTGATGACTGTTGTCTCCGAGTAGTTGAGACTCATTGGGGTGATGTTGTTATTGTCACCGTTATTGTTGACGTCTTCGAGAGTATAAACGCCTCGAGGGTTATCGTAATCGTTATAATCGTTATTCTTAGACCGTGATGATACGGGATCATTGGGACTCTTATTGTTTTAAACCCACGTTGAACTCACGGGGGTGTTATGAGTATAGACTTATGGTACATTGAGTACTGTGATTGAGACGGGTAAGTAGGGATGATGCTACGGCTTGTCTCGATGTTTTGAGTATTTGTAAGACCCGAGTGTGGTCGTTGGGATGTTGTGAATCGAATATTACACCGAATGGGCTAGACTCTAGTCGTGACTGACTTTAACGGAGTCGAATAGGACGTTAAGAAAATACGCCGTGTAATGAGTTGCCGAGTAGTATTTTAGTCTCCTACGAGGTGGGATGACGCATTAATGAGACCTTGATCGAGTAACTTGAGTTAGGTTGACTTAGCTAACATTGTTGAACACGTGACTTCATATAAGTTACTAATGAGTTGTGTACGATCATGTGCGACGTACGTTGGGAACGACTTAGTCGCTACACATTGAGCGACGTGTTTATGATGAGTTGGTTATATTCTAGGTAGTTAATGACGCACCTTGGTTATCGTTCCAATACGGACTATGTGGCTTATTGGGAGTCGTGATATGTATAACACACGACGGAAATAAGATGGAATATATATACATGAGATGGAGTGTATTGTGATTGTGGAATACCGTAGGGGTCCTAAGTTGTACGTGTTAGTAGCGTATCGAATTATGATTGTAAGTACGAGTAGGCTTACATATATTATAATTGTTAAGTCTAGCAATAGCAGACTAAAGTGATTTGGTGTATTTTTGGTTGTTCTAGTAAGCAATAGGACAATCATCCTACTTTGATGATTGATTGTGTGTTTAGTAATTACAAGCACATTATGTTGATTTGGTATGTGATTCAATAGAACACATTATGGTTTGATTTCATTGGGTTGTGATTCAATAGAACACGTCATGATTTGGTTTATTAAGTTGTGATTCAATAGAACACACTTAGATTAGTTTGGCATGAGTAAACATCTACTTGTGCATTGCATCGAGTCCAGCTGGCATATGTGCATTGGAGGTGTATTGACGCTCGGTTATTGCGGGAGCAGGGGCTTCGTAATAGCCGAAGGCCAATACACTGGGCCTCGCCCTACCGTTGGCCACGGTAGGGGTTTCTCTAGCCCCATAGTTGAACGGAATAAATGGCGACTGTGTATTTTCGACATTGTTTTGTATGCATTGGGATAACGGACACCGGTCCCGTGTGATACCTATAAGTGGCTAGAGCCGTATTGTCTCGGGTCGTAGGGGATCGAGCGATACGTCGACGTGGATACAGAAAATGGTCCACAACGGGTACTTGTAGATCGTGCTTGACGCGATCGGGTACATTTATTGTTGGGTACTTGTAGATCGTGCTTGACGCGATCGGGTACATATATTTTCTTGGGATACGAGCACCGGTCCCTTTGTGATTTGTGTACGGCAGCAGCAGCACAATCATCTATTTCTGTTCGTTGGTCGATATTGGGAATTGTGTCCAGCATTAGCGGCACAGTTATTTATTATGGTTTTCTGGAGCAAAAGCGCAGGAATCTATTATCATTATTATCTTGTTGGATAGCAGCAGAGGCATCCCTTATAGTTCTGTGGAGCGGCAGTACGATCGTTTACTACGGCTTCATGGAGCGATAAGGTCGAAAGTGTTCAAGGGATTTCGGAGGTGTACCTCGAATCCACCGTATCCACCTTTATGTGTTTATTTACACTTTATGTGCTTCCTATATGAACGAATGTTGGTCGTGGTCTCCAACCAGTGCATGACGGTTGGCGGCTACTGAGCCTCTCGTGAATATAGGGTTGGTTGTCTTATGTGCTACAACCTGTTTATTATCTTGCTATTCTTATGTGCATAATGCCATGCCATATTGTTTCATTAGTAACTTACTGGGTCATTCGACTCATCCCTTCCATATTTGTTTTTCCTTAGTTGCAGGACTCGATCCAGCGCAGTGAGGCTTTGGTCCGGGGTTGTACTTAGATTATTACTGTATTTCCATCACCTGTACTTGTGAGATCGCGAGTTAAACTGATTTATGTAAACTTAGTATGTCGGGTAGAGAATTTTGTATTTTGTAGACTTGTATTTGGTGCCGACTTGTGGAGTCGTGCCGGTTATACTATTTTATATCTTCAGTTTCATGGTTAGTGTGGCCTCGTGCCCATTGGTATTTCATTTATGGTTTCCTGAGCGTTTGGCTCGTGGTGTTGTAGTAGTTGTTGTTCTCCGGTGTTTGTTTAGTCGTGGAGGTTTTATTTTTATGTATGATAGGATTCTTGTTATTCGAGCTTGAGGCTCAAGTTCATTTGTTATTCCGCTGCCTTGTTTTTAGTATTCCGCTGCTTTGGTTTTAGTTTCGAGCTTTTGTGTCTCGCTTTATTCTGTTCTTCTTGGGTTTGGCGCTCCGAGTTGGGGTTCAACATCGAATCTCGGACTCGGGTCGTCACAACATCAACCTAAACTCTCTAACCTAGCAATCTCCTAGGAAAGAAAAAGGATAGATTAAGAAAGCGAAATCAAATTTATCAAAAATATATTGGAAGACGTAGTCAACATTTATTATGTTGTCTTCCTGTAGTATCAACTCGATAAATTTATTGTGAGAAGAGAATTTTAGGCGTTGTTCAAATAACTAATATTTGAACAACTGAGTGCTGAGCACTCGGCTAAGTGTGATGAAACTTCTTTGCACAATCGATAGCCCTTATAATGTGGTATAAGTCTGCCGATATGAATGCAGTATGGATTATTATGCTCTGGTTCTTCATCGGACATCTTCAAGCTTGATCAGTCTTCAATGACGAGCAGGATGCTTGGTCTCTAGCTGTGGATTTGAAGTATAGCAACTGAAGAGACTGAATCTTTCGAAGGAAGAAAGAACTCAAATCAAGAAAGAAGTTCTTGATCAAGCAGAGCTTCTTTGCCTGAGGAATTTCATGTTTCTCTCTCACAAAGTGTTTGTTCTTACACTTGTATTTTTCTCACTCTAAGTGTTGTTACTGATTGGAAGCACGATGATCACTACTTTCACACACACACACACACACACACACTTTGAATGAGGGATGAGAGACTTCTTTTATAGGCTTGAGAAGATGAAAGAGTCGTTAAGGCTTTGGATGAGTTTTGCCCGTTAGAGATCTGGATCATTAATGCATCATAGTGCATTGTATAAACTGTTGGATAAAGACCTTCCATTCAAGCTTGTCTTGAAGTCTGTCCGTGATTCAAGCTGTCAGGATGTGACATGACATGCAAGCCTGGGATGTAGTGCACTGTGTTTGGCCTTTTATGGAGTGTAGCCTTGAAGACTGGGACCAATACACGAAATAGGAAATATCTTCTAAATAATAGTGAAAACACAGACATCGATGCGAATCTTGAGCTATCAGAAAGATCTTGTAACAGATCTATTTTGAATTGTAGCTTCGAGTAACGACCGATGTTTCTCTTGTGAATTATCAGCTTCCTTGCAGTTATCTGATGAAGAGCATAGCTGATACTTAGATCTGCAGATGTGAAACTACTGCGGTAAAGATTTCTGATGAAACATGGCTGATAGGAATGTCTGCTGGTGAAACATTACTGGTAGGCATGTCTGCTGACGCTGGTAGAGCTAATCCATATGAAGAGTCATCTTTACTTGGTAGGACAAAGACTTAGACATGTACAAAGACTTTCTAGTCTAATGACCTATGCAGTATTTCATCAAACTGCCACACTAACCGGTACGCAGCCCTTTTAGCCACTTGTGAAACATGCGTTGTAATGGGAACAAGCAAATCACTGTGTTGGAATATGCAAACATATGCATCAGCTATTTTCACAGGCATATTCCTAACACCCTCTCTCTCTCTCTCTCTCTTAGTTGCGATTACGCCTCCTCAATTTGAGCCTATCCTTAGCCTCGGATCTCGCATCAAACTACTTTACCTTGTTCAATTGCTCGAATCAGTCATGCACGGCTCATACTCAGTGCCCTGTGTAGGAGTAGGAGAGTGAGTTTGACGTCGCTGTCACCATGGGATTGGGAGTCAATTTTGGATAAAAAGTGGAGGAAGATCCGAAGGAGAAGGCGTGGGTGGAGAACTGATGGCGTTAAAAGGATACAGAAGCTATTGGACGATGGAGATCGAAGTACTAGAGACGAGGAAGACTTGGGGAGGAGCAGCGGCAATAAAAATTCTCGGTTTTCGCCCATATTTATTTTAGAGATCTGCAGAAGCAGTTTTCTTGGTAAAGGCGGCGGCCATGGTTGGAATATAAAGGGAAGGGCTTCCATGATGGAGGGAATGGTTTGTGAAGATGGGGACAACAAAGAGAAAATGGAAAAAAATGAGGAAAAGGGAAAAGGGAAGAAAAAAAAAGCAAGAAAGAAAAAATAAATGAATTTTAAGTATGTTTCTCCGCTAAATCCGTTTACAAATGTTTTTTATTTATTTAATAAAATATAAATTTTCAGCATTCCATCCCAGTCAACCACAATTGAGGGAAATTTTGTCATTTTAAGAATTTTTTTAATGCTCCTGTTAGAGATAATGGTATGAGGGACTAATTAGACTTCAAATGTTGAGATCGAGGGCCACCGTAGAAAATGTTATCAATTGAGTACCTAATCACCAAGAAATGGAAAGATCAGGGACCAAATTATTTATTAATCCAAAATGAAACAATCAATTAAAGAAAGCCCATGGAGTTTGATACAAAGTAGCCTCATATATTCAACTAGCAAGACAAGTTTCACAAAGTACTCCATTCCAAGTAAGAGAAGTGACCTTCATGCAACATATTTAAGTAGATAAAAACCTATCATAACCATACAGAAAATCACTCCACTAAGCAATTCGATAAATCACAAAGTATTAGTCAGATATTCAGCATACTCACTGGTTAGCTTTGAACCACCAGCATCAAACCCGTAATAGCAGTTTTTCCCTAAAATGTTGTTCACCATCAAGACTTAGCACTTATGAAAAGAGAAATGAAAGAGTTAAATCTTCGGCGCAAATGATTTTTCATCCCAAAAGCATTCATATGGTAAGCAAATGTCTGGAATTCTCTCAAGAAAAAAAAAAGACCAACAATTCAAACACCAAGGATGAATAGAATAATTCTATATTATTATGATGTGCTTGGCGCCTAGGTTAAGATGAAAATTTTGTACAAAAAATTTTTTATGCCCATCATTTTCCTTTCCCTGTATAGGATACACAAGAAACAAAGGATAGAAGGAGCAAATAAACAGAAAAGCCTCGGACAATAAATTACGAGGTGAAAAAGCACAATAAACTCATAAGAACAAAAACTTTCAGGAACAAAGACTTTTGCTCGCAACCATCACATAATAATTACAGAAATTAGCATTGTCTATAGAGATTGCATTCTGCAATCATTCGATAGATTAAGTGAAAAAGTTCTCAATGATGGGAGGGGTCCCCTCAAAGCTTCAACTGAAGCTCATGCCTAGAGCTGTCAAACGGGTTGAACCCGCCGGGCCAGTCCGTCCTGTCACCTAAAAAAGGTGGGTTGGGTTGATAAATTTTGATCCCGCCTAGGAGGTGGGTCAAACGGGTTGAACCTGCCCGGATTACGGGTTAAAACAAGCTAGGTTGGGTTGACTATATAAATTTAGTTCGACTCTTTGATTTTTAAGAAGTGTAGTTATATCCTCTTAATTTTTTTTGGCTTTAATTTGTTAGATTCTTTCTTGGCCTTTTGTTTGATTTTTTGTTTCATTAATTAGAAATTAAAAATAGTTTGATATGTTTTTTTTTTTTTTTTGCTTTAATTTGTTAGACATTGAGTTTTTTAACAAAAATTTTTTGGTGGGTTGGCCCGCCCCAACCCGTAACCCAAGGTGGATTGGGTTGGGTTGAGTTGAGATATTTCAACCTACTCAACCCAACCCATCTGGTAACGGGTTGTGGCGGGAAGCCATTAATTATATATGACTTATAGCGATATGCATCCTTGAAAGGGCCTAATGCTAAATTTCTTATTTCATCAGTGATTTGGTCATTATCAATAGACTCTTGCACCTACATTTATTAACAAAAACAAGAATGGTTAAAAGACCAATATAACGAAAGAGGATGTATAGACGGTAACTATACAAATAATAAACTTACATGATTACGTAACAATATGTGAAATTCCTCCTTGTGCTTACGACGAACAAGATGTTTTTGTGAATTGTGAGGGTATAATAATGCCAGCTCAGCAATGTGCTTTCTATCAACAGGAAAGCACCAATTAGAAGCTCTTCATAGTTATAATAAAAAAACTTATGATACTAAGATTTAAAATGACTTACTCGATAAATGGTGTCAATGCCTCAATGTTCTCGAGCACATATCGATGTGCTTGTGTGGATGTTATGTCATCAAGCTCAACGTGCAATTTTTTTCCTACTCCCCGACCAGACTCATCACCTCTATCATCATTTCTCCTTCAACAATTGGACTTAGTTTCCACATTATCATCCAAATACCTTGAACAAAAAGTCATGCCTTCATATAAAAGGATAGATTTAGCAATTGAAGCCTCAGGGCGAGCTCGATTACGCACAAATTTTTTTTGCGTGTGGAGGTATCTTTCTATTAGGTACATCCAAAAATAGTTGACTGCCCCCACTACAGAAAGCTCATCTCACAAATGAATAGGCAAATGTTCCATGACATCAAAGAAAGTAGGTGGAAATAGCCATGCAATCTTTAAACTTTTCTAAATCAGCACTCGTATTTACACTCGAGCATAATACTGCAAAGTAGTTGCTTAGTTCAATCAATGCTTGGACAACATGCTTTGGTAGTGCCCTTCTTGCAGCCATTGGAAGTAGTTGTTGCATTAGAATATGATTGTTATGGCTCTTAAGTCCTGACATACTACGCTTTGAAAAGTGCACACATCGTGAAATATTTGACGAATAACCATCTGGGACTCTAACATCTCGCAACACCTTTAAGAATATTTTCTTCTCTTTATTTGTCATGGTAAAATCTGCTGGAGGCATATACTCTAAATTTGCCCCTTGTGGCTGAGAATGCAATTTGCGCCTAATATTCATGCGTTTTAGGTCCTTTCGAACCTTTAAGTTATCCTTGGTTTTTCCTTTGACGCCTAATAGTGTAAACAAAACATTATCACAAACATTCTTTTCAATATGCATAACATCAAGATTATGGCGAATCAAGTTATGCCCCCAATATGGCAATTCCCAAAAAATCCTTTTTTTTTCTTCCAATTATGTATTTTCTTAGGTGGTGATTTTGTTAGTCTAGCAATTCCTTCTCTCTTTCTTCCCTCTTCCTCTTTCTAAATACATCTTATTTTTCGTACACAGTTTCTATGTCATGGTCATTTAGCTGCTTTAATATTTGTGATCCTAATAGTTTAAGAGGAGGTGGCCTTGTACTTACTTTTCCATCGAAAGCTGCTCTTTGATTCCTCCATCTATAGCGTGGTGGTAAAAATCTACGATCACCCCAATAGTACCACTTACCACCATTAGTCAGCTTTTTGCTTAGTGATCCTTGTTGTAAGGACAACCAAATTCTCCCTTTGTGCTCCAACCCGATAAGTTAGCCTATGTAGGGAAGTCACTAATTGTCCACAGCAGGGCTGCTTTCATTTAGAACAACTATTTGCTCAATATATCATAAGTAGATACCCATTCCTCCCATAATTCTCTCAACTCCTCAATTAGTGGCTGAAGATAAACATCAATATGATGTAACGGTCCTTTCGGTCCATCAACAAGCACAAACAATATTATATTCGATTCTTTCAAGCATAACCATGGGGGTAAGTTATATGGTCTCACAACAATAGGCCAAGTACTATGAGCAGTGCTCATATTTGCATGAGGATTGAAGCCATCAGTTGCTAATATAAGCCTAACATTTCAACTATCAATTTCAAAAGAAGGATTCATTTGATCAAAAATTTTCCAAGCAGGAGAATCTGCAGGATGCCTCATTACACCATCATTAATACGTTCTTCTGAATGCTATTTCATAAGTGGAGCTGTATGGGAGCACCAAAAAAGTCTCTGTAATCTTGGCTTTAAAGGCCAATACCTCACTTGTTTTTCAGCTACTTTCTTACCCAGTTCACCCTCAACTGCACCCTCAGTTGTGTCCTGACTTGTAGAACTACTTTTATACCTAGATGCGCCATAAATTTCACAATGTTCTAGGTATGCAGTATCATTACGACATAGCATACAATTGTTAGGACATGCATCCCATGTTTCATACTTGAACCCCAAGTCCGAAGTTAGCTTATTAGCTTGATAGTAAGATTTTGGGATCTTTGTAGCAGGGAATATCTTTCTTAAAAACTTCAACATTTCTGTGATGGGCTTATTTGTCCAATTGTTGGTCTGCTTTAGATTCAAGAGTTCAACGGCAAATGAAAGCTCTGTAACATATATAGGACAGTTTTCATAGAGCTCTGTCTCTGCCTCTTTTAGGCACCGATAAAATTTAGCCGCATTTTCATTGGACCCTATGGCATCTTCAAAGGCAACGTCATCATTTTCTCTCGGTGTATTATTGCTTGGTTGGTCATCAGAAAGTGGAATCCCCATTCCCTCTTGTACTAAAGAGACCATATTATTAGTCATATCAACCTCAATTATTGTATCATTAACTATCATGTCATCCCTTGAAGTATGAATATTTTGATTCAAGCCACTCACATGGTTCTCCCCATGATGGTCCCAAACAACATACTTCCTATCAAAGCCATGCATCTCTATATGGATCTTTACCATTGGTAGGTTGCGGTAGTACAGGTTCAGTCATTTACTACATGGGCAATAGATCTCATCTGCATGGATATCTTTTTCCCTAAACACAAACGTTAGGAAACTGTCGACTCCATCTGTTTAGGCCTTTGAACTCCTATTTGGCAATTCGATCCAACTCTTGTCCATAATTACTTTTTTATTCTGTTACCATTACAAAAATAAAATAAAATACACAGTTAATACCGAAAAATGTTCTTTTACTATAATAAATAACACAAGCATGTTCTTAGTGTGTGTGTGTGTGTGTGTATATATATATATATATATATATATGTATTAGAAATATGCAAGTTAAATTCCAAATTACAAATCAACAATCATTTTTAAATTTTACTCACTATTACTTGGATAAGCAAAATCAGTGTTGCAACATTCGAAGATTGATTTATCTAACATGAATTTAAAAATAAAAACTACTGTAAGTTCAAAGTAATTATCTACACGACGTCTAAAATCAACAAGTTTTGGCTTAAATTTCAACTCCTATTAACTACCAGGTTTTGGAAAATAAAGCCCAATTTTAAGATATAACTCGGCCTTTTATTTTGTTTTTGGACTAACATTTGGGCCAAAATATAATCCAGGATTTTGTTGTATGGAGACAAGTTCAATCGAAATTGAGCGTGTTTGTGAACAAGCTGATGAAAGTGTATTAGAAACTGCAGCACTCAGTGCTGCATCTGCTATTGGCAGTCCAGAACAATTAGCTATCTTCGTGGTGCTTAAAAAAGGATGCAACAGTAAACCAGATATGCAAAAGATTAAATTCTTAACACCATACTCTAGGAGAAGATCTTAAACCTGGGTAAAGAAAAGTAACATCAGACGTAAGTGCTCTTTCTTTTTCGTTTTCAATGGAAGTGCTCAACCATTACCATGTTTACAGTTTTGGTTGTTCCTGCTTTTTATTTGGGGGGGGGGGTACTTTGAGAAAGAAAATAAATGTTTAATCATGGAACTGTTATCTTCTTGTGACCACTATTGTTGTTGCTTCTGCATTTGACTGTTGTTTTAGCTTGGATTGACCTAGCTAGAGATTGAACTGCTAACCTGTGATACAGAATTAAGGTGTTAGTCATTGGCCAAATGGTATGATTATTGACCACCTTACATATGACAGTAATGTGGCAGGGGATCTTGAATTGGCTGAATCCTAGCTAGATTAAATGAATGTGAAGGGGCCATTGCAAACATGTGAAGCTTCATTCATGGTCTTGGACGAGCTTAAGTTTTTTGGCATTGTCCTCGACGGATGCTATTCATATCAGGCCTGGGTTATTATTTATCATGTATTTATTTGTTGCTTTTTATGGTGTGAAAGGGAGGACCACTACTGTACAGTCTGTACTGAGATCTTGATATTTTACGCATAAATATACCCAAAAAGTTCGCTGATCACTGCCATAGATAACAATGGGCAGAGAGATACAGAGAAGGAATAAAAATTAGAACGAAGCCTTACATACTTCTATGCAGTTCATCACAAGTTAACAAGGTCATAACACTTATCAAGAAAGAGTAATGTTAGGGATCTCCTATTTCCATCCCCGTATCGAAATTCCCCATGAAGAATACGGTAATTCATGTGGATGACCAATAAACTTCAATGTTCAAATCTATCCACATCATAAGGGATTGAAAATGAGGGATGAACTGGTACCATTACTAAGTTGCTCCGACAATTCAATACTAGGTGCTACGCAGGTCCATATTCAAGCAACTTAAAATGGTTCCCATAAAACACTCCATTGTCAAATAAATCTATAGAGTAACACTCTCCAGTTAAACATGGTAGTAAAACAATGCAGCTATGGAGAATACCGAATATGGATTGTGAAGCAAATTTAAACAGATATTTTTTTCGATAACATATAGACATTCCAGGGGCCCTTGGACTCGACTTTTACAGGTAAAATGGAATGTCATAGAAGGAGAATGAACACGCCTCAACCTAATGTTTCACGAATTCATAAGAAAGACGATCGACCTGAAGTAGTAAAAGGTTAGTCTCATACTTTTGAATGTCACTATTATGAGATGTACTACTGCTCTATGAAGCATCTATACAGACAATATGGTAAATCCTAGGTGTGGCAATGCATTATGGTGATGATATCATGATACTACATACTTGTCTTTTAACTAATTAATTATATTTCACCTTTACATAATTGACTTAAATAAAAAGTGAATAAATACAAAACCAAAAGGTCTAAAAGATTAGTCTCACAACAAAAACAAAAGTAGAAGGACCTCCTTACGGACTGCTGCCCAGAACATATAGGACAAAAATGATGAGTCATTTTATGCTGGTCTATAAGCATAAGTGTAAAAACGAGGGTATACTGAGGCAATCCAAAATTTCATCCTTAGTTCATAATATTGAAATAATGATCAGGGTCAAAACGAGGTTGTTTACTATGGTTCATGACACAAGTCATCGACCGAGGCAATCAAAAATTTCATCCCAACTCAAACAATAGAACTAGAATTGTATCAATTAGAACTTGTAAAAGGTTTTCAAACTAGGAAAAACCTTACCTCTCCCCCACCCTTACCCAATCACAGGGCAAGCCTTGCATATACCCATGATTATTCATATAAAACATACATAAAAATACCTACACAAATTAGTAAATATAGCTGAAGAAACGCACAATTACAGCCCACAGTCAAGAAATGAAAATTATTTGAACCCGTCACCCTCCTTTGAAGCCCTAATCAGATTGTATCATTGCCGCTTGCCCGCTTCTTGTAATTGAAGCTAGAAAGAAAAGTTTGAAGCCCTAATCAGATTAGATTTCTCCTAAAAAGCCTAGAAAATTTGGTAGGAAAATGGTAGAGAGTGGGAAGGAAGAGAGAGGCGGGTGAAAAAAAGAGCTTTCGTCCACGGGAGAGGGGTTTGGGAAATTAGAGGGAGAAAATTTGGGAATTTTCATTTTAGCCTCCCAATTCACCGTCTAATTATTTTTATGACCCTTAATGCCTGTCCCAAATGAAAAGTAATTGTTACCCTAGCACCAAACGACCTAATTGACTATGTAATAGGGTTGGGAGACACGTGCGCCTTAAAAAGTGGGGTCCCTAAAATATATATTTTTTTAGTGATCGGAGTAAAAATTTGATCACACCAAAAATTATTTAGGTGACCACATCGAGTTCACGTGTGTGCAGCTAGTTGGTTGGTAGGATGCCCCGGCTCTCAATAGGCAAGTGTTGACTGGAACTTATCCACCGAATGATACCTGAGATTTCAAATTAAACTTGCTTGGTCTGTGCGTTAAGGGGACAGCTTATTTGCTCGTTTTGTTTCAGCTAAGTATGGTTTATTGAATGGTGGATTCACTTCGTCTACATCATCTCATGTTTGGAGGGCAGTGTTAGCTCAAATACCAAGGGTGGATCAGAGTTCTCGATGGATTTTAGGTTCGGGGGAGGTGGGTTTCTGGACTGAGAATTGGTGTGGTGAAATTCTTAATGGTCCCAGCCCAATTGATGCTAATCTAAAGGTTCGTGAGGCTGCTGCTAACATGGAAGATTTTACTCCTATGCTTCCTGATAGATTTCGGGAGTTTGCTCGCAATATAGTCTTGATTCCAACAGCTAAGGACTCTTCGATTTGTACTTTGACGGAGTCAGGGCAATTCTCTTCCTCGACTTTTTGGCATCATTTTCGGGTTAGATATCCTACTCTTTCCTGGGCTAAGAAAATATGGAAGCCATGGATTCCGCTGAAGGTAAGTGGTTTTATGTGGCGTCTGTTGCACGGAGCTATCCCAGTTGACATGTTGCTGTTGCGAAAAAATATAAGCTTGGTTTCTAAGTGTGTTTGTTGCAATGTGTCCCATGATAAAGACTCTTTGCATCACTTGTTCTTATATTCAGAGGTTGCCCAGATCGTGTGGAACAAATTTACTGCTTTTTTCAATAAAATTAGTCATTATGTTTCATTGCAGCATTTGTTTGACATTTGGGTGGAGGGTGTTTCCACTCGGTCTCAATTGGAAGCTTTACAGTTGGGTATTTTCTGTTTTGTCTGCTGGGAAATTTGGAAATCTCGATGCTCGGCAATTTTTGAAGGAACTCCCATGCAATACAGTCAGATTGTCTCTAGGGTGGTTAATGATTTACAAGATATGCTGCTCATTTTTTCTCCGAAAGCTGGCCTAGATGCTGTTGGTTCTCGCATAATTCAAAATTTGGGCTTTTCAGTTTCTCGTGTGGAAATGCGAATTGGTTCTTGGCTTCGTTGGGATCCCCCTGCTCAAGGTTTTTTCAAGCTTAATACTGATGGTTCAGCTATTGAAGGGATGTGTACGGGTGGGGGTGTGATTCGTGATAATGCTGGTAATATGGTTCGTGGTTTCTCTCATTTTTATGGGGAAGGTTCCAACATGTTAGCAGAGCTTTTGGCTCTTCGAGATGGCCTTCGATTATGTCGTTCGCTTAATTTGTCTCATGTGGTGGTTGAAACAGATTCTAAAGTTGTTGCTTTGGGGATTCAAGGTGTGCATCATATTCCTTGGCAGTATATTTATATCTTGCGATCTTGTCAATTATTGTTGGATGGGTATTCTTTAATTCATGTTTTCCGTCAGAAAAATTGTATGGCTGATCGATTGGCAGCAGATGGTCATTTTCATAAGGCTAGTCGGATATATATGCGTCTCCGTGAGCTTCCAGAGATGGCGCGTCAGGCTTTTAATCATGATAGATTGGGTTACTATAATTTCCGTCAGTAAATGGTTTCCCTTAAAATTTAGGTAGTATTCGGTTAGTTTTCTCGTTTGTTGTTTGGTTGTAGACTTTTTGCCATTCTTTTTTGAGGTAAGGCTCCTTTGTCCTCCCAGTTCTATAAGGGTAAGGCTGGTTGTCCCCCTCTTGTTTATTTTTCCTTATCTAATAAAATCTTGCAGGGTGCCGCCCCTGTTTCCTCAAAAAAAAAAAAAAAGTCACCTAATAAGAATAATCAAGAGGAGAGCATTAATCAGGAGGAGAATAAACAAAAGGAGAATCAGGAGGAGAGTAAAGGGGTAATAAAGAAGAGTACTAAAAAGAAAAGAAGTGAAAAGGACTGATTCAATCAGTCAGGACGAGAAAAATATTTCAATTTAGTATTTTCATTTGGAATCACTGGGCGTAGAATTATCCACACAATCAACTGCGGCAACGCAGAGTCCAGCTCTACGAAAGGTCCCAAGATTTGTTTTGCACAAGTGGAGAGGATTATTCGTCAAGCTTGGAGGCCATGGGATGGTCTTGGTCACAACAAAATTATGCTTGAAGAATTGAGGACAATTCTTTTCGAAGAAGGGGAGAATGATGCGGGTGCGCTATGGGAAACTATGAACAAAGTTAGGGATGCAATACAAATGGGTAAAACTAATTTGACATTGTCACTTGAAGCCTTAATAATGCAAAATGGGAGGAAACAAGAATTTGGAAGGTGCACGGATGTCACGTACTACAAGGGAAGATGGATAAAAGGCATGTGCATGGCATGTGCAAGGGCGGCAAGTGCAAGGTTTGGAAGGCAAAAACGTTTTTTTTAGGCCCATGTGAAACCGAGTTGTGCCCATGTGAAACCAAGTTGTATTGTTTCCTAATTTGGTCAATGTTGTTTAGTCTTATTAGAACTCTTTAGTTTCCTAGTTAAATAGGTATTTAGGTGTCCTAGTGCAATTAGATTTCCTAAAGTCTTCATGTAATAGTTTTCTAGTTGAATTAGGAGATTATTTAAAGTTTTCTTGTAGGAAATAGGTTTATGGACGAATTTGTTATTCTTTTAGGGCTAGGAATTCAGATTTTTCATTATTCTTTTTAGATTAGGATTTATTTTGTAAAGCCTATATAAAGGCCTAGAATTAGAACTTGTAAAATTCAGATTTTGGTTATAGAAAAGAACAAAGTTTTGTTCAAATTTGTTTATTGCATTCCTTAGGTTTAGGAAGGTAATATCCAAAGGGATCTTTACGTTAGGTGAGTGAAGCCTAACCGGTGAACCCAAACGGGATCTTTACGTTAGGTGAGTGAAGCCTAACCGGTGAACCCGTCATCTATCCTACTTTCCGCTGCAATTTCATTAATTTACATACAACCTTCATCCATAATTCCGCAAGCGTCAAATTCGGTGAAAAATACGCATCAAACAATCACCCCCCCCCCAGCAAGTGCTTGGAGGGTGAATCATCACCGAGTGGGTCGTCGTAAAGATTCAAGGGCGAATCCTTTTCAAGGGAAGGGGAATGATGTGATCCTAAGGCCCAAGATTTGCTTTGCACAAGTGGAGAGGATTATTCATCAAGCTTGGAGGCCATGGGATGGTCTTGGTCACAACAAAATTATGCTTGAAGAATTGAGGACAATTCTTTTCGAAGAAAGGGAGAATGATGCGGGTGCGCTATGGAAAACTATGAACAAAGTTAGGGATGCAATACAAATGGGTAAAACTAATTTGACATTGTCACTTGAAGCCTTAATAATGCAAAATGGGAGGAAACAAGAATTTGGAAGGTGCACGGATGTCACGTACTACAAGGGAAGATGGATAAAAGGCATGTGCATGGCATGTGCAAGGGCGGCAAGTGCAAGGTTTGGAAGGCAAAAACGTTTTTTTTTTTAGGCCCATGTGAAACCGAGTTGTGCCCATGTGAAACCAAGTTGTATTGTTTCCTAATTTGGTCAATGTTGTTTAGTCTTATTAGAACTCTTTAGTTTCCTAGTTAAATAGGTATTTAGGTGTCCTAGTGCAATTAGATTTCCTAAAGTCTTCATGTAATAGTTTTCTAGTTGAATTAGGAGATTATTTAAAGTTTTCTTGTAGGAAATAGGTTTATGGACGAATTTGTTATTCTTTTAGGGCTAGGAATTCAGATTTTTCATTATTCTTTTTAGATTAGGATTTATTTTGTAAAGCCTATATAAAGGCCTAGAATTAGAACTTGTAAAATTCAGATTTTGGTTATAGAAAAGAACAAAGTTTTGTTCAAATTTGTTTATTGCATTCCTTAGGTTTAGGAAGGTAATATCCAAAGGGATCTTTATGTTAGGTGAGTGAAGCCTAACCGGTGAACCCAAACGGGATCTTTACGCTAGGTGAGTGAAGCCTAACCGGTGAACCCGTCATCTATCCTACTTTCCGCTGCAATTTCATTAATTTACATACAACCTTCATCCATAATTCCAAGCGTCAAATTCGGTGAAAAATACGCATCAAACAATCACCCCCCCAAGTGCTTGGAGGGTGAATCATCACCGAGTGGGTCGTCGTAAAGATTCAAGGGCGAATCCTTTTCAAGGGAAGGGGAATGATGTGATCCTAAGGCCCAAGATTTGCTTTGCACAAGTGGAGAGGATTTTCTTATAAACTCTGTACGATTAAACCTCTGGTTTGAAAGACAGTGATTATGCTTAAAATCATGCTTATTATATTTTCATATACACCTCTCTGCATAAATTTTAAACATTTAGTTTAAATGACTTATGTGTTATTATATATTATATCTATAATTAAGTCATCTAGACATTAATCGTTTGCTTTGTACCTATGCTTGCACACTTATTTTGTAAGTACTTAGCATTAGAATGCATTGATCTAAAATGTAAGTTTGACTTAGAACGTGTTGCTTATAAAAGGGATATTCTCAGAAAAGTACTAAGCGATGTGACAACACTATGAAGCTTCTCAAACACGTAAAGTCTTCCCTAGAAGATCTTACTGTCTTCTTCAAAAGCCCTAAATCCTGGACACAACCTTCGAGATTTTGAATTCAACCGCTACATGACAAAAATCCAACGGTTGAATTAAAACATCTCTCAACGGCTACCCACATCTCTCTTCCTATAAATACCCCAGGCGTCTGCTCAAGAAAGGTGTGGACATAGATGAAAAAATGCATTAACAATACACTGAGAGCAAGTGCTTGTGGAAAGAGAGAAAGATACAGTGGTGTGCAAGAGCAATATACTTGTGAAGTTAGAATATATTCAAGCATGCCCACTCAGTCATCTACCGATTGCATTGAAGCTCATCTCCATCAGCCTCTTAAAAGATTGGAGGATGAAGACTTCACTCACCAAGTGTATGAAGAGAAGAAAGTGAGAAGAAGGAAGGGACTGCTTAAAGAGATCTGATCTATTAGCTTCTAATCTAGAGTCTAAGTCTTCATTCCAAATCTCATCCACATACACAACCTTACTAAACTTTGTAATGGTTGGTATGGATTTGATCATAGAACCTCATATGAGTTGGGATATCCCTAAAAGAGATGTTCAAACTTTCTAAGTTTGAACATTACTTTTAATATTCTTACTCATCTCACTGACCATAATTTTCGGAGCAACAAGAATTCAATATTTGAATCTCTTGATCTCCCCTATTATGATCAAGTGAAATCGCAAATGGAGATATCATCTATATCTCCATTGGCCTCCCATTAGGATCTGCTTGTATGTTTTTATTTAGTGCTATAATTTAATTTTTGTAATATGTACTTAAGCAAGTCAGCTAAACAACAAGTATAACTTGACTGAATTCTTTCAATGAAGTATCCTATGCAGTGACTGATATTTTGTCTGTCAACTGCTGAATTCAATCTTGTGTACTGCTGCTTTATATTTCATTACCTATCATATTACTTTGATTAAATTACTTCTATAAAATAATTGAACATACATACATCTCTACTTTATAGCAAACTGTCCTACTATTTTATTAAGAGCATCTGCAAGTATTAAGTGACTTAATCTCTTTATGTTTTCTATCTCTTATTAGTCACTTAATTATCAGTCAACTGATTCCATTAGCAAACTGATCAATCAACTGATTCCATCAGCAGCCTGATGAATCAACTGTTATATGAACTTTCGCTGTCCATACTGATTAGTTAGTATGCCTATCTGATACAGTTGAATACTTGCCATTGGTCGGCTGATTGCATCAGCTCACTGGCACTCTAACTAATTTATCTACATCAGCAACCTATACTAATCGGTCAGTATGATCCTTCAGATCAGTTAGTGATATCATAACTTGAAGTTTCGAAAGAAAATTTAAGTTTGATATATAGGCTATTCACCCCCCCTCTAGTCTATTTCTGAGCTTTACACTCAATAAGCGGACCTACATCACTGTTAGGGAGTCAGACGTGGTCTAGCTAAAGCCCTCCGGTGAGAGAATGAGTATAATGGGAGAGAAATATGGTCTCCGATTAGTCCTTAGGCTACTCTTAAGAGTAAATGCACTTGAGGCTTTTAAGAGATTTGGTAGTTGAAGTGTAATAAATGGAACTTAGACCATAAATGAGAACAATCACCTTGTATTTATACCTGAAGGTATGTTGGTTGAGTGCAAGTGGGGTTGCCAGATGTCAACTCAGAATTGGCGAGGAAATGACCATTTATTAGCACCGTCAAATCTATTAATGCACATTTATGGAAAGGTGATGCCTTGTAGGGGAAGATTTGTCTCTTCCTTAGAACTTGTGCCGTGTAGGAGGTAGGTTATTGGTGATCCAATGAGAAGCATGTTAGTGGCCCCCAGAATAATGTCAGAAGGTTGACATTAAATGTGGCAACTATTGTTGACTTTCAACTGTTTTCGGGGTGAGCGATCTCGGGATCAAAGCTGAGTAGCCCAGGCTACTATTTCTGCGAGCTAGGGCGCCGCAGGGCGAACGAGCTGACGAGTTACCCGAGTTCACGGAAAGCTCGAGGAGTTGTGATCCGATGTACTGATGTGACTCCCAAGTTCTTGATGAAGCTCGGGATGATGTAAAGGCACTACGGGCTCCAGCTAAGCTTAGTCAGGTGTCACGACTCTTGCCACGTGGCATCGGGATATTTTGGTATCTTCAAACTAAATTAGTGGGGTTATTTTAATTTGATTTCCATTTGAAAATGGCTGCAATTATGTTTTTAGTTTGATAGTTGGGCAAAATTTTGTAATCAACTTTAAAGTATTAATGAGTTTTTAATGAATGATATTTAGGTGGTTCAATCATTTGGAAGCTATCAAGAGCATATATAATTTGGTTTTCCTTTTTCCCTTTTGTTTTATCCGGCGAATTTGTTAAGTTGGGATAGCTCATTTTCTCAGTGGGTTGCTGGCATCTTATGCCAATAATCCTTAAATTCAAGGTTCATCATTAAACTTGTTTTTTTTTTTTTCTTCAATCATGTTACTCTAACTCATTTTTCATTTTAATCAACTCCTTCAATCATATTTCATTCGTTGATACTTAGTAAAATTGTCGCGTGTGCACGTCACGTGAGACTTTTCAGACAAAAACGTACAATTTAGATTAGCGAGAATCTATTAAAACTACAATAATTAGTTATTTACCACATTAATTATCTAAAATTAAGTTTATGTAGAAAAAAATGCCCCTTCTTTAATTCATGTCATGAATTACATAAATTAAAATTAATATATATTTAATTATTAATTTCAGAAGAAAAAAAATAAGATTTAACTGAAATAAAAATCTTAATTAATCTTACTTTTTAATTTCTTTATAAAAGCTAACAGAAGTAAACATGGTATCAATTATGTGTTTCAATAATTTACATTTCGTCATTTCTTCAGTTCACATTTTTTGACATGGGAAGGGACCCATCAATATTACTCCATTTTCTTTTAAATTTATCCCTCTTTTTTTTACGCACGCGACAAACCTAACGCCACCCCAAGAACAATGGCCGTCTGTCTACAAAGATCTCCCCATACAAAAAACCTACTACCATCACACACAATTAAACATTTGCCCCAAATCCAATTACCCCATAAAGCAATAAAGCATGCATGATGCCTCAACAATCACACACCTCACCAACCTTCATTACTATTGTCAGGTGTCTCTACTAAACTCAACCCCCCCGTTTCTAACAACCTACTAACGAAATATTTTTCAGTGTCAAGTAGTGGTAGAAGAAGGGATCAGTTTACTTCTCCGTGGTTTAAATTAGGGGGTAACCAGTTAAATGGATGTAAATTAGGAGGGCTTTGTTGTAATTTATCCTAAGCATTTTAATTTTTAATGGTAGGGCCTAGTGACAATGACTGACACGATACGACACAGTTATAAAAAATGAATAACATAGAGAATTGATACGATAAGACACGGCTCAACACCAAACACGACACAAAATCACGAAATTAATAATTTACATAAAATAACATTTATTATTGTACTTATAAAGATAGAAACATACAACACAATAGTGCGACACAAATAAGATACGATAACACGAATGAGCATTCCTATTTAATGGACAGTTAATGTGGTTAACAATGTCAAGTGGACACAACACCTCATATGCATTGTGAGGTGTTTCCTTAATTGTTTTTATGGTCTTATTAACTTGTGCACACGAATACTACCTCCGTCCTAAAATAATTATCGTTTTAACAAATTTTTTTTGTCCAAAAATAACTATTGTTATAAGATTTCAAGAAACATATGGTCATGTTTTGCCAAAATTGCCCCTATTTATTATTCTCATTAAAAAGAGTTTGTAAGAAGAAATAGAAAAATATCCCTACAACTTTTCTACAATAAATGAACTTAAATTTAAGGGTATATTAGTCTTTTTGAAAATCTCCTTAATCTGTGTGCAAATTGCTAAAAAGATTATTATTTTAGGACGGATATAGTATATGTTAAGGAGCATTAATTAGAGAAGTTAGAGCATCACCAATGCAAATATAAATGTTAAAAAAATTGAGTACTACCTAGGATTTACACTTTTTTGAAAAAAAAAAAAACTTCTCAATGAAATTGTGGATGGAGGTTGTAGATATGATGTGTCAATCAAATTTTTCATGTTGTTGATGAGACTCTTGATTTTTTTTTTTTTCTAGTTGAAGATGTGAAAATATCCTAAGCATTTTTTTTTAATTAAATTCAAGATAAAATCTTTTACCAATCTAGTGGTGAAACTCATGTCACAAATGATCAAATTCACATTCGCATTGGAGAAAGGTCTCTTCTAATTGAGTGTGAATAAATAGATAAAAATTGTCACATAGATTGAAAGTATTAATTACTCAGAGCCACGTATGATCAAATTCACAATTCCATTAGTGATGCTCTTAATACTTATTTTTATATTAACCACCCGAATTAAGGCTTACTTATACAAATTTCCAGTACCAACTAGCCTAAGATCAACCTCAGTGGTTGCTATTAGCCACTTTCCAAAACCAAATTTAGAGATTTTTACCCCACTTGATCCCACAATGGACACTTTACCTCCCCCTCTTCCTCTAAAATTAAGCAAACTCCCCTTTAAATATAGAGGGACTTTTAGATGAATAGTATCACTTAGGTGATCAAAATTGGGCTATTTTTATTTTTGTTACTTCAAGAAAAAAATATATAACCTTTGAAAATTAATCATATCACCTCTTTTAGTTATTAATGTTCATGTCGTTGCAAGCAACTCATATACATTTTTTTTGGTTACGTTATCATCATAAAATTTATCAATCAAATAGAAAGATACCATTTTTATTATATGAAATTTGAATTAACTGCGAATTATTTTTAACCAAAAAAAATATTTGTCCTTAATATATGAGAGAACAAATTTTTATTTTAACATAAATTATTACCCCATAGATTGACATATATTTTTAGATAATAAAGTAATTAAACTTATTAAAACATAGAACATATTTTTAATAGAATATAATTAAAGTATAAAATATTTTATTCTGATTGTGGTGAGAAAATATAAATGAAAAAAAAGGAAAGATAGAATGGTAGTTAAGTTTGTTATTAGTTGAGAAGAGAGAGATTAAATTTTTAGAGGGTCGTATAGACGGTGCTTGTTAGAGAGAATTCTTTTTTAGAATGTTGAAAAAGTGAAACTGGAACATAAAACGAGGTGTTTAGAGTATGGTATTGGGTGTGATTGCTGTGGATGCTCTAATTAATTCTATTTTTACAAATTTCTACCACTAACTATTCTAATTAATATTCTTTAACATATGCCCTTAGGACACAAGTTAACAAGATTCTTGTTTTTATTACTCCCTCCGTTTCAAAATAAGTGTTATTTTAAAGTTGTGCATACATATTATGAAATTTTGTAAGTTAAAAAATATACACTTATTAAACATCTTTAATTTTTGTGCTAAGAATAGTTGGATAGATAAATTAGGAGGAGATAACTATTGGAAGAAGATAAAATATTTAATGAAGAGATGATTAATTATTGTGATATGGGAGAAGAGAAAGGTAAATTAGGCAAAACATGTATTACAAATTAAAACGACACTTATTTTGAAACGGGGGGGAGTAAGAATATTCAACTGTTCATTACAAATTAAAACTGTGCATTACAAATTAAAACGACACTTATATTGTCCAAAATAATTGTCGATATAAGATTCAACTGTTCATATTCTGTCAAAACTGTCTTTATCTACTATTCTCATTAAAGAGAGTTGGTTAGAAGAAAGAGAAAAATACTCTTTCAACTTATCTACACTAATTAAACTTAAATAAGATTAGATCATTTTTTTTGTAAGTTTCTTTAATTTGTCTGCAAATTACTAAAACAATACTTATTTTGGCTAAAAAGAGAACATGTTAAATTTGGGAGGGAGCAAAAAAAATAATTCAGCCCATTTATACTACAGATTAATTGTCTTTACAATTTGTCAAGAATTATCAAGTTTATACTTAGGTGTTTCCGTGCTACTAGTCCTGTAACATTAGGGGTACTGGACAATTTTTTATTTATTCATTCCACTAACTCATTCATTTTATTCATTATTAATAAAAATAACTTATTGAGTTAATTATTTAGGTACCCAATAAAATATTATAATGTGTTTTAAGTGAGTAACCTGCTAGGGTTTTTATACAACCACCCAATTAGTTACTACTCAATAATAAATCATGTTTGGAAGTAACATGCAAAAAACTTTTGATCGACTTGACAAAAATTGACTAAATAAAGAAAAATAAAACATCTTGAACTCTTAGTTACTAAACAATGAACTCTTATTTTGGGATGAACGGAGTATTTTTCGTGAAAGGTTCAGTCTATATAGGCTTAGTCTGGATGATTGGTAATATGGATATCGATTTGGTATTATTCGGTATTAAATTAGTTTTGGATTTCTCAAAACTATCCATTAAAAACTAATGGTATTTTGAAATAGTATCAAAAAGTATCAGTTAAAACTTAATGGATAACTTTAATTTTTTACCCAAAATCAACTATTATACCCAAATTGTGAGCACCCCCTATATAAGCCCAGGGCATAACCCAGCTCTTAATCAATTTATAGTGGATAAGGTTGTAAACAAAATGATGGGAGTCTTTTATCTTTAGAATGTCAAATTAAGTTGGTAATATAGTTGAAATTAATCCAAAGGTCTCAATCTGTTCCAAAGTAACTTTGATTGCTCCAACTAAATTCATCTATATAACCCACTTTATATGAAATCTCAGCTTCATTGAAATCAAAATTTGATGATGTAGGTTTTAGCCCGGTTATCCATTGGTTTACCCACTAATGCCACTACCACCATTGTCCACCGCAACTACCGTTCACTACCGCCACCATCCCCCACCGCACCACCACCAGTCAACGCTACCACCATCCCTGTCGCCGGTAACCTCCAGCCACCGACGCTGTCAACCACTGCCTTCGACCACCGCAATTGACCTCTGGCCCTCGCCACTGTCAACCACCACCGGCCACCACTGTCGTCGACCGCTAATGCTGGCCACCACCACCCACCACCGTAGTTCCGTTGCCACCACCACCACCACAATATGCTATTTATTTTAAAAACTAGAGATTGTTTGTAATTTGCTATTGGTAAGATTTGAACTTGAATCAAATTTTTTAAACTGAAGCTAGCTACCACTAGGCTAGACTAGTTCACCACCACCCACCACCGTAGTTCCGTTGCCACCACCACCACAATATGCTATTTATTTTTAAAAAATTGATTGTTTGTAATTTGCTATTGGCAAGATTTGATCTTGAATCAAAATTTCTAAATTGAAGCTAGCTACTACTATGCTAGACTAGTTCCTTGAATAATTTGTTGAATTTTATTATAAGTATAAACTAGTAATCATAAAAATTGATGATTATGATTAACATATTTATAATTTTATTTCTGATTAAGCAATATTTGGTTGTATTTATGATTATTATGGATATAAGCTTTTACAAAAAAAAAAAAAAGTATTTTGTAAAGAATTGCACTGAAATTGTTTTAACCTATTGTACCGTATAATATTGTAATACATGAAGTGTTGTATGTGATACTACCTTCAAACATTTTCTAAATAAATTTTTTTATATTATTTTTTTACTAAAAGGTGATCAAGTTTATTGGGTATAGTCGGATAATCATTTATTAATTGATAGAATTGAGTATTATCCAATTATACCCATTAATATTTAATGGGTGTTATTGACTAATACCCAAAACTACCAATTAATTATATTGGGTAGTTAATGATTTTTTAAAAACTTAACCGGTCAATTGTCATCCCTAATCCTAAATGATTCACTTTGGAAAATAGAAAAATTCAGCCAAAATGTTTGTAAACGTACTACGTTTTGCTAAAAGGAATAATAAATATTGTTAAAATTGGTCGAGTAGCCAAAGATTGCATGATTAAGCCCTATCAGAAACATTACGAATTTCAAAGTAATCAAACATATTAAAAATGATGAAAAAAAAAAAGAAAAAAGAAAATTCTATTTGAAGTGTGCTATATATGCTCAGTCCGGATGAATCACTTCCATATTTATTTTTCACTTTTATCTAATTGTAGGTTTTTTAATGTATTTATTTATTTATTTTTGTCTTCTACCAAGTACTCTCTCAGTTCCAGGCAAAGAGTCAACTATACTATTTTGGGATGTTTCACTTAAAAGAGTCCACTTTAAAAAAATTATGCTTACAATTTTCATAATCTTTCATCTTTACCGTCTACTTGTGTGGTAATTATTTTGGTTGTGTTTAAGTGTTTTTGTAATTATGATCAACTTCAATGACATTAAAATATCACTTAATAAGTAGACTTTTCAAACGTGGACTCTTTGGGTGGAACGGAGGGAGTATTTCAATATCACATTGAGTTTAGAAGTATTCACCGTTCGCGATACTAAGGCCCTGTTTGTTAAAACTGAAAATTAAGTTCTGAAAATAAAATCTGAAAAAATAGAGCTGAAAACATTAAGTTACTGAAATTTAAATACTGAAAAATTAATTGTAGTTATCTTAAAATTAAGTGTTTAATTCAAGTATTTTGTTCGACAATGATAGGCCTCTTTTGTCTAAATATTATCAAAATCTCAATTATGTCTTCAATAATTCTATTTCAGTGAGCATCAAGATAAAATAAAATGAATGAAAACTTGGCATGCCCATCACCATTGTTACAGTCGGAAGAAGCCGAAGTGTAAATGTAATCAAAAAACAAAAAGAAAAATGAGAAAATTATATTTTTGACCAACGTACTAATTGGGGATTCCTGATTTTACCAACGTACTTTCATAAACCCAAATGTGACCAACGTACTATCAATTTTGTGCCAATGTCGACCTTGCCGTTAACAAGCCATCCAAAAAATTAACGGGCATGTTTATATTAACGGTAAAGGGTTCAAAATGATAATTGTTAAAAATGGAGGGCCCACCAATAAATATTTTCACTCTCTCAATTTCACACCCAAAAAAATCCCCAGTTCACTCTTCAATTCAATCCCCAGTTTTCTTCTTAAATCACCATGATGATTTCCCTCATGTTGTTCTCGGCACCGGTGCTATTAATCGACGCCGACGCCCTACTCCCGTCGGCCTTGCTCTCCGCCTCTCTAGCTCCCTCCACTTTCTCCTTCCAAACCCTTTCCACCCATTTCAATAACTACGATTTCCGTTACTCCCTCATCGATATTCCCTTAATCTCTCATTAGATCCGCCATTATTCCCTTAAAATACATTTTGAGGTTGAAGTAGGGAGAGTTGAGTCAAGGGGACATTCAAACCCTCCACCCAGTTGAAACCATGGGATCTCGTAAGGCCACCCCAGCAGGGGTCAACGCAGGGGTACCCCAGAAATATGTTATAGGGCCGCTATTGTCAAATAGGCTTTGTTTGGGTTCGAAACCAAGTCGAAAGAGGTCGGCAACATGTTCATGAAGTTGGCTCAACAAAGTGAACGCGATCCCATGGTTGACCAAACAGAAAATGCCCCAATCTTTACAAGCCTCACTGAGTTTCTAATTTTCCTTCTCACTCCCTTGGTTTATGGAGTGAAGATCTATGACAGGGAGATCAGGGTCCGATGATGATGAAGAAAAGTCAAGGGTTAATTTCATCAACAATGTTTGAGTCAACGCCGTGATGGGTTGTGCCTGGGGAGTTGATGGTTAATTTGTGAAGTCGATCTCCGTCCCTGGGTTGCACTTCGTTTGTCTAGGTTGCACTTGTTTTCAAACGGAGTCGCCGGTGTTGGAGAAGGTGACCGGAGATAGGTATAGTGAGAGAGAACGGCGGGTTTGAAGGGGAGAAAGGTTTGAAGGGTTGGGATTTTCTGGGTGTGAGATTGAGAGTGAGAAAAAAAATTATCGGTGGACCCTCTATTTTCACAAATTTTATTTTGATCCCTTTACTGTTAGTGTAAATATGCTCGTTATTTTTTTGGATGGAAGTTTAACGGCAAGGTCGACATTGGCACAAAATTGATAGTACGTTGGTCAAATTTGGGTTAATGAAAGTACGTTGGTAAAATCAGGAATCCCCAATTAGTACGTTGGTCAAAAATATAATTTTCCCAAAGAAAAATATGAAGGCAAGACCGAGAACATAGTCTACACAGCACATGTATGGCCTCCCAAATCATCCCAGCGTGGAAACAACTATTTCTTTGCTCCATTACTGGACTTAGTGCACTTTTGTTCTCAAAGGTCACTATATAAGAGCGAAATTGCTATCATCGAGATCAGGTCAGCTTAAGCCCAGATGATCAATCTAAACAGAATTAAGGTATATAGAGTCTCCAACCCATCATACTAATCAGAATGAAAAGGGGGTTCATGTGCAATTTAGAGTCCAAATCTCATTCTCAAATGAAGGGAATTGTATAAAGTTGGATTGGAGGTCTATGCTGGTCTCCTTAATTTTCTCTCTCTAGACATATTCATCTCCTTTGTGAAACTTGGAAGGTTTTATGGCTCTTTTTTTTTTTTTTTTCGAGTAATGGGGACTTTGCAACGGCAGCAGGGAGGAATCGATTTCTTCTTCCGTTGGCCCTTGAAGAGGAACGAAAAGCACGATAATATAACACAAGGACTTTTTTGCTATTATGACAAAGTATAGAAATAGTTGGTGCATTCTATACCTAAAAGTAGTGTTCTAAAAATCACTAAGTGGGTGTTAGGCGCCAGACTAGCGACTAGGAGGCCTAGGCGGGGACAAGAAAAGCATAGTTATCCTAATTATTGACTTTTTTTCTTAATATAACCTAATTAACAATCATTAACCTTCAAATATACTAATAATAAATATCACCAAATAGACAAATAATCTAAATATTATTTCAAAGTTCAAAACAACACAATAATAATCAATAACTCAATACACCATAGGTCCATAAAGGACCATAACATATGCTACAACAATATAAATATGACCAAATAATCTAAATTAATATTTTAAATATTAAAAAGACCTAAAATGATGTCATTTCGGGTCAAAGCTTTTTAAAATTAAAAAATAAAAAATTTTAATTGATTAAGCATTTAGGCACTCGGTTTCTAGGCGCCTAGGTGGTGCCAGTCGAGTCTAGGTAGGCGCATATACCTTCTTTTAGAACACTGCCTAATATTAGCGGTGGCGAAGCCACACGAGGGCCAAGGGTGGCCATGGTCTTTGAGCTTTGAGCAATATGTAATTTATCCCCTTTAAAATATAATTATTACAATTTTTTATTATATTTTGACCCCCTTAAATTTTAGATGTTACACTTTTTGTTAAGTTAACTCAGTACCCTAAGAACTTCTTCAATGCAATCATCTATCTAGTAAAAAATATTAGACACGTAGTAAAACTAGATTTTCCACACACAAAAAAAATACTCTCCAATGCAAACCTCTTATGTTGAGGTGGAGATGAGATGGCATTCAGTTGGAAAGACATCCTCTACGTGATTCTCTACTTCTAGAGGGTCGCCTAGAGGATATCTTTTCATCCACGTCATTTACCGTCAATTTTTATTTTTATTTTTTACCATCAATCAGTTACATTAAGAGTCATTTTTATTTTTTATAATTAATTATAAAACAATGTCACGTCTAAAAAAATGTTCTAAAAGAAGTCTTGCATTGGAGTACGTTTAGAAAGATGACTCTATATCTTTTAAATTTTTTGCCATATATAAAAGAAATTTTTTTGTTTAAACATGTCACGTAGAAAGGGATTTAGTTTTACAATCAATCCTGACTTCGCCACTAAACAGTCATCAGCCATCAAGTTCACCTTCATTTCATCTTTCTTGTTGGTTTATTAAAGTCTAAAAGCAGCCTGAGAGGTGCAGCCAGCAGGTAGTATTGACATTTGGGAAACAGGCTGCGTTGGAGCCCATTGAAACCCAGATCGGCCCATGAATAATCTTGGGGCTCAAATAGGCGCCCAAAAGAGCCTGCATAAATTAGTATTCCCTCGACGACCCGGTTGTTCACAGGCTGTGAATACCCATGGGTATTAACTTAATGAATCACAGCCATTTTCAGTGTGTGTATGTGTTTGATATTCACAAAAAATGCTTTAATGTATTGTATTGTACAATACTTTAATGGATGAAAAGTGTTGTATGAGATATCACATTCAAATATTTTTTATATCATTTTTCTTTTATAAAAGGTGATTAAGTTTATCGTGTATATCCGAATAATATCCATTTATTAATGGATAGAATTTGGTATTATACAATTATACACATTAATGTTTAATGAATATTATTGGATAATATCTAAAATTACTTATTAACCTTATTGAGTAGTTAATGGTTTTACTCAAATTTATCCGGATACACCCAATTGCCACCCCTAGTATTAAGTTTCATCCCCTCGCCACGCCACCCGCCACGATTGGGCTGTTACCTCATTTTAAAAATAAATGTTTCCCATCGACTTTTAAAGTCAAGTCGATCAATTTTTAGATATTAACATATTTTTATTTAATTATTTATAATAATATCATTACTATTTAAAAGTACACAAAAAGTATTACAAATTACGTATTTAATAATTTTTTTAGAAGAAAAGAATATATATTAAATTTTTATTTGAAAAACAATCAATTTGATTTTAAAAAGTCAAACGAGGACACTTATTTTTGGAGCGCGGGAGTAGGATTTATCAAATTGAGTGATGCGTGTTGCTACACTTAAAAGTTACTAAATATTCTCTCTGTTCCGTGCAAAGAGTTCACTATTTTATTTTGGGATATTTAAAATAAAGTCTACTTAAAAAATTATGTCTACGATTCTCATAATTTTATAACTTTACCATACACATGTGATAAAAACATATTAACTATGCTCAAACATTTTTTAAATTATGACTAATTAATTCTAATGATACTTATATATCTTTTTAATTATTAGACTTTTCAAATGTAAATTTTTTTGGTGGAACGGATGGAGAATTTAATATGTTTTAAACTGATGCATACTATAATTATTAGGGAAAATTACAACTTTTGGGATTTACCCCTTTACGAAAATTCAGAAAAAATTAAAATATTTGTACATCATACTGCCCAAATTAAACGCAATTGGTTCTTCTGTGTAATTCCATCCAAATTTAGCCATTAAGTACCTCACATACTACGTACCCTGATGCTTTTTGGAAATATGAATTTATTAGATGTCATTTTACTTGTTATCCTAATAATTTTTGTGGTATAATTTCTTACTTGTTCACCCCATCAAAATAATTCAAAGTAGTATAATTTTTTAAATGATCTAAGAATAGTGTGTATGTAAATATTACGAGGCCTACTCACAGTATCCTTGAATTGTGTTTTGTTTCTTTTAGAGATAGAAATAAAACTCAAACTAGTTAGTAACCCGGGCTTTTAGGGCATGTTATTTATAAGCTGAGATATAATCTTTATTTATTTATTTATTATCAAAAAAAGAATAAATAGAAATGATCGAGGAAAAAAAGTTTTAGTTTCAATGCATTAGATTGACTTGTGGCCCAGGCTTTTAGGGCATATTAGTCACCTATATATATATATAGTATATATACATGCATATATATGCCGGCTTAATTAAAACTATCGATACACTTGGTCATGATTCCAACTGAAAAGAAATAGAGAGATATGTTAATGTTATATATGCTTGAGAAGATATAGTATGTTTAAATTCGGAAATGAGTTTTAAAAAGAAGAAACGGAAAAGGTAAAATCTCCAGGAGAGATTAAAGATATTAGAGATTGGAATTACAGTATGAGAAAATTTCTGAATATGTGTATGTTTATATAGATGGTTTGATTTTAGGTAATGTGTCAGTTCCCTTTTACTGAAAACGTTTATCTATTTTGCCCTTTAAAAATAGGTTATATGACAAAATATTGACAGGCATTAGGGTCAAGGACTTGATTCCAATAAAAATCGATATTAGATATTTTATTCAACCACTTTCTATTTTCGATCATCAGTCCCTAATTTGCCCAAAGTTCAGAGATTTTCAGTGCCCTTTTTTCTACTATTTTCACATGAATTCAACAAAATTCTTTATCTAAGAAATTCCTGCTCTCGAAGTGAATTAATAACAAAAATGCATCCTCGAAGGGAACAAATATAAATTGGATTTTGTCAAAAAAGTAAAGAAGATGGTGCCAGTTGTAAGTACTACTCCCTTTTTGCGAAAAATTTAAGGAGGTAATCCCGAACTCGATAACCAGTTTTGCTCCACATTTTGACAACAAAACATAAAAAACAAACCTATATTCCAAAAACTAATTATTTTTAAACGAAATTATTTTGAGGGTAGGGAAGATTTTGTTTTGAAAATCTGGGGAATGAAAATTTAAGGAATGTTTTAATTTTAGAAAAAAAATACCAACCCCCCCCACCAGAAAAAATAATATCGTGAAAGTCCCAAGAATAATTTTTCTATCAAAAAGGTTACAAAGTTAATCTTTCAATGATACAAAGTCCAAAAATTAACGTTTCTACTGATGTTGTTATTGTCAAAGCTTTCATTTGGATGGAAACTTATTTTTCTTTTTGATAATATAAATTGCATTGTATAACAACAACAACAATAATAATAATAACATTTATTATTATTATTATTATTATTATTATTATTACAAAAATATTATTACCATCAATATGATTATTATTATTAGTATATACCAAAAGTCTCTTAAAAATATTCAATCCCAAAAGATCCCAAAAGATCTCAAAACAATTACTCCTATTTGATTCATGGAATCTAATGTTAAAAATTAAAAAATGCTAGAAATTCAAAAAGTTAATATTTTTACACCTAAATGAACTTGTAGTAATAATAATAATAGCAAAGTGTTTGGTGTTATTGTTATTATTACTACCTTAATTATTATTGAAAAGAAACATAAGTTGTTATTCTGATAAGAACTCATACTTTAACGTCATTATTAGTAGAAACATTGAACTTTGGACTTTTTTGATTTAAAAGTTTAACTTAGACACTTTTTGGATGGAAGAGTAATTCTTGAGTTTTTTTGGCAATGAAAAGTTGTTTAGGGGGACTTTTGGTAAATTTTTATTTAATTTTGAATGTGAATTTCGATTCAACGAGGTGGTAGGGGACCGTGCTGATGAATTGAATGTCTCATTGTAATACTATACTAGTAGAATTTGTGTGTAATAAATTATTAATAATTAATAGTCTTTGCTTTGGAATCGGGAGCTTATAATATAGGTTAAGGATAAGACAAGATTATATATATAGTTATGTTTATAATTTACTTTAAATAAACCTTTCCCAGTTAAATTTATCCATTTAGAGACTATACTAGATTTACTAGAGGCTTCGCTATTATCACATTGTTGTAATCCACAAAAGTCGGTAACGTTAAAATAAAAATAATAATAAAAAAAGTACTATACTATACAATTATGGTTGGTCACACTGCTGGGCTGGGGACAACTGTCTTAGACTCGTTTATTTTGAGGAAGACTTTACTGTCAACAAGAAATAGAATTAGCTAGTTTTTAAGTATCAAATTAGGCAAAGCTTGCTTAAGTAGCAAGTATTTATTCAAATATATAGGAAATTGTATACTCCATATAAGCGTATGGACTTTGATGCTACACAGAAAGTTGTGGGCTGCTCCGAGAATGAATTTGGATATCTGGACTTTGTTTAACTTGCCAAAAAGTGAGATACTTTGGCTCAGATCACAAATTGGCAGAGTGTAATTGCTAGTAAGAATGTGAGTACCTTGGCTTGGATTTGGTCTAAGGTTTTATAGGACTAGCATTAGATGCTCATTTATCCCTGGGATTGCAACAGTCACAACTGCCAATTAATGGCTATGAATGTTGGCATAGTGGGTGGTAATGGTGGTGTAGTGGGCGTAACTGTCGGGCACGCCTGCCTGTTGATATTCTACCACGCGCCCACTTCCCCAGGTAGACGAGGAGGCTCATTTTGCTCGTTGTATTCTGACCCCTGCGATCAGACTGTGCTCGCATGTCTCCTGGGCGGCTATCAAGGATGCTCGTCGTTGTGCACCTGCTCGCATTGTTGATGTGCTTTGGCTTATACTCGGACTTGGGCCAAGACTTAGGGCCGATTCTTAGGGCCTGGCTCTTCAGACTTTAAGTTATAAATAGTCCATTTTTTTATACCACAACTATCTTAATTTGTAATAACATTTTGAGAAATTTTAAATATTTACACACTCAAAATTTATCTATATATATATATATATAATTACAACCAATATTCCGCCAAAATGTATTTGCCAAAAATAGAAGCTGATCAGTATATTAAAAAAAGAGAAGGTTTCATTAAATCCAACTAGTTTTACATCCGTGCGTTAAACGCACGGGCCAAATACTATCCTATTTCACGGAAAAATAATATTTTATGCAAATACTATCCTAGTTCAAGCTTATTTTCATTGACTCCATCATAGGAAACATATATACTCATTGGTCCAAAATAAGTATCCCCTTTTCCTTTTTAGGATGTCCCAACAAAATAGAAACAAAATAGAAAACAAGTAGGAGGAAGAAGAAAGGCTAACCTCAACATCCACCGAAGCAACTCAAAAGATGGAGGAATCTCCATATTATTCCTGTTTTTACCCACTTTCGTGCTAATCTTACCTTAATTAACCAATCTGATCTTCCTTTTTTAATGTCTTTCAATAGAGTAAAAGTCATTTGATGTTCTTTGGCTGGGAATAATGCAAAGTATATGAAAAAGATTGGAATAGGATGAAAAAGAAACAGATTTTGAAGAAAAACCGTATTATAAACCGGATAAATAAACTCGTTGATATTCCCATTTACTAAATTGGGGAATCCGAAAATAATCTTAAGAGGCAATCACTTAAATAAATATATATCATTGTATCGGTATAAATTCTAAAAAAAATTTATACACATTATTTGTTGGCTTTTCATCTTTATTGCATATCAATATCTTGAAACCAGAATGCTATGTTACCCTAGAAACTGCAACTGCCCATAGCTAAACACTGGTTTCATCAATGTTTATATGTTTTTGTATATACAAATAAAAATAAAAAATAAAATTACTTTAATGAACCAAAATATAATTTGATTAAAAATAAATTATCCAATTTCAACCATTAAAATTAAATCATTTGATTAAAATAAAACTATAAAGTAAATAAAAACAAAATACATATCGATTGACTAAAGTCAATCATCCAATGTCAACCATTAAATGTCTAAAATTAAATATTGGCGCATCATATCTTAATCCACCCCACATTTATTGAATGATAAAAATTATAATATATATATATATTTAATTAATTACGTGTCAATAAAAAATGGCAAAAATAATTCAAAACGAAAACCCAAAACAAAAACGCAAATGATGCACATATGTGAGCTCAGTGCTCTAACCCTTCCTTTTAGCCTTTTTAGGGTTTCATCCACCGTCTAACGAACATGTAATTTTTTTCACTAAATAAAACTCATGCAATGATTATAAGTTTCTATATATACAAACAAAAACAAATAAATAAAAATTACTTTAATGAATAGCCAATCATCATTTGATTAAAATTAAATTATCTAATTTCATCCATTAAGATTAAAATTAAATTATATTACATACTTAATTAAGTACAGATAAAAAGAAATAAATTTAAGTACAAATCAATTAAAAATGACCCAAATAATTTAAATAATTTCAATAGCTAGAATCTACGGGCCCAAACTAAATGAAACACAAATAAATCGGGCCCAAAACAAAACCCAAAAGGCCCATATATTTATATGTGAGCTCAGTGCATTAACCCTTCGTTAGGGTTCCATCCGCCGTTTGCAACTCAAAAAACCTAACTCCAAATTTTCTCTTTCATCAGCCGTCTTCCAAAAAAACTATAACGATCTCTCTCCCCAATACGATCACTCTCCCCGAGGTTGGTGAGTGATTGGTACACTCTTCGAGCCGTCAAGGAGTTGCCAAAGTCCGTTGATTGGAGAGAAAGGCGTCGTCTGTCCGGTCAAGATATAGGCCAATACGGTGAGCTCGTAAACATTCATGCCTTCTAAATAAATACTCCATAAAAACATAAAAATTTATACATACAAATTGGCATTTATTTTAGGTTTTATGTTTTGGTATGTATGTGAGGTCCAAAATTCACGTAGTTTAAGATTGTCAAGGGAATTTTAACAGGGGTATTTATTTGTTGTGATTAGGGTTTTAAAAATAACTTTCTTTGGAGGAAGTAGTCTATTTATATTGTTTTTAATCCTGTTTGTAATCCTCAATCTCCTGTTCAACTACTTTGGCTAATAGACTTGAGTCACTTAAGTCGGTAGTCTATACAGCCATGGTTTCAAATTTTTTTGTTGTTGAACTTTCTAATTTGTTCTATAGTAGAGTTTGCTCTCTATACTTTGATAACAATGCAATTTACCTATTTTCTTTTCCTTCCCCTAATGCTGACTATTACTTATCGTACTTATTGCAGGTATTGTGTGGTCAAAGAATGTCAACGAACTTATATCAGTACCAATGGATATTGCAAAAACCAAATTATAGTTTGCAGCATGAATTCTTTGATCTATAATTAAAAATTGGCTTAAATCGCAATTTGGTCACTCTACTTTGACGAAAATTCATTAAGCTCTCTCTACAAATTTTTTCTCAATTTCATCACTATACTTGGCATGTTGAGTCAATAAACTCACCGCGCTTGACTTCCGTTTGTTTTGTTGGATGGAGGACTGCAAAAAGACCAAAATGCCCTTTACCTTAAATCGCTATTTAGTCACCCTACTTTGACAGAAAATGTATTAAGATTAATAGTATAAAATTTTGTGTATAAAATATTTAAAATAATCAAGTCAGTTAAACAAGTTATTTCAAATATAATAAAATAACATAATTTCAGACTAATTCTTAAAAATATTAAACAAAAATTAGGTTAACTTATCAGAATTCTTAATCAAAATTAATAAAAGATTATGTTGGTCTTTTCTAAAGCAATAAATTCCTTAGCTTGACTTTTTTTATATATATAAAACTATTTATATTAAACAAATGCATTAAATTAATATAAGATAGTTATTATTGTAGAATAAACTAATTATATTAAACAAATACATTAAACTAATTATATGTGTGTTAGTGGCAATTGAGCCTAGCGTTATGATTCTGATGATTTCTTGACTGAGTGTTTCAAGAAGAGTTGTGGGTCTTTCATGATTTTGGTCCATTTGGATTTCAAAAAATTGGATCGATTTGGGGTTCTTGAAGGAGTTAGGGGGTACGTGTAGATTGAGCTTGGAATGAAAAGATGCTAATTTGGGTATTTTATATTTTTCCCTAGTTGCTTAATTTTTGGGTTTTTGTTTGTTCTTGGTTGCAATGAATTTTAATA
This sequence comes from Platycodon grandiflorus, assembly GCA_016624345.1. Lineage (NCBI taxonomy): Eukaryota > Viridiplantae > Streptophyta > Magnoliopsida > Asterales > Campanulaceae > Platycodon > Platycodon grandiflorus. Next base: position 56,930,346 of record CM028363.1, read on the forward strand.
TTTTAGTAATGACATTTTCGGATTTTTAGGATAATTATAAACTTTTTATTCAAAAATCAGGATGGAGTGATGAACTTGTATTTATGTCTAAGTGCAATGATTAAATTGATAGTTATTAGTAAGGGTATTTTTGGGATTTAAAAAAAATAATAAGTTTTTCATCCAAAAAATTGGATGGAGTGATTAACGTAGGATTTATGCCAAGTATAGTGATGAAATTGAGAAAAAAAATTGTTGGGTGAGCGTAATGAATTTTTTGTCAAAGTAGGGTGACCAAATTGCGATTTAAGCCTTAAAAATTAGGTATAGATTAAGGAAATGAAATAAAATTTCACATAAAGAAGCAAAAGGAAAAATTAAAGCATAAAACCATACCTCAGCGTCATGAAAATTGCGTGTGAACCGAAGTTTCAATGCCCATTGCAGTTTTGTTCATTGATGTCCCTAACTATAATGGAGGCATTCTGTAGCAATGTCTTGCTCAACTTTATGTATTTTATTCAATTGCTAACAAAGAGTGAGTTTTGGAGGAAAGAATCTATTTATATTGTTTGTAATCATATTTGTAATCTAGATGATCAATTTAATTTATAATCTAGATGCAGTCAACAATTCAATTATTCGTATTCAATAAGTTCATGTGGATTTGTAGTCATTAATACAACATTTAATTTTCAAGCTGGGAAATGTTTAAAAGTATTTGTTATTTATTAAGTTCAGATGACTGTTTATTTTTGAAAAGTTCTTTTTGGCGGAAAATTTCTTATTTTAGTAAGTGTACCAAAATCACTTGTGTCATTATATTATATATATATATAGATGGTGGAGATAGACAATTTAATTAATGCATGGAAGCTACTGCACATGTGCAACCTTTTGAAAATCAAACAACCAAATGGAGAAAGGACTTTGACTGACTACGACGACTCTTCATATTTTGGTTGCCGCCCCGCCTACAAACTGGTTTCTTCTATTAACGCTTGATTGTAAAACTAAATCCCTTTCTTCTAAGTATATCCCTTTTTCCTCTAAATCACTCTAAGAACCGTTTGGTGCATTTAAAAATTGTTAAAAACGCAGTTTTAAAAACGCAGTGTTTTAAAAACGGAGGTCTTTCCTTATAAATACGTTTGGGATATCACTTCAATACGCAGCTTTTTTTCCTAGTAGCGTTTTAAAACCCGTTTTGGGAAAAAATTCCATTTAAAACGCACTGCGTTTGAAAACGCGTTGCCGCAGATTGAAACATATTTTTGCAAATAAGCGGCGTTTTCCTGCGTTTGGCCAAACGCTCGACCAAACGGCTCTAAATCATAATCCCCCACAATAATAATACTAACAATCTTACATGTATTAGCGCTCAAATAAATATATCAAAGCATATTTCCTAAGCAAATATCTTTATAGAATACATAAAATCAGATTAGTATATGAACATCTATATTAAAATATTGCCCAAATTAATATTATTAATCTATATTCTCTCCGTCCCGAATAAATATTTCTAGTGGATAAAACACAGGAATTAAGAAACATAATTAATGATGTGCTGTAAAATGTGTTCTGACGATAATACCCATAAACATTAATTGACTTTAATTATTTTAAATAATTAGGTTTCTTTGGGATGTGTTATATTAAATGAAACCTTAAGGGTATATTAAGAAGAATGATAGAGAATTGGTAGATCAAAAGTCTTTAAGAACATTAGTTGGGACATCTCAAAATAAAAAGTAGGAACATTTATCCTGGATGGAGGGAGTATTTCCTAAGCAAATATCTTTACTCACGAATATTTTGTTCTAAGCTATGATAAATTATAACTATGATTAATTATATTTTTTAAAATTTCTCAACATTAAAATTTTTTTTTGTTAAATTTAAATTTTAGTCAAGAACAGTTGTATGTCAATTTGTCCAGAGTTACCGATCACTTTAGCCAAAGCGTAAAGTGTATGTTAAAAACTTATATGCCTTCAATAAAGTAATTTTCATTTTTTAATTTTTATTTGTATATATTTACAATAACAAACAATATTATTTTACAGGTAACAAATCAATATGGATTACAGCAAACTATCATTTGCCCCAATATTCATCATTTACAATCCCAACATTGCTTTTTCTTAATTCATTCATTCAATTTTGTTTTTCCTCTTCGTTTTATATAAATATAATTTAATTGAGATTAATTTTATTTTTTCTCTTCGTTTTGCTTAAATATAATTTAATTGAAAAAAATATACGAGCATAAACCTAGTTGTATACTCCATCCCTCCCTAAATTATTGTCTGTCCCAACATAATTATTTTATTTAAAAATTTTTTTTTAAAATATCAATTTAATATTTTACCCTTATTTTTTTCTCCTACTTTAATTATATATCATATACATATAAATATTAAATATATATTATATTAATATTAATAATTAAATTAATTATTTTTTTAAATTTATACATCAAATTAAATAAGACAATAATTAAGAAACCGAAAAAAGTATAAGTCTCGAGAGGCTAGCTTAGGGCAGGCCAGGAGTCAATAGGTTCCTTTTTCAAACTGCGTGTGAAAGCACGTGCTAAATTAATTTCTTATTGTTAAATAAATGGATTTGGGCCTTGAGTTATGCGTGTGGCCCACCAACTTGCAGTACCCGCGAGACTCGCAATTCTTCTAACAAATTTAATACTCCCTCCATCTCAAGATTATTGTTTTTCTTAATAATTATTTTGTTTAAAATTTTTTTAAGATATTATTTTTACTATTTTACTTTTATTTTTTTATTTTAATTATGGATCACATACACATGAGTTTTAAAGAAAATTATACATTATATCAATATTAATAATTAAGTTAATTATTTTTTTTAATTCGTATATCGAGTTAAACAAGACAATAATTAAGGGACGGAGGGAGTATTACATATTTGGAGACATATTGATGCCCCATATGTTAAAAGCAAGTATAAACCCATGATTAAAGGCACAAACCAATTCGAAAAAGCATTGATCATAATCACAAGGCTAACCCTTTTGAGTATTGCCAAAATGACCTTTGATTTTGTTTGTTACTAATGTTTGACTATTGATAGAGAATTATCCAAGTTTTTTTCTAAGGTACAAAAACTCGATAATTCTTGAAGTTATGAGAATCAATATCAACATTCTAAAAATTACACAACTAGCTAGGTTTTATACAACTCGTCAAAGATAATTATTACTCATATTTAGACTTTATAAAGTCAAGTGAATTAGCATTAACATTCCAAAGTCATCCAAAAGCAAAAGGTTAGAAAATACGAACGACGACTTGTAAATCTCAAAATAGGTATGATTTGGAGTTCCATATGTTATTAAGTACCAATACTATTGCACAAGAAAACTACAACTATGGGTTACAATCATAAGGTCCTTAAGGAGTGGCTCAGTAGTAGAGCAGGAGCTTCACATAGTGTAAGGTATCGGGTTCGATTCCTTCCCACGCCCCTTTAGGACCAAAAAAAAAAAAGGGTTACAATCACAAGAAAAATAAGATAATGCAAGTTGAATACTTCGTGCTTCTGAGTACAAAAAATAAAAAATAAAATTAAAATAAATTACTTAGAGCATTTTTGAATTTAGAGTTCTATTGTTTTCCTATTGACTAATTATTATACTTAGAGCCCGTTTGGTGTAGCGTTTTTAAAATGCAGTGTTTTTTAAACGCATCGTTTTTTAAACGCAGATTATTTAAAACAATGCTTTTTTTCTTTATAAATGCGTTTGAGATATTATGTTAAAACGCAGCTTTTTATTCCCTACTGCGTTTTAAAATCTGCGTTTTGGGAAAAAGCTAGGAACTCCAGCGTTTTAAAATGCAACTGCGTTTTCAAAATGCTTTTTTTTTTTACCGCAGCATTGAAACACTAAGTTAAGGAATAAGCTGCATTTTAACCCTGCGTTTTGGCCAAAACGCAGAAACAAACGAGCTCTTAAGTAACATTGAGTCAAGATTATACATGATCCCTCGTTTCAGTATTGCTCAAGCGCATTTCAATTACTCCATTTTTGTGAATCGGGTGTGAAATTTTAAAACTCGATTCATTTACAACCTACCCTAGATGCTTGGTGCTATTTATAATAGAAGTGGTATTAGTCAAGTATAGCCTTTTGACCCGGTAAATTATGTTATATGGCCTTTGATCAAATTTTTTTTTGTTAACTTTCCAAATAGCCCCCAAACCCTAACTACTCTTAAACTTCCCTCTGCCTCTACGACGTCCTCTCTCTCTACACCATCTCCACCTCTCACCATCGTTCTCTCCCTACCGTCCTCGCCACCTCCTCCTTGACAGTGCCATATCCCCCATATTAGAATCAAGTGTTGCTAATGGGCATAAATGGTATTTCGCAAATAAAAATAAATAAAGAAATAAATAACATCTTCCTTTAATTTGTTGGGTTTCCAAAATTTAAGAAGCAAATTAAAGAAAGTACACATATCTTATGAAAGTAAATTCACATTAATTAGTTGTATGATGATTCATATCCTCCTAAATCTCTCCAAAAACCCTAATTTCGTAACACCAAATCCAGTTAAGGATAAAAAAACATTAAAAACCCCTGAAGGAAAAAAGAAAAACACATGTAAAAGAGCATTTAACATGATATTATGCTTCAATCTCAAACCCTGAACACTTGATGGACCCTATTGATATGTCAATCTCTATCAAATTTTCTTCTTCATTCATATCATTGATCTCTGCTAACAGCTCCATCAGGCTACGTTTCCCAAAAATGGCTTCCGGTGAGAAATCTTGACATTTTTGGTGGAAACCAAACTTGAGTTCTTCTTCTTCTTCTTCTTCTTCTTCTTTTGAACCCACATAGTGCCCACTTGGAAGAGCAATTTCAATCAGACTTTCTTCGTCGGAGATTGATCCGTCGGAGAAGTCAGGGCTGCAGGCCAGATTGCCAGAAAATGGCCAGTCGATGTCAGAATCTTCACTTGTTGATGAATACTGATCAATAACTTCACTTTCGAAATACGAACCCGGTGACCCAGTTTCCAAACAGTCATTAACCAAATCTATTCCATTTTCTGGGAATATTTTGTGACTATTTGCTGTGTTTACACTCTCCTCCACTTGAGATTCAAAGCTCTGCTCAGAACAGAGAGACTGAGCTTGTACTTGTAGTGATTCATCTTCAAGAACTTGCTCTTGTTTTGTGAATTTGAAGAGGAAAATGGCCGAGAAAATCAAGAGTGAAGATGTGACGAGGAAAGAGAAAAACCCAGAACCAGTAATGCATGAGTAGATGAAGATTGGGATAAGAACAGCCATCCATGGAATTGGGTTTCTCAGGAAACAAACAGAAAATGAAAATGAAGCCATTTGAGGTTCAACCGTGTTTTCTAGGGTCATGGATAAAGGATAAAAGAAAATCCCTTTTCTGATAGGTACATGTACAGAGTCAGAGACAAAAGGGAAAAGGAAAAGAGGAGGTGGAGGGGGCCTGATTTTCCTTTATTGGATTGATGAATTTAAAGAAGTGGAAGAGAGATCAATGGAAAGAAAATGGTGAAAAATTGGAAAAATATATACTTACTGTTTGAAACAGAAAGGGAAAATTGGCCAAGATTTAATCTTGGATCGACTCTGCTTAGAGATGGGAGATGACAGATGTACAGTTTCAACTGGTGAATGAGTGTGTGTTTGTGTGTGTGGAGGGGTTAAAATGGTGGTCTGGTCACAGGTTGCACAGTTCCCAATTCCACCCAGAAATGCTACTCTAAAAAACTTGGGAATTTTTTTGTTAATTAACCTCAATTAGTGGGCTTTCCTCTGCTGCAACTGATTCTCTTGAAAACCCCAAAACCCTGCCTTCCCTCTTACATCAATTTACATACTCAAAACCTGGAAATTTGAGAATGCCATGTGCAGACCTCTGAGCTCACCACATGGTACACTTCCCCTCTAATTTCCATCAACAAAATTAACATTTCTCCCAAAGACTAATGACATCACATTAAAACTTTAATGAATTACTCTTATTGTCGAAATTCGAAAAAAAAAAACATTAGAATTTCTCGCTAATCATCCCCTCTTTTTGTAACTCCAAGAAAAACCTAAAGAATATCACAGATTCACAAGCATTACCTGAGAAGCTTTCACAAAAGATTCAAAGATTCACAAGATGTGAACCCATGTGAATTTCTCAAATCTCTTCTCTTTCTTCTCAATTGATCAGCCAGCCAATCAACTCTATTGTGATCTAAGCTAGTCTTTCCTTTGATGGGTCTTTCCAAGAAAAGTTGAAAAAGGACCAACTTTTCTTGTTAGACAGAAGCCTTCAATGGAAGCTACAAAATTGGCAGCTTTCTCTATTGTTTCTAGACTGAAACTCTCAGGTGAAGACAGAGAGAGGAGCCCTTTGTGCGTTCAATACAAAGAAGAAACTTTGATTGGAGTTGACATCAAAACTTTTTACAATGCAAAAATGACTTGTCAGGCACTAGTAGATTACAAAAATCATCTCTTTTGAGACCCTCTCTGTTCATTGAAACAAGTTAATCATGTTCTAGTACTATGAGTATGAGGCAGCAACAAGACAGACTAATTTGATACGGGAAAAAGAATTCGAAAAGATTATGCATATGACTCAACACTCAAGTACACCCTAGTCTCTCCACCACTCTTGAGAATCTTCTTTTTAAGCGAACACACACACACACACACAGAGAGAAGATGCTCTTTTTGGACTTATGATTATTTTGGAGTTTGTAGTTTTTTTTTTTAAAATGATAGAGCAAGTGAATTTATATTAATATTAGTTCAGCTTTAATTTTCTCACTTTAGCCCATTTGTTTGTGAATTTTGATTTTAACTAGTGTAACATACTAGCCTATATTTAATATAGGTCTTATTTTATAAGAAATATTTAGTAAGGGAAGAGCAATGGATGAATATATTGTTCATGGTAAATTGTCTATATATGTAACATATATACTAATTTTTCATAGAATATTTAGTAAAGAAAAAGTAATGGGTGAAGTCTAATAGCCCGTTTGGTCGAGCGTTTTGGCCAAAACACAGTGATAAAACGCAGCTTATTTGTAAAAAATGTGTTTCAATATTGCGGCAGAAAACGCAGCGTTTTCAAAACGCAGCTGCGTTTTAAAACGCTGGAATTCCTAGCTTTTTTTCAAAACGCAGATTTTAAAACGCAGTAGGGAATAAAAAGCTGCGTTTTGATATAATATTCCAAACGCATTTATAAAGAAAAAAGCGCGTTTTAAAAACGCTGCATTTTCAAAACGCTTCACCAAACGAGCTCTTAATGAGCTTGACTAGAGACGAACTTTTAACATTAAGCCGAGCTAAAGAGTTGAGCTTTTCTTACAGCTTTACATGTATCGATCATTGAGATAAAACGATTACCCCAAGGTGTCATGGTCAAAAAGTAAATACTACTTCCTCCGTTCTGGATAAATGTTCCTAGATAAAATACAGGAATTAAGAAACATAATTAATGATGTGTTGTAAAATGTGTTCTGACCATAATACCCATTAACATTAATTGAGTTCAACTACTTTAAATAATTGAGTTTGTTTGAGATATGTTATATTAAATGAAGTTTAAGGGTATATTAGGAAGAATGGTAAAGAATAGGTAAATCAAAAGTCTTTAGGAACATTAGTTGGAACATCCGAAAATAAAAAATAGGAACATTTATCCGGGACGGAGGGAGTACTAACATTTTTCTTTTTTTAATTGTTAAGAAAGACGGGATTATAATAAGAAAGGAGATAGCTATGCATCATGTATGAGAGAAAGTTTTAACTTTACATGCATGAGAGTATTATTTTCTGTGTAATTTTATTTTCATATTCCATCAAGAAACTCTATTGATTTCAAATCATGAAAAATAAGTTAATTTTTATCATTCACTTTTAACATTTATAAATACTACTCCGTATTTAGTTATGATTTTACATCCTTCTTATTTTCTATAATTTGCAAAATTCATGAACCGAAATCTTGTGATTTTTGTATATTTGATTTAAATATTTTTTTGATCCCTTAACTTTGGCCGAATTTTTTGTTTGTTCTTATCATTTTAAAACCTATTCATATGGTCCTACATCTTGCATTTTCTTATTAAATTTCTCCCTCCCCCCGTTAACGTTAGAATCTCCGTCTAATTTTTTTAAAAATGACAAAAGTACTCTTATCATAACAGTGAATGTTTAAGGGCGTGAAAATTAACGAAAATACTCTTAACTATTATCTTTACGTATAGTTATGTGCCTTTTTAATAAGGATATTTTTATCATTTCCTTTTTGGATTAGACAAAAATATATATATATTTTAACTTGTTTAAATAAGAAAGATTAAAAACAAAATTTATAATAAATAATCTGTAATATTCTCTCTTTTTCTCTCCTCTCTTCAAAACTTTCCCCCAAATCTCACCGCATGGCGTTATAACCCTAAACCACAAATCTGGAAATAGAAGCTCCTTCCAAGGTGTTGTTGGTGAGTATTCATCTGGGTTTGATGAAATCATGTTGAGTCTTCAATTCGTATTCGCGTGTTTTCTATTCAAAATACTCGCCAAAGTGAGAGAGACGAATTTGTAAGCTACGGCTGCCGGCGATAGCCATGAAAACCTCCTCCTTCTCTGGATCTCTGACCTTTGACAGACGCCCTCAGCCCCGTTTCTAGAAGAGCGAATTTGGGTTGGGTCTCAAGTAACTGTTCTCCACCAAGAGTTATTCCCCGCTGTCCTTCATTCTGGTCAAGTTTTCAAACAAGGTCGAGTGTCCGTCGGGTAATTCTCCGTAGGTTGTTTGAACCGTCCTTCTTGTTTAGTGAATCAATGGCACTGTTGAAATTGGGGGAAATTTGTTTGAAATTTTAAAATGAGATGAAAATATGAAAATTCCAAAATTAAGAGTTTGTGGGGGCACTGTTAAAATTGGGGGAAATTTGTTTGAAATTTTACCTGTGGGTAAGGAGGCAGTGATGGGGTTTGGGGACTTGTTCAATTGAAAGTTTTTAGAGAGAGAAAGTTTTGAAATTGTATACGATCTGCACTAAAAATTGAAGAAAACGCCATTGAAGCCATTTGTGTTATGAAGAAAATTGGAAGTCTGGTGTGGTTTAGAAAGAGTTGGAAGGAGATGACGATAGCTCCACGTGTTTATGTAAGAGTTAAGTAAGATTTTTTTATATACACCTAAGGTTTAGGTAAACATCTTAATTGAAGGGGCACATTGGGCATTTAAACATGGTAATATACGGAGATTATAACGTTAATGTTGGAAGGGGAAATTTAACAAGAAAAATAAAAAATGTAAGATGGAGGACCTTATGAATAGATTTTGAAATGATAGGATGAATCAAAAAATAAGGTTAAAAAATTATTTAAATCTTGTATATTTTGATGATTTTCATGCATTGACCTTGCAAATTGCAATTACTACAATTGCAGAGCATTGGATACCTGAGAATTCGTACTATGGGCCCTTTGTTTTTTTTTTCTCTTATTAGTGGCCCCATTAAAGTGTTAAAAAGCTTAAAGACTTGCCAATTGATTAATGGAAGTCCACTTGCTTTCATTTCTTAACATCTCACACCGTTAACCCTACTATTGTCATTATCTAATACTAGTTTTACACTCATGTGTTAAACGCACGAACATAAATTTTTTTTAATTAAATAATATTTAAGCAAAATAAAGAGAAAAAATAAAATTAAAAGAATAAAGTATGAAAGAGTAATATTTGAGACAACTATTTAAATATAAATACATCATTGTATCAGTAATATTAAAGATTCTGAAAAATTTCTTTTTAAATAACATTTATTATTTTATTCGTTGGATTTTTATCTTCATCGCATATCTATATTTTTAGATCAAAACGGTTTGTTGCCATAAAAACTGCAACATACACCTGTACATAACTTAACACTGGCTTCTTCAAAAAGAGTGATTGACCTTGACTTTTGTTATTGTCATTGCATACAATACTACCAATGAAAATGGTCTTCCATCTGAGTGATTGTTAGAAACTATGTACTCATTTATGTTATCCACAACATAAAGCGTTTGGGACAAGTATAGCTCTTTATTGCAAATATAATACGTCATTAAAAGACTATAAAAATGATGAATATTTACTTTGTTGCGCACAGCGGAAGACTAGCAAACAAATTAACAGAGTATAATAGGATCAATCACAAAGAAGAGAGAGAGATTAGGGTCAACGGACTGACGAAATTTTATTAGAGGCTCATACCTTGAAACGTTCTAGGTATACAACTATTTATATATGGATACAATAGAAAACCCTAAAACCCTTAAAAGATAAAAACCCGTCGCTATGCGGTCGCACTATGTGGCCGCATACGATATACAAAGTTTCCATGCGGACGCCCTATGCGGCCGCATGATTTCCAGAAACTCTATGCGCACGCCTTATGCGGCCGCATAAATTCCAGTATGTCATGCGGACGCCCTATGCGGCCGCATGCCTTCCAAAAATCCGAATAGTCCGTACCGCGGGGGACTCCGCCCCGCGCACCCCCCTTCGGAGGGCGCCGGCCTCTTGCCAGGACATCGAGCCATCACATCCAACAATCTCCACCTTGGCGAGCATTCACCTAACCCAACAGAAGATACAAGGAACCAATACCCGAACCACCTGTGTAGACATCAAACCTCCCCATCTCTAACAGCTAGAGATGTGTAACAAATCCAAGCAATGCTTGAACTTGTCAGTAGTAACCAGCTTTGTCAACATATCAACAGCATTCTCTGTGGTGTGAACCTTCTCTAACACAACCTCACCCATATCAATCAACTCCCGGATCTTGTGAAATCGCACATCAATGTGTTTCGTCCGTTGATGATAAATGTGATTCTTTGCTAATAAAATCGCGCTTTGATCGTCACAAGCAACCTAACTCCATCTTCTTGAATACCCAATTCCTTAACTAAGCCCCGAAGCCATAAGGCTTCCTTTGCGCTTCAACATCGCCATGTATTCGCTTCCGTTGTGGACAATGCAATAATGGATGAATCATAGACCTCCAACATATGGGTCCACTGCGAGTGTAAACGCATAACCCGTAGTCGACCGCCTCCGATCCAAGTCACCGCATAATCGAAATCTACATACCCCACAACGAAAGCTCCTCACTCGCTTCTCAAACATAATACCATAGTCCACAAGTGCCTTTTAAATATCCGAAAATCCACTTGATCGCCTCTCAATGTCTACGGATTAGCCATATACTTACTTACCACACCGATTGCCGTGCCAAATCGGTCTAGTACATACCATGGCATACATGAGACATCCCACCGTGCTTGCATAGGGAACCTTTGACATGTTTTGAATTTTTCAACGTAGTTGGGGAATCGAGGTAGATAAACGAAGTGATTCGCCAACGGTGTCGTCACCGGTTTTGCATCTCCCATGTTAAACCTCCCTAACACCTTCTCAACATAGCCGGCTTGAGACAACCACAATCTTCTAGATTTTCTCGTCTCGACGAATCTCCATACCAAGAATCTTCTTGGCCGCCCCAAATCCTTCATGTCAAATTCTTTATTTAACAAGGTCTTTAATTTCTTGACCTCATTAACACTTCTACTAGCAATAAGCATGTCATCCACATACAGTAACAGAAAAATAATAGAGTCATCATCAAGACTTCTCACATACACGCAACAATCATACTCACACCTCTTATAGCCAATACTAACCATATAAGTGTCGAACCTAGTGTACCACTGTCGCGGAGACTGCTTTAGCCTATAAAGTGACTTCTTCGTTTACAAACTAAATTCTCTGTCCGTGATGACCAAACCCATGTGGTGCTCCATGAAGATCTGTTCTTCTAACTCACCGTGTAGAAAAGCAGTCTTCACATCCATCTGCTCCAACACCATATCATAGTGTGCTACAAGACCCAACACAATTCTGATCGAAGTGTGTTTCACAACGGGTGAAAAAATCTCATTATAATCGACCCTTTGTTGCTGCGAGTACCCCTTTGCCACCAACCGTGCCTTGAACTTTTCCCCCTCTTTTTCTGATACTGCTTCCTTCCGCTTGAATACCCATTTACAACCAATTGCTCGCTTCCCCTTGGGAAGTTCCACCAACTCCCATGTGTTACTCTTATGAAGTGATTCCATCTCTTCCGCCATAGCAGTCACCCACTTATCTTGTTCTGGACTTTTTATCGCCTCCTGATAAGTATTTGGATCTCCACTACTAAGAATAAGAGCATATGAAACCAAATCTTCAAACCCATACCTGACTGGTGGTCTGATAGTTCTCTTGGATCTTCCACTTGAAGGAATTTCTTCTTCAACCTCTTGTGTAGTTACCTCGGGATCGGGAAGAGTGCGATCCAAATCTACCTCCGGTAGCTCCACCTCAATAACATGCTCATTACCCCTTTCGTTTTCTGGCACCTGTTTCTCCTTTTCTTCATGAGTACACTTTAACATAGCTTTCTCATCGAAAACCACATCCCTGCTGATCACCACCTTGCTTGACTTGGGATCCCAAAGTCTGTAACCCTTTACCCCTTTCGCGAAGCCGAGAAAGATACACTATTTGGACTTTGGATCAAGCTTCGATCTTTCTTCACTAGGTACATGCACATAGGATGGACACCCAAACACCCGAATATCAGAGTAGTCTACCTCAGAACCCGTCCATACCTCTTCAGGAACCTTGCAATCTAGTGACGCCCTTGGTGATCTGTTTATTAAGAAACAAGCCATACTCACTGCATCTGCCCAAAAACATTTTGCTAACCCTGCATTCAATCGTAGACACCGAGCCCTTTCCACAATAGATCGGTTTAACCTTTCTGCCACACCATTTTGCTGTGGTGTCCTGCGTACTATATAGTGCCTTTTGATTCCATGCTCCGCGCAAAACTTCTTGAACTCCTTATACGTGTACTCTGTACCATTATCACTTCTCAAACATTTAACCTTTCTGCCCGTTTGATTTTCCACTTCAGCCTTCCACAATTTGAACTTCTCAAAAGTCTCATTCTTGTGTTTCATGAAGTAAACCCAAACCTTCTTCGAAAAGTCATCAATAAATGTCACGAAGTACAGATGTCCATACCTTGATGCTGTTCTCACTGGCCCCCAAACATCAGTATGAATGTAGTCAAGGATTCCCTCTGTTGTGTGTTTAGCCGTCTTGAATTGCACTTTGTTTTGCTTTCCAAGAACACAGTACTTGCAGAAATCAAGTTTGCAAGTCTTAACACCCTTCAACAGATTCCTCTTATGAAGCTCCTTCATACCTTTTTCCCCCATGTGACCTAATCTCATGTGCCAAAGAGTTGTAGCCTCATCTACTTCAGGTTCAGACTCTACAGAACTAGCTCCACCTACAACAGTGCTACCGAGCAATCTATAGATATTTTTGGGTCCCCTCTCACCCTTCATCACTATCAATGCACCCTTACAAACCCTCATCATACCATCTTTAGATCTATAACTACAATTATTATAGTCTAAAGTACCCAATGAGATCAGATTTTTAGAAACTTCCGGTACATGTCTAACATCACGCAACGTTCGTACCACACCATCAAACATTTTAATTTTAATAGTACCTATGCCGGCAATTTCACAAGATGCACCATTACCCATAGTAACTACTCCAGAATTAACTGACCTGTAGGTGTCAAACCAATCACGATTGGACGTTACATGAAACGAACATGCTGAATCCAGAATCCAGAAATCTGCAGGGCGATCTGTTGTTGATGAAATTGAGAGCATATCACCATCTTCATCTGAACCATCCATAACCACATTAGCTGACTTTGACGAACCAGCACCATTATTGCCCTTCTCCGGACAATCCTGCCTCTTGTGCCCCTTCTTCCCACACTTGTAGCAATTTCCCTTGTACTTCTTCCTTGACTGCGACCGGGAATTTTGATGATTCTTCGAGTTGTCTCTGGATAGTGACCTCCCACGATCCTTGTTCTCCTTCACATACAGCCCTTCTCCTAGCGGTTCATCAACAACAACAGTTTTGTTTCGTTGATGAAAAGCTAAGAGACCCTCTGTAACAGGTCCCAACTCAAGAGTATCTTTCCCCCACGTCAACGTAGTTACAAGGTGTTAGGTCCAAGGTTGCTCAAACTAGGCTAGAAGGGGGGGGGGTTGAATAGCCTATGTCCAATTTTTGAAGATTGATTCAAAAATCTACTTCACTTTAAGTTAGAAAAGATTTGCAGGCGAAAGTCTTGTGAAGTATAGGACAAGTTGAGAATGGCTGATCTTCACAGGTCAAGATCAGCAGTTCTCAATTGTTTGGAAATCTGGAAAGTTAAGCAACACAAATAATCACAATCACACACAAATAGACAAAGTATTTAATATGGTTCACACTTATAAATAAGTGCTACGTCCACAACCAAAGTGGTCAACTTTGGATTTGAAAATCGTGTACTATGTTTTTCCACTAGATATTTTACAAAATAAATCTCTAATGGATTGTGTACAAAAATTTTGTTGACCAAGTGTTTGTGTGGGAGAATTGATATCAATAAGATACAATTCTCGTGAGCTATGAAAAGCTAGGTGTTGCAATCAATGAAGAACTTTTAGTGGACTAGACGTCTAAGTGTGAAGCTCTTCAATGAATGTATACAGATAGGACGTTTTAGAATTAATGCACTTGAAGAAGATGAAGATTCAGAGATGAAGTGGTTGAAGAGTGTTGAATGCAGCAATGAAATCTCCTTTTATATGCAGGAGGAAGCTAGGAGCCGTTGGTGATTTTCAAACTTGAATTTAAGAGCAATTAATGCTCTAATCTGGTTGTTGACTCGATAGGCGTCCCGCAACTTGCGATCTGTCTCCGACTCTTTGCTAAAAATAGGCGGTCTGCGCTTGCAGGAGGAATGTCCGTTTCTGAGTGTATGCCAAGAATGGAAACCTTCATTAAATGATCTTTGCAGGTTAACGTTGCATTGCGATTAATGAGGTCTACAAGTTAGGACATGTCTTCGGCAGATGACTATCGGACGTTCTTGGGGTCTTCAACATTGCTGATGAAGCTTGTCCGATGTGAGCTTGTCCGATATTCTAAGGAAGACTGCTGATTTATAATTTTGCCTATTGTGCAGAGGACGTCCGATGTCCTATAGGCTAAACTTCTTCAAGACTTATACAGAAAGCAACCCTAAGCTTTTCAAGCTATGCCTAAGTACAAGTTGCCACACTAACAGACACGCAGGCCCATTAGTCACCTTGTCTTAGACTTAGGTTATGGATTCAAGCAAATCTAAACTAAATACAACAATCTCCTCCTATTTGCTTGAGTCCATGACCCTATGAATACAATATCGGCGGACCATGTTCAAGTCTAGTAATAGCATTCTTGAAAGATAGATTTATTAATTAAGCATGCCCTAGATGAACTTACACAGAGAGGTCATTGTATTCAAACATTACAAAGTGTTTACAAGTAGGAAATTAAGCATAGGACACTTGTAATGAAACTGAATTTAAAGACATGTAAAATAGGCAGAATAGGCAACATATGACATGTCTTTAAACCAGTGGTTTAAATTTCATGCATTCATATAATAAGCAGTTCATAATAAGGCATCTAAGTTAAAAACAGACATTGTTAATTAAACAAGTTGTTTAATTACAAAGTTTAGCAAAAGTATTATACTAAAGATCTATCGGCCAGTTCGAGAGGATGATCGAGATGAAGCATGACCTTTGCCTTTGCCTGTTGAAGATTGCCCATAGCCTTTTGATGCCCATTTAGAGTCAACAGCAGCCTTAAGTCTTGCAATTTCTTCTTTGGCTTCTGCTAACTCCTGTTTTGTGTCTGCCAATTCGGAGGAGAGATCTCTGTTCTTCTGCTTGAGCAGAGCATTATGCTCAATGAGCTTAGTCCGCTGATCATTGTTGAGTCTAGCTATCTCCTCCTTCATGGACGCAAGCGAGGTATCAATGAATCCGAGGCGGTCCTCAGTAGACTTAAACCCCTTGCGGAAGTAGGCATAGTGTTTATCAGTCATGCGCCGCGTCTGACGCACCGAGGAGTGAACAGAGCGGTTGGCTAGGTACTGAGAAGCAAGCACATGCTTAAAGCCGTTGTCGAAAAGATCAATTATCTGACGCAATCCTTTAGATATATTCACCCAATTCTCGGTGAAAATGGCAGTGTGTGCTGAGGAAGTGTCGGAGATATGGCTGGCTAAAGCATGTTGGCTGGCAGAGATGGAGTGCAGGCAGGCATCAAAGGCAGCCTTGGCACCCTTTGAAATTTCCAGGACTTGGGTCAGACAGTCAGCCTGGACATGCGTGATGTGGGACTGATCTGCAGACAGCTGGTGCAGGGCCTTGGTAAGGTCAGCCGATATGGTCTCAAAATTCTTCAAAAAGTCCTCGACCGCAGAGGCAGGATAGGACTCAGGAGGAGCAGGGTGGCTGGCTGGAGAGGAGGATGGGCCAGCTGAGGGGTCAGGATGGCTGGTGAAGGAAAGAGGTTGGCTGGTGGCTTGGTCAGGGAAGGTTGAAGGATGGCTGGTAGAAGACTGGGATTGGCTGGAGGATGTCGGAGAATGGCAGGAGAAGGATAGGGAAACATGGCTGGTAGAGGGTTGGGATTGACTGGGGTAGGTCAGGCGAAGGGAAGGATATGTGGGGAGGATGAGAGGGACAGGGAATAGCGGCCTCAGACGGGGAATGAGAAAGGGAGGAGTGATATAGGTAGAGTGAGGGGAATGGAATAGAATGGGAATAAGGGGATTAAAGCCTAAAAATGTGGTGACGACATCAATGAAGTTGTAGACCACAGGCTGAAGAAGGATAGAAGGGTGGCAGATGAGGGTGAAGACTGGGGGCTTTGGCAGAGAGAGGAAAGGAGAGATGTCTGATTTGGTAGGAAGGGGAAGGCCAAGGTCCCTGTGAATGACAACCCATTGGTGGAAGATCATTAGATCTTGAACCGCTGAGTTGTGAGAGAAGAATTGCTGGGACCAGGCAGGAGGAAGAGGGTCATAATAGGCACCCCATTGGAGGAGGATATCACCTGCAGACATGGGCTGACAGGGAATCCTTTTAGGGTAGTCTAGGGGTCGGTATCGGCAGGATTGGGTTTAGGTCTGCTGTCTCGAAGGACGGATCCTGAACCTCGGGGTGTAGGTATTTGTATGGGTTGGTTTTGAGGCGTTTGGGGGTAGGCGGTCGGGAAGAAGAGAGAGAACGTTTAGAAGATGGCTGATGAGAGGTAGTGGCTGGTGAGGTGGATGGTTCTTGAATAGGGGTGGTTTGAGATAGAGAAGGGGAAGGAATAGGTGAAGTGGAGGTGGTGGTAGGCAGAGTTGGTGAAGGTGGTGGAGTATGAGCAGGTGAGGATGGAGGAGAAGAAGGATCAGCAGTTCCAGCAAAATGCACCTTCTTCTTGGCACTCCTTTTAAGGCGTCTGCCTTGTTTAGAACGTGTAGGAGTAGAGGAGGCAGAAGTAGGTGGTGGTGAAGTTGTAGTGGGAACTGCCGATGGAGGAACAGCCGATGAAGGATCGGCTGGGGTTGAAACTGCTGTTTTGGAAACAGCAGGGGTAGAGACTGTTGGTGTGGAGGGAGCGGCAGATGTTACTTTGGGTAGGCCAAAGGATTCATCTGTAGGCTGGAGGGTTTGTTTGGTTTTAGGTTTGGAGGATGTGGAGGTAGTTGTGGTGGTTTTAGATGGGAGGTCAGCTGGTTTGGAGAGGTCGGCTGGTTTGAAGGTTGAAGTGTCCTTCTCAACCTCAGCCTTGGTTCTGGCAGATTTGCGGGAGTGTTTGAGTTTTTGAGTGAGGGTAGAAGAATGTTTAGGCTTTTGGAAGGGGACTCGGTGGCTCATAGGGATCATGGTCGAGCTGCCGAGGTCAAAGTCCTCGGTAGCTCGGCCCTATTGGTTTAGACTCCTCCTCGGAGTAGCCGGCTGCGGTACATGTGACCTTCCTCTTACCCTTCGGCTTGGGTAGAGGGCCACCAAGTAGCGTAGCGAGCAGCGGCAGGAGCAGAGGAGCGGTAGCAGCGCAGCTTCACCGCGTTGGTTGTCCTTTTGGCCATATCATCCCGATAACGGGTGATGTTGTTGGCCGTGAAGACGTAGGTGTTAGACACCTTGATGAGGTCGTCATCAATGACGCGCTCATCAATTTCCTCATAACGCCGGAGGATAACATTAATAACCCTTACGAAGGGCCTCTTCATGGAAGGGTGAGCTTGGACCTCGGCAACACTGGGATAACATGGAAAAGATGATCTTGGCCCGGTTGAGTTGCTTGAGGACCACGCCTTGGTCCACATCAGCTGCTGGGAGGTAAAGATGTCCCTCGAGCCATTCTTGAATAATATGCTCTTGTCGAGCAGATGGCTGATATGATAGGGGTTTTCTGGGAAGAGGTTCCTTGACATTTCGGAAAACCTCTCAGGTTGAGCAGATCCCCTCATCATCTCCCAAGCAAGCGCCGATTCAGCAACGGTCAAGTCCAGTTTGCCTTCAATAGGCAGTTCAAGGATTTTTCCAATATCCTTATAGGTCAACTTGATGTAGTTGCCTCTGATGCAGCCTTTGATGTAGCTTAGGTTGACTGGCTCATTGGCATTAGCTGGAGGAGGAGGCAGGATCATTCGAGTGTAAAATTCCTCAGCCAGAGAATTGCTGTAGTGGGTGTCGTTGAGCTGGAACAGAGGAAGAAGCCCACATTCTGCCAAATCCTTAAGTAAAGCATCACCAGCAGATGTGCTTATTATAGAGTCTCGGTCGATTGTCATCCCAGGGTGATAACTTGACCTGGGAAGGACTCGTAGTGGAAGCTCAGCAGCCTTTCTGGCCCTGGAAGGCTGGGCAGATGCTGAAGATGATGTGGCAGCAGCCTTGGGGATTTAGTCTTTGCCTATACAATCGGCAGATGTGAGAACAGCATATATGGAAATCGGCAGATAAGCATAAAACAGCAGATAATCATGCAATCAGCAGATATTGACACAAACAAGTACTGTTCAGATTAAAACCCAAAACATAAGCATATTATGAAGAACGTCAAGAACAGTTCATGAACTGGGTTTCAAAATATCTACTGAGTTTGTCAATGTCAAGCAAACCAATTGATATAAAATGAAAACAGAATATCACAGAAAGCTCTGAAACATATTTTATACCACATAAACACGATTCAAGCAACAATCGCAAGATTTCACAATTCATCAATGGCGAACAGTTTGAAAATGAGCAAATTAGGTCAAAACAAAACCGTAAAACTTGATGTAAATGAATTGAAAAGTTGTAGAAGGCCTTACCATTGATGATTGTAAGATTAAAACTCGAAGATTTTAGAGATTTGAGAAGATTTGAGTAAGATTGCAGATAGGATGCCGGAAGGTTTTTGAAAGTTTGAAAATGGCGGTTGTTGAGAACTGTGATTAGTCACTGTACAATTCACCTTTTTATACCTCTGTCAGGTCAATAAACCGTATTTGATAAAATTTGAAGTCCGCATTTATGACTTACAGAGTGACTGTTCACATTACGCACTTAGGTCTGCCTATTTTATTGAAGACTGCCGATATGAGGATAGGTACTTACTCAAGGTTGTCTATATACTCGGCAGAGTTGCGATCGGCTGATCACATAGGCAGTTCTATAACAGCAGTTTATAAAATAACTTAAGGAATTTGCAAGAAAGGTTAAGGATTGAGGTCAAGCATACCAAGCTCTCCTCTTAAATAAGCAAACCTAGTTGAATCAAGTGGTTTTGTGAAGATGTCTGCTACCTGATTCTCTGTTGGCACATATTGCATGCTGATGTTACCTTTTTCAACATGGTCTTTAAGAAAGTGATATCTCACATCAATGTGCTTTGTCTTGGAGTGCATGACAGGATTTTGAGAAACTGAGATTGCTGATGTGTTGTCACACATTATAGGACAATCGCCTTGATCTCATAGTCAACAAGTTCTTTGTTTGATCCACAGCAATTGTGAGCAGCAGCTACCAGCAGCTATGTATTCTGCCTCAGTTGTTGAAGTTGAAATAGAAGTTTGCTTCTTGTTGGCCCATGAGACAAGTCTATTTCCTAAGAATTGACATGTCCCACTTGTGCTTTTCCTGTCAACTTTACATGCAGCAAAATCAGCATCAGAATAGCCTATAAGATTAAAAGATGAATCTCTAGGATACCAGATTCCCAAATTTGGAGTATCTATCAAATATCTGATGATTCTTTTGACTGCTTGTAGGTGAGACTCCTTTGGATCAGCTTGAAATCTAGCACAGACACAAACAACAAACATGATATCAGGCCTACTAGCAGTTAAATATAAAAGTGAACCAATAATGCCTCTGTAAAGAGTCATGTCCACTTTCTTGCCCTTCTCATCTTTGTCAAGATGGCAGTTAGTAGCCATAGGAGTCAAGTGTTTGCATTCTCAAGACCAAATTTCTTGATAACATCCTTAGCATATTTGGCTTGACTGATGAAGATACCATTTGAACTTTGTTGAATTTGAAGACCAAGGAAAAAATTGAGCTCTCCCATCATGCTCATCTCAAATTTACTCTGCATTAGCTTTTCAAACCTTTTGCAAAGATTTTCATTAGTAGAACCAAAGATAATATCATCAACATAAATTTGAACAAGTAAGGAATGACCTTTATGTTTCATAATGAAAAGAGTAGTGTCAATTTGACCTCTTACAAAGCCTTGAGATGTCAAGAACTTTGAAAGGGTCTCATACCAGGCTCTTGGAGCTTGTTTGAGTCCATAAAGGGCTTTCCTCAGCTTGTAGACATCTTCTCTTCTTGAGCAGTCAATGAATCCAGGAGGTTGCTCTACATAGACTTCTTCTTGAAGTTCTCCATTCAGAAATGCACTCTTCACATCCATTTGATATACTTTGAAGTCCTTGTAAGAAGCATAGGCCAAGAATAATCTGATAGCCTCTAATCTTGCAACAGGAGCAAATGTCTCATCATAATCAATACCCTCCTCCTGTCTATATCCTTGGGCTACCAGTCTGGCCTTGTTTCTGGTAATATTGCCGTTTTCATCCATCTTGTTTCTGAAAACCCACTTTGTACCAATAACAGCTTGTCCTTTTGGTCTAGGAACAAGTGTCCAGACTTGGCATCTGTCAAACTGGTTTAGCTCTTCTTGCATAGCTTCCACCCAGCTTGGATCTTCCAATGCTTCATCAATCTTCTTGGGTTCAATATTAGATACAAATGCAGTAGAATACATGCATTCATTCCTTGAAGCTTGTCTTGTCTGAACACCAGCATTAAGATCTCCAATGATTTGAGTGATAGGATGATCTTTTACTTCTCTAACTTCTGCAGGTTGAACTTGTCCTATTGTTGCATCAGCAGAGTTTGGTTCTTGAGAAGAGGAAGTATCTGAAGCTTGGTTTTCTATAGGATAGGTTAATTCCAAAGTAGGCTGGAGTACTTCTGGTGTGAAAGGCAAAGTGGATTCTGGGTTTTCAGAGTTTTCATTTGTTGGCTCATTTGAGGATTCTATTAAGTTGACTCTTGGAGGAACTTGTGAAGGAGTGGGATCTGCAGATCTTGAGCTTGGTTACTGCACTGTCTCATACTCATCGAATCATTAGTAACCTTTTTTTTTTTTTTTTTTTTTTTTTTTTAGGAAACAGGACGGTACTCTGCAAAATTTTATTAATAACAAAAATAATAAACAAGAGGGGACAACCGCCTTGCCCTTATAGAACCGGGAGGACAAAGGAGCCTAACCTCGAATTCTTACAAAGAAGAAACCAACTATTTTCGAAAACTATAAAAACCAATAAAATCATGATCAAGCACTGACGGACATCCCGAGGAAGAAACTCACGTTTCGCATAAACAACACTCGTCGATGCACATAAGCTTCTACAAGAAGCCTATCACCACATTGTTTAATTCTCTAAAAACATGATCCAAACCATAGTCACCCAAATTCTTCTTGCAAACCCGAAGATCATATTCGTATCGCCAAGGAGCTCTATGAAAACCTTTTAGAACCGAAACTGCGACGGAAGAATCGATTCAACGATCACACGAGACAAGCCTAAAGCCCGACAGAGGGCCAAACCATCACGAAGGGCATAAATCTCCGCGCCATATTAGTACCTTGGCCATAGAAATTAGAAAAAGCATGAACCAAACATCCATCCGAATCACGAATAATACCACCCCCGTGCATAGACCATTCCTAGCAGATCCATCGTGTTTAATTTGAACGGCCAACATCCGGGGTTTCCATCGCAACCATTGACCCTCTTCCACGAAACAAGAAGACAAGACAACCGAAGATATTGTAAACTCCTTTCACCCGCAAGAGTAAGAGCATCTAGGAGTATACATAGACAACATGTCACTAATGTCCTTGCGAATGTTGTTAATAATTCTTCCAACATGCATAGGAGAACCTTCATAAGTAGCTTTGCACCGGCCTTCCAAATTTCCCACATAGAGAAAGCAAAAATACCAAGGCAAACCGCACCCACTTGATTCCGAAGAGAATGACCTTCTGTCCAAATAACCCAAGCATGTAAAATCGTCGAATAATGAGAGATTTTATTAAAGGGGCGAGCAAAGTACACCCAAACAGCCCTCGCAACTTCGGAATGAAGAAAAAGATGAACAAGAGATTCTTGATGAGGTTGATCACAGCAGCAAACACACTTGGACACAAGCGGGACATGCCGAGAATGCAAAATCAAGTCTATGGGATGCTTTAAGAAAAAGCTTCCAAAGAAATCCACTAACTTTCATTGGAAGCCGTCGCCAAATTTTAGAAGCCCAAGGAGGTTTAGGAGCCGGAGAACGCGTGGCATTCCGAAATCCTTGGAAGAAAAACACCCACTTGAGATAGCGTGCACACCAATCATGCGGGAACGAGGAGTCCGTGTGAACTAAACGAAGAGAATTATGCACTGACGGAATCCAAGGCAAAAATGGTCCAATAGATAATCCTTCACCACAAGTGAGATTTAAATCCATTGGAAGCGGGCCTATAAGACGATCACCACACCAATTATCATTCCAAAAAGAACGAAGACCCGCACCAATCAACCATTGACTATGAAGATACACCTTGGGCATTTGCGTAACAATAGATTTCCATATATGAGTGGCATTAACCTTAGGAGCCAAATGTGGCCCAATAAAATCAAATTCATCAAAAGAAACATGTACGATTCAACAACTCTAAGTGAAGTTTTATTGTAAACTCTATAAGCTTTTGAAAATTTAGCATATCCTTAAAAATTCCTTCATCGCTTTTGGATTCAAATTTACCTCTATGTTCTCTACCATTGTAAAAACATAGCATTTACAACCAAATATTTTAAAGAATCCAATGTTGGGAGTTTCGCTCTCCATATTTCATATGGAGTTTTGTTATGAAATTTGTTTATAATAGACTGTTTGTGTGAAGCAAAGGTTCACGCTTCGCCCGAAGTACATAGGCGCTTGGCTTCAAAGAATCATTGTCTTTCCTGCTTCAATGAGAGTTCGTTTTTCTTTCAAAGAACTCCATTTTGTTGAGGTGTGCGAAGCAGAGAAATTGTGACCAATTCCATGATCATCACAATATTTGGCAACACCATTGTTCTTGAACTCGTTCCATTGTCCGATCGACATCGAGATATCATCCACCTTCGAGTCCGAAGTCTTCAAGAGTTCGATGATGTCATATGCTTCATCTTTGGAAGACATCATCTCTACCCAAGTAAATCTTGAGTAATCATCAACTACCACAAGGGTAAACTTGCGCCACCAAGACTTGTAGTAGTTACAGTCCAAACAAATCCATGTGCAAGAGCGTAGAGGTCTGTTGTTGATAGGCAAGACTTGCTTTTGAATGAAGATTTGTGTAGTTTGCCTAGTTGACATGCTCTGCAGAGACTGTGTGATTCAGCTGATATTTTAGGCAAACCAACAACTAGATTGTCCTTTGATAGCTTCTCCAAGTATTTGAAATTGAGATGGCTAAGCCTTTTATGCCACAACTAGCTGTTATCAGTTGATGACCTTGCAACCAAGCATAGATTTGACTTTCTTCCAACAAAGATTAAGGTCAACAAAGATAGACATTTCCTTTTGAATCCTGTCAGATAGTAGAACATGTCTCATTGTCCTTTATGAGACAAAGGACTTGAGGAGAACTCGACAGATTAGTCCTTTATCACAAAATTGTGATATGCTCAGCAGATTGTGCTTTAAACCTTCAACCAGAGAGACTTTGCTGATGGAGAGGTTTCCTCTCACTATGCTTCCATAGCCTATTGTCTTTCCCTTTGAGTTGTCTCCAAAAATGACTGAGGGGCCCTTTGCTTCAACAATATTTGAGAGAAGATTTGGGTTGCCAGTCATGTGCTTAGAGCATCCACTGTCTAGATACCATAGATATTTCTCTTCTTCATTGACAGCCATAAAGCATTCCTGAAATATAGACATTTAGGAATATGGTCCCCTTTTTATTTTTGGGTCCTCAAGGTTAGCAACCTTTTGGACCCACACTGTTTAACCTTTGGAGGAGTAAATCCTCTAGATTTAGGTGTGAATCTCGAAGGCATTCATGAATCTCATGACCATGGCCTTTGCGAAAGAGCATTTGTGAAAACCTTCAACATGAGTAATGATTTCTTTTGAGGCTTCTTATTATCGCCAGCTTTGGAATGACCTTTGTGCGATAATCGACCTATAGGACTTAGGCTGATAATGCCTTTTCTTGTTGATGTTAGGTTTACCATAGGTAGACCTTTTATCAAAAGATTTTGCATTTACAGGCACAACTCCTTTAAGCTTTTTATCGGCATTTACTCCTTTCACCTTTTATAGGCGTGTTGGGATCGCGGCCTTGCCCTTGACAAATTTAATAGGCTTGAGCTGAGTATTCTTTGACTTGCCACTAGTCATCCCTGTTTTCTTAGGGTGACTAATAGCAGATTTAAGTTGCTCAGACTCCCTATTAGCAGAGTCATTTTTGGCAGATTGCTTGCCCCTGGACTTGTCCTTTGTATTCTTGGGATAAACAAAAGGAACTTTGTTGAAACCAAGTCCTTGCCTTTTAGGAGTCTGCTGATTATAGAGAGCTTCTTCAGCCAATTCTTCAGCATTTACTTCAGATGTCTCATTTTCTTGAGAACCAGAAGAACTCCCTACATAGAACTCACTTTGGAAACCTATACCAGTTTTGTCATCAAGATTTTTCTGGTTTGAAAGAATGGTATCAAAGTTTCCTTTAGAGTTATTCCAAGTATTGACAACCTTTTGAAGGTCATCTTTCTCAGAATTTATTTTTTTGATGTGTTCAAGTAGGAAATCTACTTTTTCAGTCAAGGCTTTGTTCTCTTTTTGCAATTTGATACTTTCAGCTTGCTGTCTATCAAGATCTTTGATCTTAGACATCAAGGTTGATTTCTCAGAGACAGCTAGTTCATGCTTCTTGGCTAGTTTCACATAGGCAGTTTTGAATTTTAAAAATTCTTCCAGCATATCCTTGTTTGCTTTAATGAGCTCTCCCTTTGATGGGTCATTGAGCTCATCATCATCACTATCATCTTGTTGAAATGGTAGTGACCTCACTGAATCATGTAGTGACTCCCTGGCCATAAGGCATATGTTTGCTTCTTCAGCAAAGTCACAGGAGTCCTCTTCATCAGTGTCAGTGTCACACCATGTAGGCAGATTGCTCTCATCAATGTCCTCAGCTACCATCCCTTTTTGTTTTTGAAATTTGGATTCGGGACGTTTCTTATAAAATTCATATTTTGGCTTTGGACATTGTGAGGCAAAATGACCTGGTTTCCTACAGTTGAAACAGACAAGCTCATTATCCTTTTGATAGTCTCCTGATTTATAAGAAGCAAAGCTTTTAGGTTGAGCAGCTGTTTTATGAGGAACCGCAGTCTTGTGAGAAGACTGCCTGTGTGAGGATGATTTATTGAACCTTTTGAAACGTTGATACTTCTTTACAAACATAGCAAATGCTTCGTCAGAAAGAATATCATCACCATCACTGGAAGATGTAGATGGGGTTTCATCAGGTGTTGAACATGAAGGTTCAGTAGACATGGCTGGTAATGACAAGTTTTTGAAACTCTTTTCCATCTCTTGAGCTTGTTGGATCTCAAGCTCATAGACTGAAAGACTAGCATAAAGGTTTCTAAGAGTCAATTTGTTTAAATCTTTTGACTCTTTCATGGCAGTGATTTTAACGTGCCATAAACTGCCTAGTGCATTTAGAAATCTCATGTTTATTTCTTTCTTTTCATACTTCTTTCCTAAGGAGTAGCAAGAGTTGACTACCTCATAGAATCTGTCATAGGCGCTTCGCAGAGACTCTTTGGGATCCTTTTAAGGAGTCAAACTTCTGGATGCAGGTGTATAATTTGTTGTTCTTTGTCTCACCATCGCCTTCGATATTCAAGGATGGCTTCCCACATTTCTTTGGCTGTGTCTAGGTTGATAATTTGCTGGTACGTGCTTATGTCCACACAGCTAGTAATAATGTTGATCGCCCTTCCATCTAGAGCGTCATTCTTCCTGTCTTCATCATCCCACTCTTCTTCTGGCTTTGGTACTTCAGGTTCAGCAGTTGGATCTACCGTGGCCAGTGTGTTGGGCTTCATTGGAACTCTGGGTCCATCTGTGACACATTTCCACAAACGTTTATCAATTGAGTTCATGTGTCTTTTCACTTTATCTTTCCAGATATCAAAGTGAACTTCATCCAAGACTGGACAATGGTTCACGTTTGATGTTTCCAACATTTGGTGAGCAGCCATGATCTTTAATCTCTCAAGAGGCTAATCTTGGAAAAACAAGTTTTCAAAGAGTTAGGCTCTGATACCAATTGTTAGGTCCAAGGTTGCTCAAACTAGGCTAGAAGGGGGTGGGGTTGAATAGCCTATGTCCAATTTTTGAAGATTGATTCAAAAATCTACTTCACTTTAAGTTAGAAAAGATTTGCAGGCGGAAGTCTTGTGAAGTATAGGACAAGTTGAGAATGGCTGATCTTCACAGGTCAAGATCAGCAGTTCTCAATTGTTTGGAAATCTGGAAAGTTAAGCAACACAAATAATCACAATCACACACAAATAGACAAAGTATTTAATATGGTTCACACTTATAAATAAGTGCTACGTCCACAACCAAAGTGGTCAACTTTGGATTTGAAAATCGTGTACTATGTTTTTCCACTAGATATTTTACAAAATAAATCTCTAATGGATTGTGTACAAAAATTTTGTTGACTAAGTGTTTGTGTGGGAGAATTGATATCAATAAGATACAATTCTCGTGAGCTATGAAAAGCTAGGTGTTGCAATCAATGAAGAGCTTTTAGTGGACTAGACGTCTAAGTGTGAAGCTCTTCAATGAATGTATACAGATAGGACGTTTTAGAATTAATGCACTTGAAGAAGATGAAGATTCAGAGATGAAGTGGTTGAAGAGTGTTGAATGCAGCAATGAAATCTCCTTTTATATGCAGGAGGAAGCTAGGAGCCGTTGGTGATTTTCAAACTTGAATTTAAGAGCAATTAATGCTCTAATCTGGTTGTTGACTCCTGATAGGTCGTCCCGCAACTTCCTATCTCCGACTCTTTGCTAAAAATAGGCGGTCTGCGCTTGCAGGAGGAATGTCCGTTTCTGAGTGTATGCCAAGAATGGAAACCTTCATTAAATGATCTTTGCAGGTTAACGTTGCATTGCGATTAATGAGGTCTACAAGTTAGGACATGTCTTCGGCAGATGACTATCGGACGTTCTTGGGGTCTTCAACTTTGCTGATGAAGCTTGTCCGATATTCTAAGGAAGACTGCTGATTTACAATTTTGCCTATTGTGCAGAGGACGTCCGATGTCCTATAAGCTAAACTTCTTCAAGACTTATACAGAAAGCAACCCTAAGCTTTTCAAGCTATGCCTAAGTACAAGTTGCCACACTAACAGACACGCAGGCCCATTAGTCACCTTGTCTTAGACTTAGGTTATGGATTCAAGAAAATCTAAACTAAATACAACACAAGGTTTTCATACGTTGTGGAAGGCGGCAACGAATTTAGCAGCATCAACGCCTTGTCTTCTTCCTCAAACGTCACCTCCACCCGTAGCAAATCATTGATGATTTGCGTAAACGTGTTTATGTGAGCGTTGAGATCAGCCCCTTCTACCATCTTAAGCCCATATAACCTTTGCTTGAGATGTAGCTTATTTGACAAGGATTTTGACATATATTTGCCTCTAAAATTTCCCATACCTTTGTAGCTGACTCTTCATCAATTACATGATACACCAATTCGTCCGCAAGGCACGAACGAATTTTTGAGACAGCCCTCCATTGGAGTTCCTTCCAATCATCCTCCTTTATATCTTCAGGTTTAGTTTTGTTCCGAAGAACCTTTCCTAAACCAGCCTGCACCAAGGCATCCTTAACCCTTCTCTGCCACAAAGCGAAATTCCCCGTTCCATCGAACTTCTGAACTTCTTGTTTAGAAGAAGAGCAACCTGATCCTAAAGCAGACATGTTAACCTTAACCTATGCTCTGATACCATTTGTTGCGCACAGCGGAAGACTAGCAAACAAATTAACAGAGTATAATAGGATCAATCACAAAGAAGAGAGAGAGATTGGGGTCAACGGACTGACGAAATTTTATTAGAGACTCACACCTTGAAACGTTCTAGGTATACAACTATTTATATATGGATACAATAGAAAACCCTAAAACCCTTAAAAGATAAAAACCCGTCGCTATGCGGTCGCACTATGCGGCCGCATACGATATACAAAGTTTCCATGCGGACGCCCTATGCGGCCGCATGGTTTCCAGAAACTCTATGCGCACGCCTTATGCGACCTCATAAATAACAGTATGCCATGCGGACGCCCTATGCGGCCGCATGCCTTCCGAAAATCCGAATAGTCCATACCGTGGGGGGCGGAACCCCCCGCACCCCCCCTCGTAGGGCGCCGGCCTCTTGCCAGGACATCGAGCCATCACATCCAACATACTTTTAACTATTGACTGAACAAAATTATCTAATCATTTACCAAAAGATCATTTAAAACTAATGTTGCAACACTATCATTTTCACCCCTATGTCCCGTCTCAAATACTCAAAATCTACTCATAAAATGCGTTTAGCTCGAACCAAGCCAAACATATTAGGATTTAGTTTGTTTTTATATTTTGAACAAATATTGGTATTTAGTTATATACATATACAACAATATTTCCTACTTTAATAATATTAAGTTTATATTAGCCGTGAGATTTGGAGTAAGAAATCTAGGCCTTGATCCTTTCTTTGAGATAAAGAAAGCAAAAAAAAAGCCTATCTTATTCGGTCATCCACATTTCACAAAAATACAAACGGCTCAGCTCTTTCTCACCACCGAAATGTATAAAATCGTCCTCTCACCGACGTACTCCCTCTCTCTCATCTCACCGGCGTACTCCCTCTCTCTCATCTCACCGGAGGTGTACTCTCTCTCTCTCTCTCTCTTGAATTTCTATTTATATTTTGTTCGACTTTCAATTTTGGGATAACTTGAGGAGAATTGCAGAAAAGTTGGGCTAAAAAAAGTTGTTTCTATTGCACGTTCCTATAGATATTCTGGCATAAAATTGTCATGGGCAAATGGCTCAACATCCCCGTCAAAAACTCCGACTACAGTGCTAACTCTGAATCCGACTATGGCAGTTATGCTTACTCTGAATCTGATAGTCTGATTTTTAAATTTAATCCTAAATGCGTTACTTAATTTTACTCAGTTTTACTTAGTTTATGTTTGTATAATATGCTTGTGATGGTTTAATGTTGTGAATTTTAGAGGCAAATTTAGGGCTCGAATTTTGATTGCTTGTTCTTATGACAATTTGTAGAAAAATTTTTGTTGAGAAAATTGAGGTTAAAGGATATTAAGAAAGGCGAACATTTCCAGGCGGATGTTAATGATAATGTTTTTGCTTATTATGTGAAGTAAAATTGTTTGATTTGTTGAGATTTTTCCAACTTAATATATGAAGATACTAAAAATACCCCTTTTCCACATGACATAAACGTAACACATAAACATGCCTAGCTGGAGTGTTCGTGACAGCTCACCTTGGTCCCGAGCTCCAGCCATAGCCCGGATCCCGAGCGCGCCTTCGTATCATCTCATCCCGACCTCCTCGACTAGCTCGGGGAACTGAGAACATCTATTTAAGTCTAGCCTGAGAGCTCGCAGAGCCCGAAACCCGGGCTACATCATTGGGACCCCGAGGTCTCCACCCCGAGAAATAAAGATAGTCAACAAAAGCTGCAGCATTCAATGCCTACCTGCTACTACGTCACCCCAGGGCCACCAGCCAGCTCCTTATTGGTTGAAAGAGTGACTTTCTCTCTAAGTAAAGTTACTTCTAGAAGATCTATGCCACTTCCAGAGAAGTTCTATCTTCAACATCAATGTAGGTCACTTCCTCATTAAAGCCCATTAATGCAGATTGCGGCTGCCATAAATGGGCATGTGATCGCCTGTCCTAGGTCAACACCTGGTAGGCCTACCTGTCCCAAACCAGCATCCTTTCGGTATAAAATACAAGGTGATTGCCTTCATTTATGACCTAAGTTCAAATTAACACATACACAACCATAAAATCTCCAAAGCATTCAGTGCATTTACACTTAGAAGAGCAGCCTGAATCCTCACCGGAGACCATTAACCTTACCATAGACTGATTCTCTCACCGGAGGGCTTTAGCTGGACCAACGTCCAGCTCCCTAACGGTGCTTCCTTTCATCTCAGGTATCTACCGGAGGACAAGTCCCACTAACACTTGTGCCTATTGAGAGCCGGGGCATCCTACCTACAGACTAGCTGCATACGTGGACATCGACAGATCACCAGAGCACTTTTTGGCGTGATCAATATACTTTATGTTTTAAGAACTTTTGGTTCTATGTATTTGAAAGTAGAGATGTTATTATATTTACTTGGAAGAATTCTTGACCAAGAATTTTGTTCAAACTGGCAGTAAGGCTTTCTGGTGAATCACCTTCGCACACCGATCACATCCAATGTCACTCACCGTTAATGAAATCCACATACTATGAGCTTACTTCTCATAATCTCGGTCTAACCCAACGATTAAATTCACGTCTAAACCATTCATGTGATTGTCTTATCACAGGATCTACCCTTCAAAAGCCCAAGTAATTCTATATAATATATCTATCAATAACTAATAATTAATTGCCTCTACTTTTATTACATTTTATCAAATTAGTCATTTAGTTTCCATATCAGCAATTTAGCTGCATCAACTTATTGCGAGAAGTTAATTTTGGTGGGTCATTTTTCGTGCTCTTTAATTTCTCAAAATTTAATTAGATGACCAAGTAAAGTACTGTTTTGATTATCAAGGTAAGCTATTTGTTTACATTTTGTGATTTTACTGTCATTTATCTACGTGATTTTTAAATTTTCTAATTAATCAAAGCTTGATTTATATACTTACCTCTTCCTCCACAATAACTAATTCCATTTGCTCGTGATTGTCCAGACTTTGTTTC
The DNA here is from genome assembly GCA_016624345.1 of Platycodon grandiflorus. Lineage (NCBI taxonomy): Eukaryota > Viridiplantae > Streptophyta > Magnoliopsida > Asterales > Campanulaceae > Platycodon > Platycodon grandiflorus. Next base: position 56,961,965 of record CM028363.1, read on the forward strand.
CATACGGTAGGTTAAGGCTTGCTTTGAATTTATATATAATTTTAATCTTTATTTTCCTCTTATCTATATGTGAATGAGTTCATAAACTTGATGTATATGCAGGGACAACCGGTTGCCTTAAAACATGTACTTGAGACAGATTTCGAAAGGGGTTTATTCCCTCCAATTGATACATTATTGAAAGAAAGGTAATAAATGATACATTTAACCAATGGGTCATTATTATACAAAATTTTTAATTGTGCAGTTAATGTATTCTTCTTCATTTTGTGGTCGCCCATTGTAAACTCTTTCCATATCAAAAATTGTTTTTCACACTATGTGTTACAATATGGACCGACCCTATTGATGAGCACAGTTCATTTGGACACAAGCAAAATTGAAGTCCATAAATAGTTTATCAGAAACACATAGGCTTCCTCTAGTTTCTCTCTTTCTTGATGTACTTTCTGCTCTATATATTGGTTTCCAGTTGAGTGTTTCCATCTTAATGTATGAGATGTATGTTCTGCACATCAATTTGTTGGAAAGATTTTAGGCTTAATGGATGCCAAAGGTCCTGTAGATGTCAAGCTCAAGTAACAACTATAGAAAGAGAAGAATAGATCCTATTGTGATTTTACTGTCATTTATTAACTTGCAATCCTTTGATTTTGGTTTTGCTTCAGGTGCTAGAACTGTTAGTCTAGGAATAGTTGTTGGAAAGGGAAAGTATAGATTTATTACATCAAGTATAGTATTATTACATCAAGACTTTAGCTAGAAATTTAGAATTGTTATATACTGCATATCATACTTTGTGTTCATGTTGAATAAGGTCATATGCTATCATTTGTCAGAATTAAGGTGATTAAATGATATAAATTAAATATGTTGTCACAAATTCACAATGCATTGAACAAAAAATATATTTTATCCTATTTTCCACCACAATAGAACTTTTTATTGCATATAAATGGTGATTATACAGGAGTGACTTGAATTCGTCTATTTGTTGATGCTTATCGTAGCATAACTTCTTGAGCCCTAATAAAAAATAAGAGAACAATTAAAAAATTATATAAAAATTCATTAAAAAAAAGAAATACAAATTCTGAACTAAATATAGTAGATCAGTCCCCATACGACTAACCTTTTTTCCAATGTTCATTGCAGCTTTGTTGGGTTCCTAGGGCTGGTCTCAATAACACTGTTTTTGCTGTGACAGGATTGCAAATCATTAAAACTCCAATGCACTTAAGCAGCCCAAGCAAAGCAATCTCTGAAAGCACCTATTGTGGGTGCTGGAAGGGTACCTTTAGTTTTCTTATCAGTCGTTTGGCTTATAGGTATGGGTAGGTTCCTTCAAGCTAAGGAATCACCTATCAGTTGATGCTGAGAGGCCTAGTTGCATAAAAAACTACCTTTTAATATTTTTTTAGTATAAAAAAGAGGACGAAATAGCGAGAAGCAGTAGGAATGATACCCAACAAACCAGCTGTAGAGATGCAAGCATTAAAATCATGTGCTCCGCATAAGGAATGTGCATAACTATCATCTTTATGACTGACCCCGCAAGACTGAAAGTAGAGAACTAAACTTGTCCAGCTGTCGTACTCAAAGAGATGCCCCCAAGTAAACTAATAAGGAAGCCATTTTGCAGGAGGTTCTTATGCTGAAGAGTTTCTTCTTGTTGATTTTGTTCAAGTGCTTTTCATCATATCGGATGTACCCTATTTATATTGTTTGTAGACATCGAACTTAGAAGAGTTCTTCAACTACCCAAGAAATGTTTCAGCTACATAACATTTCTATGCAAAAATATGTACTTCATTAAAGTGTGATGCATGATAATATGAAGATATTTTTTGGACAGTGCATGCATTTGATTCAATTGAATTAAATCAGCTGCCATATTGGCATGTTTTTTGAAATAAAAAAAGAAATTGAATATTAGATTGTTGTATTTTCAAAACTGCACACGTTTTGAAAGTAATAAATTAAATTTTCAAACTCTTTCTTCTTCCCAAATGCATGGCCATATGTAAATGTTAGATGGATAAGAGTTTCCAATTTTGATAAGAGATTTTAGGCAAAAAATTGTCTTATTTAATTGTGGTAGGATCACGGTTGTTATTATATATATATATATATATATATATATATATATATATATAAATTTGATGTGATTTGACAGTAAAAAGGAAAGACTAAATTATAGAAAATCACGCTAAACTATTTTGAGTTACTGGGTTATACCCCTAAATTGTTTTACCCAACATTAAAATTTAAAGCCTCACAAACTATCAAAACCCAAACCCCGGTACAACGCCGTTAACGACATTAGCTGAAATACAAAATTACCCCTAAATCCTCTCAACAGACAAGAATACCCTCGACTAAAATGATAACCCAATTTACCCGTGATTAAAGATGATATCTCCATCCCCGGCCACAACCAACCTAACCATCCTTACTCGCTGGCTCTGCTATGCTATCCCCGTCACTATCCCACTTAGTCTCCATTGGTTCTTCCCCTCTTTGTACGGGTCAAACGAGCACATACACACTCATAGCTAGGCATACTTCTCGAGATCTGCGATCGACGGTAATTGACCACTACTACCACTTTACTCTTTTTGGTGTCAATTGTAAAGTGTCTAAGACCAGGTACAACGGAGTATCTAGTGGGTAGCAATCGGGTAGCTTCTCTTCCAACGGAGTATCTTCACGGGAGCAAAAATGAGAAAAGTGCATTTGAGTAGCCAAATAATCTACTCAAATTCTTCCAAGAGCGTCCAAAAAAAGGCCACCGTTTGGCTCAAAAAACATACAAAACGGTACCGTTTTGTTTTGAAAGGAATCTTTTAAAAAATCAAAGAGAGCATGCGTGCACAGTGGGTTGCAGAGCCTTTCCACGTGTCGCTTAAACGGTGGCTCTGTTTAAGTTTTTTCCCTTTACTTTTCACGGCCAATTTTCAGCCAAATAAAATGTTTTTTTTTTTGAATTAAAGTACACAATTTTAGCTATAAAAAGAGACTTGTTTTGTTGAATTTGGACATCCGAGCAATTTTCTACAAATTTTCAAAGTTTCTTCCTCTTTTCCTCCATTCTCTCTCTTCAAATCCGATTTTAAAGCCATTTTAAGGTATTTAAGCTTAATTTATTGCTAATATTATTATTTTTAGTTAAATATTATAATTATCAATATTGCTATTATAATTTAATTATTAGTATTACTGTCATTATTGTTATTATTTTGTTAATTTTTATTATTATTGTTATTATTATTATTATTGCTGTTATGGCTTCACGTAATTTATGGGAAAAAAAAAATTAACTCTAAAAATCAAGATAAGTCAGTTCATCTACGCCAAACCAACTCTCTAATCGTGAAAATATTTCTGATTTACCAAGTCAACCTCCACTTCAACAATTTCGGAATAAATCAAATGTTGTAGGAATGCCTAATTTTCAAAACCCTCAACCATTCGGAAATTTTTCAATGTTTCCGAATACATCATTTCCTAATATGTCGCAACAAACTTTTCAATGGAATACCCCTTTAGCTTCAAATTTTTCTCCTATTTCAACACAACAATCACAGTTCAACCACGGATATTTTCCTATGGGAGTGATGGGAGGTTCTTCGTCTGAAAATGTTGCAAGTAGTCCCCCATCTTCAAATTTGCCCTTTTTTCAACACAACCAGAACCAAATAATAATGAAGAGGTAGATGTTGAGGATGACATAGTTGATGAATCCACTCCTCAGAGTGGAAAATCAACACGAACTAAGTGGACCACATACGAAACCACTTGTTTGTGTAAATCCTGGGAAAATGTGAGTTCCGACAATTACGTTGGTACTAACCAAACTTCGCAACAATTTTGGAAAAAAGTTAGTGATTGTTACAACGACTACCATGGGGAGTGTACTCCACGAAATGTATGTCAATGTAAGAATCATTTCTCTAAAGTGTCAAGGGCAGCTGCAAAATTCTCTGGTGCCTTTAACCATGCGTTAGCTACCAAGGAAAGTGGGTGGAATGATGCCGATGTTATTAACAAGGCGCACGTTATCTATGAAGGTGACGAGGGAAAACGTTTTACCTTAACGGAAGCTTGGGGATTCCTTCGAAAGATACCCAAGTGGTGGGCTCAATATGTTGAGACAAGTCAAAATTCGAAAGCAAGACTCAAAAGAAGTCGCATAAATGAAGCTGGTCATTTTTCGACCTCTTCCTCCAATGCCGAAGCACCCTCAGGCGCATATCCAAGTCGGCCTCCCGGCAAGAAAGCTACGAAGAAAAAAGGAAAATCGAAAATTAAAGAGGCTCAAGCTGAAGAGTTAATTGAAACAAATCGTATCGAGACAGAGCTTAATGAAAAGCTAGACCGATATATGAACTTCGCAAAAATGAGGCTAGAGGAGGACAGGAAAAATCGGTTGTTGAGAGTATGGGAGACCTTGATGAGGAAGGAAAATAAATCAGCTCAAGAAGAAGAAGAGTGCGCGAGGTTGTACCGTGAGATATTTAATTAGATAATGTTGTAATATTGTAATTTATCTTTAATTGTCATTTTTAGTCTTTAATTTATCTATCAGTAATTTGGTGTATGTTGTCTTTAATTTGTCTTAATTTTAAATAAATTTGTCTTAATTATTATGCATCTGAAAAAGTAAATTATTGTGTTTTCCACTCTTTTCACATGTGATAGTAACAACACATAATTATTACGCATCTGAAAAAGTAAATTATTGTGTTCCCCACTCTTTCAGATGTGATAATGACAATACAGAATTATTAATTATCAGAAAAAGTAAATTATTGTGTTCTCTACTCTTTCACATGTGATAGTGACAATACATAATTATTATGCATCTGAAAAAGTAAATTATTATGTTTTTCACTCTTTTCACATGTGATAGTGACAATACATAATTATTGTGCTCTCCACTCTTCCATTATTATCTTTTTCAGATCACATGCGTTTGTCTTCCATTATTGTCTTCAGGTAACTATTGGCCTATAAATATCATAGTGTATACACTTCAATCAACCATCCCCTACACTTCATTTTAGACTTAGTTTCAACCAACCAACCAAACATGTCTTCAAGTTCTAGTTTCAATTCTCACAATCATAATGAAAATGAAGAAGATCTTAATGATCACGTCAATATCGATAGGGAAATTCAAAGAAGTGTAGAAGAATATATGTTCGACCTCTCCGGTCGTCGACGTCGCAAGCATCAAATCATGAGAGAACTATTCGCCTCTCAACAAGTAGAAAGACCCACTCGTCAACGTATATACATAGACAGAAATCGTGTTGATGGACATCAACGTCTATATTCAGACTACTTTGCGGAGAATCCAACATACACCGACCAGCAATTTCGCACGCGATTTCGGATGCGAAGACATGTCTTCCTCCGAGTAGTCGAAGCTCTTGGTGCTCATACTCCATATTTTCAACAAAGATATGAAGCATGTGGGAGACTTGGTTTATCACCGCTACAAAAGTGCACTGCTGCTATAAGAATGCTTGCTTATGGAATGTCCGCTGATGCATGTGATGACTACGTCCATATTGAAAAACAACAAAGACTTGAATGCGTGAAGAATTTTGCCGAATGTGTGGTTAGTATTTTTGGAGACCAGTACTTGAGAAGACCAACAGAGGAAGACCTCCAACGCTTGCTTCATGTTGGGGAGACACGCGGATTTCCAGGTATGTTAGGTAGTATAGATTGCATGCACTAGGAATGGAAGAATAGTCCCGTCTCTTGGCAAGGTCGATCAGCATGCCCGAGGGGATGGAAAGGCAACGATTGTTCTCGAAGCAGTCGCTTCCTATGATTTGTGGATATGGCATGCATTCTTTGGTACTCCAGGTACTTGTAATGATATAAATGTTCTTGATCGATCTCCAGTTTTTAACGATATTTATAATGGCGTAGCTCCGGTAGTAGCGTTTACGGTTAACGGTAATCAGTATAACTTGGGTTATTATTTAACCGATGGTATATATCCTCCATGGGCTACATTTATCCAATCAATTCGATCGTCGCAAAGTGAAAAACATAAACTCTTTGCTCAACATCAAGAGGCAGCAAGAAAGGATGTTGAACGTGCATTTGGAGTATTGCAGGCACGATTTGCAATTATATGAGCCCCAGCACTTATGTGGGAGGTAGCTACTTTGGGAAAAATTATGATGGCTTGTATCATATTACATAATATGATCGTCGAAGATGAACGAGATACTTACGGACGGGTGCCAAATGTCTCCGACTATGATCAAACTGACATCACAGATGGTAGTTTAGCATGGCAATATTTTAACGAGCGTATTCCCGAGCACGAGAGGTATCTCCAAAGAAGGTGTCTTGTTCGAGATAGGGAAACACATCGCCGCCTGATTCATGATTTGATTGAAAATATTTGGAGACTTTTTAGTAATCAACATGTCGGTAGTTGAATAATCTTAGATTTTATTGTTTTTGTATTTTCTTCGCTTTTATTGTTGTATTTTTCTCAAATTTTTTCCTTTTAATTGTTGTAATTGTATTTTTATTTTTAAATGAATTAATTAATATTAAGAAAATAGTAGTAGTTTATGGAGTTTTTATACAATTAAATAACAAATAATAATTAAATTATTTTTTTAATTAAATAATGAATACTAATTAAAGTATTTTTCAATAAAAAATAATAAAAATATACGAAATTTATTATTATTAAAAATTAATATGAGTTCGAAAATATTAATTTAACAAATATCAAATTAAAATTGCATAAACAAAATAATAAACAAGAATAAAGATATTAAATTAATGGAGATAAAGATGGTAGGGTATGTAAAAATATTGGAGTTTGTGCCACCATTGGAAGGAGGTTTTTGATTGAGTATCTAATGGGTAGCTTTAAGGGTATTTTTGTAATAAAATTGGTTGAAAATGGTGGGAAGCTCCCCACCCATTGTACATGCTCTAAGGCTTGGTGTAGTTTTCTTAATTGTTTGGCAGGTTCACTGCCATTAAACTTTGAGTGTATTGATTCAAAGTGCTAGTGTTGTGGTAAGGGTAGGAGTCGGAGTCAGCAATGGGTTTTCTATATAATGGCCGGTTAATGTAATTTTATTGTATACTATTTGTTTAAACTGTATGGAATCATAGACGCTAAACGCAGCCCCCCTAATGCGCTAAACGTAGCCCCCCTCCCCTGTAAAATTACTAACTTGCCTCGTCTTTTATATATAGAAAATATTTAACTTAAAACTCTCACTTTTATTTGCTTCGAATGTGTATGTTTTTGACATATTTTGTGTTGAATTTTATTTTTTTGTTCAGTTATTTGCTCTAGTGTGTATGTTTTTTTATATATTTTGTGTTAAATATAATTTTGTTTTTGACATATTTTGTGTTAAATATATTTTTTTGCTTTATTATTGTGTTATAATGTATATTTTAACAAAAAAAAAAAAAAACGAGGGCAAACTCAACAATTTTTTTTGAAAATTTGCACTTTACCCCTTAAATTTGTTAATTTCGTTAAATTTTTTAACGAATTTAACAAATTGAAGGGGTATTGTGAAATTTTTTCAATTTTTACAAATTCGGGTGTAAAAGTGCAACAATTGAAAAAAAAGGCATGCGCCACACCAGCGCATGTCCTTGGACATGCACTGGTCCAGCGATGTCCTTAGACATGCACCGTCCAGCGCATGCTTTTTTTTTTTTTTTTTTGTGAAAATTTGCACTTTACCCCTTAAATTTGTTAATTTCGTTAAATTTTTTAACGAATTTAACAAATTGAAGGGGGTATTGTGAAATTTTTTCAATTTTTTACAAATTCAGGGTGTAAAAGTGCAACAATTGAAAAAAAAGACATGCACTGTTCAGCGCATGTCCTTAGACATGCACCTGGTCCAGCGCATGTCCAAAGAACATGCACCGGTCCAGCGCATGTCTCTCTTTTTTTTTTTTTTTTGCAAAATTATACATTATAACAAACGAGGGCAAGTTAGTAATTTTACAGGGGAGGGGGGCTGCGTTTAGCGCATTAGGGGGGGCTGCGTTTAGCGTCATCATTTATGGAATATCAGGATTTATGTTGTAGTTTTTTTTTTCTTTTTCACTAAACATTGATTATGTTAATATTTAGTGTTTAATACGCAACTAAATTGCTAATTAACTTTGGCAGTTTGTTAACCGAATTGCAATATTTCGATTCATATGTAATCTTTTAATAGTAATAATTATTAATTGAAAAATGAATGTATGTTCAATTTTAGAGTAATAATTTATTGGATAAATTACAAAGAACCCCCCCTCAACTATCTGTCAAGTTTGAGTTACCCACCTCAACTACTAATTGAAGCAATGTATCCCCTAAACTATAACATTTTCTTAAATTACACATTCTATTTAGGCAATACCGTTTGAATTGACGGAATTTGCCCACCTAATACTCACATGACATTTGTACGTATTAGTTTTACGATAATGTTCAAAAGAAAGATAAACAATTATTTTTTTGACCATCTTTTTGTACAAAGAGTAATAAGGGTAAAATAGTTGAAACAAAAATTGGGCTTTATTATTAAAAACAATACTTAAAAATGGTCGCATGAGTGTCGGGTGAACATTTTACGTCAACTCAAATGTCAGTGCTTAAACAGAAGTTGCGATTAAGGAAAAGACTATAGTTGAGGGGGCACAATGCTTCAATTGGTAGTTGAAGAGGGCAATTCGAACCCAACTCATAGTTGATGGGGGTTATTTGTAATTTATCCTAATTTATTTGTTAAGCGTGTAATTTATGTTAATTTGCAATCATTTAATTGCAAAATTAGTGCTTGAAGGGTAAGTTAGTCGCTAAAAATATCTTTATATCTCAAGTTCTTGCACATATTCAATTTTCTGTTAATTAATATTTAACCGGGCCATAAATGGACCGGGGCAGTGTGTCAAGTAATGGTAGATTATGAGGGTTTTAAGTCAGATAAAATTGTTTGGGGGATGACAGTTTACCTTAGATAGTTTAGGGGCTTTTATGTAATTTACAAAAAAAAAAAGATTAATTTGAATCCAGCCAACACGTTGGGTGCCTCTTTATGGATTGTGTTTGATTCACTTGACACTTCTCTTCCATGGGGATACTTTTCCTTCCAATTAACCCACCCCTGTCTCTGCACACCTAATTGAGAGGGCAACGGTACTAACTCAACTATAGCATTTTACTGTGTATGTATACAAAATAAATACGCCTTCACTCCTATTATAAGCGCTCCTATTGAATTTACATAAATTTTAAAAAATATTTAGCGTTATGTTTTTTTTTTTTTTTAATTCTTTCAGTTCATATCTAGTGATGTCAAATTAATGAGATATATTACAATTTTTAACCTACAATTAAGAAGGGTAAGATCAAATTTTATTTTAGAAAATCTTTCGGAGAAATAAAAATACTTATAACAATTAGGGGTGAATGATAAAATAGTCCAACATAAATTTTTAAACCTTCACTATTATCAGCAACATTTGGAATCAGATATGGCTCGAGGTGACGAAATTTATCAAAAGAAACATGTATAAATTCAACAACTTTTAAAGATATTTTGTTAAATACATGAAAAAGCTTTTGAATACTTGGCATACCACCGAAAAATCACTTCATCTACTTTGGGTTCAAACTATGTTCTCGCAATGTAGGCAACACAACATTTACACCAAAAGATTTTTAAAAAATAATGTTGGGTCCTCTATCTCTCTATATTTCATATGAAATTTTGTTATGAAATTTGTTAATAAAGGACACTCTTTGGGTAAAGTAGACAGTTTTAATTGTGCTTTGGCTCAAAGGCAAAAATTTAAAATTGACCGTCTTACGAATATTTTCTATAAGACGGATCTCCCTGAAGCTGTGAGAGAATGTCGCTCCGTTTACGAATTAGAATCCGTAAAACGGTTTTACGGGAGATCTGTCCAACCCAAAAGTAATTTGGACAGTTTTGCCTCAGAAACATTGATTGGGCCACCTTAACCCATGTAAATCTCATATTAATTCAGAAGATTGGCTCAATTGGTTTAGCCCAAAAGTACTTTGACAGCAAATATTATTTGATTAGGTCACATGTAAGACCGTTTTACAAATCCTACTTAGTAAGACAGATCTCTACTTTTTCATAGCTCAATCTACCAATATACGGTGAATCAGGTAAAAAAGATCTGTTTAACAGAAAATATCCGTTAGACAATTTTTTCTAAATTTTTATCATATTATTTTAGCTTTGTTCACTGATGTAGTATGTTTTTGTGGATTGTGGTCTTTTTTATGGTTTTACTTTTTCACTCAGTAAGCTCTTTTTGCCCCTCAATTTATTACTTTTTGAATTTAAGAATTACAGATTAATGATAGAAATAAAATAAAAAGAAACCATCTATTCAAACAAACGTCTAATCTTGACCTCTTGTACAAAAATAATATTGAGCTAATAGCAGATTGAAAAATTACAGCATATTTTAAAGTATATAACAAAAAATAATCTGTAAATAAATTCTGTATACATAGGATTACTTTAACAAATTTAGTATGCGAGCAAAAATTAGTGTCCAACGGAATACTTCTTGAGAAACCAAGAAAAGTAATCTCACGTTTTTGTTGACCACTTGACCTGTTTCGAAGCCCGTTAGACTGAATGTGCCTGCCTGAAACATTAGTACTAAAATCGTCTTAAAAGCTCCCGTGTGTTTTACATACCACCTACAAAAGAAGTCACGCGCTACGTGCACCATCCTCCAACCGTCCAGATCTCCAACCCCACTTCCAATCCAACGCGTAGGAAAATCCCACGAAACAAACTCTTATCGATAAACAAACGGTCTTAAACAGTCCACGTGTCACCGTCGATTCAATATTAGACCCTCAATCCAACGGACCCAACACACTCTCCACTCTCCCACAAACCCACCCCCCTACATTCTCGGAGCTCCGGCACCGTCCCTTCCCTCCAACTTCTCGCCGGGGTTTAATAATTTTCCTCAATCCAGTTTACCGCCAAACATCGGGAATTAATTTTCCGATAATTCGGAATCTTAATTAAGCAACGTGTGGGTCAACTCGTTGACGGTTATGGCGGATTCCGACAACGAATCCGGAGGGCACAACGCAAATGATGCGTCAGCGAGGGAGCAGGATAGATTCCTTCCTATAGCTAACGTGAGCCGGATTATGAAGAAGGCGTTGCCGGCAAACGCTAAGATATCGAAGGACGCAAAGGAGACTGTGCAGGAGTGCGTTTCGGAATTCATCAGTTTCATCACCGGCGAGGCTTCGGACAAGTGCCAGAGAGAGAAAAGGAAGACGATCAACGGTGACGACCTTCTGTGGGCCATGACCACGCTAGGGTTCGAGGAGTACGTAGAGCCTTTGAAGGTGTACTTGGCAAAGTACCGAGAAATGGAGGGGGAGAAGACCACAATGGGAGGACGACCAGGGGAGAAGGACGGGTCAGGCGGAGGTGGAGCTGCCGCGGGAGGAGGCGGGAGTGGCGGTAGCGTGAACTCTGGAGGGGGATATAACGGCGGCGGAGGGATGTACGGGGGAATGCAAACATCGATGTTGATGATGGGGGCGCACCATCATCATCCTCATGATCATCATCATCATCATCATCAAGGACAGATGTACGGTTCTGGTTCGTTTCATCAAATGGGAGTGGGTGGGAGTGGGAAGGGGAGTGCGGGCAGATCGGGCAGCGTTGCTGGTGGAGCTTCCACTGTGAAGCCGAGATAAATATGTGAACTAAGAAGGTAAAGCTTTTGGCAGTGGAGTAATTATTTTAACCTGTTTTAGGCCCACTTTTTTTTGGCCCAAAAATGTTTTTGCTATTTTTAATCATTGACACGTGGAGTTGTTGAGATAATATTGGAGTATTAGGTTATGTGGAAAAAATATCCCCCCTTTCATTTTGTAAAATTGTAGTATTGTTTGTGTAATTTATGAAAAATGAAATTCATGGGGGTGGCAAAGAAAATGTCACCTCTCATTTGTAATTTAGAATGGAAGGAAAGGTGATTTTTTTTTTTTCGTTTTTTGAACGGTATTGTACTATTCTATCAAGATTTAAGCATTTGAAATTTGATTGTTGTATGTGCTTCATATTTTAAATAATTGGACAATACTCGGATGAATGTCTGTCATTAATCAAATGGATCAAGCTTATCTACGATGGAATTTACAAAAATTGCCGTTGTAAAACACTACTCCCCCTTCCTAACCAAAATAAATTTCCCGTTTTTTGGATGAATATGTGCTAAATCGATAAGGAGAGTATCAAGAATGATTGAGAAATACGGTTTGATAAACAATCGGTGAATCATAGTTTATTTATTTTTGTGAAAAACATACATGTTTGTATAAAATATATACATCTTTGTTTAAAAAATACATGTACTTATTCAAAACTAAGTGATGCAAACAAAAAATTGTTAGGTGGCATTCTCCTTTTAGAAGTAAGTTGATGAGTTTTATGGGATGTTGGAAATGTGGGTACTGAAGTAGAAAACATGTAATGTAAGAGAGCCCAAAAGATCTTTTGTACTACAATATTCTTTTTAACAGTTTGGGTGTTATCTAATAACTAACATTTTTACCCACATGTTTTTTTTTCAATTTTACTTTGACTAGTATATTCATTGTATATTATAGATTAGGTTCATGTATACATAATGTTTCATTTTCCAAGGTGGAGATGCATGTGGTGAATGCATTCTAATTATATATAAATACTCTTGAGATCAATAGAACATGCAAGCAGTGGGTTCTCCCTCTCTTTCTTTTCTTCTCTTTCTCTCGTTCTCTCTATTTGCTGTCATTCTTTCTTTCGGTGCTCTTGTTATTGTAGGTTGGTGTCCAGTCTTTCATGGTATCAGAGCTACTAAGCAGCCATGGGAGATGAGTTATTATCCACAAGTAAAACCCCCAGTGCCTCTTCCTTAAACCTAAACAACATGAACCAGAATAATGCTTCGAACCCTTACCTCTATATTTCAATATCCAAACCTTTATGGCACACTGCCATCTCAAGGAGCTCAACTACCAAAATTGGAGCTCGCTATTCACCTCTGCCTTGAACACCCACAAAATTGGGTACACCATAACTAAAAGAACCCCTCCCCCTAAACTGCTTGAGGACGAAACAACACCAAATCCCTCGCATGACTTATTTCTTCAAGCCTCCGGACTGGTTCTAGGATGGATCAAGGCTACCGTTAATGAAAGCATCCTACCACACATTAATCCATGTCAGACAGCCTTGAAAGCTTGGGACCTTCTCGCCAAGAACTTTGGTGTGTCGTCTGAGGTCCAGGACGATTTACATGATCTTACAAAGACTTCAGACATGTCAATTCGGGACTATGATCTCCGGGTAAAGACGATTGCTAACTCCTTGACTATTGCTGAGGAGTTAAGTCTCTGATCGTGTGCTCCAACGCCGAATCATTGGCGGCCTTGGCCTCACTTACAAAGAATTTATCACAGTGCAGAATTCTCGTAAGGGGGCACGCTAGACGAAATTCAAGACTTACAATTGCAGGAGGAAGCTCTTCAAATAAAGTTTGCAATACTTGTTTGCAACATTGCTACTGCCTTGGTAGCCAAAAATTCCTAAGGTAGTTCCTCTATCCCTCGACCGAGTCCTTCTTAATCTGTGATAAGTCAAGCCTCCAACACTTTTTCTGGACCTTTTAATTTTACAAATCAAGGGTACTTTGTTCCGAAAAACCGTGGTGGTAGTTATAGCAATCGTAGAAGGGGTAAATTTTTTTTGGAAAAACAAGAATTGTGGTCGCGGCATCTTGCCCACACCACAGAATACCATGCATCAGTATATATACTGGACATTGTATGCTTGGTTGGAACGGTTTGGACATGTGGGGGCAAGGTGATCGGAGCGATGACATAGTCGTCGCTTGTGACCTCTGGGCTATTTTCTGGGGATTGAGGCTTCTCGTTTTGAAAATGTTCTTACTCTTAGTCAAGCCCAGTATGCATCGGATCTTCTCCGCAAATTCCAAATGGACACATGTAAACCTGCTCCAACACCCCTTGTCCCAAGTTCGTAGCGGCAGCCTCCTCTGGCGATCCATTATCAGATGCTACAAAATGTCGGAGTATGGTGGGTGCTCTTCAGTATCTCACTCACACTCGCCCCGTTCTAGCATTTGCCGTAAACCAAGTTTGTCAGTTCATGCACCAACCTCGTACAACTCACTTACAGGTTGTGAAACCTATCTTTCGGTACATCAAAGGTTCACTAACTCGGGGACTATCTTTCAACAAATCACAGATATTATGCTCCGGGCATTCTCTGATGCAGTTAGATGATCGTAGTTCGACGACGGGTGCTTGTGTATTTATGGGGCCTAATTTAATTGCTTGGATCGCTAAGAAGCAATCAACAGTTTCTCGCTCTAGCGATGAAGCCGAGTATCCTGCATTAGCAATCACCGCAGCTGAGCTTCGGTGGTTCTCTTTTCTCTACTGCAAGCTCGATTAGCCATTTGCTGTCATTCTTTCGTTCGGTGCTCTTGTTATTGCAGGATGGTGTCCAGTCTTTCATTATCTTGGGAAAGAGGAAATTCTGATTTCATGTTTGGTTTATTTATCTTGGTTGCAGAATGGATGGGGGAATGAGTTGTTTTATTTATTTCTTTCTATGTTTGGACAAAGTAATCAATGAAAGAAATTTACTACTCAACCACTGTTAAGATTATCATTTCAAGGATATGTTCCATGTTTGGTCCGTAAAGTTGCATCACATGTATTCTTTGTTTAGCTCAATGGAGCTGCTTTAACAAGAATGGCCTCGATATACTCCCTCCGTCCCGGATAAATATTTCTAGTGGATAAAACATAAGAATTAAGAAATATAATTAATGATGTGTTATAAAATGTGTTCCGACCATAATACCTATGAATATAAATTGAGTTTAATTACTTTAAATAATTGAGTTTGTTTGTGATGTGTTATATTAAATGAAGTTTTAAGGGTATATTAGGAAGAATGATAGAAAATAGGTAGATTAAAAGTTTTTAGGAACATTTGTTAGGACAACCCAAAATAGAAAGTGGGAACATTTATCCCGGATGGAAGGAGTATTATTCTGTTAAGTTAAATCAGGTTATCATTCCATCTTTGAAATTGGCTTGCATGGTTCTACTCCTGGTAAGAGGTCTAACATATGGAACCTTTTTATCACCCCCGAAAGTTTGGTCGTGCATGTAAAGGCTGTTTTTGGTGTATTCCAAAAAAAGGTGTTGATGTGGACTCGGGCTGTTAAATGTGTGGCATACGGCTAGAAAATGCGTGGCATGTTTTTGTTGGTTGCAATTTTGCTCGTAATTGCTGGAATGAGGCTGGGCTGCTTGCTTGGGTTTAATTATTTGATGTTGTTGCGGTACAAATGGAGACTTACTTTTGTGTGGAGTTTTGCTTCAAGCTGTTGGAATCTTCAAAGAAAGAGGCTCTCTATAAATTGTTTTTGTTACTTAATTTGGAGTTTATGGAGGCAGAGGAATGAACTGTGATTTGGAACTCTTCTTTTCCAATATTTGTAGCAGAGGTGGTGCATGGGGCTTTTAATTAGGCTTCAATATAGCTCTATCGGCATCAGCTTGGTTTGCAGAAATCATGAAGGGCAGTTCTTGTCTTATAAGTCGCTTATTTGCCTGGGGATCTATGATTTTTCCCAAGTGGAGGCAGTGGGTGGGGCTCAAAGAGTTGCTTTCTTGGACTTAAAAAAATGAGTTATGATCACGTTATCTTTCGAAATGGACTCCAAAGTTGTTGATAAAGTTGAAGCAGATAATGAGGATGCCTCTAACCTACTTAGATTTGATTATCGCCAGTTGTCATGACTATGACCCCCTCAACCAATTTTCGAATTCTATTGTTGCTTTTCAAAAAGGGTTGCAAATTTTCTCACACACTATGCTAAATATGAGTTCTATTGTTTGCTTTTAAAAAAAATAATACTCTCTTCGTACCTAAATTATTACTTCGTATTTTGTTTTGTTTGACACACGGATTAAGAAAAAATTGGTATAGTGTATAGTTGTCCATATACATGTAACCCATAATTAAAGTAGAAAAAAAAAATATGGGTAAATTGGTAAAAGTGTTATGTGGGAACGATTCAAAATTTCAATATATGGAAAGTGTTATTTTTGACATTAATCCAGTATGTATGCATTTGAATTGTTGCCGAAATGTGAGCTGAATAAACAATATATTTGGAAATCTTACGAATTCTAAGATCCCGTTTAGTCGAGCGTTTTGACCAAAACGTATGAATAAAACGCAGCTTATTTGCAAAAATTGTGTTTTAATACTGCGGCAGAAAAAACAGCGTTTTCAAAATGCAGCTGCGTTTTAAAACGCTGGAATTCTCAGTTTTTCTCAAAACACAGGTTTTAAAATGCTGCTAGGAAAAAAAAACTGCGTATTAAAGTCATATCTCAAACGTATTTATAAGGAAAGACCTGCGTTTTTTAAAACACTGTATTTGTAAATGGTGTACAAAACGGAGTCTAATTCGTAAGACGAAATCCAACTCTATCATAGCTAAAACCACCAATAAACGATGGATCAGGTCATGAAAATTCGTATTATAAAAAATATTTGTAAAACAGTTATTTTTAAGTTTTTGACTTTGGTAATAACCTAACTTTTCTTGTCACGATAACACGAGTTTCTCATTAGTCATTAGTTCTTTTTTTTAATATTGTTTATATTTCTTCTTTTTTTGTTTAACTTATATTTTTTGAGCAAATGATTGGGAATTTCTAATTGTTCCATATTTTCCTTCAAAAAGTCTCGGTCATGTGCTTGTCATATCATTATGACAAATGAGAAACAGTTGTGTTGCAAGTTCTACCGATTATAAGAGTATCATCTATGCAATGGAGGATTTGATTTAACATGGCTGTGAGTAATTAACATCCTTAATTATATGTGATATTTTTATCTTTTTTTTCACATTTAATTAGAAAAGGCCTCTCCAATGCAAATGTGAATTTAATTCTATGTAGCATGAGTCCCACAACTAAAGTAAAGAGAGAGATGAGATATAATTATTTTTTAATTCAAAAAATAATGACTAGGATGTCTCCACACCCTCGACTAGAATGTAAAAAATTCACATTCTCATCCACATTGTGAAAAAAAAAATTGTTGTCATGTCATACTCACAAGGCTTCTTCACATTTGCATTGAAAATGTTTTTTTTTCCAAAAAAATGTCAATCCTAGGTGGCACCCATTTTTTTTCACATTCATATTGGCATTGGAGATGTTCTAAGTAGTATATATGTTAGTCAAATACATGTACACAGTACACATAAGAGTTGAGTTATTGAAATATAGATATGTTCCTGTGCTTGCGAATATAGCTAGTTACAAAAGCAGCTTTGTTGCAAAGCTCTACTGCATGGTTTGGTTCTACGAGTATTATAAGTATATGTTCCCGCCCCATTTTCCTTGTTTTGCTTTTGTTGTAGGAGTTTTATATATATATATATATATATGGGAGTATTTAATGATTACTTTTTTATTTAATCATTAATGGTTACTCTCATTTTTAACTATTGAATCAAAAATTAATGGTTGAGATTTAATGCATTAAATGACTTACCTACTTGCATTAATTGTATTTTTCAACTAACCATTAAATCTCAACCTTTAATTTTTGATCCAATGGTTGAAAATGAGAGTAACCATTGATGATTAAATAAAAAAGTAACTATTAAATACTCCCCACATATATATATATATATGTGTGTGTGTGTGTGTGTGTGTGTGGATCGGATGAACCAATAGAGTATCAATCTGTTTATGATGAGCCTTTATGACGAAAATGATGCAGGTCATTGATTGGTCACATATCCAACACCATATTGATATGATAAGCTAATGAGCTGTTTGTACGTGTAACATAGTAATTCTACGATTAGGAAAACATATACTCATAAATGTTCCATAGTTGATTTTACAAGAATTTTTAAAAATTGTTAACTTAGTGTAATTTTATTTATTTATTTTAATATTTTCAAAGTATTCCTTAGTATCACTCTCCCTGATGTTGGTCAGGGTCGAATCTCGTTGAGAGTCTTTGGAGATTTTAGGGTAAATTTAGGATATAAAAAAAAAAAAACTTATTTTGGAATGTTGAGAACAAATTTGTCTGTACCGTATCCTGCCTGGAAAGATGAAATCGCCTCACCTGATTAAACTAGATGACTGTCTATTGGGCCTTCAACAAGGCGCTTAGGCGCTCATATTGGGCCAGAGGTCCGTTCCCTTTTCGATTCATAGTTTACGAAAAAGAGATCATTGTATTTTCTTAAGAGACTAGGTTGTATTACTTCAATTCATCTAGAATATGAACCTCTCTCTTTGTAGTACAGTGGAAAAGATTAATATAGGTCTTTGTCAACCATATGTCCCTTCCCATGTTGACATTTTTCAATCGAATAGAGACCAGTCAATCTATGATAGTACACCTATTCTATTCTATTCTATTCTATTCTATTAGGAGTAACAAAATATTTGAACCATAAGTGTCTACAAAATATGAATGGCTAACAAAGGATTGAACATCGATATCAATAACTTGATTTGCCATAATAAGCAGCTAGGGTAAACTCGATTATTGTTGAAAATGGGATGGTTCGGAGCCCCCCGCGGTACGGACTATTCAGGATTTTGGAAAGCATGCGGCCGCATAGTACATCCGCATGAAACACTGGAAATTAAGCGTTCGCGTAAGGCGTCTGCACTCGGTTCTGGAAACCATGCGGCCGCATTGTGCGACCGCATAGCGGCGGGTTTTAGGGTTTTCTATTGTATCCATATAAATAGTTGTATACCTAGAACGTTTGAAGGTGTGAGCCTCTAATAAAATTTCGACAGTCCGTTGGCCCCAATCTCTCTTTTCTTTATAATTGATCCTATTATACTCTGTTAATTTGTTTGTTAGTCTTCCGCTGTGTACAACAATTATATCAAACCTTGTTAGACCACCTCCAACCGTAGTACTTTCTATAAAGCTTTATAAGCTTTTGAACCAACCGAGGGAGTATAAATTAATAATGTGATATCATATGGTGGATATACAGCATATTATGAATTGATGAAACTTTTATAAATTTATCTATAATAGAGAATACATTTATACAAAAATTACTGTATAAATTATGACGTAACATTGCAGACAAACGAGACAATCTAAGAACAAATATGAATGCCGCAAGCCTGCAATTCATAGTGCTTGGAGGGAGAGGAATGTCAGAACATTTCAGTATATGTACCGGTCATTTATACTACTTCCATTCTAAAATAATTATTATTTTAATAATTTAAATCTTACATAAAAATTAATCTATCCTTATTTAAATTTATTTATTGTAGATAAATTATATGAATATTTTTATTTTCTTTTCTCTTAGCAACTCTCTTTAATGAGGATAGTAAATATGGACAGTTTGGTAGAATATACGCAAATATTTTTTAAAATTTTATAACGACTTTTAGACAAAAAAATTTACTAAAAAAATAATTATCTTGAAATGTATTCAGTAGTGATTATGAAGGATACTGTGGACTTATTGGGGGCATTTGGTAGGTAGGCTTTTTTGTTTTTTTGCGATTTTCTCCCTAACTTTGCTTAATAATTGCTTATATGCATGACAAAATGTGATACAAATGGTTTCGATATATGCTTTAGGCCCCACTACTAAGTATTGGGTCCTAAAATTTTTCATCAATCAATGATTGTCAATTTGATTTCAATTTTTTTTTCTTTTTCTCATTCTGTTTTGTCCCTTAACCAATGAATGAAAAAGCAAACAAGACGCTGCTGCTATGTATTCGGACAAAAACACCCCTTAACTCCCTCCTTCCTTCCTTCCTTCTTTTTCTTTTTTGTACTTCATCTGTTCTTAAATAATTGTCTTTTTTTTTTTGTCTATTTTAAAATTTTATTTTGTTTCTAAAATTTCTTTTTAAGAAAAATAATTTTACTTTTTACTTTGAATTTATTTTTACTTTAATAATGATCCCACATGCACATAAAGTTTAAAAAAAATTATATATTATACTAATATATATAATTGAGTTAATTGATTTTTTTCTTAATATTTATATACTCCTACTAGCAAACTCCATTCTTTCAAGTCTAATGCTTGGATTGCGTTATTTATAAACTTCAACAAATTAAAGGCACATTCACTGGGAGTTTAGCATTGCATTTTTGATGTTTAGAATCACTAGTAGAGTTCATATATAATTACTTCAAGGATGTTTTGATATCAAAAGTAATTTTGCGTGATGGTGCAAGGAAAGTCACGTCTGTTGGGCTGGATCGCTAGTCCACTTAGATATCTGGGCTTTGAGTAATCTGTCAAACCAAAGAACAAAACACTAGGTGAATGCACGGGCTGGCCCTGCTAAAACACTCCGGTGTGAGAGTAAGTATCAAGCTCAGTTCACAATTTGGCAGAGTGTAACCACAAGCGTATGTATGCGTACCTTTGCTTGGAATTGATCCAAGGCTTTTATAGGTCTCTTTCCCCCTGGAATAATGCCCTTTCATAACTTCCCAGTCGTGGGTATGAATACCGGCGTAGTGGGTGTAACTGCAAGGAGTAGTGGGCGTAACTGTCGGGCTCAACCGTCCCCTGACATTCCGCCACGTTCCCTTACCCAGATGTTACACGGTCTCGTCCTACTCGCTGAATCTGGTCGAGCACTCAGGTCGTTGCCTCCTGAGCCCTGTTCGTGAGCCCTGCTCGCTTATATCCAGGAAGGCCCATCTGTCAGCATGTCCGCCCAAGGTCTGCTCGCATCATGATGGGCCCAAACCCATATTATGTCTTGGGCTTGGATCCTGGGCCCAAACTTTGGGCTTGGCTCTTCATTGCGTTTAAGTTGGCAAAATGTAGAAAATAACTTGTTGACATTATCCGCTATATCCTGCATTTGCCAAAAGTGATTCTAACAAATTTCTATATTTTTTGTCATGCCCATAATAAGCTTCAACTCTATCTAATAATAAACCAGTATCTAGTTAAATCTTCTTAATTATTGAAGATTTAGTAATTAGAATAATAATATGTAGGTATCTTTTCATATTTCCTACTTTATATTTTTTGTTGCCTTTAATTATTTATATATTTTGTGTTGAAACTAAAATTTTTATTACGTTGGTATTTTAAAAGTAAAATACTTGGGCAGTAGAAATCAATATTATCTCTATTTCATTTGAAGAGGTACACTAAAAGTACTTTAGAGTAGTTTAGTGTTCTTTTAAAATTTTATTATTTTATTTTAACCAGTTGAGTCTAGCTCAATTGGTACTTCTCACGTGTTCAAGCCATCCTACACCGGAGCCACCCTACTCTCTCAACGGAGAGGTCAGGTGTAGGCACAATTTGTTCTAGTCACAAAAAAAAAAAAAAAAAAAAACAAGACATTAAATAATAATAATAAATGTTGTGGTAAAATCTATGTTCCCTCTAACCTTTTAAAAAAAATAATTTATTGTAAATCTTCATCAAATATAGATTTAAAATTTGGTCAAATTGACTAAAAAATCTAAATATACTTCTTCAATTAGGGCGAAGAGAGTAAATTTTTTAATTGCATTTAATTAGTTTGAGATTTAGTATAAAGGTGTATTGGACATCTTTTCTTTCATAATTAATTTGAATTCAAAGTAGTCAACATATGTGAAAACTCAAACTATGTTTGTTTTGAATACAAAAATACTTTTCTATGAAAAGAACACAGTATAGTATATATAATAGAACATGTGTTTGCTTTTATGTGCAATATTGGATGATGCTTCACTAATGAATTAGCCCGATTTGTATAGATCATTTCTGAGAATTAGAGATTACGTGCACTCAGAAGATACAATACTAACCATTTAAGTTAATTATTCTGCGATTTTATCATTTGAGAAATACTTCCCCATTCCAGGCAAAGTGTTCGCTATTTTATTTTGAAATGTTTCACTTAAAAAGTCCACTTTCAAAAATTATGTATACAATCTCCAAAAAAATTTCAATTTTACATGTAATAGTAAGAGCATCTTGACATTGATCAAGCATTTTTATTATTATAACAAACTTTCAATTTACACTTATATATTATTTAATTACTCCCTCCATCCCTAAATTATTGTCTGGGTTGACCCGGCAGACGGATTAAGAAAACTCAATTGACTTGATTATTAATATTGGAATAGTATTTAAAAAGTGTGTTGTTTCCTTTAATGCTCATGTGTATGTGGCCCATAATTAAAATAGTAAGAAAAAATAAGGGTAAAATAGTAAAAGTGATGTTCTAAAAAGGAAAGTTTCAAACAAGACAATTATTTTGGGATGGACGAAAAAGGAAAGAAAGATAATAATTTAGGGACGGAGGGAGTATTAAACTTTTCAAATATGAACTCTTTAGGTGCGACGAAGGAAATACATATAATTATTTGAGCAAATTACACAAATAGTCCCTGTGCTATACACCTTTTTTAGGATTGGTCCTTACTCCACGCCATTGGTCCCTGTAGTGGTGTGGATTACATCGTTGGTCCTTCCGTTAAATTTTTACCGTTAAGTATAAACACGTGCACCTCACGTGATTTTAATTAGGGGTAATATAGTCGACTCACGATAAAAGAACAGAACTAATTACCAAATTTTTGATTTTTTCAACCTTTCCATTCTCCTTTTTCCTCTTTCTTCTCGGTCACACACACACACACACAAATCCAGCGTAGTAAAAATCTCCCTCCCGACGAACTGTCGTCCGATCATCTTCCTTCCATACTTTCCGACCAACTCCTCACTCTCAGATTCAAATTTTTCGGAACAAATTAAGAAATGCAAAGTAAATAGATTTTGGTTTTGAAGATATTGAAGCGAATGGGTAGTGATTTTGAATATATCGAGCAAATGGTTCTACTCGTGTTTGAACTATCTCAACAAATTGAGCAACTAGGTTTCAATTTCACTCTGTCATTACCATTTGGAACAAAATAAGAAAGGCAAAGCAAATGGGTATTGATTTTGAACTAGGTTTTAATGTTTAATCTAGGTTTTGATTTCGATCTGGGTTTTCATTTTTGATGTGGGTTTGTGATAATGGAGTGAACCACAGTGGAGGCGAGGCTTGTATGCATATTACCAAACTCAACCACTCGAATCGACCGATCGAAACAACAGCTCGGTGTCTAACAACTCGATCGAACAACATGGTTTCTTGAGAGAAAGAGAGAATAAATTGGGTTTGGTTTGAAGTTTAAATTTTGGGTTCTCTCTTGTAAATCTGGATTGTTGATTGATTAGTGAGTGTTCGTGTTTATAGAGAGATGTGGAGTGGGAATTCTTTTCAAAGAACCAAAGGGGCTATGTGAGCTCTTTTTCCTCTACTTAGCTGAAACTGGGGAAGCAGCAGCCGGGAAATCTGTCATTCACTATCGTCTCTCCGTCTCCCCTTCTTCGACTCATTTCGCCAGAAGATTTCTCGCCGTTGGTGTTTGAGGTTGATCGGCGGCGAGGCAACTGCTCGAGGAGGTGGGCGGGTGTGCCCATTGTGTGTTCAGTGTAGAAATGTAATGCTATGAGGGTTTTTGAGCAAGCTTCGATTTGTCGTTTGTGTTTTTGGAAATTCAATTTGTAGGCTTTCAGCGAGCATTTGGTGACCTAGGGTTTCGGCGAAGAGTTGGAGATTTAGGGTTCCGGCGAGGAGTTGGGGAGTTAGGGAAGAAAGGTATAAAAATATGATTTAGCTAATTACAATAATACCCTTGTATTTAGTTTCAAAAATAAAATTATTATGGATATTTCTGTCAATTCAATATAAAAGAGTGCATGGACAATTTTACCCCTGGGCAAAATCATGTGAGATGTACTTAACGGAAAAAAACTAACGGAGTTGGACGGAAGGACCAATTGCGTAAAAAGTTTCAATACAGGGACTTAATTTTTTCGAATTTCAGTTCAAGGACCAATCCCAAAAAAGGGGTATAGCACAGGGACTATTTGTGTAGTTTGCTCTAATTATTTCGAAAGAAATGTTTTTGTTTTTTCCCAAAACAGATTCTTATTTTTTTTTTTTGGGAGAAGCGAAAATGATTTTTTTGCCAAACATTTGGCTTTCCACGTTGTCCATAGCATCTTCATGCCAGGCTGGCTAAATTTGCTACCGACACATCAAGGGTCCCACAACTAAACTCCATCAGCAAGAAATGGAAAAGGACAAAGGGAAAACAAGAAAAAATTAAAAATTAAAATTAAATGTAGTTAATAAATAAGTTTAAAATTATACTAAAAACATTATCAAATGTTCATTCAAAAAAATTAATTTGACTAAAGAAGTCAAAATGTATCCTTCAACAACAATAAACAGAGTAATTAACGTTATAAGTTATTGTGATAACGACATGGTGTTATCATTTACGAAAACAAAACTAAATTAATCAAATTCTTTTAAGAGATTAAATTACAATTTGGTGTACCAATAGTATGTACTCCTACTGTACTATAATTATTTACTAGAGTTTTTTTATATATATATATATATATATATATATAAAAGAAAGGAAATAATTTAATTTGGGATTAGTTGTGTGGTGGTGAAGTAGAAACAATATCAGGACAGCCTGGACTTCACTACATGCACACTAGGCATCCATAAAGGACGGGTCACATTGGCCCGTCGATTAGTTGGTAGTCGTCTATTTAAATAATTTCAGAAAACTACTACTAGTAAGGTTTAGAAATTCAATCATGCAGGCATTATTACCCAGTTTACTTACTACTTTCGTCCCAAAATAATAATAATTATTATTTATTTATTTTTAAATAATTATTTTATTAAAATTTTTTAATATAATACTTTTATTATTCTATTTTTATTTTTTTCTTATTTTAATTATGTATCATATGTACATGGATATTAAAAGAACAAAACACCATCAATATTAATAATTAAATTAATTATTTTTTCTTATTTCGTATGTCAAATTAAATAAGACAATAATTTAAGAACGGAGGGAGTACGATTTTATGGGTTCGCACCGTCTTTCATGCTTGTCCAATGTCCATAAACAGAGTCAAAGTAAGTCTTAATTTGATTGATGAAATAGTACAATTTAAGGCAAAATTCATATTTGGGTCACCAAATTTTTTACAAAATTATAATACGGTCATTACAAGTTTAAAAATATTATTTGGGTTACTGTAATGTAGTTATCTTGTAAGCAAACTTATTTTTTAGACGGACGTTAATTTAACTGTTAAAATAATATAAAATACCAAATTTATCCCTGTTTCCATGTTCGAATTTCAACAAAAAAAAAAAAAAAAGGGAACCAGAAGATACAGACCAAACATTGTTCGAATTTTACCCCCGTCATCCAACCACACTAACAAAGTAAATTATCTATTTTTTCTTAAAACCAAATTACATATGAAACAATTAACAGTATATTTCATTATTGCACCATAGCACAAGAAAAGTTGAGCTAGTAACTCTGAGATTACGTTGCAAGTATATTGGTACCTTGATCTAAACCTGCTGTTTTCCCCTAGCCCACCCCAACCCTCATCTCCAGCAATGGAAAAAGATACATAGAAAACGAAAAGAGAAACTGAAGCTTAAAAAGCAAAAATCCCCATTAACCCAGCGAAGCCTCTCACCCTGAGTGAGCTGTGGCCTTCTCTTGGTCACTTCAAACAAAATCATATCCAAATGTATGATGCAGACGTCGTCAAAATTCGCAATTGATTTAGGTTAAGAGGTTTTATCTTCATTTTCGGTCAAACCATATCCCGAAAACATGTGACCAATGCAAATAAATAACAACCCAGATTAAAATATCATCCAAGCAGAAGAAACCCCAAATTGGGGGAAAGCGGGAATTGAGCAAAATTATTAGGAAGAACTCACTGGTGAGGCGATGATGAGGGTTTTGGAGGGCCTCAATCAAAAAGGGATCCACTATAGAGGCCCAGGGACTGAGCATCAAAGCCATCGTTCGCCACCGCCGTGGCGGTGGTCAATGGTTATGGTGGAATTGGGTCCATGAGGAATTTCTCCATTTGTCAAAAGCAAAAAATTAAGAAATTATACAATTGGGGTATTGGATTCGGGGTTGCTGGTGTTAAGATAAGAACTTGAATTAAAGAATTGTCACTCCTTCACCAGAACTGTTGGATTTTGATGGGTTTTTGTTGTTGTTGTTGTCAGATTGTCACGGTGGGTATTGTTGGGTTTTCTTTGATCGTTGTTGGCGTTGACTGGGAATGGGAATTGGAGATTGAGATCGGGAGTTGACTGAATTACGCTGGCGAGGGTATATTTATGTTAGGATTAGGGATTGTTTTTTCATAATTGGGGAAGAGGAAGATGGAGACAGGGGTAAATTTGATATTTTATGTTATTTTAACGGTTAAAGTAACGTTCATCCAAAAATGCCTATTTGTAAGATAACTGAAATACTACGGTAACCCAAATAATATTTTTAAACTTGTAGTGGCCGTATTGTAATTTTGTGAAAAATTGGATGGTCCAAATATGAATTTTACCACAATCTAATGATGGTTGTTAATGCTAAACACGGATCAAGAAATTTGGCAACGGTTTCTTAGTATAAAAAATGCAAACAATCATAAACATCTTTGTAGATTTTCAGTCTTAAAACGAGTGCTTGCTTCTTATAATCATTTTAGCAGGGCCGTTCTAGCATTTTATAGGCGGCAAAGTTAAAGAAGGGCCCTAATTTAATTATCAAATATTAATTTCATGTATTTTTTAAATTTAATTTTGAGAGACAAAAATAATTTTGCTATCGTATAATTTCAATAACGGGTTTCTACTTAGCTGAAATTAAGTTTGGGGAAACATTATTATCTAGAAAACTTTCAATAACGGGTTTCTACTTAGCTGAAATTAAGTTTGGGGAAACATTATTATCTAGAAAGCGAACAAATTTTTGCCGAATTTTAGTCTCGTAAAGTAAAAAAAAATACTCAATTACTCGAATCAACAATCATTGTAAGAATAATTTGGGATTCTTGTTGCGCACTTCTATTTCATGGTTCTCTTATCAATCACTCAACTATAACCTCAAATTAGTAATTAACTAAATTGAAAATTCAATGTAACTATGTAAGATGTGAATAAACTATCAAACTCAAAAGTCACAATAAACAATTGAACAAACATAATTCAAAATTTAACAAATAAACAAAGTCAATGTCACTTTCAATTTTTAAACACACAAAAACATTATAAAAGAAAAATGATAATTAACAATGTAACAAAATTGAACAAATAAACAAAGTCTCAACAAACAATTTAACAAACATAATTCAAAATAATAACAAAAGCTTTGAGTTTGGGCCTCAATTCAAGAAATTTGGATACTATTTTTAGTTTACATGTATACTAATACTACAAGTTTAAAAAATTGGCCCTTATTAATTTGGGCCGGGCGGGTGCCCACCGCCTCCCCTTGGGCCGACCGCATTTTAGTGGTACACATAAATATAAATATAAATATTTTTGGTATCTACTCTACTATTGTAATAACAAAGACTAATTTTTAATGGGTAAATTATAAATAATTCCCCTCAACTATGGGTTGGGTTTGAATTACCCCTCTTAACTATAGCTCTTTAATCGTAGCTTCTGATTAGGCACTGACATTTGAGTTGACGTAAAATGTTCACGTAAGACTCATGTGACCATCTTTAGGCATTCTTTTTAACCATAGTGCTCTTTTGGTGTTTCAATTGACTATATTACCCTTGTTGTTCTAAGACCCTCTTTGTACATAAAGATGGTCATTAAAATAATTTATTATTTTTATTTTGAATATTATAGTAAAAATCATACGTACAGATGGTGACGTGAGTATTTGGTGGACAAATTTCGTAAATTCAAACCACGGTGTCTAAATAGAAGGTGTAATTTAAGAAAATATTATAGTTGAGGGTGGCACACTGCTTTAATTGGTAGTTGAGGGGGGCAAATCAAACTTGACCCATAGTTGAGGGGAATTATGTATAATTTACCCTTTTTTAATTTCATGACACTATTAGAAACTAGGGATAATGACACTACTAGTCCCTCAACTATGGCCGATTTTACCATTAGTCCCTTAACAAATTTTTTTCATATTTTTGTCCCTTGACTATGAAAATCAGACACGGTTGGTCCTTTTGGTGGATGCCATTAGATTTTCCCGTTAAGTCTGTCATGTGCCTCTCACATGCGTTTAACCAAGGGCAAAAAGGGAATTTCACCTACATTATCTTCACCAATTCTTCAAACACCAATCTCAGATTCATACACACACACACACACAAAATCAGATTCAACCATCGCTCTTTAATCAAAACCCAGACCCAGATTCATACACACACACACACAAAACCAGATTCATTTTTATTCATACACACACACACAAACTTGATTTTTGGCAATGACCATAAACTCTCTGGTTTCTTAAAGGGTAGAGCTCAGGAATATGCTAGAGGGGGGGGAGGGTGTGAATAGCCTATTTAACAAACTTTAAAATTTCTTTTTGAAGCTTCAAGTTATGAATATTCTAATTGATATGAAGAATCATACTAACTTATCAGTATGATGCAGAAAATAAGGAATGATCAGTTAGTGAGTAAGTCAGCTGAGGGGATCAGCTAACTTATGGCAAGTAGTCAACTGAATTAGATAGGCACACTGAGTAATCAGTATGGACAGCGGAAGTTCGTTAAACAGTTGATTGATCAGTCAGCTGTAGATCTGTTGATTGATAACTAAATAACGAGTGTGAGATATAAAACATAAAGAGACTCAGTCACTTAATACTTGCTGATGCTTTTAGTATGATAGTTTAGACATGGAATAGTAATGCAAGTAAGTTCAGTTCACATGTAGGAGCAATTTACTTCAAGTAATAAGATAAGCAATAATATATATAGCAACAAGACACAAGATTGAATTCAACAGTTGACTAGAGAACAATCACTGCATAAGATATTTCATATAACATAATTCAGTCAAGTTATACATGTTGTTTAGCTAACTTGCCTAAGTACATATTACAGAAAGTAAATTAATCAATTAAAGAAAAACTTACAATCAGTCTATTCTTAATGGGTTCGCAAATGGTTGTTTTATCCATTTGTTATTTCACTTGCTACCATCTCCAAAACCATCATCTAGAAACATTTGGGAAAATAGTCTTTGATGATCGGAGACTTAAGCAAGTGAGATGAGCTAGAATATTAAAAGCGATGTTCAAACTAAAAGGTTTGAAAATTCCTTTTGGGGATATCCCAACTCATATGAGGGTGTGTAATCAAATCCACACCAACCATTACAAAGATTAGTAAGGCTGTGTGTATGGATAAGATATGGAGTGAAGACTTAGACCATAGTCTAGACGTTAGCAAATTGGATCTATTTGGACATTTCTTTCCTTCTTCTCTCTTTCTTCTATTCATACACTTGATGAGTAAAGTCTTCATCCTTTAATCTTTTGAGAGGTTGATGGAGATGAGCTTCAAGGGCAACCGGTAGATGGCTGATTGTGCACGCTTGAGTAGGCTCTAACTTCACAAGTGTATTGCTCTTGCACACCTCTTTCTTTCTTTCTTTCCACAAGCACTTGCTCTCGGTGTATTTTTCCACTCCTTTTTCCACATTAATCCACACCTTTCTTGAGTAGATGACTGGGGTATTTATAGGTAGAGAGATGAGGGTAGCCATTGAGGGATGCTTTTAATCCAACCATTGGATTTTGTCTTGTAGTGGTTGAATTCAAAGTCTTGAAGGCTGTGTCCGGGATTTATGGCTTTTGAGGAAGATTGTTGAGATATTCCAGGAAATACTTTGCGTCTTTGAAAAGCTTCAGAGAGTTGTCACATTATAAAGTACTTTTCTGGCATGGACCACGTGATGAACAGTACTTGAGATCAAATTTTTGTAAGAAAATATATTTTTAGAGAATCTAAAAATATTTCTTTTTGTCTGTTGAAGTCTTGATCAGCTGATATAAGTTTCTGGGACTTGGGTTGGACATCAGTTGTTGAGTTTGAGCTTTGCCTTGGTCATTAGTTTGTGACGTGGCTTCTTTGAGTTTCTTCAGCTTCAGCAGTTTCAGCTTTAGTAACTTCAGCTTCTGAGTCGGGATGGTCTAAGACCGAATAATTAAGTATGTAGCACGCAGGCTACTAGTCAAATCTAAGAATAAATTATCCTAATCTAGACAAATTATGGTTTATGGTTACAAATAAATCTTAAGTAAATAGAGAATATTCACTTTAGAGATATTATAATAAGTGAATAGGTGAATATTTTCAAAATAAATTGTCTACCGTTTATGGTTATCTGGTGGGTTGAAAAGGAAGATGAGTACTAGGGCCAACGTAATCACGATATTTTTATTTAATTGACAGATGAATCTTTGATGGAAATTTAATTATTAAAAAACTTATAAATACAAGAGCTTACGATATTTATGGTATACTTTGCAAAAGTTAAATTGTTTTTTGTAATTAAATAAAAGTAAATGAAATATTTATTTGAAATTCTGCCATTGATTAAAATAAGGATAAATTACAAATAACCCCCTTCAACTATGGGTTGGATTTGAATTGCTCCCCTCAACTACAAATTGAAGCAATATGTCCCCCTTAACTACAGCATTTTCTTTAATCGTAGCTTCTGTTTAGGCACTGCTATTTGAGTTAACGTAAAATGCCCACGTAAGACTCATGTGACCATCTTTAGATATTCTTTTTAACCATAGTGCCATTTTGGTGTTTCAATTGACTATATTACGCTTGTTGTTTTAAGACCCTCTTTGTACATAAAAATAGTCCTTAAAATAATTTATTATCTTTATTTTAAATATTATGATAAAAATCATATGTACAGATGGTGACGTGAGTCTTTGGTGAACAAATTTTGTGAGTTCAAACTACAGTATCTAAATAAAAGAAGCAATTTAAAAAAATGTTATAGTTAAGGGGAGTACATTGTTTCAATTGATAGTTGAGGGGAGCAAATCAAATTTAACCTATAGTTGAGGGGGGTTATATGTTAGTTTTACTTTCAAAATGTGAAGAATGAAAATGCCCAAATCTCACATTGCGGTGGAAAAAAAAAGAGTATTTCATGGAAATATGGTAAGCACATATTAGATGAGACTTTTTAATTCACTAAAAAATAAAAAAGAATATTAAGAGAGAGAGAGAGAGAGAGAGATATGTATATATATATATATATATATATATATATCACTGGTAAATGCTTCATAGACACTAAAACATTAGCACTCAAAAACACTTCCCTACTTCTCCTTCAATCCAAAACACACTTGTCACACAGCAGCACAATGCAGCCAGTGTCGGCAGCGTTCCTCTCTCTCCTCTTCCTCTTCCTTTTCTCCGCCACCACCCACGCCCACAACATCACTCGCATCCTCGCCAAACACCCTGAATTCTCCACCTTCAATCACTACCTAACCCTCACCCACCTCGCTGGCGAGATCAACCGCCGCCAAACCATCACCGTCCTCGCCGTCGACAATGCCGGCATGTCCACCCTCCTTTCCAAGGGCCTCTCTCTATACGCCATCAAAAACGTCCTCTCCCTCCACGTCTTTGCCGACTACTTCGGCTCCAAAAAGCTCCACCAAATCACCAAAGGCTCCACCACAACCGCCACCATGTTCCAAGCCACCGGTGAAGCTCCCGGCACCTCCGGATTCGTCAACATCACCGACCTCAAGGGAGGAAAAGTTCGTTTTGCCCCCGAAGACAATACCCAGTCCAACGCTGTCTACGTCAAATCCATATTAGAGATGCCGTACAACATTTCCGTTATTCAGATTAGTGAGATACTATCGTCCCCTGAGGCGGAAGCGCCCACGTCGGCGCCAGATCTCAACTTAACCTCACTAATGCAGAGGCAAGGGTGTAAGGCGTTTTACGATTTACTGTTTACCTCAGGGGCGATCGGAACATTTCTCGCTACAGCCGACGGCGGAGTCACGGTGTTTTGTCCGAGCGACGCCGCCGTAGCGACGTTTATGCCCAAGTACAAGAACTTAACGGCGGAGGATAAAACATCGGTGCTGCTTTATCACGGCATTCCGGTGTATAATTCACTTGGAATGTTGCGATCCAGTAACGGACTGATGAACACGTTGGCAACGGAGGGGGCGAAAAAGAAGTACGATTTTACTGTACAGAATGACGGGGACGACGTGACGCTGAAGACTAAAGTTGTGACGGCGACGATAACGGGGACGGTGGTGGACGAAGAGCCGGTTGCGCTTTATAAAATTGATAAGGTTTTGTTGCCGAGGGAGTTGTTCAAGGCGACTGTGGATGAGGATGCTGATGCGCCGGCGCCTTCGTCAACGAAGCATAAGGGGAAGAAGAAGAAGGAGACTACTAACGACGAAGATGCGGAGGCGCCGGGACCGGGTTCTGACGTCGATGACGAAGATGTGGCGGATTCGACGGCTAGTGAGGCAGTTAAATTCGGCGGTCTAGGATTGGTGATTGCGGTGGTTATGGGGTGGCTGGCGTTTGCTTGAGACGATATATTTTTTTCTTTTTTGAGAATATTGGTGTACTATAACGACCGACAGTTTGATGGGCTTTCCATGCTATCCTTGTAAGATTGCTACACGTTAGTGCTCTTGTTAGTTTTTTTTTTCTTTTCCTGATAGGTTTTTCATTTTAATTTTATTTATTTTGAAAGGAATAAGTCTTGTCTTTAGAGACGTTATTGCAATTTTTTTTTTAATTCTTTTTTGTTGGATTTTTGATTTGTAAGTATTTGTGTGGATAGATATGTCAATTGTGTGATTATTTTTCCCATTTTATTTGTTTTATTTTAGACTCCTTTGGATACATTGTAAGCTGTTTATGTTAATATATCATTATATTGTACTCCCTCTCTCCGTTTCAAAATAATACTACTAGTATTTTTTTTTTTTTTTTTGAAACGTTTTAAAATAAATTTTTTTAAAAAAATTATTTTTCTAATCAATTGTTAATCGTATTTTTTTTTGTTTGTTGGATAGAAAAATAAGTGATTTCTGTTAATTTGATAAATTAAGAGATATTAAAAAAAATAAAAAATTATGTACTTTTCTGAAATCTATATATATTCAATAGGAGAAAATTATTTTGGGGGGTTTGAAATATATTCTGTTTTGATTAAATTAAAATTTGGATCCAGACTGGTGTCGGTGACCGGTATGAAAAATTCTGATGCAAGCAGCTGGTGTCGGTGACCAATTATGAAATACTCCTATTAAAATAAAAAGAAAACTAATTAAATAAATATTTTGTCCGACAAAATCTTTAATTTGTGATACTACTTCTAGATTGTGAAGATGACATCTCTTTATTTAACTCAGAGCCAGTTAGTTTCAAGGTGAATGTGGCTAGCCACTGTCCGGTGACCAATGGTGTATACAATTACACCTTCTACCACCACATTAGGCTCAAGATGATCCACCCTTTGGCTGTTAGGTTTGCTATAACTTGAGCTCCATTCGCGCTAAATTGGTTCGAGCATGAATCGATTTTTTGATCTGATCATCCTTGTTCACGAGGCAAGCTGAGCTGATTGGTAGTAGAGCTCATCAAATGAAACAACTCGAGCTAAGACTACCCTCTAACCTTCTTCGAGTCATAAGATGACTAGCTATTTGTGTTTAAGCACAATCATCTTGACTTGAGAAAAAATATATATATATATATATATATCATATAAGTGGATGCAATTGTATTTCATTTTCTAATTCAGCCTTTTGTTTATGAGCACAAAACAGTAAACTTGTGAGCCTCTAAAAATGAAGCTTATGGAACTTAATGAATCCAACAAAGCTGAACAGGTCACAAGTGGTTCATGGGCCAAGATGAGTCGAGTTCTTCACACCCCTTTATAGTCCGACTCGAGCTCGCCAAAGAAATGGGTGAGTCGAGCCAAGTATATGGAAAACTCAACCTGGGTCAGATGGAAAAAGTTGCAGCACTTGAAGATTGGCTTTGGCTATCTTTACCCTTTACTTGAACATTGGGCTTCTCAGGGTAGATGACAAAAGAAGAGGATATTACAAGGAGTGTTGTGAAACCAGACAAGTATATTCTTCCTCCTACATCTCAAGTGTCTTCTCTGTGACACTTTTGCAAGAAAAAGTGTAGACCTATACAGTGCAAGTGTCTATTAGAATATTCACACTATCAAATCAGCCAAATCTCATCAGTTTTATCATTCTTTCTTTTCTCTTTATTGAGAGCATCAATTACGTAAACAATTTCCATTACTCAGAATATATTTACAAGATCCTTTTTACCCCATATAACTGATATATTCATACTTCCAATAGTATTTGGAAGCTGAAATCCTACATAGAATAGACTACAGGGAAAGGGAGCCAATTCATCTCATCCTACACAGAATGCTAGTTTTCTGACCATAAAAAAAAGGATAGAACAAAATTAAGAAGCAGAGGGTACAAGGAACTCACCATCAAGCTAAGGTCTCAGGTGAGTGGTGATACGTGATCATTCATTCTACATTATTGACAAGGTTTAGAACTCATCACTCTTCTGTCTATGTGCAGGAAGTTTCTACAATTCTCAGGAAACAGAAAAGCAGGTAACACATACCTGACCTATTATATACACCAGCTTCCTGATTATCAAAAGGCGCAGCGATTTCTCTCAGATGATATTTGTTCACAAAGAAACACCAGAGTCTATGCCTTGTCATTTCATAAAATTCTACACCATGAAAACTTTGATGCAAAGGATATAAGAATGTAGACGAAATCATGTATCTAACACAATAGAGACTCCCCTCCTGATTAAGCATAACCACATAACATTGATTTATTTTGATTCACAAAGAAACACCACCGAGTCCACACTCTCAAACGTTTATGGCACCATAATTACAGCAACAATTGTATAATTTATTGCCATGGAGGTCATTTTCCCTTGGAAAAGCAAGGAGTGAAAAAGAAAATGTCACCTAACCGATCATTGCTAGGTGAATTGCCTCCATAGACCAACAATCCCTCCTTTCCATCTCGTTTCCCAGCTGCAAAAGCACACCACCCGCGAGGACCAGGATGGTCACTTGAATCTGAACCATCCTCACATTGCTTCCAAATTAGTGTTTCTGTGTCCAATGCATAGGTCCCGTTCGTAAATCTCCCCGCACCAAGGTGTCCCAAATCACTAGGATCCACCTCCCCACCATATATGAATATATATTTCCCTATCCCAACAGTTGAAAACACGCTTCGAGGTGTTGGTTTCTCGCCAACTGTCTCCACTTGGACCCACTTCTCATCAACCGGATCAAAGAAGTGTACATCGTCCATCTCCATACCAGCAAAGCCATATACAACCCATATTTTACCTTTGACCACAGCAAGTCCGGGCCCACCTCTGCCCTTGCAGTTATCCCCGGCACAGGAAATTTTACCCATGCTTGATCAACAACATCATAAGCCCATAGATCATTAAGCCGGCCAGCATCACCGCAGCCACCAAAGATATATACGTGCCGGTCATCTGCAGCTACCGAGTGGTAGCTACGGTGAGCTGGCCCGGTGTCCCCACTAGAGAGTAGTGTCCACTTGCTCGTACACGTGTCAAAAGAATACAGCTCATTGAGCTCCTTGTGGGTAGCATCCCTACCCCCAAACACGTATATGGTCCCACCGACGGATGTCATTGTGACACCAACCCGTGGCGGAGGGATGTCACCGGTTGCTTTGGCCACGGACCATGATTGGTCATTAAGATCAAGCACATAAAGGTCGCTATCAACAGGAACTCGTGGCTTAAATTCTCCACCAAAGGCATAAGCCTTTTGTCCAACAATCGTGATGGCATGTGAACTTCTTGCTCCAGGTCCATTTCCTTCCTGGTTCAGCTGCACACAGCAAATTGTATGTCAGATTTAAGTGTGAAAAAGCGAGAATGTCCAAATCAACAGCAAGCATAATTATTACTATTACTGAATCCCATAGTGCCATGTGATTACTAATGTTTCTGACAGAAATATTTGTAGTAAAGCAATGGGAAGACTACATGTATGATTTGCTAAGAAATACTCCATCATCCTCAAAAAAAGAGTCACATTTTGACTTTTTTAAATCGACTCGACTATTTTCTGGGTTGATATTTAACATATTTTTATTTACTTGTAAAGGTAAAACATAACATTTGTAAACTACACTAAAAATACTATGAATCACGCGTTTTAGGAGTAGTTTCTACTAAGAGAACAAGTAAATCACATCACCATCATTTGATAAAATAAATCAAGTTGACATTGAAAAGTCAAAATGAGATTATTATTATTTAATTTGGAAGGAGGGAGTATTGAGATTGATGAAAATCAAAGGTTAGCTCCTTCCTGATTAAAATAGTTACCATTTGGCAACATGGAGCTTATGTTTTCCTCCAAGGGAAGACCAAGAAAGGATTACCTTACTGCTAGCCACAGCATAATTGTTCCAACTCTTTAAAAACCAGTCTTTCATCTCCCCTAGACTGACGAGACGTCCGTAAAGTAAGCATCCTCCTTGCTTCTAAATTCTAGTAAGCATCCTCCTTGCTTCTAATTTCTAGTTAGCGCTTGAGGAACTCCGACTTGGATTTGGGGCCCACACTAATTTCAAGTTCCAACTATTTTTCATTCATTTGGAATTCCAAGAACCTTGAGAGACAGGGTAGGCCCCATCGTAGAGGGTCCTAGGTGATCGCTTGGTGGGTTGGGGCCCGGGAAGAAGAAGGCCTACCCTTGTTGTATACAAATACTATGATATCCAACCTTACAAATCCAAAGAAGGGGGGAACGAGGGTTTGAAGGGCATGGAATTAAGTGTTTCCACAGCACAGTTGACTTTTGCCACTATCTAAACCATCAAGTTAAAGTATTTGAGAAACTTTATGCATTTAAGCATTTCCATAAGCAAGACATGGCAAAGATCCCTCTGTCCCAAAAAAGAATTGTATTTTGACATTCCAAAATCCATTTGACGACTTTCAGAATTGATATTTAACATGATTTAACTTAGTTGTAGGACATAAATCTATAACCTACACTAAAAGTACTTTTCTCTAGTTTTTGATGATAAATAAATATTCCTTGAACTATCCCGGTTTAGAGGCAACAGATAATTCACATCTCTGGATTCAATGGACACACAATACTGATTGTTCCTAACATGGACAAACAACACTTTGACAGATTTTAACCAACACCTAAAGGAAATGAGTCCCAACTTAACAACTCACTCGTCATCATCGGCACCAGCAGCATAGTTGAGAGCATTTAACCTCTCAATGAGTTTTGCCTTCCTATCTTCGTAGGTTAGTTAGCACTTGAGGTTGTACCTTTCGAATCTCATGTTTTGTAGATTTTGGGAAAACAAGCAAATCCACCATCAAATTTTCATTTTTTTTTAAAAGTCAAAGTTGATTTTGAAAATTCTAAATGCAACTCTTTTTTTGGTACAGAAGGGTGCCTCCAAGGAAGATGAAAAGAAGGTTCCTGTTCTTTTTCATGCCATTTGAACTACAAGGGAATGAAAATGGATGATGATACAAAGAGTAAAAAATGCTAACCTACTTTTAAAACCCACCCATGTGGTGGAACGAGATCAACCCCCTTTCTCTCTCTATGTCTTTCTATCTCCAACAAAAAACATTTTTCGCTTTTTGTATCATTATCCAATGAAAATTACACTAAAATGACAAGAATGAAACGACCACTTTTGTGTACCGTTTCAAGCAAAATAGAACCAAAACCTGGTGAAAAATCAAAGGTTTCCACAATCTGACTAAACTTAGTCAAAGATTGTCAAACAAAACACTCGAGGTTGAAGAGAATAGGCAGTGATCAACAATGAGTTGACTATCTATGACTTACCCAAGACCAAGATCAATAACTTTTTCATGAATACAAAGGAAGGAGAAATTATCTGACAATTGCATGCATATGGATAAATGGTAACCATGTACAACTACTCAATCATACATTTCATTACCTGCAAATTAAAAGCTTAAACGAAATGAAATGAAACCCTTTACAAGATTAAAATTAATGAAAGCAAAAAAATTGAGAATGGAAATGAAAGAAGCAAACCTTAACCCATTTGCCTAGTTGTGCCGCAGCAGCCATCGCCGGAAAGAACAGTGTTTGATTCTCTCTGTTTGGATTCTGGTACTGATCATTGTGGGTTTGGCCGTTTAAGCTTCAGTATATAACAAGAGTGTTAACTTTGTGCACTCCGAGTTGGCTTTAATTACATTAATAACATTGAGCTCATGTTGTAATTATAGGGCAACAAGGGCATAAGATTTACTGACCCAGTTTATGATTTTGGCTAATGGCATGGGTCGTGCCTCGCTTAGATTAGTTGAATTATTATAAAACCAGTTGGGAGTGGGGGGAATTCAATTAATTAATATATGTTTCTTGTTTATATTAAATTAAGTAATCTAAATTGACAGGATTAGGATTAGGATTAGCACTTGGCTATATAAACAATGGTTAACCATCTGAGAAAGGTTGTATCAAAAAAAAAAACCCATCTGAGAAAGGTAGCTTCTAGTGTAGTTTAAGGAGTGTTCCGTACATATTTCGATAAAATTTAGGGGAGGTGGTTGAAATAGTCTCTTATATATTTATAACTATGTGATTTAGCCTTAGAGCAACCACAGTGGTCTCCTTGATCCAACTCTTTAAGGCTTAGTTTAGAGAATTTTAGAGGCCCGGAGCTCACAGTGGCCTCCCAAGACGGCTCTCTATCTCCAAAAGCCGGCAAATCACTCTCTACCGATAGAGAGCAATTTAGAAAGAATAGTAAATTTATAGCGCGGGAAATTCTCTACCGTTAGTGAAATTTTGAGAGTCTGGAAGATAAAAACTTCAGAGATATATCGCGCCTTATCGAGGCTTCCGGTGCGCGCCCTAGCGCAGAGGGGTGCAAAATGAAAATAACTAAGGCTGCCGGTAAGCGCCTTAGCGAGCAGGAGAATCGCGCCCTAGCGCGAGGTAAAAAAAAAAAAGAAAGGAAAAACAAAAATCAATTAGCCCACGCTTTCTTCCAAGCTGCTGCTGCTGCTGCTATCTCTCTCTCGATTCTCCCAAATCTCACCAGTCTAATCTCTCCCCAAATACAACACCTTCCATAAAACCACCCACCTCTATTACCTCCATTATCTCTTCCATACTCCCTCTTATTCCATTTTACTAACTCAACCAAGCAAAGAAAAGGGGGAATTTCGCCATTGCGCAAATGGGAGCAATTTTGGGGTTTGGGATTTCCAAATTCAGCCTGTTATCTCAAAAGAACTCCGGTGAGTCCTCCATTAAAGTACAAGCACCAACTAAACTCCTCGATTGGGTGAATTTGAGCTTCAGAAGACAACTCCTGTAAGATTTCTTCGATCTCAATTTTTCGCAAATTATAAATTGTGAAGTCAGTGTTTGAATTGGTTTGTGCCAAGTATTTGGCTTGTGTTAAGTGCTGTGGGTGTAAAATTGAGCAATTTTGAGAAGTTGGGTGATTTTGGGTGGTGATTTTTGGCTGAGTGCAGAAACATACTTTGGTTATATAACTGTTATTTTGATGGGTAATGTTTTGCGGGCAACAATGCATGTTGTACTTGTCTAAGATTATTATGGAACTTTGAATCTCCATTTTTTGCGCACATTCACCCTGTATTGATTTATTGATAGACTTGGTTGCTCATGAAAAATGTAAAGCTAAATTGAATTCTGTGGTTTCTTTCTCTTGTGTAAAATTTTTACCTTCTCTTTGTAGCTAAAAATTGGAATAAAGAATGGAAAGCTGAGAAATTTTCCTTGTGCTAAAGCATTTGCGAGGGGTGTAAAATAGTTGTATGACAAGGAAAGTTTGTGCTTTTCATTGATTTATGTTAGATTAATCTTAAGACTAATATTGAACCTAGGTTTTTGAACTTTACTGCATAATGTAGATTAATCTCAAATCTAGTTTTTTTTGGTGTTTTGGATTGTTAGTTCATACCCATTATACTTAATTTGCTTTAACTTTTGAGAAAATTAATCCTCAATTCGTTGTTAGATAAATTTTGAACCTAGTTTATATTGTTTACGTGTTCCTCGAACTTTTGTACTTGTGTTCTTTATATTGAGATATTCTCTTGAAACACTTGAAATTCAATCTTGAGCCCAATTAACAAAGTAAAATAGTTTCACATGTTACTAAAGGAAAAGTTCTTCCTGATGCCTTTAAGGTACCACATGTCATGAGTCCTTGTCTTGTAAAGAGTTGAAAGCAAAGCTAAACTAGAACATTCTTTCAGCAGTAAATCAACTGAATGTGATGACCTTTTTCATTAAAATTGGCAAAAGAATTCTTCATTCCTTTATTTGAGTTTATATTTTTTCTTATTATTCTACCTTTATAATATTGGGGGTGTTTGATTTCACAATTTAGTGGCTTGGTTTTAGGGTTTTTTTTTTTTGTTTTGTTGTTGTTGTTGTTGTTGTACGAATTGAAGAAAAAGTAATAGATTGAGAGAAAGCCGGAAAGATAAAGAGAGAGAATGTACATCCAAAATCACAAACCCAAAACACTAAATCGTGAAGGAGAACGGATCCATTCTCTTTGGCACACTAGGTTTATGATATCTTCTTTTCTTTTTTTATTTTAAGAGTTATGTCATTGATGAAAAGTAGGCATGCTGCTGCATCCCCAACAAATGGGATCAGGCAAGTGCATCTAATGCAACTTTTGCGAGAGTATATTCATAAAGGTGGCTGAAGTTTCTGGCTGAAACAAGCCCAATCAAGTCTGTGGTTCTTCATGCTAGAGTCACTTATTAATCAAGCTTGAATTGAACTTCAATTTGGGCCAATTAATGGGCTAATAAAGTGATTAAAATATCGAAGGCTCTTTTAGCATTTGAAACCGTGCCAGGGTTTGCTTTTTCCTCACCATAGTCCTAGGATGCTATGTAGCTTACGAAGCAGGTTTCAGCCAATCAAAATTGGTGTGTGTGTGTGTGCTTTTTTATTTTTATTTTGCTTTAATCCTTCCGTTTCACCCAAAGAGTCCACGTTTGAAAAGTTCACTTATTAAGGGATATATTAGTCTCATTGGAGTTGGTCATATTTACAAAAATATTAAGCATAACCAAGATGATTACAACACAAGTGGAGGGTAAAGATGAAAGATTATGAAAATTGTAAGCATAATTTTTGAAAGTTGACTCTTTAAGTGAAACATCTCAAAATAGTATAGTGGACTCTTTACCAGGAACGGAGGTAGTATAAAGTTTTGATCAGATCAGTCATGTTACCTCAGGAGTCTATAGAGGCTTCCTCTAATCAAGCAAGCTCAAAACATGAGTGTTGAGTAGCTTTCCTCACAACTGTATTTACAATATTGAAGTTTGTTATGACCACCAAGTGGAAGATGGTTGGAGCTTCATTGAGTATGGAGATTCTTAAGCGATACGTGCATTTCCAACTCTTCCCTCTTTATCTAACATAAATTTTCAGTTCAATATAATTAAGAAAGTTATGTTAGCTTTTGTACAATTTTGAGGGCGATCGAGTCAAGATACGATAATTAAATTTGAAAGGTCATGTAAGACTAAGAATACGTACGTAGTTTCTCTGGAAAAGAAGGTACTTGTGTCCATGAGATTTTTCCAAAGACTGGTGTAATTTAATTCTGCAGCATTTATTTTTAAATAAAAATTAAGAGTTCAGTCATAATATGAGGGTTTTGTTTAAACAATCACCGTAGTATAGGTGTTTTTGGATCGTTGGATGAACAAGGCACTTGAGCCTTTAAGTTTTTGAAGAGTTGGGTGTAGAAGCAACTGCGTTCTGCGTGTTTGTTTCGATGCGTGTCGGTGATGAGTTGCAAATGGCATGAAAGTTAGGACAATAATTTATTTCTCAACAGGAATAGGATTCAGCTGATTAACTAAGTAATATAATATGATTTTTCACTTACAATTTTAATATTGAAGAATGTTTGTAGTTTCAAGGATTTTGGATAGTTGTTTTTTTTTTTTTGGAGCAGAACATTCTTCTAAATTTCGCCCACCGATATGACACAATGATAAAACGATGGCCAAGAGAGCATTGTTAGAAGTCACATTTGTAGTTATCCTCCTTTATGTCCAAATCCTCCAACATTTCCAAATAAGAATCTTGACAACATCTACCCAAAACTAACATGGACCCGTAATAAAGAAAGATATGAATGAATTTGGCGCGTGTGATACCTTGCTTTGGACCGAATTGAATGCCGGAGAATAATTCATTTAGCCGACCCCAAGTGATATTGGGACTAAGGCAGAGTTGAGTGAGTAATTTAAAAAATTTTTGCTTGAAATGTTTGTAAATATCTCTATCACCATATGCATTTGTTTTTACTTTGTACATTTATTAGGTGTTCTTATAAACTAAACCGAGCTGCAATTTTATCTCTTAGAAAAAGTTGGCGACTTTTCGAATCAAAGAGCTCAAAGATGTCCTTGGTCGCCTTGGCCTTCCAAAGCAAGGGAGGAAGCGGTTTGGTCTGTTGTATTGCGTACCTCGGATTATGCATTTTACTATGATCTTTTATCTTCCGAATATCTGTTGTTACACGTGAATGGTACTTTCGATCCCGACTTTAGCCGCTTATGTCAAGGGTTAAGGTAGTTTATGGGGTCATCAAAAGCATGGTATTGGTTTGTGTTGTGACTTCCAGACAAAATTTTCCCATTAGCACCAAGTAGCCGATGCGGGTCGTGTGATGTGTCTTTATCCGATTGAACCCGATTACCAATTCGGGAGGCAATGTGTTCGTATTAGTGGTTTAGAGATGACCGTAAATTGTCTAAAGCTAAGAGGGTTTTTATGTAATTTAGCCTTTCATTTGCGACATTGTGGATATCCATATCTTTGCTCTTAGCTTTTTAACTTCGTGTCATGGATTTATGCTCTTGTGCATTCGAACAATAGAACATATGTTTACTACTTCACTAGTCGATCTCATATGATGCTTTATGTGGCTTACTTGCTCTCATGCATCTTTTGTCTGTAGGACCTTGTGGACGGGGTATTATTGCGCTTTCTAGTGAAGAAGGTAGCGCTCACCACAATATCATCTTGTAGATTGTGAATGGTTGTTTGTTATTGT
Organism: Platycodon grandiflorus; assembly: GCA_016624345.1. Lineage (NCBI taxonomy): Eukaryota > Viridiplantae > Streptophyta > Magnoliopsida > Asterales > Campanulaceae > Platycodon > Platycodon grandiflorus. The sequence goes on from CM028363.1 coordinate 57,005,269, forward strand.
TGTAATAATTTTTGATCTGTACTCTAGAATCGTCTGTTTCTTCCTACTACAGACATGTCGGAATACCTTCTTTATAAGAACTTAGTAGAATCAACATAGTCATATTTGTGGCTGATTACGACTTCAATTTGGAGGGAATTTTTTTTTTTTTTTGGGGTGGCTAGGGTGGTAGAAAAAGATTTTGATGAGCTGAAGGTATACCAACCATACTGTTTCTTTTTCTTTCAGATGAAAATGCATTTCTCAGTTGTGGAGGCAATGCCCACTTTCATTTTCCTCAAGGAAGGGAGTATAGTGGAAAGGGTTGTGGGTGCTAGGAAAGAAGAACTCCAAATGGCTATAGCGAAGCATGCTCCCGCACCTTCTACTGCTACTACATCAACTTAATGGGAAAGATTATTGATGCCAACAATTTCTTTCTTTTACGTTTGTTTATGATCATGTAGTTACAATAAACACGGATATGTAAGCTATTTGATGTTTATCTTATGATTTCAATTGTTGACTTTGTGGGAATCCTTTGGGATAATATATAAGTTGAAGAAGTTGTACATTTAAGTTTTGTTTTTGTGCTTGCCCAGTGTCCTTTTCTTGCCAATCATCAAGGTTTTATTCTAGTGTTACTGACTTGGCTACCCTATATGGCTTGGGTAGGAGCAGTCGAGAACACCATAACATACGTAGTGGAAAATTAGGATCATCGGCAAAATAATTTTTGACAAGGTTGTTGTGTATTTTCGCGCGATCTTAGCTTATGAATATACCCCAGTATAACTAAGGTTGCTCGGGCTCGGGTTCTTCAATCAATTAAACATAAATTGTATTTTAGATTGACATATTTTTAAATAAAAGTAATTGAAATTATTAAAAAATACAACATATTTTTTCATAGAATATAAATTTAAGATATAAAATATTCCATTTCGATTGTGGTGGAAAAATATAAATCAAAAAAAGGGAAAATAGAATGATAGTTAAGTTTGTTAGTTGAGATGAGAGATATTTAATTTTTAGAGGGTTATATAGAGAGTGTTTGTTGGAGTAAATTTATTTTTAGAGTGTTGAAAAAGTGAAATTTGAACGGAAAATGAGGTGTTTAGAGAGTGATATAGGGAGTATTGTTGTGGTGCAACCATTATATTTTTTCTCTATATAACCCTCTAAAAATTAAATATCTCTCATCTCAACTAACAAACCATTATATTTTTTCTCTTTTATTTATACTTTTCCACCACAATTAAAATAAAATATTTTAAATTTTAAATTTTATATACTATGAAAAATATATTGTACTCTCTCCGTCCCTAAATTATTGTCTTGTTTGACTCGGCACACGGATTAACAAAAAATAATTGACTTGATTATTAATATTGGTATAATGTGTAGTTTCTTTTAATGCCCATGTGTATATGACACATAATTAAAATAGAGAGAAAAGAAGGGTAAAATGGTAAAAATAATCTCCTAAAAAAGAAAGTTTTAAACACGACAATTATTTAGGAACGGACAAAAAAATAATAATAATTTAGGGATGGAGAGAGTATATTTTAATAATTTTTATTCTAAATTATTAAATAAAAGTATATTGTGCTCAAATAAAGTAAAGAAAATGTAGAGGATTTGAGTCACTATTCATGTTAAAACTCCCTCTATATTTAGAGGGTGATTTAATTGATTTTAGAGATAGAGGGTGGACTAGAGGAACCACTGTAGGATCAAGAGTGGGTAAAAATCTCTAAAATTATTTTTAGGGGGTGGTGGAGGGTCTCCCATTGTGGACGCCCAGATGAGCTTAAGAATCCCAACGCTTATTTTCGAGAGTTTTGAATTTGTAATTGATAAAAAATATGCATCACTACTTTATTAGTCAATGTCATGTTATTGCCCTCATGGGCGTAGCTCAGTTGGGTAAGTGCTAGTAGATTTGGAACAAGACCAAGGATCGAACCGCAGTGTGGGGTTTCATCCTCTTGTGAGGATGGCTACTTGTAGGTACTAGGCACGGGTCCTCCTAGCTACTTAATCGCTGAGTCACTGTAATTTTTCCTCTCACATTCTCATGGGGCTGGGGTGTGGGGGCTCTCGGAGGGAGAGTTTCCCCTTTTGGAACAGTCAATGTCATGTTATTAATTAAAAAAAAAACCTTTCATTTTTCCTTCACACAGAATTTGATGTTATATTGAATGTGGAACATCGTATGTAATAGAACTTTAATTCCTTAATTATAGTCCACATTTAAAATTGTTATCTAATGCAAAATCTAAATTTATTACGACCTATTTAGTTAATCTAATATGCAAACTAAATATAATCAATCCCTCTACTATCTATGTATTCATCCTATAATAATTTAAGGGATAATCTAAAGGGCATAGGATAAGCATCATTAGTTACACCATCAATAATTACCGGAAAAATCGTCAACGAAGGGAGAAAAAAATGGAGGGAAACAGCTTGGAGAGAAAAGAGAATGGAAAAACACTACTACAATTATAAATTTATAACCTCCAGGAAGAAGTCTAAAAGATTTAGATTTTTTACTCAAGTAAGACTTTGAGAGTAAGTTAGACTTCTTAACCTATGCCTAAGGGCACATGTTAGCCGAACCGATAATTTAATTATTACAATTTACAAGTACTCCCTTCGTCCCTTAATTATTATTTTATTTGACCTGACACACGGATTAAGAAAAAACAATTGACTTAATTATTAATATTATATAATGTGTAATTTTCTTTAATATTCATGTGTATGTGGTCCATAATTAAAGTAGCGAAAAAGTAAGGTTAAAATGATAAAAGTGAAAAGGAAAGTTTTCAAACAAGACAATTATTTCGAAACGGACAAAAAAAGAAAGGAATACAATAATTTAAGGATGGAGGGAGTACAATTTTTATGAGTTATTGGATTAATATATAATTTGGTCACTGAACTTAACCTTTCTTCCTATAATGGTCATAAATGTTTCCAATTTTCTATATTGGTCCTTAAATTTAACTTTTGTTGTCATATTAGTCCCTCCTACCGTTATCTTAAACAGAATCATTAAATTTTGGGTTAATTACACTATTAGTCCCTTAACTATGGACTATTTCACCAGTAGTCCCTTAACAAATTTTTTTAAAATTTTAGTTCCTTGACTATGAAAATTAGACACGGTTGGTGCTTTTGTTGGATGCCGTTAATATTTTTCTGTTAAGTCCGTCATGTGCCTATCACGTGCCTTTGGTTAAGGGTATTTTTGAAATTTCACATGCAAAGATATTTTTAATACTTAAAACAATATATTATTTTCTCTTCCCCCCCCAACATCTCAGCCCCTATTCCTCCATTTTTTTCTCTTTGTTTTTTACTTCCCTCCCCCCACCCCCACTGCATCCCAACCTTCATCCCTTCATTTTCTCTCAAGCTAGTTGGAGCCCAGACTAGTAGAAGTGAAGACCCACCAGTGATTGCACCCATCACTTCCCCCTACCCCCACCCCCAGCTCTAGCTCCAGTGAACCTCTCTGTCAAAGAACTCTCTCTCTCTTTCTCTCTTTCATATTCTTTCTCTCTCTAAAACTCTCTGTCAAAGAAGAGATCGTTTCATCCATCCGGTGGAGATTCCCTGACGACAGTTACTGTAGACCACGTCTTTTCGTCAAAAGTCCCGATCCCAGCCTTCCCCGTTTGATTCGTCGATCCCGGTTTCGTTATGGGAATTAAGGACGAAGATTCAGATCTTCGTTTTGATTTCCATTTCATCTCTGGGTTTCGATTATAGATCTGGGTTTGATTTTTGTTTTGATCTAAACTCTTTGAGCAAATGGAAATGGCCAGACGGCTAGGGTTAAGGTCGTACTCTCTACGGCTTTTGTGGTTAGACGGCTAGGGTTAAGGTTTTGAGCAATGTTGATTTGTCTCATTTGCAGCGGTGGGTTTTGAAAGTTGAATATGTTTGAATAATTGAAAAGAAGTAATTGGAAATAATTTGAGTGATTTGAGTTTTCATTAAAGTAATTAGAAGTAATTTGAGTGATTTCTTGAGTTTGGTGGTGGTGGTGGATTGGCAGTTTGAAAAGATGGGTATTAGGGCCTTTTTTTTTTCTTAAAATCTTGCACATGAAATTATATAAATACCCTTAACCAAAGGCACGTGATGGGCACATGATGGACTTAACGGAAAAATACTAACGGCATCTAACAAAAAGACTAACCGTGTCTAATTTTCATAGTTAATGAACTAAAATTTGAAAAATTTTTGTTAAGGGACTACTGGTGGAATAGTCTATAGTCAAGGGACTAATGGTATAATTAACCCTTAAATTTTTTAAAATGACAAAATTGCCCTCACTTTAGTCTGAGTGGGATGCCTAGGTGAAATTATTTCTGGCGGGATAATAATCTCTCTCTTTATAGTGTTTATTATCTCTCTCTCTCCCTCTCATCCTTATTTTTTTCTCTCTCATCCTTCACCATGTCCATCTCTCTCTCTCACACACGTATACAGACAGCAGTTTTAAACGCTGAAGAAAAAGACACTTTGATATTGGCGTGTAAGATGACGTGTTTGAATTGTTAAGCTTCATTTGCCAAATTATTAACCTAAGTGAAACAGTCTCCATTCATAAGACGGAAGTGGGTGTAGAAAAGCAGCTGAGATCAAGATCCCATTAATTGCCCAAACAAAAGTCCAGAAATAGATCTCTGCGCCAGAACTGAGATAATATCACCTGAGCTATAGACTGGGAAACTAAGTTCAGGCCATGAAACTCCATCTCAGACTAGAAATTATTTTCTTATTCGCAAAGAGCATATCATGAGTAGTCAATTAATCTCTTAAAAGTTGAAGCTATCTCCCTCTTTAGGGCCTTTCCAAAGTCTGATATTTCGGGTCAGGTTTAACGTACCGAAGGAAAAGACTAAGAACCTTATTTCCACTAACTCATAGGATAATCACTTTCACAACAAAAACATGAGAGCCAATTGGTCCATTCGACCAAAAATTAAGGTGATGCTCATGGAAAATCAGATTAACGACAGTTTGGATTTGAAGAAATTAAAGCATAAATCTACAATTTAAGGATGAAAGAATTGCTTCCTTTTCCTTCTCTTAAACATGAATTCCAAATATGTATTCATATAAGGAACATAATTGATTTTGTATAGTGAATAAAGCAATTAAATCATACCAAACATTAATGGATTACACATTTCACTAAAGACACAAATTTGCAATCACCTCGATTGTCAGCAAAATTCAAGTGATAATGCAATCGTGTGGCCTCGAGCATCTTCGATTCCTCTTGTGCACTCTCAGATGCCTTCAAGAAATGATCATCAATGTCACCCAATATCTTCAACAAATTCATACTACTATTAAACCTAACAACTTTCCCACCATTATTACTCCCTCTCATAGCAGCAATATTCGGTGGCGCAGTATTAGAATGCATAAATTGCTTCTCCTTCATTCCCCCACTATGACTGGTGTCTCCTCCTCCTCCATATTAAACCCCTGCATCACCACCTTCTCTGGCGTGATCGAAAGCAAAGGCATTGCAGGAGGTAATAGCTTCTTTAATGAAATTTCGACGATCCATACATCTCGAAACTGACTCTTCATTATCAATCTTAGATTGAGCACACTCTATTTCAAGGGTTAGAAGATTTTTTTATGGGTTTTCCAAATACACCCTTCAAAACGGAGCTAAATTATAAGGGTGAAGGTGGTTCGGTTTGAGCCAAAACTACAAACCGAACTACTCTCTAACGGTTCCATATATTTCAAACCAAACCGAACCACCACAAACTTCAAACCGAACCGAATCGAACCGATCGGTTTGGTTCGATTCCGCGGTTTAATTATTTAAATATTCCAAAAAAATTTAAATATTAAAAAAATACTTTTAACACAAACTAAATAATTAATAGTCAAAAAATTAACTTTAAAATTACAATAATTCAATCAAAATGTAGGCAAACAACAATAATTTTCGTATTAAATTCAATTACTAATTACTAATTACTAAATAATATATATATAAATAAATAAATAAAAATTAAATGGTGGTGGTTCGTTTGGCACCAAAAACCACAAATCGAACCGAACCGGGTTTGGTTCGACGATTCGAGCTTACACCCCTACTAAATTACATGGATAGAAGTTCAATTCTAACTCGGAGGAGTCTCAAGTCAGCATTTTTAGGGAGTTCAAAAAAGGAAACAACAGATATATAGATATGTATGTGTATGTATATATGGGAAGATAATACTATGGTTTTTAGAGAGAAAGATAGAGAGAAGCTAGGGTTAAGGGAGAGGGGGATGAGAGAGAAAGTGAAGAACATAGGAAAGTGAGAAAGAGAAAGACAAATACTATAGGGATGAAAGGGAGAGAGATAAACACTATAGAGAGAGGGAATGATTATTATATCTTCCCGTCAGAAATAATTCCTCCTAAGCATTCCACTCAAACTCAAGTGTGGGCAATTTTGTCATTTTAAAGAAAATTTAACGATTTTGTTTAAGAGAATGGCATGAGGGACTAATATGTCAGCAAGAGTTAAGTTCAAGGACCAGTTTAGAAAGTTTGAAACATTTATAATTATTATAGGAAGAAATGTTAAGTTCAGGACCAAATTATATATTAATCCATTTTTACTATAAAATTTTCTTTGTTAAAATTATCAAAATTAACTATAATTATTTTCCTGACATCGCCCGAGATGGCCGCTAGTATTATCATTACATCATGATTTCCATAGTTTAACATGCACTAAAGGGCATGTTTGTTAAAACTAAAAATTAAGCTCTGAAAATTGATGTTTGAAAAAGTAGAGCTTAAAACATTAAAACATCCTCTTTTACTTAAAATTTTGGCAATTTTTAAGAGATACTTAATTTATTATGTAATATAATATTGCATTATCAAACAATCTTATTTTTAATATTACTTAAAAATTTTCTAATTAAGCTCTTAATTGGGTTAACAAACATGTTCAAAGTCAAAACATTATTATGGAAATTAACTTTAAAATGATTTCATAAATTTATTTTTATGGAAATAATTTTCATGTTTGAATATTTTATTTTCTTATGTTGCAAGTAATCTTCATTGAAATAAAAGAAGGAGAAATTACTTTCACTAAAGGTTAGTAGGGACAAAAGCAGAAGAGAGAGGATATTCATCTTTTGGAAATTTACTTACGGAGTTCAAATCAAATCTGTAAGTTATTTTTCTCGTAAACATTTTTTAAATTGATTTTATAGCGACTTGGCTGTGTATATCAATTTTTATTATTATTTTTTTTTGAAAAATGTTGTGTATATCAGACTATCAGTTACTACAAAATTGATTTTCAAAAATTGTTATTGAGTGATGATGATCTTGTTAGAATTTGGTAAGTAATTAATTAATGTGGGTGGTATGACTGATGACATGGCTCATGGTAATCCTCAAAGGAATAGGAAAATCAAACTGCCATAAATAATACCCTATCTAAGATTATTTTCTCCTCATCATAGTACCTTCCCGTTCCTTTACTAGGGTTTTCTCGTCAAATTTCAGTTCTAAACGAACAAACATGGCATTTGAGAGAGGAGCTCGAATTGAAGTAGCAAGCAGAGAAGACGGGTTCGTGGGTTCTTATTACGCCGCCAACATCATTGCCGGCATTTCCCTGAAAAAATCATCACGATTCAGTGAGTACCTGGTTGAGTACACTACTCTGGTCACAGATGATCGATCTCGTCCGTTAAGAGAGATCGTCTCCGTCAACGAGATCCGGCCTGTTCCTCCTGAAGTTCCGGCAACCAGTTTCCTTGTATCGGACATTGTGGACGTTTATGACAACGATGGGTGGTGGGTCGGGGTGGTTAGAGGGACAATTGCGGGTTTCTACCTCGTGTACTTTGAGACGACCAATGAGGAAATCGCTTACACATTTGATCGAGTTAGGGTTCATCAAGATTGGGTGAAGGGCAAGTGGATCCCCTCCTACTCCACCTCCAACTCCACGCTAAGGACGCAACCTACAGTTTGATTGAACAAGTATAAACAAACAAACAAACTTATGTGGTGGTGATTGATGATGTATGTATTAATTGACTGCAAATTGATGAATTAATTCTTAGATATAAATTTAAAGATGATTTTATAAATTTTCATAATGCATGAAAGTGGGGTTTTCATGTTTGGAAAAACCCTAAGCTCGTTGTCAATGTAGAAAATGAAGTAATCGAACCTAAACCTTTTTGTTATACTAGTATATTCGAGATGAATAAATATAAGTTTGATTGTCAAAGTTTACTTTGTGTGCTGATACTTTTGTGTAGGTTTCCTTGTCTAAAGCTTACTTGTATAATTTTCTTATGAGAATTGCTATTTGCACCCAGCAAATTGCTAAGTACACCTTCCGGGTGTTTGGCACCTCTATCGAACGCCGTTTAATGCTTATTTTTGTTTTCGGTAGAGGTACCGAACACCGGGGGATGTACTCAGCAATTTGCTGGGTGTAAATAGCAATTCTCTTTCCTTATAACACGATCAGTCTAGGTTTGCAAACTGTATGGAATTCAGCGACGTGCTTATATGTTGCTCCATGAGGAAGACCGAAGAAAGAAACCTTATCGGAACAGATCCTTGCTGAAAGTAATGCATAATATTGTTACATATCTGATGTCTAATTGTAACAGATGCTTATACACTCAGTGCATCGCTTTGACAGTAAATGTCTACCATTCTTTTTCATAGGGACTTCCATACCAAAGTCGCATTGGCTTGCTTAGAATTGTACATCAAGATAACCCTAACAAGTTCAATAGTACTATTTTGAACAACAACAAAAAAATTCCAAATATCTGAGGAAGTCACCCCTACACTTCCTTAACAGTCTTTCCACAACTCTCATCATGAAGCCCTCTCTTACACTTTCTTGTTTACAAGACCATGTAAGCAAATTACCTGAAATAAGACAGAAAATCTTTTGTCAGTCAAAAGAAAATCTTTTATAATTCTAACCTTCCCCCAAGGATGGCAACTTGGCATACCTGCACAATGAAGGCTTCAGAAGTCCTTTCAAACAAATATGAAGGGCAGCAACAACAGTATAGGGTAAATGGTGCTTGGTAGGGGAGAGCAAGCTGAGTAGTTGCCGTAAGGATAATAACTGTAAGGCATGGGTGGTGTATTTTGGCAGCACTGAGCAGGAGCTGCAGGTGGACAATTAACTAGAGGAGCAGCAGGTGGTGGTGGAGCACCATACCCTAGGTAACCTGCTGGCGGTGGTGGTTGAGAGCGGCATGGATATTGACAGATGGAGCAATTTGTACAAGCAGTTGGAGGAGACATACCATCACTGTAAACATCTTCAGGTTTCGCAGAGTTTGTGTTGTAGACCAACAACATCAATGCAAGCACGAATACAAACTTTGCACAAGTCATCCCGCTTCTTCAAGAGAAGGTGATGAAGAGCTAAAGAGAAGATAGATGAGTAGGTGGAATCTGCCTCCATAATTATATATATATATATATATATCATCTTTTTTTCCTCAATTTCTGTCACGAATGCCACATAAACACAATTTTGTGCCACATCAAAAGCAATGTGGCAATTTGAAGTGAGGGAAGCAGATTGACTTATTTGCATGGATTACAAGCGAAGACAAAACACTAACTGATGGTATACATCAGCAAAGAGGATATGGATACAAATGGTTCTAAATCAGTAATCGCAACAAGTTACTTGACCGACAATTCAAAAGTTAAAAGGAGCTTGTGAACTTTAAATTACTTACTGTAACATTACAATAGTTTCAAGGTATGAATCAAATCATAAGTACAAAGGAGCTAACATATTCATTTGCAGACCGCACTAAATATGTTAAATTTCTAGACACAAATGAATCTTTTTCGACTATTCTTTCAGTTTTGAATGAACAAATAAAAAGTAAATACCGTAAATCAAATTACAGTCGGGAATTATTCAAACTCTATACTAAGACTTACTTTCTATGGTTGAATACAAGGAATTCAGTCACCCCTCTGGACCTCATAATGAGAATGCAAGTAGCTCTTCCTGGCAGAAACTCCAGATGAATTAGGTATTTGAGAGAAGCCAGAGACCTGACTAAATTCTGACACATAATAAGCCATAGCAAAGGCTTCTTATACTAGTTTACCTTTTTATGAGCAAATACTGAGGGGTGACTTGTTATTTGTTTTGCAGTAGTTTACACTTTACATTAGTTCAATCAGCAAAAAATAAATAAATAAAAAGAGGTTCAGCAAAAAGTGACTTCTCCCCATTGCCTAAAGCAACTGGCTTTGGTGTTCTTTCTTTTCTTTCTTTCTTTTCTTTCTTTTCTTTCTTTTCTTTATTTTGAATGAACTCATGTAAACTACTGTAAAAGAAATTATAAGTCAAACTTCAGGATTTATGCATAAAAAAAGGTAAAACTCTATTGGAAGAACCCCTTTCTATGGCTGAATATAAGAATTTAGTCACTGCTCTGGACCTGATAATGGGAATACAAATAGGTCTTTTTGGTAGATCTGGTTGTCGTTGGCAACGCAGAGAAGCCAGTATATTTATTTTCTTTCTTTGCTATGCATATCTTGGCAATGTAATCAAAGAGCTTATGCTTCTGCACATAGGGTTGGGCCGCATATTCCTCAACTGGCATCCACTGAACGGAGAGAAACAAATAAGTAATAAGGAAGCAAAAAGTAAAGAAAAGAAAAGAAATGAAGTGATCAGCTATGCATTGTCCATTAGTTAAGAAAGGTTTAGTATGGGGAAGATTCTTCATATTTTCCTCTATTAGTACCTCAGCTGCTTCAATCTCTGAGTTTTGCTTTTGGATATCAAAAGACAATGGTCTGAGCATACACACAAAGAACAAATCGGACTTGCTAAAATATGACTTGTGGCTTTGCCTGTAATCAAAATGAAATGCAAGCTTACATATTTAGAATACCAAAATAAAGAACAAATACAAGTTATTAAGCACAATACAATTAGGTATTAAGCACAATGCTTACCTGAATGCAAGGATTTCAACAAATTCCGCATCAATCTGGAAAGAGAAAACATTTAACCAGATTAGACAGCATTTGCTTCTGTAATAAGAAGGTATTTTCAACATTCTATTTAAATAACTTGCCATCTAGATCACTTACTCCTGTCTCTTCTTTCACTTCCCTGATTGCGGCTGCACAAATATCTTCACCCTGTGAAGTAAAAACTCAACCCAGGGTTTCGATGCCAAAACAAAAATCAAGAAAGAGAGAATAACGGGAAAAAGAAAAAGGTAAAAGCACGCCAATCATCTTCTGCAAGCCACAAATGACTGAAATGAAACCTATGGCTAGCTACGCACCTCCTCAACAACGCCGGTTGGTAACTTCCAAACCCCAGAGCCTTTGAAGGTACCATTTTTCTCTTGAACTACCAGAACCTACAAAATGATAAGACTTCAAATTCAGAAAACAAACTAGCTATATCCCCTGAATCTTCCTACGTAATAAACAGGAAAAGGCACCATAAATTAATTAAGGTGTTTACTGCAAAACATGTACCTCGCCCTTTTTATTCGTGATAAAAGCACCAATACCAACACGGTGCGAAGCATTTGCTGGGAGAGTATGATCAGTTTCAGGAATCCAATATACAAGCATTAAGTAAGATTTTTCAGCATGATGATACCAAAATCCCTCCTGGATTAATTAGCAAAAATATAATGGTGAAACATAAGCAAAGAGAAAAAACAAATTACAGAGATTATTAGCGAACAAAAATAATAACAAGCAACTATGATACTAGGTTTCTTAAAGTTGTACATCAAAAAACAAAACTCTAATGGTTTCCACTACTAATTCAGCTAACTACTTTTTCAGATCCCAACAAAGTAAGAGTAGTCTGTTTACCTTGACTGCAGTGTCAACAAGATTTGAAAGTTCAATAGGTAACTTAAGCCAAACACCGTTTTTTCCCTGCAATAACATTTAAAGCTCATTATATTATTACTGAATAAATTCCAAATTTGGGATAATCTAAGTTTAGCTGCTCATAGCTAAGGAACATTGATATACACCAACGCAAACTAAAATTATGCTACCTGCTCCCTCCATTTTGATATTGATGCTCTAAGCAAAGTAGTAAAGACAGCGGTATCCATACGCTCTTTCATGTCCACAATAACTCCTCCATAGGCATCTTCAGAGGCATTGAGCATATCAACCTGCTCAATTATATCTTCGGGGACTGATGAACTTACCGCCATTGACATGAACTTTATATCAAGTAGACTCATAACTTTTTCCTTGAGACCTGAAAGTACAACTTAACATCTAATTCATAAAAATGCTCATACCATTACGTAAAATCAACATATACGTACCCAAATAACATCATTAAGCTGCGAGTATTACATTGAAATTCTACAATTCAAGCTACCCCCATATAGTTAATTAACTTACATAAAGAAAAATGTAGTAAAATTTTGCCCCACTTATAATATGTGGCATCACCCTATCTCATTGCATAATTAACTCACCAAATCTCAATTGGCAAAGGAATCAATCGAAATTTCTAAACTTCATGATTAAAGTTGATTGCATAATGTGAAGAAGAAGAAGAAACAATTAGATGCACTAATACAATTACATTTATATGATGCAACACATGATCAAAATCTGGTATACCCCAAGAAGGTCCCAGAAAAAATCAACAAGCAAACAAAAAACTTCAACAATGGAAGGTGATTGATAACATTTTCTAAGGAAAAAGAATTCCTATGTATAGAAATTTTATGTATGTACCTTTGGAAATGGCGGGCCAAGTGGGTGGATTGCCAGAAGAGGATTTGCCAAGTGCAGAGTACGAATATGAACAAGTTAATGCTTGATCAATCTTATTACCAATGACACAGGTATACAAGATTAGTCTGGGAAGAAACCAGCGCATATAAATCATGCTAGATATGCGAAAAATCAGCCTTTTGACTAACAGGAAAACAAAGACTCCGATTATCTTATAACCAAACACATCAAATAATCATTTTATATGGACAGATCACGACCAAGTATGCTTATAGCAAACAAATTTCGGAGAAACTCAACGGGAAATAGTAATAGCAGTAAAGAAAGACTGTTCGTTCAGCCTGCAAAAGAATCAACGCCCTTGTCAACCCAGAGGAAATTAACATAAAAGAGATGGGGTTTGCTATTATTTCTATTTCTACGAGGACTTTTAACAAACAGTTGGGCGACTTCCGGATATAGTAAGAAATTCAATACTTCAGTTCCTAGATAGTTCCCCTGCAATTTGAGGGTCAAACGGGGCAACTGGAACATGAAGAAAACACGTCGAAATAATTTAAATAATACGGTAAAATTGGTGTATAAATAGCAGGAAATGATTATAGTATTTCCTCACCCGAAAGCGTGAAAGTTTAGAGAATATGAACCAAGTGTAAAGTGATTATGGAGGAACCAGATAGTGTTATAATGAGGGTATGAAATTTCTGTAGTGATCAATGTTTGGTCTTTCTCTTTGTTCGGACGGAAATGGAGTGATGCTAAATAAATGATGGAAAAGGAGCAGTAATTTAAAATTGAAAATACCAAGCGGAAAGAACAAGGGAACGTATAGGTGTTTATGATCCGGGCAGGTGAAGCCCTGCCTGCCAATGCCATCAAGTTGACTTAGTGGATGTGTTGCATATTTTAATGCCGGTAGAACTTTATTCTTACGTGATTGTAGATTTAGCTAATAAATAAAGTGTTCCAACTTCCAACTTCTAGCTAATAAAGTGTTCCAACTTCCATCATTTTATTTATTATTTTTTTTAATAAGAGTTGCTATTTACACTCAACATTTTATTAAGTACATTTCACGTAAATATTATAAAAATATTATTATAAATTTTGAATTAAATATTCTTATTTTTTTTTATTTTTTTAGTATTCCCACCTAATGTTACTATGGGGGTACCGAACACCTATAATGATATTTAGTAGAAGTACCAAACACTACAATGAGTGTTCAGTAACACAATATCACACAAACTGTTTAAAAAAAAATGAAGGGGCGAACTGTGTGTGGGGTGGGGGGAACGAGGTGGGGTGGGGTAGGGGAAATGGTGTGTTTAAAAAAAAAAAAATCAAAGTAAAAGGGAGGCTTGGTGGGTTGTGGTGTGGCCGGCGGGGGTGGGGGTGTGGGTTGCCTGGGTGTGGGGGAGGAGGAAGAAGGGGGTGAATTTTGTTTGGGGTAGGGATGTATTTAGTAATAGAATAAGTTATTTTTTTGAGAAAATATTGGTAAGGACAGAATAAAAAATTAGGGGGGTGTATTTAATATTTTAAGGGGTTAAAAATATTGAGAGTGAGGTGTATTTAGTAATGAATAAGTCATTTTTGGGGTGTAAATAGTAACTATCTTAATGAATAGCCCGTTTTCGTTTGTGGTAGCGTTTTCAAAACGAAACTATTTTAAAATTTTAATTTCTAGTTACACAACTTGTTTTTTAATAGTATTTTAAAAATGCAGAATTAAAAAGCTAAGTTGAATAGTAAGTTGTCGTTATGAACCTGCATTTTGGCTAAAATGCAACACCAAATAGGCTTTAAGTCATCATTAATGAAATAGGTTGTATTCACTCTATTTTTTTTAAAAAAAGTATTGTTTGATTTACACACAGATTCATTTTTTTTAATTGATTCTATAATAAATGTTAAAATGTTGTGTGTTTTTTATTGATCATTATATAGGAGTGAGACACTAACAACTAAAGTATGAACCAAATTTAGAGTAAAATGGTAAAAATAACTTGTCAAAAAAAAAATTTAGAAAGTGATTAAGGAAAGATGAGTTTTTTTTTTAGGAACAAAGAAAGTATTGAAAATCATCTTCAATGTCCTTAAGGGGTGGTCCAGTGGTAGAGTTGGGGCTTTACAGAGTGTGAGGTTTTAGGTTCGATCCCTTCTCACGCCCCCTTAGGACATCAAAAAAAAAAAAAAAAAAATCATCTTCAATGAATCGAAAACACTCTCTAGTTGCATTTAAAATAGCTTTCTGCATAATAAGTTTTTTAATTTTAAAACTTTAACAAGTTTAATTGGAGCAGTTGATAGAGAGGTTGAGGTAATTCCAATAAATACTCTATTTTAATGAGGAGTAGTTAGCTTCCAACTTACAACTAATACCACCTAAGGTCATCCAAGACAATAAATTTATCAAAATGTTTATTCCTTTTGTCACGTCATCAATTAATAAATTTTTTCTCTATAAATTTATTTATTTTATACATAAACCCGTAAAAAAAATTTAGTATGGACTCACTATTAAATAATTTATTCTTTTACAATATACAATACACAAGTTTATATTGGTTTGTAAATAAAAAAATTATATTTTTTTGCCTAATCATTTGTTTTGAATCAGCATCAACCGGTTGATCACTGTGCAATCCATGTCATCCCCTCACAATGGTATAAAACTTTTGTTAAAGCTTTATAAAGTTTTGTGAGCCTCCCAATGGAAGTGCTCTAATAGGGATGTAAATAATTTGGTTTGGTTTGATTTATGTCGCCTATTAATTTTATTTTTTTAAAAATGAACCGAACAGCCTTAGGCTCAAAATTGAACTGAACCATTCGGTTTAGTTTGGTTTTGTTCGGTTTTATAGTTCAAAAAAATTTATTTTTTGATTAAATCTTTTTTCAGAACCACTGAAGAGATATTGAAAAAAAAGAAGACAATGTCAATTTTTAAATATTGAAAAAGAAGAAGAAATTTGAAAATAATTTCGTTAAGGTTGAGAGAGATTTTACGATGGTTGAGAGTATATTTTAGTTTTATGAGGTGTGAGAAAGAATGTCAAACAAGTAAAAGGGAGAGAGCTCCAGCAAGGTGAGAGGGACAATGGCGGACTAATGGTGAGGTGCAACATTGCGTTGAACTGAGAGAAAAAATAGAGAGAGTTGAGAGACAAAGGCGTGAGATTACCGTTTTTAATCTTAGGTTTTTTAGATCTCAGTAAACAGTTCAAAATTTTAAAGATAAATCAAATAACTATTAATAATAAGAATACTATTATATATATACTAGTAATAACAAGTACTATATATATATATATAACGGTTTGGTTAGGTTCAGTTTCATCCCTAAAACCACAAATCGAACCAAACCGATCAATTTATAAAAATTTAAACCGTAACCGAATCACCCTAGTCTAAAATCGAACCAAACCGCTCGGTTTGGTTCTGTTAGGTTTGGTTTCGGTGATTCAAATTTACACCCTTACCACCTAATACAATGGTAACCCAAGGAAAAGTCGACATTAAAGTCGATCTCGTTAAAAACAATGGGCACGTTTGTTTGACTTATGGACAGCTGATTATAGCTTATGACTTACCATAAGTTATTTTTGAAACGTTTGATTTGATTTATGGAGAGATAAGTCATAAGTCATGTACAAATCTTTTAAAGCACATGTGAGGCCATAAGTTATAAGCACTAGGCATGGTGCTTATTTCTACTATTCAAAAATAAGTAATTCATATTCTTTAGTAAAACTTTTTATATCCCAAGATTACCCCTAATAATATTTAAAAAAATAAAATAAATAAATAACAAATATAATAATAAATAATAAATATAATAATAATATTAATAATTAATGATAAAAATAGTATTAAATAATAATAATATATATAATATTAATAACAAATAATAATAAGAATAAATAATACTCATAAGTATTATAATAAATAATAATAATATTAATAATTAATTATAATAATAGTAATAAAAATAAAATAATACATAATAATTTTAATAAATAATAATAAATTTAATTTTAATTTTAATTTTAACAATATTATTAATAAATTTACAATAATAAATAATACTCCTAATAATAAATAATAATATTCATAAATAATAATTGTAATACATAATAATTGTAATAAATATAATAATAGTGAATAATGATAATAATAAAAATAAAAATAAATATTAATAATATATATTAATAATAAATATTAATAATAAATAATAATAACAATGATGCTAAGAATATTTAATAATGAGGGTATTTTAGTCTTATATTTTAGTTTAACACTTTTTCAGCTTATTAATTAAGCAGTCACACTAACTTAAGACATCTCATCAGCACTTTAAAAAGTTAAATTAAACAACACCAGTTTATAAGTCATGAGTCATAAGTTATCAGCTATAAGTCATCAGTCACAAGTTATCAGCTATAAGTCATCGGTCATAAGTCATTTCTCATCAGCTAAATCAAACAACCCAATGTTACCCGATCCATTTCAAAATAAGTATTTCAATGTGACTTTTTAAAATAAAATTGATTGTTTGACATGTATTTTTTTAAAAATTTTTATCAAGAACGTAGTTTATAGTACTTTTTGTGTACTTTCAAACAGTTGTAATTTTATTATTAAAAATAAAATAAAAATATGTTAAATATCTATCTAAAATGTAAAAAAATACTTTTTTCGACTATCATACTATTTTGAAAATATCAATTTGACTATCATAGTATTTAATTTAAAATGACCACTACACTAACAAACATGTTATAAATTAAACCTAGTTAATTTTTTACTTTTTATTAAAAACTTAACGGGAGTGTCTAGTCATGCTTAAGTAGTTTGTTCTCATTGCATGATTTTATTGACTTTGATTTTTATTTTAGATTTTTTCTTTCTTTGGTCTGACAACTTTTCTATATATCTCTAATTATTCTTCAATCGTTACAAAATAAAATTTCTAAATTTAAAAGCAAGCCACTAAATCACTAAGCTAAACAAACTCATAAAAGTGTTAACTACCGTGGTTAACTTTCAAGAACGAAAGGCTAAAACAAAACATTAGTGAAGAAAGTCAAAGATTTGGTGTATATTATATAGAGCAGAAAACATGCGACACACGCATCAATGCATGCACATTTAAGAGCCCATTTGTTCAAGTGTTTTGGCCAAAATGTAAGGTTAAAATGTAGCTTATTCTTTAACTTAGCGTTTTAATGTTGCAGTAGAAAAAATTGCGTTTTCAAAACGCAGCTGCGTTTTAAAACGTTGAAATTTCTAACTTTTTCCCAAACTGCAGATTTTAAAACGCAGTAAGGAATAAAAAGCTGCGTTTTGACACAATATCCCAAACGCATTTATAAAGAAAAAAAGCCGCGTTTTAAATAATCTACGTTTTAGAAACGCTGTTTTCAAAACGCTACACCAAACGGGCTCTAAGAGCATGGATTTTGAAGATGAAACAAAAGGATGATATTGAAACAATCATTAAAGTTAAGTGGTCAAATGGAATAAATTTGTAATTTAGGACCCAACTTTCTGAAAGATTAAAGTACAAGGACGGCCACTAGAAACTCTTCATTCTTACTACTTCTGCCTCAAAATAATTATCGCTTTAGTAGTTTTTTTTGTAACAAAATAATTGTTGTTGTTTTTTTTTATAAAAAAGAAAAAAACATTTGTCCATATTTTACCAATATTGCCCTTATTTATTACTCTAAAGAGAAAAATATTTCTACAACTTATCTACAATAATAGAATGTAAATAAAGATATATCAGTTTTTAAAAAATTTCTTAATCTTCATATAAATTGCTAAAATAATAATTATTTTTGGGCAGATGTAGTATTAATTAGTAGAGATTTTGAACAAATAATGCTAAAGTCACAAAATAATGTGTACAAACAACACAATGTTAAGAGTTGCTATCTTATTTAGGTTCCAAATTTTGTGCAAAACTTTTCAAAGTTTCTCACTCTTTAAGACGATTATGAAACCACCGATTAAAGAAGCAATCAATTTATAAATTGAATTTTAAGTCAAACAACCAAAATTTGACCCAACTTAGAACTCTTTTTTACGTAATACTTACTAGCTGATTCATTCTTTTGTTTTGCAATTCTTTTACGTATTTTCATATTTTGCAATTTTTTGTTTTGTTGCGCACCTTTTCTCACAATTGATCTCACAATTTTACTTTTTACTTTCTATGTATTTTTTTAATTAAAAAATTTAATCATTATAAAACAATAAAAAATTTACAAAATACTCCAATTAAAAACAAGCTATGTATCCAAACCGAAATAGGGTCGGTCAAGTTGCTTTTTGTTATTGAGCTGAAAGGTCCATTTGTTTGTTTCGGGCTGCTTATGATTATTATAAACACAAATTTCTTCTCATCTTCTTCTCTTTCCCTCTCTCGTTGTTTACGTAGCAGAGTAAGAACAAACAGGGAAAGGGAGGGCTGATAAAGTTATTATAGAATAGGTTGATCAGAAGCCAACGAAAATGTCACTGGGTTACGCTGAAAAGCTGTCTTACAAAGAAGATGTTGGGACTGTGGGAATGACCGAGCTTTTCGACCCACCTCTTCTTCTCCAACAAAAAGTGGGTTTGCCTCTTCATTTCTCATTCTCTGTTACTCTTTCTACTCGATCAATTGTTGTTGTTTTTTTTTTTTAAATTGGGATCAACAGTGGTTCCCCACTTACTACTTACTAACTCGAACCCACGAACATTCAGCTGTAGTGAATCGTTTTATCACCTAAGCTAAGCTGCACTTAAATTGGGATCAATTGTTGTTGATATGCTAAACTAAACCCACCATAAAAACAAATTTAATTTTAAAAAAAATGTGTTTCTAATTACATTTGGAGTAAAGGAGTTCGCTAGTATTGTTCACTCTGCAAATATGTTTGATGAGATGGGTTTTGTACGCATGTTTGTCCATTGTGTAATTGTTTATATCATTTGTTAGATTAACATGAAATGAAATTGATAATTAGGCTCTGCAAGTGAGTTAGTGGTTATTGCATTACTTGCCAACATTTGTTTTGGCCTTTGATAGAATTCTTCTGATTGGTATTATATGTAGTCTCCGATGGTTCATGAACATTAAGTAGGGAGTAATATCATTTTTTGCCCTCGTTTATCCCATTAATGTTGAGATTTATATGGTCAATATTCTGGTTCCATTATGCTATTTCTTTTATACTCAATTTGGCCTTTGTATCAATTGTTTGGGGTCATTTGCATGAATTCTTTTTTCCATCCTTTATGGTACAACGCTATCTTAATGGGCAGCCGACCCTCACTTGTATCCTTCTTGATTATTGTTGGTTGTACATATTAGTTTTGATCTTTTCTTGCTTTCAGCAATGCTTGATAATGACTTCCTAAATGATGTACTTATTGGTTGATAATGTATGCATCCAAACCATCCCAAGTGATTTTTTTTTCCTGTTTTATCTCCGATTGGGGCGAGTTTCATTGGCTTACAAATGTGTTTTCTTCGAATTTTAACTTTTCAAGTTTTACCAACATCAATTTAGCATTCTCATTTTGGCTGCACTCATTTGCTTAACAAGTTATTGCGTAGATTGCAGTATCCATTTCCACTATCATCAAGTAAAGCGGGTCTAATAGCTGTCCTATATAAC
Source organism: Platycodon grandiflorus (assembly GCA_016624345.1). Taxonomy (NCBI): domain Eukaryota; kingdom Viridiplantae; phylum Streptophyta; class Magnoliopsida; order Asterales; family Campanulaceae; genus Platycodon; species Platycodon grandiflorus. The sequence goes on from CM028363.1 coordinate 57,025,746, forward strand.
TTTCCTATAAACTGAATGGGTATACGTTGGGACAAGATAAAACTTCGTACTCCCTTCTTACCGACCTGATTTTGTTCCATTACTAACACCATGTCCACCTCTCCTTCTTGATCAGAATTGGCCCTAGATGACCAAATTGATCCCTTTGTGGTGTCTGCACGAGTACTTGGTGTTTATGGTAACATATTTTTGCTACATATTTTCATTCAGGTTCTTGTGAGGTTGAATAGCATATGCATATCAAGCTTTTGGCAGATTATGTTTCTTGTTTATTCACAGGTGCTACATTAAACTGAAGATATTTATACTTGTTGCATTAGTGCTTTATAAGGATCAAAATGTCCATTTACACCAGTTTCTGTTATATAAGACACTATTTACTCTTAGGCAAGTTGAGATAGTTTGATTAGTTCTCTGTGTCCTTCCGCCATTGGATTGGACATTCGATGGATGTCACGCTCAGATACCTACCCTCGCCAACACTCGTACACAAGTTCATGTAACATAGCTGGTCAATAACCGGTCATGTGGTGAGTGATTGTTTTTGATAGTTGTTGAAGCAAATCATAGATTTTAAAGAAACTAAATGTACTTGCGCGAGTGAAGAAGGTCAAGCTGGTGTATTATTATTCCGTAGCTCAAATCATCAAGCATTTCTCTCATGTATTAGTCTCTTTATCTATTATATAGGTAGGGACTGTTAATTATTCTTAACTGAGCTCTCAAGGTTTTATAATATGGCTGATACTGTTTTCCTGCTTCTCGGCAGATCAAACAGCTTGCACTGATGATAAAAAAGGTTAAGGACTTTCAAAGCCTCAGTTACGTTTTTAGTTCCTTGTACACACTTGGAAAGCATGTTAAAATCATTTACCATTTTAATTTGTTTTACTGTGGTTGCAGAGTAAGCATCTAGTGGTATTTACAGGTGCAGGAATATCAACTTCCTGCGGGATACCTGATTTTCGAGGCCCAAAAGGAGTTTGGACTCTTCAGGTAAAACTATATTTCTTCTTGCAGTTCATAGCGGCACAATTCCCAAGTACTTTTTATTATGAGACTTCTTGAGGATCCTCCCCAAAGAAGGGGAAAGGAGAAAGGGTAAGGATGGAAGTTTTTCTCCAACAAACTGCTGTTTAGGTACATGATCTCACTTGATGGTTCTTTGATTTCTTCTGTTGAGTTGCAGCGTGAAGGCAAAGGTGTGCCTGAAGCATCCTTACCATTTCATCGTGCAATGCCAAGCATAACTCATATGGCTTTGGTTGAATTGGAAAAGGCTGGTATCTTGAAGTTCATCATCAGCCAGGTTGTTTCTTTTTGTTTCTTGTGATGATGACATTGTCCAGTTCCTCATCTTGTATTGTAATTAACTTTAGCAACTAATGAAGATTGAGTCAATTGGATGTCTTTCCAATCTTAATTCCTGGCTGAGAATCTTAGAGTACTTAGTGGAACATAGGAAGAGTCTTTTTTCTTCACTCAGTAGCTTGTTCTTACTTCTTGTATTTTACTTATTTCACCTTTGTTATGACACCCAGAAAAGCTCTGATTGTAATAAAGAGCCCGTTTGTTCGCGCGTTTTGGCCAAAACGCAAGGTTAAAACGCAGCTTATTCCTTAACTTAGCGTTTCAATGCTGCGGTAGAAAACGCTGCGTTTTCAAAACGCAGCTGCGTTTTAAAACGCTGGAATTCCTAGCTTTTTCTCAAAACGCAGATTTTAAAATGCATTAGGGAATAAAAAGCAGCGTTTTGACATAATATCCGAAACGCATTTATAAAGAAAAAAGCCGCGTTTTAAATAATCTGCGTTTTAGAAACGCTGCGTTTTTAAAACACTGCGTTTTCAAAACGCTACACCAAACGGGCTCAAAGTTGTAAAGCGGATTTTGTCACAAAAAGTTTTGCTTCCTTGTTTTTATTTTTTGAAGTATATGAAATAGCCTTTCAACTACTCTCTCATATGTATGTTTACTTGGCTTTGTGATTGGTTGTTCAATTATATTTCCTTTCAGAATGTGGATAGCCTCCATCTCCGCTCTGGGATACCAAGGGAGAAGCTTGCAGAATTACATGGAAATTCATTCAGGGAAGTTTGCCCTTCATGTAAAGTAGAGTAAGGGTTCATCTTCTTACCGTTTGCTTTATGCTTTCTTTTAATATATGTGCTTTAACAATTTTTTATATTATTGCCGACTCCATGACAAACGTAGGTACTTGCGGGATTTCGAGGTGGAGACTATTGGGCTGAAGGAGACGTCAAGGCGTTGTTCTGATGCAAAATGTGGAGCAAAACTGAAGGACACTGTTCTTGATTGGGAGGTTCTTTGTTATTCTTGTTTTTCTTAGTTTGGCATGCTCTAGTGACTGCAGATATAAAACTTATTGGGTAATAGTCTATTGAATATATGTTTCTTAAGCAAAGAATTTGCAGTATTGTTTAAGGAATTGGGTATAGAGGGAGGATACTGGTCCAACAATCAATATGGCCCTGTTATTGCCTCATTAAATGAGAGGGGGGCTGTGGCCATTTTAGCAATCACAATTAGGAATATATGTTTCCCTGATTAGATTAAAATTGTTTGTGTATAGGCTAGGTAGTATAGTGGTTGTAGTGGCTCAGGTTGGTACCACTTAAAAAGCATGAGAAAGATGTCTAGAAGTTTTTCAGCTTCCTAAGAAACCTTTTCAAATAGTATTGCAATTTTAATATCTAAGTAACTGCAAACTGACCTAATGATGTTAATGGAAATGGCCAATACAGGTGACATATATGCAGCATTTGTTGCATTCATCCAACAAGATACCCTTATCACTGAATAAGTAGTTTTAGTTATGCTCATCGAGTAGTAAACTTTGTCATCCTAAAGGAGGCCCGGTGCCTAATCTTGCAGGATGCACTACCGCCAAAAGAGATGAATCCGGCAGAAAAACACTGTCGAATAGCTGATGTTGTCTTATGTTTGGGGACCAGGTGAATTTTGCATTTGTAAATCCATCTTGTAAATCTGTCCTGTACATATTTTCTGCCATCAGCACGGGAAAGAAAGTTCAGTTAGTAGGATTGAATATTCATATCTTGGACTGTAAGAGGCGAAGAGTAGTTCAAACAATTAGCTACTACGATATGCATGAGTGTAAATTGGTCAGTTTCCAGTAGAAGCAGAATACATACATGTGTGTGAGAGAAAATTTTCCATCTGTGTCCCTGTGTTGCACCTTTGCACTTTGTACTGAAGGAGATGTATTTGATGTTTCTGCAAAACAAGATTTTCCTTTTCTCCTTTTAGTTGTTGCTGAATGGTTTGTTCTGCAGTTTGCAGATTACCCCTGCATGCAACCTTCCATTAAAATCTCTCCGTGGTGGTGGCAAGATTATAATAGTCAACCTTCAGGTGTTTTATCTTTCTTTTATCTTTGTATATGCACATGAGTTTTCAACTTCCGCATTTATTCATCCAAAGATGGAGAGCATGACTGACTATAAAGTGTTTATGCCACAAGCGCCCGTTGCAAACAGTTGCTTGTGAGGCAATCAATATTAAAACTAGGAATTTTCCTAGATCATTGATCTCTTTCTATTTCGTTGTCATCAAATGTAAACAATGATACCATGCATTCTGGATTTATCCCATTCATCTCTTTGCCTCTCCACATAACTCATATCAGTCTGTTTGTTTGTCGACTATAATTTGAAACTGTTTATAAACATTGTGTGTTTACAGCAAACTCCAAAAGACAATAAAGCAAGTTTGGTGATACATGGGCTAGTTGATAAGGTACATTCATTTAGTTGATCAGAAGTTGTGATATGAACCATATATTATTCCTTCTGATTTGGTACTTTGCATCAAGAGTTGGCATTGACTTGAGTCACACCAGGTAATATTTGGGGTAATGAAATTCCTTAATCTGCGAATTCCTCCATATGTCCGTGTTGATCTTTTCCAGATCATCTTCAAACAGTTCCGCTGCCCTTCAGGTATCTTTTCTTTTTCATGAGATTTTTAGATTGATTGGTGGTATTCCTTTTCAAGTTTGAGGGTTTAAATCTATGATAGAGATGACGTTGCTTTGCATCTCAGTGCCACGCAAGTCTGACTGGTGCAACTTTTAACTTTGGGCCTTTTATGTTGTGTCATTAATATTTGACTATACAATCTTGTTGAGTCATATGGGTGCTTGGGCCACAGACTAGATATCATCTCTACTGCCTATTTCAAAAAATTGCAATATGACTTGCAGAGATGAAATATGCACAATGGTACCTAAGAGTCACTAGTGTACATGGAGATAGAGCCCCACTCCCGTTCATCAAGTCAGTTGAGGTATAATTTTTTTTTTTGCATGCCTAGTTTTATTGTATTAATAGTTAGTTCTTCTGTTTGTGGTCAGTGCTGAAAAAGTTTCCTTCTTCTAAATCCATGTATCTACTTTCAGGATTCCGATTATTCTACAATCTGGGAGTACTCCCTCCATCCCTAAAAAATGAGTTGCATTTGAAAAGTTAAACTTTTATGAAATTGTACTTATTCTATTTATTTCCTTTAAGTTGCACCAAAATCAGATATTTTTTTGTATGACATGTTAAAAAAACGTCATGTTTTTGGATAGAAAGAAAGAAATTGAAAAAATAATGAAAAATTTATAGCTTAAATTTGGAAATGTGACTCTTTTTGTGACAAAACTCAAAAGGAAAGTATGACTCTGTTTTTGGGACAAAGGGAGTTTCATTTTTCCAAGTTTTACTGCAGAGTGCTAAGTCTCATCCATCTACTTAATATCCAGGTTTCCTTCCCTGAGAGGCCAGAACTAAAATCAGCTTTATTATCCAAGCAACCATTTTTGCTTAGAAGGTAATATTTGTCTAAGTGGTATAATAGCTTACAGTTGTTTAGTAAACTACCTTTGAGACATTGAATTCTAGGCTTCATTCCTTGCTCATAGAATGTCATGGTGTATGCTTGCATATGCAGATAGATTCCATTACCTCAAATGATGTAGCATAAATGCAATATATCACTAAAGCTGAGAAAAATAGGAGTTCTAGGACAAAAAGGGGCATGTATCTTATGAGATTTCGTGGCCTTAGCCTCCCGCAGTCCCGATGACGCTTAATGAAGCTATTTTAAACATCTTTCAAGTAGAGACTTGTCGGGGTTCTCGCATCATTGAAAGAGTATTTTTGGAACCTATATCTTAGTTTTGATGTGTTTATTTCTTTTTTCAGTAATAGATGTTATAGTTTAGAGATGTGCTGAATAAGAAACTTTTTCAAGAGCAGCTGCTTAGTTTTTCCATTATGCGTGGTATCTGTCGGTACAACAAACTTTCTTGTTCCTCTCCTCTTTCGCTTGGATTTTTTTTTCCTTTTTTTGTTCCTGTTACTTGACTACACGATCTTCCTGGTGACATCAAGATCTGATTTTTATGTTTGGTTACAAACTTGACTCTGTAATTATAAATTATCTTTATGTTTACTGTAAAATTCACATGTACATTAGCTATGTCAAAAGAAATAAGGGTGTAACACTGTAGCTAGTGAGAGTTAGTTGAATTTGTGGACAGAGTCCCTAGTATTTTTGCATTACGATTACTACTTGCATTGACCTGTACACTTTACCAGAATTCTCTGTTGTTTTTATTTTCTTATATTATTATTTACACAGGGAAACGCTTAAATCACGGCCACTTAAAATGGTAGTGAGGCTTAATTTCAGTGATGGTTGTGGTTGTCAGTATTCCAGCATCAACTTTCCAGTTGATTTTCAGGTGAGGATCTTAGATCCTTGTTCTGTTTTACACTACTCAATTATATCTTTCTTTTAGGAGACTGCATGGACTGTTACCTTTTCAATTCCTTTTATAGACTCCCCTTTTCCTTTTTAGGATGTTGAGATTCCATCTAATAACTTCTTACAAGTTTTATGACGTTCTAATTTTGCTATACCGATTAATCTCAAGGTTAATACTCCCTCCGTTCCGCCCAAAGAGTCCACGTTTGAAAAGTTTAATAATTAAGGGATACATAAGTGGTATTGGAGTTAATCATAATTACAAAAATGTTTGAGCATAGTCAAGATGTTTATAGTATATGTGGAGGGTAAAGTTAAAAGGTTTATGGAGATTATAGACATAATTTTTTAAAGTGGACTCTTTATGTGGAATATCCCAAAATAGAATATTGGACTCTTTGCCCGGAACGGAGAGGGTAATGGTCTCCTTGAAAAGCTTTGACTTTTAAACGGGAATTCTTTTAGTAAAGCTAGGGAGTATTCCATCCTTTCATTTGAAGAATTCATTTCCAGAAAGCATTTCTAGGAATATATTATTACCTGATGGGAGGGGGTGGGGGTCAAATAACAAAACCTCTTAAAACATCCTACTCCCCCCGTCCTAAAATAATTGTCCTCTTTCCTTTTTGAAAAAAAAAATCAATTCAATTCTCTTATGTGCCCTTCTTATTTGTGATATAGAAAAGTAGATGGACCGAGTGATAAATTGAGGGATACTAAAGGAAAACTAAATAAAGCCAAACACTTTCTTAAAACCCGTGTATATTCAATAGGGGACACTTATTTTGGGACGGAGAGAGTAACATTTATTTTTGATTGCTTACTTTTCTTAACGGAGAGGTGTGTTCAAGTCTCACCAAAGACACCCCTGTACTTAACTACTTTCAAGAGAGAGGTCGGGTGTCCAGCCTTACCAGAGATGCCGTTCTTGTTCAAACCTCACCAAAGACACCATTTAGTACTTCTCACTGAGAGGTCAAGTGTGCAAACCCCATCGAAGGCAACCTGATACTTCATTGCTCTCAACGGAGACGTCGGGTGTTCAAAACCCTCATTAGAGCCACCATTTGTTCTAACTACACCAAAACCACCATATAGTCATAATTGTAGTCTTTCAAGACATTAAATAATAATAATAAGAGTTGGGGTAAGGTAGAGCAGGAGTTGTAAGCATAATTTTAGTGAGACCCAAAATAGAGAATATACTGGTAACTAGTTAGAAAAGTTGTAGTTGGTGAAAATTTAACTCAGTATGTAAGAGCTTATGAGGTTATCTATCTTCATTATTTTACTTATCCCCAAATTAAGTTAACAAGATAACGCAGCGCAGCACCACACACTATTCCCCTTTTTCTAATTAATTCAATTGCAGTTTTGTTATACCAGTATCATTTACTTCTATGCCTCCAACGACATCAAGTTGGAAATTCTATTTGAGAAGACACTGATCCCAGGATAATTTTTAATGTAGTCCCATTCATGGTGTGCAGGCATCGACAGACATCATCAACCAAAATAAAAATATCATGATTCAACGGCTTAGGGACGTGGCAATCCAAGATCAATGCTGTGGGCAGTTATCATTAGTTGAGAGGAAGACCCTTTCATCAACAGTTGGGAGGAAGACCCTGTCAGCCCCAAGGAAGGAAAGTACTATCTATGCTGTTGCTACAAATATTACTCATTATGATGAGTTCTCTGGGTTCTGTAATGAAGATGAGATAGATAGAAAAGAAGTCAATGTGCGTGGTAATAGAAACTTGGTGAAGAGGCATGAAGATGTGAATGCTAATGTAGCACCTGTAAAGAAAGTGAAAGTTCATTAAATACTCTCACTGTGGTGGAGAGCTTTTGTGGATTACTAGGGAGAAGTGACTTAGACTGTAGACGTAGATAAAAGGTAAAATTGCATACGCCGTAGGTAGAGAGATTCAGGCAACTTTTGATGCTAACAGAAGGTCGAGTCTAGTGTGAGTACAAAAGGTAAAGGTACGTGATTATAGTTACTGCTGAATGCTTGTGTTGTGACCTGGGTAGCGAGACATTTGCTGAAATGCAGGGCTTGGAAAATCTTTAATATCTCAAATGTTTGTCGAATCTTATGGGAACATTATGTTATTATCAGTGAATATAGATATTTGACTTCCATATGTTGACTGTCCAACCGGATAACTCATCAACTAATAAGGTCATGCCTTGGTGTGATGGTAAAGCTTCCCCCATTGTGATTTTCGAACAACAAAATAGTCTCTGTGCTTGCTTGCAGGGTAAAATTGCATGTCAGTGGACTCTTCCCAGACCCCGCAATGGTGTGAGCCACATGTGCAACGATATGTTCTTTTATCTTACTTTATGATCACAAGGAAACTCTTGGGCTTTCTACTACCAATCAATGGATAGCGTTTTTACAAAAGAAAGAGATAAACTGTTATTCCAGATTTATACTGTTGCATTATCAGCTCTGATGGTTGAAATGCACTGAAAGACCAAAGGAGAAGGTACATTTTGTTGATTCAGCAATAAACTTGAGAGGCATCGCAATATTTTGTTTCCTGCAGGTCTAGACTCCTCTTTGGCCAAGATTGATTTAGACCAACCATTTCAGATCCTACATCCAAGGCATCTAGTGAATAGCAACATGCAGTCTCTATGGAAATGATCGTATGGTCGTGGAGATTAAACTCTTCAAAAGTTCTATTCACACAGAGAGAGAGAGAGAGAGAGAGAGATGGGGTAATTGAAGTTGATAGCACAGATGATCATACACCAATCAATACAGGGAAATCATTGCTCCAAAATGGAATGGCTTCTCAACTGTTTTGTTGATACATAATTTTCTCATTTGATCCCCCTTGGACGCATTGTTACTAAATAAAGGAAAAGACAAAATCAGGGAACAGCAACTAAAGTGCCAAATTTCTCAGTCATATTACAAAAAATTAGGCCAAGTAACCGGTGGTAAAAAGATGCATATTTTGCCAACAACAACAAATCATAACCTAAGCTGGTCCAAGTCCGCAAAGTAGAAATTGAAAATGACAGCTTACGAGAATATGACTTTAACTAGTGTGCTCATCTACATAATTTTGACTAGATCAAATTAGAAGCACATAGTCTGAAATGGTTAGAGCAGACTGCAAAAAAGGATGACACCTGCAAGTTGCAAGTCTTTCTCAAGTCCACCATGACTCCGTCAAAATATTAAGAGAATTGTTATTTATACCCATAGAATTGTTGAGTACATTCCTTAATAAAAATTACAAAAATGCCATTATAAATTTAGACCTAAATATCCTTTTCTTTTTTTTTGTTTCTCTACTGAACATTACTATGGTGTTTGGCACCCTACCGAACACCCATAATAATGTCCGGTAGAGTGTCAACATCCATAGTAATGTTCGGTAGGGGTGCCGAACACCACTATGAACGTTCGGTAACCCAGTGCCGTGCTAAATAAACTGTTTAAAAAAAAAAAAAAAGGAAGAGAGCTGGTTGTGTGTGGGGTAGGGGGAAGGAGGTGGGGTGGGGGAGGGAGGAGGACATGAGGTGTTCAAAAAAAAAAAAAAATCAAAGCAAAGGTAAGGCTGTGTGGGTTGTGGTGCGGGCGGTGGGTGGGGGAGGGAAGGAGGAGGAAGGAGGCATGGGGGGGAAGGAGGTGGGGTGTACCAGGAAAGAGAAGAATGAGGTGAGGTGTGTTTGGGGTGGAGTGTACTTAGTATTTTAGGAAAAATATTAGTAAGGGTAAAATAAGAAATTAGTGGGGGTGTACCCAGTATTTTGAGGGGTTAAAAATATTGGGGTGTGGTATATTTAGTAATTGGGTGTGCTGAATAATTTTTTGGGTATAGCAATCCTCAATATTAACGAGTTATAAGCTGGTTACCAGCTAATTCCCTTCCACCTTCCTCGACCCTTCCTCTCCATTTCCTCCCCTGATTTTTCTGAGTTTCTGTGTGCACGAGAGAGAGAGAGAGAGAGAGAATGGCAGATGGTGCTGTTAACTTCTTACTTGACAAACTCACAACAATCCTAGTGCAAAAAGCATCCCTGCTGGGATATTCTTACAGCGAAATTGAGGCAATCAAACTCGAGCTAGAGTCCATCAGATCCTTCATTAGAGTTGCAGAGAGAAGCAAGGAAAGGAATGAGTCAGTCGGAACTTGGGTAAGACAAGTAAGAGAAGTTGCATTCGAAGTTGAGGATGTTGTAGACGAGTTCATATATTACGAGGAAATGCAGCAAGAAAAAAAGGGGCTCAAGAATTTTGTTCAAGACATCATCAATATCCCGAAGCACATGAATGCAAGGCAAAACATCTCTTCAAAGCTTCAGAAGCTCAAAGTAAGGGTTCTTGAAGTTTCTGAGAGGAGTAAGAGATATGCGTTTGATCATAAAATCGACGAGGGTAAAGGTGGAAATGCTTCTATTGACTGGGGGCAGCATTATGGGGAATCATCACTTTTTGGCGATGAAGATGAGATAGTGGGGACAGATGAAAACAGAAAAATTTTGCTGAAATGGTTAATTGAAGGTAGCCAACGACGCACAGTAATCTCAATCGTCGGCATGGGTGGGTTGGGCAAGACTACTCTTGTTACAGAAGTTTACATTAACCCCGTCATTCAGCGACACTTTCACTGTTGGGCATGGATATCTGTGTCACAGAAGAAAGGAGTAGAAGAACTGCTGAGAAGCATGGCTCAAGAGTTGTTCAGGACAGCGCAAGAGATGATTCCCAGCAACTTGGGATCAATGGATTACAGACAGCTCATGGAGATGCACATCAACTTTTTGCACCAAAAGAGGTATGTGGTTGTCTTAGATGATGTATGGGACATAGTTCTTTGGACTAGAATAAGAGGTGCATTTCCCAATAATAATCACGGAAGTAGAATTATTTTCACTACACGCAATGAGAATGTAGCATCCGCCGTAGGACCTGGAAGTCACGTCCATCGCCTTAAGCCTCTTGAAGAGGATGATGCCTGGGCTCTTTTTTGTAAGAAGGCATTCAGGAATCGAAGTTGCCCCCTAGAGTTGAAAGCATTAGCAGAGGCCATTTTGAGAAAGTGTGAAGGGTTGCCTCTTGCAATTGTGGCAATTGGAGGCCTCATGCTTTCAAGAAATGAGACGGCCGCAGAGTGGAAGAAGGTGTATGATAGCCTCAATTGGCACCTGAGCAACAGTCCCTTCCTTGACCGAGTGAAAGGCATCTTGTTGATAAGTTTAAATGACCTACCATTCTACCTAAAGCACTGTTTCTTGTATTGTTGTGTTTTCCGTGATGGTTACAAAATTAAGAGGAAGAAACTGATAAGACTTTGGGTTGCTGAGGGGTTTGCTATTGAAAGAAAAGGGATAACAATAGAGGACGTAGCAGAGGACTATCTTACTGAACTAATTATCCGGAGCATGATCCAAGTCACAGAGACTAATGATGCTGGAAGGGTGAAGACCTTCAAAGTACATGACTTTATGAGAGAACTAGCTGTGACCACATCTGAGAAAGAGAACTTTTCCACAACTTATGATGGCCGAGAGTCGAGGCAAGAAGGAAAAGTTCAGCGGCTAACTATATACAATACAGGTGACAACATCAGATTAAGCAGGAGCGTGTCACACCATCTTCGTTCTCTCTTTGTCTTTGAAACAGAGACATCATCCCCATTTCCTTTCCGTTCTGTATCATCTAACTTCAGGTTGCTAAGGATCCTTGATTTGCAAGGAGTATTCATTGAAAAAATACCAGGTACATTGGTTGGCTTATTCAATTTGAGGTACTTGAATTTACGGGAAACCAAGGTTAGCGAGCTTCCCAAGTCAATGGAAAGGCTACGGAATTTACAGACATTGGATCTCAGAAACACCAAGATGGAGAAGCTGCCAAGCGGTATATCTAACATGGCAAATCTGCGGCATCTGTTTTACAGTGGTTTGAGAGTACCATCTGGAATAGGGAACTTACGAAGCTTGCAAACTCTGACATGCCTTGAAGCAGAGGAAGGGATAATTAAGGAATTAGGAAATTTGACTGATCTCAAGAGATTGGATGTTACAAGGTTGAGAGCACTTGATGGGCCGATGTTGTGCAACACAATTCAAAAGATGACAAGTCTCCGGCGTCTAAGTGTTATGACCAGTACTGAACAAGAAGAACTTCGGTTAGAAGCCTTAGCTTTGCCCCCCCTATTTCTTCAGAAGCTGACACTGGTTGGACAATTGAATAGGTTGCCTGGCTGGCTTGGATCCCTAGTAAACCTAACTCATCTGTACCTGTGTTCCTGCCTTCTAGAAGAAAATCTTATTTCTCCTATCGACACACTGCCAACTCTCGTGTACCTTGAACTAAAGAAAGCATACAGCGGTCGCCTCTTGCACTTCAAGGCAGGAGGATTTACAAAACTCAACAAACTGAATTTGTTGGAGCTTGTACAACTAGACAATTTGAGACTAGATGAGGGTGCATTGCCAAGTATCAGAGAGTTGTATCTAGTTCGTTGTCAGGAATTAAAGACCTTGCCTCAAGGCATTGAGCACCTCACCAGCCTTCAGAAGTTACAGTTTGAAGAAATGCCAGAAGAATTTGTACAGCGTCTACGGAGTGCTAGAAGCGAGGATCACACAAAGGTACAACATATAACCACTATCAGCTGTGTATTCTTAAGAGAACAAACATACGTTGTTGAAACGCTTTTCTAGTCAATGATGAGAATGACAATTCATTTTTACATGTAAAATTTCATAATTTTAAGTAACACATATTTCTTGCCTTAGCTAATAATTTACGATAGAATAAAGAGTTATATAGCCACAATTGTAGCCACCCATGCTAAGAGGGTATTAAATAGGTCATCAGGTTGATCCATTACAGAATTATTTTTATTTTTTTTGGAAAATAGGCGGCGGGGTTTAATCTATTTGGGAAATAAGTTGGTTTTGTTCTGTATATAAACTTGATCCCAGTATGGCCATCACTTATAAATTTGAGTGATTCATAAAAGATTCAATTATCGAAACAAGTACTTTTACCCAAAGTGATACTCATTTTGGGACAGAGGTAGAAAGAGAAAGATCAAAGTAGAGAAACAAATTAAGTCTGCCAAACTAGATGGCAACAACCACAGGCCACATGTGTGCACTAAAAGATAGGTCGAAGATAGCACTCGGGAAGTCCGAGCTTTAACATGATTTTCTGGTTTACAGAAGTCTTGACAAAACAAGAGTCTGATGACCGATGGAAATAGTCAGGTAAGCTTGTAACAAGTTCAGGTTTGGTCAATAAAACAGTATCAAAAAGCAAATAGAAAATTTTATCAGAACCATCGAACACCTTCCTCCTTTCAAAAGAAAAACTGCTGCTCTTCGCAAAATATAGTATTGACAGGACATATAGTACATCAAAGGGGTTGTTTTATGTGCACTGACAGTCGCCCTTTCATCCAGCAATAACAAGAAAGTACATTGCCCTAATAACATCAAGCTGATTGACTCGAACAAGAAAAACAGAGAGGGATAAAAATGCTGCGATCCACATCCACGAAGAGTGGCCAAGTTATGGCTCCAAGTGAAGTTGTATGAATTCAAACAAATTGAATGACCAATCCAGATAATTTCAAATGACATAGGATTCACATATATGTTAAATGGGAACTCTGTCTGCAAGTTAGTTATCCAACTTTCATGATACATCTAGACATTAGACAGCCAATTGATCATTAATGTAACATTCCTGATGAAATAATCAGGTCATTGTTTGCGATAATATCAACAATAAACTGAAAATCTACAAGCCCTGTTTATACCTTTCAGCTCAACTGCGGATTGATTTGCTTGTGGAGATCTCTAACTCCCACAATTGGGTATGCGGGCTCGTTCCATTTTATTCGCGGCGACCCTTTAAATTGTATCTTCTGCTGGGTGAACTAGGCATTCTTTCAATGTATTATTTTGTTCGTGCACAATCAGGTTTTCTTTCCGGTTTTATTTGATACATTTCGTCAAGCAGGTGGCGAGCCTGGACAATACAAAAATCTGTTATTAAATTTTAGATTTTGTACTGTCGTTTTGAAATTGGTATTTAAATTTTAAATTTTTTGTTTTGTAATGCTTGAAGAAAAAGAAAAAAAAAAAAGTTAATAATAATCTAAAGTCCTAAGTGCACAGGGATATCACCGTCTAATTAAAGAGTGGGGGCTTGTTTGGTAGTTGGACAAGAACAAAGGAGTATTATTAATTTCGGTACTATTAACGCTCTTGCTATTAATCCTTATTTATAAATTGAGGGTAATTTTAAAATTAAAAATGTTAGTCATATTTTTTTTTTAAGTAAGGGTGCTAATAATACCACCATCAACCTTGATATTATTAAATAGGGGATAAAAACTTTATCCGAATAGCTCGTGCTATTATTCCCGACCCCTATTGCTTACCAAACTGGTCCAAACATCCTTCTAATTAGAGAGTGGGGCTATTAACACTAACCTTTCCTATTAATACAATCATTCTCTCAATACATCACCTACACTAATTCTACACCAACATAATTACACCATACATCACCCCTACATTTCCTATTTTATCTCTCACAATTAAATCACTCTAAACCTAACGCACACACACACACACACGGCAGGAAACAACCCCCCCTCCCTCACGGCTCTCACCTCCAGCAGCCTCCCCTCTCCCTCATTCCCTCTTTTTTTTTTCTTTTTTTCTTCACTCTAAACCTAACCCACCCCACCCCTACCCTACCCCGCACACACACACGCACGACAGGAAACACCCCTCTCTCCCTCACGGCTCTGACCTCCGGCAGCCTCCCCTCTTCCTCATTCCCTCTTCTTTTTTTTCTAAACCTAACCCCCCACACACGGGGCAAGAAACCCCCCTCATCTCCCTCATTCTCCCTTCTTTTTCCTTTTTCTAATTTGGCGATTTAGAAAACCGAACAAGAAATCGTCAAATTTTTCTAAGGTAGTGGGTTTGGGAGAGGGGAAGAAGGAGAAAAGGGAGAGGGAAGAGGAAGAAAGAAAGAAAGGAAAAAAATAGGGAGAGAACTGAGGCAGCAAAGGGAGAAGGGAGGGGAACTGGAAAAAAAATGGGGGAAGGGGAGGGGGGGTCTGCCGTCGGAGGCCGGAGGGGAAGAAGATGGTATTGGAAAAAAAAGAAGGGAAAAGGGTAATAATGTATTTTTAAATAATGACATTTTTTATAATTAATTTTGTGAGGGTGTAT
This sequence comes from Platycodon grandiflorus, assembly GCA_016624345.1. Classification (NCBI taxonomy): domain Eukaryota; kingdom Viridiplantae; phylum Streptophyta; class Magnoliopsida; order Asterales; family Campanulaceae; genus Platycodon; species Platycodon grandiflorus. The sequence goes on from CM028363.1 coordinate 57,040,776, forward strand.
TAATAGGGAAGGATGTTGTTAATAGCCTCACTCCTAATTAAAATGTAATAAGTAAATAATCTTAGACTTAAGTGAGCAATGATACCACTAGCTAATTTAAATGTAATAAATTAGTAATCTTATTAATGTGGAAAGTAAATTTGATATTTACAGATAGAAGTGTTGCTGACTTTTTGGTGAATAATTATATTTCAGAGATATTACTACTGTACTCAATATTTTTTCCTATTTGTGGCATATGATATATATACACAAAAGGCCAAGAATTTTAATTTTAATACTTGTTTAGTCCCAAATGAAGAGCCTAGCTTTGATTTGTTTGTGTTGTTTTAGTTAAATTTTGAGAAATGATTATAAAGTTACTTGTTTTTATAAATTAAAAAGAGAAAAATTCCAAAAACTCCCCTTGAAAAATTCTCATATTAAAAAAGTCCAAAAATAATTCTTCTATCCTAAAAGTCCCTAAGTTAAACTTTTATACTAAAAAGTGCAAACTTAATATTTCCACTAACATTGTTATGGTACGTATGAGCATTTATTCGACTGAAAAATTATTTTCTTTCCAAATGATGTTAGTGATTATAAAAGTATCTCGTATTAAATAATAATGATAATGATAACAAAAGTATCTCGAAAACTTTTGTTCACATTTTAAATCTTTAATCTTTTTGTTCTTTGATCAATTAATATTAATTAAGAGTAATATTCCTCCGTTCCACCCAAAGAGTTCACATTTGAAAAAATCTACTTATTAAGTGATATATTAATGTGATTGAAATTGGTCATAATTACAAAAATACTTAAACACAACCAAAATAATTATTAAATAAATGGAGAGTAAAGATGAAAGATTATGAAAATTATAAATATAATATTTTGAAAGTGGACTCTTTAAGTGAAACATCTCAAAATAATATAATAGACTCTTTGCCCGAAACAGAGGAGTATTATTAAAGTATTAATATCTATTACAGATTTAGGATATGATTTCACAAATCATACGGATAAAAGAATCTGTACATCATCGTGCAGGACTAACCTAGTTCATTATTTATAAGTGTTTTCTTCAAAGAGATTTAAATTGAAAGTAAATTTAAGCACTATGTTATTGCAATTTGCAATTTATATACTGAGTACCACCTAAAAAAAAAAAAAAAGAAAAAGGAGGAATTAAAAGGGGAAGTCAAAGGAAAGGAGGATATGCAGAATTGGCCGGTGACGCAACCGCACGAGGTCCACGGAGAAACTGAATGGTGGTGGGTCGTTATTCGTTAAACTAAACCTCCCCTCCCCACAATTTTCAAATTTGTCGGTTAGCTATACCTGAATATGGCTCCCTCTCCTCCATTATAGAAAGAAAAGAAACCACAGTTCGGCAGTACCAGAAGTGCACGATACTTGTTCCTCTACAATCACCATCAATCACTATAGTTATTCATTCACTGATTCACTCATTCCCCCCTCCAAGATTAATCCCTAATTCAGTCTATAAATCCCAAGTCTTTTTTCTATGTAACTCAAATTTCTCAGGAATCTGTTCGTGATCCAACTCTCAGATTCTGTTTCTGAATCTCCTTCTTCCTCTGTAAGCAATTTTCGTTTCTTCTAATCTTCATTCATTATTGCATACTACATCTGTACGTATTTATTAACGTGTATAACTAATTGTGCCTATTTGATGGTTCCTTATTGTTGACTCTCAATTTCATGCCTCAGTTTGCAGTACGTTTGGTCGGTCGGTCGGTCGCTCAGTTTTATGTATTGAATGTAATTTTTCTTAGTAGGTTAATTGATAAAAGTATGTTATATAAAGCTTGATTTCGTGTAGTTCAGCTACTCAAGGTGGTTTCTCCAGCTGTCGGATGATCAACATAGTTTGGGTTGATAAGTTAGGAAAATCATGATTTATTTGCTCATTTATGAGCAAACATCTTGTGGATTTCTGACTTCTATGACCAAAAGTAAGCAGTATGCAGCTGCTGTTAGCTTCTTGGTCGTACTCATTCTTGTCAGGTTCTCGGTTTCATGCCCAACTGAATTATTGTTTCCACTGTAAAATTGGGTGTAGATATTGCGAGATTCTGTAGGCTACATTATCACCTCTTTTTCATTTTCTTTTAACGTTTTCTTATTGTAGGCTATTTCGGCTTGCAAGAAGATAATATTTCTGGCAAAAGTTCTTAGTAATAATAGTTATTTCATGGTTGGGTTCAGGATCCATCATTAATTTTGCTGCTACTATTTAATGCTCCATGTCATTCCTTGATCCTTGTTTTCAATTGACTGACAGTGATTTTTTCATTGTCAATAATTCAGGTGTATTATATCCTGAATGGCGGCAATACTGGCTTCTCATAGCTACTATTGCCGCGTTGTGAACTTGACAAATCAAGGAAGAACATTGGACAACCTCAGTTTTTTAAGCTCAATTTCAACTCAGAGTTTCCACAAGTTTGAGAGGGATGAATGTAGAAGTCTGTCTACTACTCAGAGATTATACGGCTTTCAAGTGAGAATGCAACAGACAGAATCGCCCATGAAACTGGGGACCAATGGCCGACCCACAAAAGCAAATGGTCAACCCGTGAAATTGGGTGCTGATGGCCAACCCACCAAATTGGGGACCAATGGCCAGCCTGCCAAATTGGGTAGCAATGGCCGACCCATTAAAATGGCACCTACAAGCGAGGTAATGAAAAGGACGCTGTCGCCCACACAAAATGGAACTATAGTGAATGGTTCTAACCGTGTTGTTAACGGAACGGGCATAGTTAAGAGAGAGACTGCTCCTGCGTCGGTTAAATCCCAGAAGGTTAGAGAGTCTAAAGTATTTCCACCAAGTGAAGAACTAAAGGTTTTGCCCTCGGATGAAAGCTTCAGTTGGGCTAATGAAAATTACAACTCAGTCCAAAGAAGTATAGACGTGTGGTCTTTTGTTCTTTCTTTGCGTGTGCGTGTTCTGTTGGACAATGCAAAATGGGCGTATGTTGGGGGCTTCACAGAAGACAAGCAGGTTAGATTTGCAGTGAATCGGGACTTCTCAACATTTCCAATACAAACACTAAAAGTTATTCTGTTTTTCTTTCTTTTTTTTTTTTTTGGGGGGTAACTAAATTTATTCTGCTTTGCTTGCTGCTATCCAGAACTTTGACAGTCGTTCATAATTTCCTGTTTTTTTGGTCTTGCACCTTTGTTTAGCATTACCAAGTGTCCTCTTTTTTTCAGATAAGAAGAAGACGAAAAACTGCCTCATGGTTACGAGAACGTGTGCTGCAACTTGGTCCAACCTTTATCAAACTTGGACAGTTATCTTCAACAAGGTCGGATCTTTTTCCACGTGAATTTGTAGATGAGCTCGCCAAGTTGCAGGTAACAGCTTAGTTTATAACCATAGTACTTTTTAGAAAATGATATGCAGAAAGCAAAGATTTACAGAAAATTCGAAATGCTTGAGTACTTGTATGGCACAATTTTAAATGCTGCAAGCCAGCAAGTTTCAAATGCTTTGATGAACAAATTTCTATATAAAATGGCATTTACTGCACTTTTTAACTTGTCTTTATTGTCTGACATTGATGTGTGAAACACTTTGTCTACAGTGATCAGAAGTTAACTACAGATTCTGATTACTTTGCATGTGTTTCAGGATCGGGTACCCGCTTTCTCACCAAAAAAAGCAAGAGGCTTCATTGAGCAAGAATTAGGAGCTCCAGTTGATCAACTCTTCAAGGAATTTGAAGAACGACCGATCGCAGCTGCTAGTCTTGGTCAGGTGTTAGCTCCATGTATATAAGTCATACCTTTATGGCCTAGCTTTGAGATGTGTCAAGCACTTGCAATGATAGAGAATGCAACCTTTAGAAATAGAGGGAGGGGGGAGAAATTTTTCTCAGATTTTCTATCATGCTAATCATGCATTCTGATATTCTCTGCTCATGTAAAATGGGGTGAAATAGTCAAGTCTGAAATTAATAGGGAAAATTTCGGGCCAGTCCACTTTGGTGGATTTTCAACCGCTTTACTACCCTATAATATTATCAAATCGCTGAAGTGCACTTTTCAGGGGTATGATGCATCGCGGTTCCAAATTGATGCTTCGCGATGACAAATTTTTGCATCGTCTCAAATGATGCATCTCCTTATCAATGATGCATCGGGATGCATCAAAAGTGGACTTTAGCGGTTTGATAATATTATCGTGGACTAAAGCGGTTGAAAATCCACCAAAGTGTACCGGCCCGCAATTTCTCCAAATTAATATATAATCCTAAAAAGGTATTATTATAAGTGTATTAGTTTGTCTTGCCAAACAAGCAAAAGGAAAGCATTCAGATTACTAGAAGATGCCTCTATCAAAATTGACTTCATTTTTGCGATATACAATGCATATGAATGCCCAAGGAATAGTTGTAGTTGTAGTAGACTGATGTTTGTCTTATCCTTAATTTTCATTTATATATATTTTGTCCCCTTTCTTATATGGATCTCAAGAAGATTTTCCTTTAGGTACATCGGGCTATCTTACATAATGGAGAGAAAGTAGTTGTGAAAGTCCAAAGACCTGGTTTGAAGAAGCTTTTCGACATTGATTTAAGTGAGTAAATACTTTACGAAACTTCATACCCTCTTAACTTTTGGTGTTCAATAATTATGATAACTGTCATGGTCCTTTCATCCAGAAAATTTAAAGCTGATTGCTGAGTATTTCCAGAGGAGTGAAACTCTTGGTGGCCCGACGAGGGACTGGATTGGAATATATGAAGAATGTGCTAAGTAAGTATCCAGCATCAATGAGTTCTATGCAATTAAATTAAATGAAACTGCATGCAAGCCAGTCATTTGGGTTCCATTTATCGTATAACCACATGCCATATTAAGCATTTACATGATTGTAATTTCAGGATTTTGTATGAGGAGATTGATTATATAAATGAAGGAAAAAATGCTGATAGATTCCGCCGAGATTTTCGAAATGTGAAGTGGGTCCGAGTGCCTGTATGTTACTTCCTAAAAGACTATAATATCTTTCTCAATTCATTACTCCTCCTTACTGTTTTTTCCCCTTGAGTCTGGTTAATTTCTCTTTGATTTCGGAATTATCCTGGTAAAGAGTGTCTATATAAAACGTAGTCCATTGGTACTTCTCGTTGCAGCTTCAGAAACGAATTTCCATTTAGGAGTATTCTAAAAGAAAACTTGGCCATATATGGTTCTTGAGATATGTTTGCAGAGGATTGAGCAGAAGAAACCTAATTTTTTTTAGCCTTAAAAAGGATGTCATGGTGATGCTTTGCTGTTCATTGGTTCTTGATTTCCAATCAAAAGAATAAAGTGACTGAAATTCATGGGCCAAACAAACTTTTCAAAGAACTTATTGTAAAACTCAAGGAAACAGAGCTTGCGTTTCTGGTTTTATTTCTGAAAAACAGTTGCTCAACTTGGCCAATCGGGGTATTATGCTAAGGTTGGCTGGATTTCTTGTTCAATGGCCATAGTCTAGAAATTTTTAAATAAGTAACTTACTCCAACTCTTTTCTTCTCTTCTATTTCCCCTTCAACTAAGTGGCAAACCATTCTGACGGTGCTATTATCTGAAAATGCACTTTTTGCCAAGACAGTGTGTGCTGTTGGTGCGATACTTCTCACAATAGGGTGGTGCCCACTGCAAGAGTCTTAGAAATCATTTCCTGTGGTGGGACCCAAACGAGGAGTCAAATCAACCCCATCAGTCGCCACTCAGTATAAAAGATAAGAAATTTACAAGAAACCAACAGGACTGGCGGATTCTTGTTGTGAAATCCATTTTTGTTTCCCATGCAGCTGGTTTTTGGGATTATACTGCAATGAAGGTGCTGACTTTGGAGTATGTTCCAGGTTCCAATCTAAACTACCTCAATCTTTAGAGTCCAATATTGTAGCCCAGAAGTACAAACCTATTAATCATATGGAAATTTAAGATGCTTCTAAATTGCCATTATATGAGCAGGCATTAAGATAAATAAGCTGGACATGATAAATGAACGGGGGTATAGCCGATCATCTATTTCGTCTCGTGCTATTGAAGCATACTTAATTCAGGTTAAGAATCCTACACCTCATATTGATCAAGTGATTGCAAGATTCCGTGCAGTTAAATTTGGCATGATAGCATTCTCACTTCAACTGAATTACTTCACTCTTTGTTTACAATCTACAGATACTGAAAACTGGTTTCTTTCATGCTGATCCTCACCCGGGAAATCTTGCTATTGATGTGGATGAATCACTTATCTACTATGATTTTGGTATGATGGGGGAGATTAAATCCTTTACACGGGAGAGATTGCTAGATCTTTTTTATGCCGTTTATGAAAAAGATGCAAAAAAGGTCCTCTTCTTTAACTGGACTGTAAAGTTGAATCTGTTTGTGGTACTTAAGACTGTAAAGTAGCGAAACAGAGTATCTGGCTTTATCTAACTTTTCTTTTGTTGTGGTATGACTTTGGATTGAAATACTCGTATATCACTAACATTCTTCCACACACAAGAAACAGATTCATAATGTCTATGCATAAAACATTTGCAACCATCACTTTGACATTGGTGTTGTGCACAGTTATCTAGGTTGTTGTCGATTATGAAATTGAGGCAAATACTACAAGTAAAAATGATATATTTTAGTCTTAGAGCATCACTAATGCAAATGTGAATGTAGAAAAAATTGAGAGCCACCTAGGATTTACACATTCGTTGAGAAAAAAACTCTTTAATGTAATTGTGGAGGAGGGTTGTGGATATGATGTGTCAACCAAATTTTTTCATATTGTTGATGAGACTCTTGATTTTTGACATTCTAGTTGAGGATGTAAATGCATCTAGTCAGCATTTTTTTTATTAAATCCAAATGATTCTCTTTGTTTTTTACCAATCTAGTGGTGGAACTCACGCCACATAGGATCGAATCCACAGTTGCATTGGAGATGTCTTTTTTAATTGAATGTGAACAAAGAGATAAAAATTGCCACATGTGATTGAGGGTGTTAATTACTCACAGCCATATGGGATCAAATCCACAATTGCATTGGTGATGCACTTACACATTCAATGCGCTTTCTGTTCCCCTGATACACTGTCAGTTGAGTACTTGTTTGAAGTGGGATAATATTTGAAGCATGTTGAAACCTGACCTTCAAATCCATGATATTCAACCATGTTGTCTAACTTACACTGCCATTCTTAGAGGCTAGTATTCATTGAGTTTCCAGTATGTCAGATTTTCCTACTAATCCACTATAATTAGAACGCCTGCTTAGATAACTTAAAACAATAAGGTTTTTGCAACTGCTCATCAATTTCACTTCATGGCTTGAGGACTGAAATATGACTTTTATAGCTGTATTAGCATGACTTAAGTATCTATCTCTGCAGGTTATGAACAGGCTAATAGATCTTGAAGCACTTCAGCCTACCGGAGACATGTCAGCAGTATGTAATCAATATTACTATCTTTTTTGTTTTCTGATGGCATATTCGATATCTTAATACGAGCCAATAACCACGGAGAACTTTAACCCTAGAGTGTTCTAATTATTGTGGGGTTCTGATTTCATCTTATATTCTATGTCCTGATCTGGCCCTCTACATTTTTATACCTAGGTGAGGAGATCTGTGCAATTTTTCTTGGATAATTTGTTAAGTCAGACACCTGATCAACAGCAGACTTTGGCTGCAATAGGCGAGGTAAGCAAACTTACGACTCCATTTCAAACTACTTTAAGCTCCAGTTTCTGGAAAAAATACTGGGAGTTGTTTTCATTTCTAGTAACTTCTTGAACACACGCTCCACTCCACTCCACTCCACTCCACTCCAAGTAGTCCATAGTTGAAAGTCGAATAAAATTCTAAAGAGTTCATTTGGAAAGTCGAACAATCGTTTAAGAGTAGGTTGTCGATGTAAAGACTTTCCAAAAGATAGATTCTTCACAAGTGCCCCAGAGGGACATGTAATGTGAGTTGTCTAGGTTTAATGTAAAAAGGTAAATTTGAAAACTCATAACATTTATTAATATAATTTTCCAAACAAGACTCTGTGATTGGTACGTCCCAAAATAGAAAGTAGGACTCTTCGTGTGGAAAGGAGAGAGTACAACATTGTTTGCAGTCCTTCTTTCTTCAGCCCTTTTTCGTGATGCTGATATTCAAATTCAAAAGCCCAAAGAGAACCGAACCTTTCATCTATGCAATAGATGAAAGCATAGGTGGTCTTGTGGTTTTCAAGTTTCCACTCTAAACCACCTTAGTCTAATAATTCCCTTTCGTTCTCTTTGTAATTTAACGCTATTAATATATGTATGTATATATATATATATATATTATAATCCATTAGATCAAAAATCGATGGTTAAGATTTAATGGTTAGTTGGAAAATGCAATTAATGCAAGTAGTTGAGTCATTTAATGTAATTAATCTCAACCTTTGATTTTTGATCCAATGGTTGATATAACAGTAACCATTGATGGTTAAAGAGATGAAGTAACCATTGAATACTCCCCCATATATATATATATATATATATATATATATATATATATATATATACATACATACATACATATTAACCACAAAAGAAAAGTACCTTGAGTTGCTTCAAATTGAAAAAGATTTAATTGTGATTGGAGCAGTGTGAACCAGGTTACTAACATGAAAGAATCGGCCTTGGGACATCAAGCTAGTGCTTTAGAAACCTATCCAAATTGTTTAACATTAGAAATGTTACTATCGTAAATGCCTATTGCATTCTCCAAAGATTTATGTATGTTTGACAGGGATCTAAAACTTTTTTTCCTGTTTGGCGGGATCAAAAACACAGTTGAACACTTGAACTTGACTAATTGAAATCTACTCGTAATTTTTCTCCTTAGTGGCTTATAAGCAAAAAGTCCTAAAATTTACAATTTATCTTCTCATGTTAGGCTTATCATTTCGTGTTTGGGCGCTTCAAGTGATCTGTGTTTTTTGAAGAGTATGAAAATTCTCTGCAGGATTTATTTGCTATAGCAACAGATCAACCATTTCGGTTTCCATCAACTTTTACATTTGTGATTAGAGCATTTTCAACACTCGAAGGTTCTCTCTCTCTCTCTCTCTCTCTCTCTCTCTCTCTCTCTCTCTCTCTCTCTCTCTCTCTCTCTCTCAATACTTGCTGTCCTAAAGTAAAGGAAGTTGTTTTATCGTATTGGGATGTGCTTACTTGGGGACACTTTATCCAAATGTAGATGGTGGCATTTCATGTTATGGTACATACGGAAGGAGTTTCCACTCAACTGTAGACTCTTTTCAATTAAAATGAGCAAATGGTTGCTGAAATCAGAATTGTATCACCTTTCCACTAAGATAGCCATCAACTTTTCCAAAACCTAAAATCTTTCTACATTTATCAAAGTTTTAGTGTCAGTTACTGAGCTCTTCTCTCTCTCTCTCTCTCTCTCAATACTTGCTGTCCTAAAGTAAAGGAAGTTGTTTTATCGTGTTGGGATGTGCTTTCTTGGGGCCACTTTATCCAAATGTAGATGGTGGCATTTCATGTTATGGTACATACGGAAGGAGTTTCCACTCAACTGTTGACTCTTTTCAATTAAAATGAGCAAATGGTTGCTGAAATCAGAATTGTATCACCTTTCCACTAACTCACTAAGATAGCCATCGACTTTTCCAAAACCTAAAATCTTTCTACATTTATCAAAGTTTTAGTGTCAGTTACTGAGTGAGCCCTATTAGCTAATGTTACTATTTTTCTCTGACCATGTTCTCATAGGTATTGGCTACACACTCGATCCAGACTTTTCCTTTGTTAAAATCGCTGCCCCTTACGCACAGGTTTGATCTCTTGTATTACATCTCGTATAACTCCATAGTCACAGCTCTGACAAGTTCCATTTAGGTATATCTCTGATTTCTCACAAATTACCTACAGGAGCTGTTAGACATTAAACAGCAGCAGCGCAGCGGAACGCAGCTTGTCCAGGAAATAAGGAGACAAGCTGATGATGTAATGTTTTCCCTTCTTTGCTTCCATGTGCATTAAAGAAATTTTGAGATGTTGTCATAACATTAGTATGTCGTTCCATCATGGTGGCACTAATATTAGAATGTGGCAATATGCTATAAATTTTCAGGCCAGAACATCCACCGTGTCGATGCCCTACAGAGTTCAGAGGATTGAGGAGTTCGTGAAACAACTTGAAACAGGAGATCTGAAACTTCGAGTCCGAGTCCTAGAGGTATTTAACCTGCAACGTTTGCAAAGCTCCCCCCAACCCCTAATTTTTGTTCAAAAATATGGAAACTACTTGCAACATAGGCTAGTCTTCATTCTCAGTTCTTTCTTTGTTATAAAACATGTGTCCATCAGTCTGAGAGAGCGGCTAAGAAGGCAACAATATTACAAATGGCGACCATGTATACAGTTCTAGGGGGTACCCTTCTAAACCTCGGTGTCACATTGACCAGCCAAGGCAGTCAAGTTATAGCAAACGGATCATTTGTTGGTGCAGGTAACATAATTTTTTTTTCCGTTGAACTTCAATTCCAAAATGCTTGCTTTGTTATAAATAATAGTTGAACCAGCAACCTGTGCTTTTAATGCAGGCGTCTTCCTGACTCTATTACTTAGGTCCATGCAGAGGGTGAAGAAGCTTGATAAATTTGAAAAAATGATTTAGAATGAGTTTAGAAACAATTAGGTTAAGATAAACTTCACTTGCCAAATTTTAAGAATTAAATAGCATCTAATTTTTGATTCATCATACCAGTAAAATCGATCTACAACGATAACTGTATCTTCCACATCCTTTGTATAAAAACAAAAGTTATGTACAGAGATGAGAAATTATTCATCCCATTGGAATGCCAGCCTGTATATATGTTTAATTTATTTATTTTTATCTAAATTCAACATTTCACGAGCATGTAATTTAGCTTATGATAAGACTTTGTCTAAATACCAGAAATGGCCGGCCGTATAACAAAACGTAAATAAATTGAACTGAAAGCTAACTCTGCTAATTTTAGCATTTCGAGAAGTTACAAGGAATTCAATGTAACTCGTTAATAACTCGGACTCAGACTCAGACAAAGCATGTTCTGTTCAGTTATGAAGCAAAGCAAAGCAAAGCAAATTAAAATTGTATGTATCATATCATAATAAGTTACAAAAGGTACAAAGTTCGTTTGATAATTGCAATTTTCCTTTGGGCAATGCTATTTCTATTCTAAGTACTTATCAACTATACATACATATACTCAACGGTACCATAGACTACATGTACATCATCTTGTTTTTAAACCTTTTTTTTTTTTTTTTTTTTGGTAAAACAATTTTATACTTACTTTTTCTTCTTACTTTAATGATATTCTCACATTCACATGAACATTAAAAAAAATTATATATTATTTTAGAGTCAATTATTTTTTTTAATCTGTGTACTCAGTCAAACAGGACAATTATTTAGGAACGGAGGGAGTAATCTTTTTGTTTTTTGGGTTTGTTTCGAAAGAATAATTTCATTTCTTAAAAAAAAATGTAATCTTCGAACAATTTAAAAAAAGATACAAACAAGTAAAATTACAATAAAAAATAATAATATTAACTTGTCAATGTGATTATGTTTTTGGGATGGAGGGAGTAGATAGATAAGAGGCGATCATGAGCTCATAAATTATAGATTTCGTCTCACCACTAATTAAGCGACGAGACTTATAATTTTAACCAACTAGCAATTATTTATATTCAAATTTTTTTTTTTGTATATCATATGTTATCGATAACCTTAGCATTACCATTGTAAAGTTAAGGATTCCAATTTTTGAATTTTAATTAATCATCTCAATTTATGTCCTAAATACAGTATATAATTAATCAAACATGATGATGCAGAGTATCACTTAAATTGTAGAATAGCAGAATAATCAATTAAATGTGAAATTATTATTCGGGACCTGACATTTTAATTTAATTAAACCTATACTATACTACTACATGAATTATGACAGTGTACAACCAACCACAGTTCCAACCAAACCCTAAACCCGCGTTCTTTTCCTTTTATTATTACCCCAACTTAATGCATGTTTGTTTGGCCCTCCAACTATGTACATTTTTATTATTATTATTACTATAAATTTGCTTTCTCTTTCTTTAATTTTTCTATTTTCTTCTCCATCTTTTTCTTACATTTAATTTAATCATTATAAATTATAATCTCAAACTATAAAAGAATTATTTATCTAAACGAAAGTCATATTCTCTCTTTCTCCTCTAAATAGTAGAAACAGTTGTAGAAAAAAAAAAAAAAAAAACCTAGTTCATAGACAGGGCTTCGAAGGCCTTCTTGTGGATTCACCTCATGGGACTGTGATCTAATACTAGTATTACTTTTTTTATTAATGCTAATAAAAAATAAGTTATAGTACTTTGCCTAAGTTCTAATTTTACACATCGTACATTGTTTCCATTGTTTTAACACTCTTCTTAGTTTATTTAACTCCTTAACCCTAATGCCTCGGCTTGGATCGTTTAAAAGGAAAGCTGATGTGGCATCTCATAAAAAGGATAATTCATGTTAGTTTTTCGTTAAAACTTTAATAATTTTAGAGGGGGGAGGGTTCAATTCTTTACGTAAAGTAAACTAACAAGAATGGTAAAGCAAATTGATAAAAAGTGCAGTACATAAAATTGAATTTTAACTAAAGTACAATAGATTATTTTATAATTAGGTTTTGTAATCATCTACGAAAAACGACATAAAAAAAAAAATTACAAACATACACAGTTATACAGTTAGAGACAACAAATAAAGGAAATGGATAATTATGTTTTTGACCAACGTACTATGGTCGGGGAACAGAATTGATAATCGTACTCTCAAAGACCCACCTTTACCCTATGTACTTGCATAAGTTGAAAATAATTGACACACCCGTTATCTGCTCATCCAAAAACTTGACGGCCGTCTGACAGCCATCCAAAAAACTTAACGGCCAAATGTACTTTTGAATTATAAATGACGGTATTAAATGCAATCAAACCAGGCCCACACCCATCTCTATCCATTGCACCGATTGCTTCAATCGCAAAATCTATCGAATCTATGTCACAAAAAGCTTTGATAACAATGTTATAGGACACAGTGTCCGACTTAATAGACAATTTCGCCGACTCTCGAAAGATATCTATTAGCTTTTCATATTTTTGTGAGAAAATGCACCTGTAAGGAGGACATTGAATGTGATAAGATAGCGATTTCAATTTAGTGGGGCATTTCTTGAACAACTTGTGGGCATGTTCGAACATTCGGATCTTCCATATAAAGTGATGAGCCTTACAACGAACGATTCTTTGGTCATGGCCTTTTCAAACTTCTTTTGGTGTTCAAGGACATCTTTGATGTAAGAGTACTTTCCGGCGAAATGAGGCGGTGTAAGGCGGCTCTTAACATGAAAATTTTCGATTCGTTGTTTTTCTTGAATCTAGCAACTAATATTTGGAATTTGTCTAGATGAGAAGAGGAGGCTCGTGGGAGTTTGATGGTTTTGGTTGGTTTCGGGGTTTTGAAACGGTGGTGGTGGTGGTGGTGGTGGTGGAGGGTTTGGGTGTGCCGTCGGGTTTCAAAATGTCCGTGGCGGTGGCTTTGGCGGCGGTGGCGGCTGCGGTGGTAGTGGCACCGAAAGGTTTGCTAGTGAAGATCTCTTGGAGACTACGGAAGACGGAAGAAGACATTTGATTGTGTTAGGTTTTTGGTGAATCGATCAACAAGGGTTTTATAAGGGTTTTTATGGAAGTTTTTGGATGGCCGTCGGACGGCCGTCAAGTTTTGGATGGGTAAATAACGGGTGTGTCAATTGTTTCCAACTTATGCAAGTACACAGGACAAAAGTGGGTCTTTGAGAATACGATTGTCAATGCTCCCGATCATGGTACGTTGGTCAAAAACATAATTATCCCTAAAAGAAAATACTATAAGTAATAGGATCAAATTATTAATAACCTATTAACAAAAGCCAAATCCCTAAAAACCACAAACCTTGTAAGATGGAGGTTGTACATCTTATACACTAGGACTAAAGCCTATATGAGCCAGATCATCGGGTAGTTAGAGCTTTTCCAATGCAATCGTTTATTTAGTAAAATATATTAGACACGTAGGAAAGATAGATTTTAGGAAGACATCCTCTACGTGTCGAGCTTCTCCAATGTAACTATTTATCTAGTAAAGATACTAGACACGTAGGAAAGACATCCTCTACGTGTCGAGCTTCTCCAATATAATTATTTATCTAGTAAAAAAATACTAGACAAGTAGGAAGGATAAATTTTTTCAAAAAAAATCTTCTCTAATGCTGAGGTGAAGATAATGTGGCATTTAGAGCCCGTTTGGTGTAGCGTTTTCAAAACGCAGTGTTTTTAAAACGCAGATTATTTAAAACGCGGTTTTTTTTCTTTATAAATGCATTTGAGATATTATGTTAAAACGTAGCTTTTTATTCCCTACTGCGTTTTAAAATTTGCGTTTTGGGAAAAAGCTAGGAATTCTAGCGTTTTAAACGCATTGCGTTTTCAAAGCGGTTTTTCTACCACATTGAAACGCTAAGTTAAGGAATAAGTGCATTTTAACCTGCGTTTTGGCCAAACGCACGAACAAACGAGCTCGTAGTTGGGAAGGTGAAGATAACGACATGATGATGTGGCATTTAGTTGGGAAGACATCATCCTCTACTTCTATAGGGTCACCTAGATGATATCTTTTATCGACGTCATTTACCATCGGTTTTATTTTTATTTTTACCGTCAATCGGTTAAAGTAATAGTAATTTTTATTTTTATAAATAATTATAAAACAATGCAACTTCTAAAAGAAGTCTTGCATTGGAGCACGTTTAAAAAAGATGACTCTCTATCTTTTAAATTTTTTTGCCGCATATAAAAGAAGACTTCTTGTTTAGAAAAACTAGATGATAGCATTGGAGATGCTATGATCTTCTATTTCTAGAGGGTCACCTAAAGGATGTTTTTTCTATCCACGTCATTCACCGTCGTTTTTTTTTGTCAATCAATTACGGTATGAAATAATTTTGATTTTACTTTTTGTAATTAATTATAAAAAACTATCACGTGAATGTTTTAAAAGAAGTCTTGCATTGGAGCACGTTTAGAAAGAAGACTTTTTATTTTTAAAATTTTTTGTCACATACGAAAGATTCTTGTTTAAACATGTCACAGAAAAACTAGAGTATAATATTGGAGATAATCCGAGAGAAATTAAGGTCCAATTTGGGGAATATCAAGAATATTATCTTAATAAAGATTGTGAAAGATTCTCGATGAGCTGACATAGATGATGAGAGACGCATGCCAACTATGAAGTCTAAAGAGGATCCGGAATTTTTAGACTTGTTCATGTGCTGAGCCGGACCAGCCGGATAGAATATATGATCATGATTTTACCACATTATAAAATTTATTATTGAGATCAGCATAGTTCAAAAATAAAAATAAAAAATATTGAGATTAGCATACATCAATGTTTTGAGTAAAACAGAAAATCCACTGATTTTCACCATTAGATTAAATCTAGTATCGAGGCAAAATTATAGTCGTTGTCGATGAGCAACTTTAGAAGTTCTTAATTACTACAAAAAAAGCTTTACCATAAATGATGGAATACTACCACTACCAGGTGTTGACCTTTTTTTTTTTTCCATCTATATTGCCAACTACGTGGTCAAAAACTTAGAAGAATGGCCTTCTCATGGCACATATTTAGCGAAATTTGGAGTTTAATTAAGAGTCCGTTTGGTCGAGCGTTTTGGCCAAAACGCAGAGATAAAACGTTGCTTATTTGTAAAAAATGTGTTTCAATCTGCGGAACGGCGTTTTTAAAACGCAGTGCGTTTTAAAGCTGGAATTCACTTTTTCCAAAACGGGTTTTAAAACGCTACTAGGAAAAAAAGCTGCGTATTAAAGTGATATTTCAAACGTATTTATAAGGAAAGACCTCCGTTTTTAAAACACTGCGTTTTTAAAATTGCGTTTTAAAACACTGCGTTTAAATTGCACCAAACGCTCTAACTCCTTTCTAGTTAAACACATGCAAAAAAAAATATAATTACTTTTTTTTTTCTACTAACAAAGACATATCATTAATATCAAAAGAATTTACAAGAAAACGCAATTTACCTTACAAGTTTCGTACTCGATTTAACGACTAACCCGAGAGTCGTGATTGAAAGTACTTCAACGCGGCCAATCGCAATAAACACCATGGCTACTGAGAGCATAGGCCAAGCAAGGAAGCCGGAGTCGAAGCCCGATACAGAAAGGAAATACGGAGTACCAAAAAATAAAATCTGGCGAGAATCTGAACAAAAATACCAACAACAACCAAAAAAAAAAAAAAGGGTACTATTTCTCTAATTTAGCTGTTAAGTAGTAGCCTGCGCTAGTTTGTGCACCTCAATCAACTAATTTATCCTCTCAAATCAGTCAAAGGTAGTTCATTTTGGAGATCGGTGAAAAATAGAGTCCTTATTTGATTGATTTTAAAGAAACTCGAATTACATACCTTAGGGTCATCATTTTTTAATTCTATAAATATTTAAATTTAATAACATTTAAATAATTTGTAATTTGCTTTCAAAATTATATCAATTCCATGGTTTGAATAATGAGTGAAATTTAATTGTAATTCTAAATTATTAATGTTAAAATAAAATTTTAATAATATGTCATATATTTAGTCAAGTCTAGTGGTAGTGGTAGTTAATGATTTTAAATGGCAAAGTTCAAACCTTACTAACAATAAAATTATACTTATTTTATATTTTAAAAAATAAATAGCATATAGTGGTGGTGGTTAACGGCGAAGGTGGATGCCAAAGTTGGTGGCGGAGGGGTGGCAGCCGAAATTGGTGGCGGTGGTCGGTGGCTATGGGAGGGGTGGTAGCCGAAATTTGTGTCTACCGACAGCGATGGCTGGAGCCTGGAGGTAGTTGTCGGTGGTGGCAGCTGGATGTGGTGGCCAGCGACGGTGGTCGGTGACGGCCAGCGGTGATGGTGGTGAAAGAAGAGTGAGTTGTTATTATGTTAAGTAATAAAGGAAAAAAGGAAACAAAATTATGAATTTAAATTCTTAGATTTTAGTATAGAATTAATTTTATAAAATTGAAGCATTTGAAATTGAGGTATCCAAACGGACCCTCAAAGTTTTCGTTACATGGTTACTTTGAAATGTAGAAGAGTTGCTTTGCATTTTCAAATCTATATATATATATATATATATATATTTAAAGTTAGTGAGGAGGCATGTAAGTTTGCCACCTTATACTAATTTGATAAAGCTTCATTCTCATGGCTTGACTTTTGAAATTCTAGGGAGGATGTCATTAGCTAATAGTTTTAGCTATAGGACTATAGATATGATATTGTGATATATAACATTCTTCAAATACATTAGTAGAAGAACATTAGTTATTGGCTAGAAAACGAAAAGCTAGAAAAAAAGTTGATGTTAAGATTTGAACCCACACCCTTTTAAATTAAATATGAAAAATTACCTTAAACCAACTCAACCATTTATATTATATAAATACACCTCACATCCTTTTGTTAAAGATGCATTCTCAAATCTCCTAACAAGAGTGTCCTTTCAACTTCCAACTTAGATGATTGTTGTGTCATTATTTAATAATTATACATAATTTGAATAGCTATGATATTGAGAATTAATCCCAACTATAATTGCTAATAGTAGGTTACAAAGAATTATACGAACAATAGTAGTGTTGTGCTAGGAAGTTGAAAGATATGTATTAATTTTAGAAGTCCTAAAGTCACCAGGTTTATTTTGTTTTTTCATGCTTTCAATTACTCATCTTGACGGTTATTTGTTCATAGCCTTTTATTCGGCTTCTTACGTAAACCTTTGGTTTTGTTCATCTCAATTATAATCTGAACACAAAACGCCTTTGTAATTCTCACTAGCACACAATAGTTGAATGAATTATATTGTTTGAGAATACAATAGGTGTGCTCTTGGAGTTCTTTTCTGCATATAATTCCTACCAGCCTATGGAGCTTCATTTGCATCAACTTCATATGAGTCACTAAGGGATTTTGGTTAGTCTTCCATAATGAAAAGGTCCGACTCCGATCATATTATAGTTAGATCTAGAAAGTTTGTTAATTAAAATATTGTGTTTTTGTTCTAATATTTTTCTTGATTTTTAGTGTTTTTATATTCGATTTTGGTTTACAATTCTTGACTAAAATTTTGATTGTGTTTTTGCTATTTGATTCATTCTTGCTTTTTCTTAAGATGATGATTTTTATTTTTGATTTACTTTTGTTTTTGCTTATGGTTGTTGAATTGTTCTTTAGCTTTTCCTCAAACCTTTAATTTAAATTTGACTTTCATTTTGTTTTTAGTTTTATTTTTAATTTTAGTTTTGGTCTTGATTAAAAATTTATATTTTAATAGACTTGGATTTGATTATTGGCTTTTAATTTTGATTATTAGACCTGATTAATAATTTAATTTTGTGTAGATGATGATTTTGTTTTCATTTTTGTTTTTGCTTTAGATTATGGTTTTTAGTTTTGATTCTTTATTGATTTTATATTTTTGTTTTCATTTTGGTATTGCCATCGATTTCTGTTTTGTACGTTGGTTATTAAAATATATTTTTTTTAGTTGATTTTTTTGTTTGTTCTTTTTTGTTTTTGTTTTTGTTTTTTTTTTTGTGTTAGATTTAGGATTTGACCCTTTATTGTTTGGCTTCTAGCTATTGGTCTTGATTTTTAGATGATGCTTTTGGTTATTGCTTTACTTAGCTCATGATTTTTAATTTTGCTTTGATTTGATTTTAGTTTTTATTTTAAATTTGGGTATGATTTTTTTTTCGGGTATTAAAATTTTTCTTTTTATTTTGCACTTGATCTTTATTTTTGTTTTTCTTTTTTGATCTTTCAATTTACGGTATTTAATTTAGGTTTGTTTTGAGGATACTTATGGGGTTAATATATATTTCTCACGATTTATGGTTTTACGGTATAAATCATGTTGATATAAATTAATTATATAGCCCCGAAGATGTAGCCGAACCACACATGTAGAGTGTCAATGAGGTGTTTTTTTTTAGTCCACTTCAACAAACAATCTGTTAACAACAATATTATTTCAAAGAAAATATAACAATTGTGAGAAATTGAAAGTTTTAAAATGTTGTCATACTAATAGTGCAAAAGAAACTCACGTATATCCTAACTATTATTTAATCTAGAGTTTAGAAATTAAGCAAAAGTACGAAGAGATAAAATAATATTATTATTATTATTAAGAAGAAGAAACAAAAGAAAATTTAAATAAGCATAGTAAATTATAAAAATAATATCTAGCAATTGAAATAAATTATTAATCAAACTTCTTCAAATAAGTGTACTTGAAATGAACCATAAATGAGTCTTCTTCAAATCTTCAATCTTATGAGGCCCAAACATTTTCAAAATAGACTCTTTTATAATTATTGTATCCAATAAAACATTTTCTAACCATTGAACGATTTTTAAAAATTATATTAAAAAATATAATTATATTCAATCCTTAAATAATTTTTTTCTGTTCAAAAAGAGATGGCTATTATCTTTCTTCAATATGTCCGAAAGTAGATATTTTATTTTTAATTTAGTAAACATTCTTCAAAAATATCTTTATTAAGTGCGAGATAAAAAAAGAAACCCAACAATTTGATATCCTTAAAGGATATTTTAAAAATAACATGTATACCAACAAACACCTATAATTATAATGATAATTTTTCATATAAATATTTTTAATACGTATCAATTAATGTTAAAATCAAATTCTCAGAAAAAGCATCAAACATCTTTATAAAGAGAGACTCAATAATAATAATTTTATTCAAAAATATTTCTAAAATGTATCAATTAATCTCAAAAGTAAATTAAACCCGTGCGGAGCACGGGCTCTACACTATTTGTAATGTAAGTATGGCAATATATGTTATCTATATATATATAATAACAATTAAGTCTATAAAAGGAAAATTTTCGCCAAAATCTACTTGCCAAAATTAGAACCCAGTTTGTTTTGATGAAAACTTGTGGTTGCCTTGAAAATATAAATTTCTTTTTTTTTTTAAGTTGGTCAACATTAAAACATCAAAAGTTAGTCTACAACATAATGATGTTTTCAATTCGAATTCAATGAATATTCTTTTGCGAGATGATTTCTTATGGGACCTTTAAGCTTTTAAGTTTATAGGTTAAGCAAATTAATATTAACAAAAGAATCCATCGTAAGAAACTTTTAACAAAAATTATATAGTCCTAAAAATTTTGTCCATTTCATTTGATCCGGAGTTATTATAACAAAAATATTCACATAATTAGTATGCAAAAGGCATTATATCGATAAAATATTCAAATCATATATTTTAAGATACAAAAATAAAATAAATAAATAAACACATTTATTTTACGTCAAAAGAAAAAAAACTAGATCACATTATGAATATGTTAATGTCAAAGTTGATAAAATTTGGACTTACCTTGAGGAAGTCAAGCAAATTTTTAAGAAAGAAATACGGGTTTAAAATTTTGTTTTTTGGTTTCTTTCTAAAAATTTGAAGCAGGGGTATATGAAAACAAATGTCAAGCGATCGGTAAATAATCAAAAAAATATAGGTAATTTTATATACCCTTAATTAAAGCTTCATTTAATATAGCATATCCTAAAGAAACCTAATTGTTTAGAAAAGTTGAACTCAATTAGTCAATTAATGTTCATGGGTATTATTGTCGAACACATTTTACAACTCATCATTAATTATGTTTCTTAATTTCAGTGTTTTATCAATTAAGAACATTTATTCGGGACAGAAGGAGTATCTAAAATATTGAAGTTCATTTCTATAGATTCAAAATATTTATAACCAAAAATATGAAAAGTACACATAAGCTTTAAGTGAAACCATTTGATCGGTAAAAATTCGGATCAATCGAAAAAAATAGATGAAAATATTTTTGGTTCTTTTCATCAAATCGAAGCAAGTATAAGTAAAACTCTAGGAAAGTATATCGAAAAATGGAAAAAAAAATTGTAATTTTTTCCAAAAAGTAAATTATTTATAATGTTAATGTAAGGTGTATGTGGAATATTTTTATTTTTATTTTTACAATTGTGTCTTATGCAATGTTTATCAACCAAAGTCTGGAGTAATCTTTTATATTTACTTTTAATTATTTTTTAATTTTTATACATTGCACTCACTAAAATATTAAATTTTTATATTAATATAGATTTCATGCATTGTAAAGGTGGAATCATCCCTTAATTGGTATCAAAACTTAACTATTTTATATCTAAGCCTAAAAATTGACTATTTTATTGGTATCAAAGCATTAGTTGTTTTAATTGGTATTAGAGCTTAGTTATTGTATTTCTAAGTTTCATAATACTCATTGAGACCCGAATATCTTCAATTATTTCTAATTTTATAATTATAAATTATTTTATTTATGTAATTCTCTTTTATTAATTTTTTTAACTTTCACATTTTAATTATTTGTTTACATTAACTTATAATATTTATAGTATAATTATTTATTTATTTTGTTAACATTAAGCTTTTTAAATATTTTATTTATATCTATAAAATCTCCGTGCATCGTACGGGTGTTATACTAGTGAATTCCTAATAACAAGGTGAGGTCACAACTACTTATAACTCAATTCAACGCAAACTTAGTGTTGATTATGAAAGAATTGTAGCTAGGACTGTTAACCAGATGTGCGATGACTTGTGTGTACATTTGTGCACACAAGTGACGACACAACAATGCAAACAACTTTTTCCAGAAAACTTATTTTTAAAGAACAGAATATAAATGCAGCGGAATAATCAATACTTCAGCAAGAATAATCTTGCTGGAACCTTTTCATAAAAGCACACCTTGCTAGAAAACAAGTTGTGAATAAAACACTTACAATGAAAAGAAAATAATAACTAAAAGATCAAACTCGAGTTCTAAACTAAGAACTTACAAAAACACTAAATCAATCTCGAAGAATCAATCCCTGATTTTCGAGACACATGCACTAAACCTCTCAATGATTTCTCTCTTAATAATGCTATATTATTCTTCTTGAAATCGGTACAACTTATGGAGGCGGAGGACTCCTTTTATAGCCATTCAAAACTCCTTGTTTAACAAGGATTCAATCACTTCCTGAATTTAAGATCCTTCTTTCCATATCTTCCAAGAGTCCATTCCTCCTTGAGATTCTTACCTAAACAACAAAACTTTACTAAATATAAACTATTAGTTGTTAGTCAATATAAACTATATATTTACAAAAGATAATAATATAAATAAGTAAAATATATACACTACTATTAAATGTCAGAATCACAAAGATATAATAAAAAGATCAAGAGTATTTTCATACTCTTTCAATCTCCCCCTATCTTTGTGGTTCTGATCAAAACCCGCAACAACAATTTGATAAGGCTAAACAGATAGACATACCACTAAATATAGTCATTACGGTCAAAAGCAAATAAAAAGTTCACAAAGTCCACAAGATTTAAAGACCCGAGTAGAGGTCTTCACCCAAAATATCCATCTCCATATTAGTCGCAGCCTCATCAATCTCCTTCTCAATATCAAACACTAGACCTTCAAATCGATGCACTAGTAGTAGCTCCCAGGACTTGGAAATATCTCCCCCTTTTTGAGAGGAACCAGAAAGCATGGCCTCCAAATCGGCAATATTCCTTTGCAGCCCAGCAATGAGAAGATGTCTACTTTCTATCTCAGCCTGATGTGAAGATATCTGAGCCCTGAAGACC
Source organism: Platycodon grandiflorus (assembly GCA_016624345.1). Classification (NCBI taxonomy): domain Eukaryota; kingdom Viridiplantae; phylum Streptophyta; class Magnoliopsida; order Asterales; family Campanulaceae; genus Platycodon; species Platycodon grandiflorus. The sequence goes on from CM028363.1 coordinate 57,063,682, forward strand.
GCAATCGGAGCGTGGATGGCATTGTGGTCTGGTCCGCAGTTGTGGGCACAGTAGTGAGAACAGTTGTGGACACAACTGCCGACACAGTTGCACGAGAGGCCGAAGTCGATGCGAGCCCAGGAAAACGAGCCAGATCATCAAACCGAGACGCATCAAGCATGGTCTTGGGAATTTTAAAATGTTCCGGAATGATTGATAGACTATCCCCAGGGATATCTGGAACCCCTTGATCTTTCAACAAGGCATAAATCAAACTAGGGTGTGGAAGAGCATAGGTGGTGTTAACATTCTCCGCAAAGCTCATTATAGTATCAAAAATAGTTCGCCCCAAGTTAAATTTATTTTCCCCAACACGATACATAAGAAGAATTTGATCTTTAGTGACAGACGAGGAATTTAACGTTGGCAACCAATTGGAGCGCAGAATATGGTGCAGAAATACAAACACTTTGGTTAAGGAACTAGTCCGAAACCCAGTGTTCCACTTGGAAATTTTTCCTCCAGTTACAATGGACACAGCCGTATTAATATCTGAGGGAAGCATGTGAATGGGAAGATCAGGAGTGCACAGAAAAGTGTTAATCCGAGAGGGACTAAAATCAACCACTTGATCCCTAACAAAAACTTTCCCAAAATTTGGGGATCGTTCAAGACCAATATCTCGGCAGATTGGCATAAAATTCTAAGACCAAGGTCTGGAATAAGGAATAGGAAAATCTAATGAGACATCCAGGACCTTGCGGAGAAAAAACAAGTCATTCCAACTTTGTCAAAAACCTCAATCTGTCTAGATTTTTCAACAACAAAAGCCCTATGGAGATTGGCGGTAAACGATTTTCAGCGTCGGGAGAATAAAAGAGAAATTGTACTTCAAGTCTAGATTGTAAGGAGAAGAGGAAATACGAGAAGACTTACGAACCCGAGATTTTGAGCGGTAAGTGTCAACGGTTGTGTCACCGGTTGTGGGCACAACCGGTGCATGAAGACCTCACGGGAGGGGGCCGAGTTTTGAAGAGAGAACATCGGGATCACTCACGGTATCATCGAGCCCACGAAGCATCACTAGAATCAGCAGTGGGACGGTGAGCTTGCCGCAGCGACAGCGCGGCTTGAGCACGAGCGGAGCTACGGGTGAGACGCCTCGAGCCGCTCTCCCGATTTTGGCCCGAGATGCGACCCGAGCACGAGGGGGGAGCCATCATCCTCATCGAGGAATCTCGGAGAATTAACCTCCTCCTTGTGCTCGCAGAACCCCAGATTGGGTTTTGAAATTTTGGAGCAGTGACGAGGAAGACGAAATTAAAAATTTTTGGATGCGATCACCGGCTAGCGACGGACCCGAAGGTTCCGGTTGACGAGCATTCTAACGGCATCAAGGACAAATTGATCTTCAACGTTAATTGCGGATATTTGTTGGCCAAGAGATTGGACATCAATCGCAGAACATACCGTGGGGATATACTTAAGTCGGCAACAATAGCGGATGGGAGGCGAGGAAGAAGGAGGAGATGCCATGAGTACGATCTGCACACAAAAGATTTGGAAGAAAGGAGAGGAGAGAGACTTCGGGAGTTGTGAGATAAGATGTGAGAGCAGTTGTGAGATAAATTGATGGAACAGATTAAGTCACAAGATTTAAAAGGGATTTATGGGCACAACCTTGGAAACTGAACCAGGGAGGAGAATAAGCCGTGTAAAGGTAAGAATTTTCCCCTTTTTGAACTTCCAAACTCATAAAGGTTGCTCAACAAATGCTTCCTCATTTAAAACACCATTTAGGAACGCACTCTTGACATCCATTTGATGTAGAGTGATTTTCAAGTAGCATGCAATAGCTAGCAACAATCTGATAGACTCAATTCGGGCTACAGGGGCAAAGGTTTCATCAAAATCCACCCCTTCAATTTGAGTGTAGCCCTGAGCCACCAAACGTGCTTTGTTCCTTGTTATATTGCCTTGTTCATCAGATTTATTCTTAAAGATCCATTTGGTCCCAATCACATTGACGTGAGAAGGCCTAGGAACTAAGAACCAAACCTCATTTTTTCAAACTGGATTAATTCCTCTTGCATAGCATTAATCCAATTCTCATCTTTCAAGGCTTCCAAAACATTTTTTGGTTCATAATTAGCAACAAAACAACACGAGTTTACCTGATGATACATAGATTGTAAACATAACAAACCGGCAAGGTCACGGTAATTGACCCTTTTTCCTCGAGTTTTCATGCCTTCATCCACTTCCCCTATGACCTGAGATGTGGGATGATTTCCTTGTATTCTGGAGGGGATGTCCTTTTCTCTGCTTACATCTTCGCCATCAGTTTCAGAATCTGAGTCTTGGTCATCATTTGTTTGACCACTTGATCGTTGTTTGAACAAGCTGGTGAACAACCGTTGCCTGGGTCGTTCAGATTCATTCACATTAGCTGGTTCGATTCGTCATTAACGGTTCGGCTCCCAAGTACAACCCGAAATATCATCCTCAACCGTTTTGACATTAAGATCGGTAGCATCATCAAAAACAACATTTATGGATTCCATGACAGTTTGGTTTTGAGATTATAAACTCGATGCCCTACTTGTTCGTAGAGTATCCAATAAAAATGGCTTTGTCACTTTTGGAATCAAACTTAGAAAGATACTCTCGGTCATTCAAGATGTAGCAAATACATCCAAACACATGAAAATATTTGACCGTGGGTTTCTTTCCAAGAAATATCTCATAGGAGTCATAGTACTTCCAATTCTTAGAAAGACACGATTCCTACATGACATCTTTGTACTCACACGCCCAAAACCTTTTAGAGAGATTTTTCGAGCTTAACATTACTCGGCCATCTCTTGTAATGTGCAATTTTTCCTTTCCGCTACCCCATTTTGTTGAGGGTTTTGGGGCCGAGAACTCGTGAGTAATCCCTTTGAATCGCAAAAGCCGAGAAAGTGGCGTTTTCAAATTCAGTACCATGATCAGATCTGACTCTAATGGCTTTTAAACCATATAAGTTTTTGACCCTCTTGTACCAAATTTTGAACTCATCAATGGTGTTGGACTTTTCCCTTAAGAAAATTACCCATGTATATCTAGAAAAATCGTCCACACACACAAAACAGTATTTTTTTCGAGACATGCTTTCTACTTCCATAGGAACCATAAGGTCAGTATGGATCAATTCAAGACATCTAGTGGTTCCACAGTGTTGAACCATTTTATGACTTGATCTTGTTTGTTTCCCTTTTTGACATGACCCACACACACTTAATTTCTTAAGATCCAGTTTAGGCAAATCTTTTACAGCCTCAAAGTTGATTAAATCTCTGATTTTTCTCTCACTGGCATGACCAAGTTTTTGGTGCCAGATGGCTGTAGAATCATCCATTTTAGTAAAAAAGCATGACACACTGCTTCCAACTTTGTAACAGTTGTCAGAAGATCGAACACCAGTTAAAATACACTTATTTTGGTTATCAAAAACTTCACATTTTGACTTGTCAAATTTAACAAATAAGTCATCATCACACAGTTGACTTATGCTTATCAGATTTGCCTTAAGCCCATCAACATGTAGAACATTGTGTAGCTTAGGCAAGCCTGATACATTAATTCAACGTACCTTTGCCAATAATTTTACCTTGAGCTCCTCCACCAAAATTGACTTTCCCACCTTTGAATGGAGCATAATCGATGAAATTTTCCCGTGCTCCTGTCATGTGGCGAGAACAACCACCTGTCAAAATACCAGGCCCCTTCCACACCCTAAGAGAGGTGAAAACAACGACAATTCTTGTTTCCTTTCTTACCCGGCAGTTTTCTTTCCGGCTTTGGGTTGTGTGTACGGTTGTGTGTTTGGTTGTGTACACAACCTGTGCCCAAGTGTCCACGCATATTACCCAAACCAGGCTCTGTTTCGGTTTGTGACAATACGGTCTAATATGACCGGGAGCGAAACAATGATGACAAACATACCTTCTCCTCTGTTTTGTCTGTTTTCGTGAGAATGAATAGACTTGACGAGAGGAGATGATTTTACCCTTTTGAGCGCTAGCTCCTTCTTTTACAAAAACAGTTTCTCCATAGCCAATTCTGTTTTCCTTGATTTCCTATTTTCAAAACCTCTTCTAACTTGGCTTTACCGGTGTTCACCTTGTTAGAGTTTCTGTCTCTCTATCAAGATTTGTTTTATAATTTTCACACTCCATGTCTTTCTTTGTGAGTAAAACTTCTAGCTTGGCTATGGAGTCTTTTTGAGAATCACTTTCTTTTGACAAACTCTCAACTTGAGACTTTAGTTTAAGATTTTCTGCAGTCAATTTCTCATTTACCTGTCTAAATACCTTGAGTTGCTCCATCCGTTTAGTCCAATCAGTGTGGAGTTCAACATAGGTATTGTGCAAGTCCTCATAGGTAGCACACTCTTCTTCTTCTGGATCATCTTTAATTTCACCAGAAGTCAAAGAATTCAAACAGGTATACACATCAGTTGTGTAGTCAGTTGTGTGATAAGTTGTGCTGTCAAAGGATTGCACATCTTCCACATCTGACTCACTATCAGACAAAGTGATCTGAGATGGATGCCATATGGACATGTTTGCGATGCATTCATCATCATCGAATCACTCAAAGTCATTGTGAAACCCACTCCACGTTTTTAAGAGTGTTAGCACACTCATTTGCGTAATGTCCAAATCCTTTGCAAGCACGGCATTGAATAGAATCAATTGATTTCTTTCCTTCAAAAGCGGCTTCTTAGTGACTATTTCCTTCTTTGATGATTCACCCGTGGAGGATGTAGAGTGTCTTGAATTTGGAAACTTAGTAAACCGTTTCTTCTTCAACATGCTATTGAATTTTTGAGTAATCAAAGCACACTCATCATCTCCTAGGTTTGACTCATCAATATCTTTGGACAGTTGAACAAGATCTGAGACACCTTGAGAGCACTTGCAAGAGCAATTGAATTTGCTTTGCTAGCCTCTTGAATCCCAAGATTCAATTCAAAATTTGTTAGGATACCCGAATAGTGTCAAGCCCAACGGTGTGAACATCCCGAGTTTCTTCAATCACGAAATTTTAATGTTAAACTTTTCGGGAGAGTTCTTAGTACTTTACTAACAAGTCTTGCATTGGATATGGATTCACCCAATGAAAAAGACTCATTTGAAATGTCCAAAATCTTGGTGAGTACTCTTTTATGGTTTCATTCTCTCCCATCCTTAAATTTTCAAACTTGGTCATTAAAGTTCTTAGCTTGGTTTTTCTAACACTTCTTGGTCCTTCACAATGAAGTTGAAGAATGTCCCACGCTATTTTGGCAACAGTTTGAGTAGAGAATAAACTGTACATATGAGGATCCACATGGTCGAGATTGCTCCCATGGCCTTGGCATTATAGTTTGCAAGAACAATTTCCTCACTTGTCCAAGTTTCTATGGGTTTAGGTCCATAGCTTTTCTCTCCTTTGCCATCAGATGTGGATGGGGTAAGTTCTATCATGGGAGGAGTATAGCCATTAATCAGACTAACCCAAGCACGATGATCAATATATTTAATGTGCATAATCATTTTGGCCTTCCAAATGGTATAGTTTGAACCATTTAGGGTAGGCGGTTTGTTATGACTATGGTTATGGTAACAATCCATTGTGGCTACTTTCAAGGATCGATCTCGGTTGAGTCGAGAAGGCTCGATACCAAATGAAAGAATTGTAGCTAGGATCGTTAACCGGATGTGCGATGACTTGTGTGTACGGTTGTGCACACAAGTGACGACACAACAATGCAAACAACTTTTTCCAGAAAACTTATTTTTAAAGAACAGAATATAAATGCAGCGGAATAATCAATATTTCAGCAAGAATAATCTTGCTGGAACCTTTTCATAAAAGCACACCTTGCTAGAAAACAAGTTGTGAATAAAACACTTACAATAAAAGAAAATAATAACTAAAAGATCAAACTCGAGTTCTAAACTAAGAACTTACAAAAACACTAAATTAATCTCGAAGAATCAATCCCCGATTTTCGAGACACATGCACTAAACCTCTCAATGATTTCTCTCTTAATAATGCTATATTATTCTTCTTGAAATCGGTACAACTTATGGAGGCGGAGGACTCCTTTTATAGCCATTCAAAACTCCTTGTTTGACAAGGATTCAATCACTTCTGAATTTAAGATCCTTCTTTCCATATCTTCCAAGAGTCCATTCCTCCTTGAGATTCTTACCTAAACAACAAAACTTTACTAAATATAAACTATTAGTTGTTAGTCAATATAAACTATATATTTACAAAAGATAATAATCTAAATAAGTAAAATATATACACTACTATTAAATGTCGAATCACAAAGATATAATAAAAGATCAAGAGTATTTTCATACTCTTTCAGATTACACGAGGTTCGCTCGCTGTATGAATAATCTTTTGTTATTTAATTCGTTGTAAAACTAAATCAGCACATTGGACACACTTGACATCTACTCACAAACGACCAATAATAGTTCCTACAATTCTTAGAAGCACATACTCCCTCTGCCCTCACCCCACAAAAAATAATAATACTCCATAAAATTAAAAAGTCATATATAACAATTCAAGCTTCTTTTTTTTAACTATAGCTTTACTTATTTGTATATTTTTAAATTACACTAAAATTATTGTTATTATTATTAAATACTCCCTCTACTATTTTGGGATGTTTCATTTAAAGAGTCCATTTTCAAAAATTATGCTTACAATTTTCATATTTTTCATCTTTACCTTCTACTTGTGTTGTAATCATCTTAGTTGTGCTTAAGTATTTTTGTAATTATGACCAACTCTAATAATGTTAATATATCTCTTAATAAGTAGACTTTTCAAACGTGGACTCTTTGGATGAAACGGAAGGATTAAAAGATTTTTTGGAAACAAACTAAAGAAGAAATATGATTTTTATTTTTGAGACAGAGAATATTGCATTTTATTCATTGTATATAAAAGGTTAAAATATGAATTACCCCCCAAGGTTTTCACCAAATTTCAAAGTGCCCCCCCACACATAAGGTTTGCCCCATAAACCCGTCTGATGTTGCCAATTTTCCCAGATAGCCCCCTGGCCGTGATGACCGTTAGAAAAGTAACGGAAATCCATCACGTGCGTTGCACGAGGGGGGGCAATTAAGTCTTTTCATCATATATACAGAATACTAACTAAAAGGGGTCAAAATGTCAAAATAATTACATTAAATAAAGGGGTGCAAAATGTCCAAAGTCAAAGTACCAAAAATAAAAATAAAACAATTAAACTTTTTCTTTCTTTTAATTTCATCATCATCATCATCAAGCAAACCAGATTCTTCTTCATCATCATCATCATCATCATCATCAAGCAAACCAGAAAATAATTTCTCTTTTCGTTCACTCTCTCTCATCAACAATACAACAACCCGATTACTATATATTACCAATACTCTCAAAACCCAAATCCCAACCCTAACCCAACCGATCACTACCCTCCGACAACCTCTTTTCCACCTCCCCTCTACTCCTCCACCGCCTCAGCGCCACCTTACACCACCAATTACTCCGCCCCTCCCCCACCAGCCGATTACTCATCTTACCCTCCATTTCCTCGATCAAATCCCCGATCCTGCCCCAACCCTTTCCCCCACCGTCCCTTCCTACGCTTAACCTTCCGGCTTCCCTCAATTCAAATCCCATGCCCCCTATCAACCTCAACCACTGCCGCAATCGAAATTTAGGGGATGGTTGTGCTTGAAATTTATCCTAGAAAGCAACTGGGTATAATATTGGGGTTTGCTTCGAAATTTATCCTAGAAAGCAAATGGGTTTGCTTGAAATTTATCCTAGAAAGCAAGCGGGTTTGCTTCAAATTTATCCTAGAAAGCAACTGGGTATAATATTGGGGCTAATTTAGGGATGGTGTGCTTGAAATTGAATCTTGCTTTTGGGATTTAAGAATTTGCCTCCGTTTTTGGGTTTGTTTTATTTGTTGTTGAAATTTAATTTAATTGAGAAATGGTTTTCAATTTTGACATCAGGGTTTGCTTCGAATCGAATTTTGGGTATTGATTTTTAAGAATTTTGTGATAAAATGAAGGGAAAGGGAACACAGCTTTGCCTACTGCTAAAAACACAGCTTTGACCATAAATTTTCCTTTGGAACATTTAAAGTGCCAAGGGGAAGAAATGGGTTTGGATTGGGAGGGAATATCGTTAGAATTTTGATCGATTTTGGGGGTATCGTCGGATGTAGTTGTCGGAGAAGAACGAAGGGAGGATAAGGGTTTAAACAGAGGGTAAGAAGATGATTTAGAGGAGAAAAAGAAAGAAGATGAAGGGGGAAAAGGAAAATTTAATTTAAGTAATTATTTTGACACTTTGACCCCCTTTAGTTAGTATTCTGTATATATGATGAAAAGACCTAATTGCCCCCCTCCCTCCATCGTGCAACGCACGTGATGGATTTCCGTTACTTTTCTAACGATCATCACGGCCAGGGGACTATCTGGGAAAATTGGCAACATCAGACGAGTTTCTGGGACAAACCTTATGTGGGGGGCACTTTGAGATTTAATGAAAACCTTGAGGGGTAATTCATATTTTGGTCTATATAAAATTATAATACGATAGCCATGGGGGACTTTACAATACCAAAATTTGAAAACGGTGCAGGAAATTGTTTATTTTTTTAATAGATTGGAAAATTTTTCAAACTTCTCTTGCCATTATATTGAATTATATAAATATATATATATATATATATTGTATTTTAATGAGGCGTGGGAAAAGCGAACTTGAGACTCACATTTTATAAAGTTAACTCTACCACACGCTTTAAAGACTATTAAATTATACTTCTAATTTTATAAAATAAATAATAATCATATTTGGTAATATAATTTGCATATTTTCAAGACTTGGTCGATGTATCAACTCCTGAATCAAGAAAAAGTTTATATTGTGATCCGTAATCAAGCACATAATTAGATGTTCTTGGCCCTCCTCCCTTCTGCCATTTCCCAATTTTATTTTTACAAAAACTCATTAAGTGAAGATGAAAGTTGTATCTTTTATTTTATTGATATGATATACTATTACACTATTTAAATAACATTATGGATTCTTTTTCTTTTAATCGTACAAAAGGAATTAAAGAATCGATTAAAATAATAAAGAAATTAGACTGTATATGAAAATGCATCCAAAGTGGACCTCCTATATTTTTATTTTTTAGGAAATGTTGACATTGACGTAACCATGAGCAACACGCTGTCTCTCCCACTCCCACGGAGACGGCACATCCCATCCTGACAGACAGTGTGTCAGGTGGCAACCCACACCCATAATTTAATACTCATACTTATTATGCCAATCACTATATATTTATAACAAGAGCGTCCACAATCGTGATGTTCTTGGCCTTATGATTAGTCAGTCGGGCTCTATTATCATCATCTCGTTAATTTAATAACACAATACTCTAAATATATAAATTTTTAATAATTTTGTTTTTTTACTTATTTTTACATGGTTCTATTATTAAATTATCTATTTTATTTATTTTACTTTTTATATTTATATTTTTTAAACAAATTAACTTATTTATAGCTTTAATTAATATATTATATATTCAAAATTTTGTATAAATAAATTTATTTATTTATAATTTTAATTAATATTTTCGTATACAAATATTTTGTATAAAATAAATTAATTCATTTTTAATATATTAATTAAAGCTATTAATGCTCACTTTAATCATCCACTTCATAATTTTAATTAACATATGTTGCATATTCGATTAATATATATCGGATAGTTGTACAATAAATGCTCACTTTAATTAATTACATAAAAGAAAGACAAAAAGAAAAGGAAAATTCATTGAAAAGTCGCGCAGCCACTGCTCACTTGGGAGAGTATTCAATCGTTACTTAAAAAATATAACCATTAATGGTTACTATTATAACAACCATTGGATTGAAAATCAATGACTAAGATTAATTGAATTAAATCACTCACCTACTTGCATTAATTGACTCACCTACTTGCATTAATTACATTTTTTAACTAATCATTAAATCTTAACCATTGATTTTCAATCCAATGGTTGGTATAACAGTAACCATTGATGGTTATATTTTTGAAGTAACCATTGAATATTCCTATATATATATATATATATATATTGTGATTTTAATTGTTCAAATTTAAATTTGTAATCCGGTTAGTAATTTCATTCGTTCATATATTTGAACGGAAAGCTTAAAACTTGAAAGCATACTCTTAGAATAACCGTTGCCACTCGCATGCATAGCAGACTAGTCTATTTATTTCTTTTACGTATGTCTCATTTTGAAGTTTGATTTAAGCTCATTTGATGGTGAAATCGACCAGCTTTGTTGTTTTTTGCATGGACATGATGGTATTACGATGATCATCGAGTTTATAACACAGATATTATTTAACACCACAAAACTATATTAATCGATCACAAAGATTGAGTAAAAATATTATCGATCACAAAGATTGAGTAAAAATATAAATCTCTCTCTCTCTAACTTACATTCTATAAAGTATAAACCCACCTCAATCCTATTCCCAATTTATTCTTTTTGGTGTATATTTTGCAAACTGGGCAACATTTATAATGTTCAAAAAGTAAGAACTATTGAAGTATTGACGAAAAGTAGATAAAACTATTATTTTAGAAAATAACGCTAAATAATTTATGGAGTAGTAAATAGGCGGCCTACATGTCTCTCACACTGTCTAATTATAACTTCATTTTTTTAAAAAAAAAAAAATATCATCAACTTGCTTCATTTCTCTCTCTCCAAACCTAATTAGTCTTATTTATGTATAAGTCCAAATTTTCTCACTATTTTGTTCATATACATACTTTTTCAATAACTCCATAATAAATGCACTATAAGTAATAAATAGAAGATGATAAAGAACAAGAGAAGTAGGTGACTGTCTAACAAAATTATTAAATGCCATCGACCAATTACCAAAGAATATAATTTATCAAAATGTTGGAAAAATGTAGTCAAAGTTGTTGAACATGCATTACAATTAAACACAGTGAAAATTTTTTTTTCTTTTATAATTTTTGGACAATTTCTCATATGGTCATAACATATGCAAAATAAAAAATTAAATAGAGTTTCGTGGTTAAAAAAAGTAAGAAGAAAATAACATTTCATTTTCTTAGGATATGCTACCACACCCAACAAAAGCTTACAAGTGGTAATGTTTAAAGAAAACTAAATTTTACTTTTTTAGAAAAAAGTAATACTAGAGCAACATATTTTATTTACAGATTTAGTTTAAGGAAAACGACAAGGTGTTTATATATATATATATATATATATATATATCAAACTCAACACCTTTTCACAAGAAATACCGTCTCTTTTACTCCCTACGTTCCAGGCAAAGAATCTACTTTCTTATTTAATAAGTCAACATTTGACTAATCAAATCAAAATTTTTCATACTTTACTTATGTTTTAGAAAATAAAATTGCATAATTTAAAAACTTTTTTAAGAATACTATGAATTACAATTTTCATAATTTTGTAAAAATCACTAAATATTGTTAAGAATATACTGATTTAGTTACCATCTTTAGTGATTTTATGAGTTGTATAGCAATTGGTAGGACTTAATTGTAGGAGAGATTAATGGGATGTAATATCCTGATTATAGTGCTTAATTCTAGGGTCTAGCTCTATATAAAGATTGTACAAATTCAAATTCAAGTAACAGAGAAAAAGAGAGAAATATTACCTCTGTTCATTCTATTCTGTTCTTATTTTTCAAGTTGGTATCAGAGCCAGGTTCTCTGATAAGTTTTTTTTTTTTTCTCTTAAAAATGAGTGAAACAAATAAAGAGTCATCGGGATCAAAATCAGTCCCGATTGTTGTCCAATCTGAAGGTGCTTTTAATGCAGGAATCATCCTCTCTGAATCAAACTATGATGTTTGGTCACAGCTAATGGAGATGCACATTGCAGAGCGAGAGAAATTATCCTACATTCGTGGAAAGATCAAGCCGCCTGCTGAATCGGAGGAAGGATATGAGAAGTGGTATGCTGAAAACCAAAAGGTGAAACGATGGTTGCTGATGTCCATGAATCCAGAAATTATGAAACGCTACTTACGCTTACCAACTGCCCATGAAATCTGGAGTGCTCTGTCGAAGGCTTTCTATGATGGAAGCGATGAGTTGCAAGTCTTCGCCTTAAATCAAAAGGCATTCGCTGCTAAACAAAATGGGAAGTCTTTGTCTGAGTACTATGGAGAATTGACCGAAGTGTTCCGAGAATTAGACCATCGTGACAAAGTGGTTATGAATGATCCAGATGACATTGCAGCCTATCGAAAGTCAATTGAAAGACTAAGGGTACACATTTTTCTTGCTGGACTGGATGGTGATCTTGAACAAGTTCGCAGGGATATTTTACGTAAAGAATCAACTCCAGATCTAGAAGAATGTTATGTTTTGGTTCGACGAGAGACAATGCGTCAAGTAACCTTGAAAGGAGGGTCTGAAAGCTCCGACATAGCAGCGATGGTGGTTCGAAATCAATCTCCTCACAACCGCTATGACAAAAATAAGGGTAAGACTACTAATGTTGATAAATCCGCTTACAAGTGTACTCATTGCAGTCAGATTGGGCACACCAAAGAGCGGTGTTTTGAACTTGTTGGCTATCCGAAATGGTGGGATCATAGTCGAGACCAGCGAAAGAAAATTTCGAATAAATTCCCAACGGCAGCTGCAGCTGTTAGTGTTGAACAAAGTGAAGATGACATTGTTGCTGGAAAGGCATCCGCACTAATGACGACCACAGATAATGCTGGTAAGGTATTTAATGTTTCTGTACCTGTTTCTAATAGTACCTGGATAATTGATTCCGGTGCTACAGACCATATGACATTTGATTCTAGAAAAATTTTAACCATTAAACCATCTCTCAAAAAATTCGTTTCAACAGCTGATGGTAACACAACACAAGTTATTGGTGAATGATCCTTAGTCCTTACTGATGGTATACAACTAGATTCAGTTTTAATTGTTCCATCATTGAACTATAACCTTTTATCAGTTTCCCAAATCACTAAAGCATTGTCTTGTATTGTTGTTTTTTGGCCTAATTTTTGTGTTTTCAAGGATATCCAAACAAGACAGACGATTGGGTGTGGTATTAAGCGAGGGAAGCTGTATTATTTAGACTTGTCCTCAAGCAACTCCGATAAGTTACGTCAAGCTCTTGTCGTGGAAGGTTTAAAAGGAGATAAAGAGAAATCTGAAATCTGGTTATGGCATAAACGATTGGGGCATGCTTCATTTGGTTATTTGAAGAAGTTATTTCCTAGTTTATTTTCTAAGTGTGATGTTTCTAGTTTCCGCTGTGAGATTTGTGAACTAGCTAAAAGTCATCGTGCTTCTTTTCCATTAATTTTAAATATAAGTCCAACTCCGTTTATGGTCATACATTCTGATGTTTGGGGTCCATCTAAGGTCACAACCTTAGGTGGATCACATTGGTTTGTTACTTTTATTGATGATTGCACTAGGATGACTTGGTTATATTTGATGAAGTCAAAGGGAGAGGTGAATTTTTTGTTCCAAAAATTTTATAAAATGATTTCGACACAGTACAATGTACAGATTCAAGTTCTTCGAAGTGATAATGGTGGTGAATACCAAAGCACTGATCTTAAAAATTATTTGGAAGCCCATGGAACCATTCATGAAACCACTTGTTCGAATACACCCCAGCAAAATGGGGTTGCAGAGCGAAAAAATCGGCACTTGTTGGAAGTTGTTAGAGCCTCTCTTATAGCAGCTAACATGCCGGTGTGCTATTGGGGAGAAGCCCTTACCTCTGCATCTTATTTGATCAACAAAGTACCAACAAGCACCCTTAGTTTCAAAACCCCATTTGAGACCCTGACCAAGAAAGTAGTTGCTCCAACAGTCCTGAATTTACCTCCCCGTGTTTTTGGGTGTGTCGCATTTGTGCACCTCCATAAACATCAACGCAACAAGTTAGAACCTCGAGCATTGCGTTGTGTGTTTCTTGGATATGGTGTACAACAGAAAGGGTATCGTTGTTATCACCCTCCAACTCGTAGAATGTTCATCACAATGGATGTGGTATTTCATGAGCAAACAATGTATTTTTCATCTAAGAATGAACACCAGGAAGAGTATCATCATGAAATTCAAACTCTAGATTATGATACTCTAGAATTTGATAAGGAGCAAGATGTGGAAAACTTGGAAATGAGTGGTACAAATTTGGACCCAGCTGCTGAACCAGCAGTAGAAGCACTACCAGCTGCTAAACCACCAGCTGCTGAACCACTAGTTGCTGAACCACCACCACCAGCTGAACCACTAGTTGCTGAACCACCACCACCACCAGATGAACCAATAGCAGCTGAACCACCACCAACAGCAACAATACAACTTGACAACCTTGCTGATATACCAAACCCATCGTCTGTTGAGGATAGTCCAAGTCTGATTCCCGAATCTTCCAGAAAACAACTACCAATTCGTCACACTAGAGGTATTCCTAAACCGACATATGAACCTCAAATTTCTAGTAAAGTTAAATATCCCATGTGTAACTATGTCTCCACCCATAATTTGTCGGAATCAAATAAATCATTTGTGAATCAATTGTCTAGTGTATCTATTCCTAACAGTGTGCAGGAAGCCTTAACTGACCCAAGATGGAAGGCTGCGATGAATGAAGAAATGAAATCCTTGGAGAAAAATGGAACTTGGGAACTTGTAGATTGTCCACCGGGGAAGAAACCTGTTGGGTGCAGATGGATTTATACCGTGAAGTATAAATCAGATGGCACTATTGAACGATTTAAAGCGAGACTTGTGGCCAAAGGGTACTCACAAACCTATGGGATAGACTATACAGAGACATTTTCTCCTGTCGCTAAAATCAACACGGTTCGGGTTTTGTTGACTTTAGCTGCAAACTTAGATTGGCCATTACAACAATTTGATATGAAAAATGCCTTTCTACATGGTGAATTGATCGAAGAAGTTTATATGGATCTCCCTCCTGGATGTTGGACTCCTCAAAGGCATAGTCAGAAAGTTTGTAGATTGAGAAAGTCATTGTACGGATTGAAACAATCCCCACGAGCATGGTTTGGAAGGTTCACAAAGTCAATGCTCAATTTTGGCTATTGTCAAAGCAATTCAGATCACACGTTGTTCTTGAAAAGACAATGTGGTATGATTACTGCACTTATTGTTTATGTGGATGATATGGTAGTTACAGGAAATGACCCCGAAGAAAGAAAGGCTTTACAGATTTATCTTTCTACAGAATTTGAAATGAAAGATCTTGGTCCGTTGAAATATTTTCTTGGGATAGAAGTTTCTCGATCAAATGAGGGAATCTTTCTATCTCAAAGAAAATATACCTTGGATCTTTTACAAGAAAGTGGAATGGCAGCATGCCAACCAGCTGATACACCTGTAGAAGACGGGCTGAAGTTGTGTATCGAGGCGGATCAAACACCAGCGGATAAAGGGAGATATCAAAGGCTTGTAGGGAGATTAATGTATTTGTCTCATACGCGGCCGGATCTTGCTTATGCCTTAAGTGTTGTTAGCCAATATATGCACAATCCTGGAGAAAAACACATGAAGGCAGTCATGCGCATTCTTAAATATTTGAAGTCATCTCCTGGAAAAGGGATCTTGTTCAAAAAACATGCTGATTGTCAAAGCATAGATGTATATACTGATGCTGATTGGGCAGGAGCAATAGATGATAGAAGATCCACATCCGGCTACTTTACCTTTGTTGGTGGAAATCTTGTTACATGGAAAAGCAAGAAACAAAAGGTTATTGCACGCTCAAGCGCAGAAGCTGAATTCAGAGGTATGGCACTTGGACTTTGTGAGGCACTATGGTTGAGACTTCTATTGCAATTCACCTATATTGTGACAATAAAGCTGCTCGCGATATTGCTCATAATCCAGTTCAACATGATCGCACAAAACATGTAGAAGTGGACAGGTTCTTCATTAAAGAAAAGCTGGAAGGGAAAATCTTGGAGTTGCCTAAGATCAGATCAGAGGACCAGTTAGCAGATATTCTTACCAAAGCTGTTTCAAGTCGAGTGTTTACAAATGTACTGGACAAGTTGGGCATGATTGACATCTATGCACCAACTTGAGGGGGAATGTTAAGAATATAATGATTTAGTTACCATCTTTAGTGATTTTATGAGTTGTATAGCAATTGGTAGGACTTAATTGTAGGAGAGATTAATGGGATGTAATATCCTGATTATAGTGCTTAATTCTAGGGTCTAGCTCTATATAAAGATTGTACAAATTCAAATTCAAGTAACAGAGAAAAAGAGAGAAATATTACCTCTGTTCATTCTATTCTGTTCTTATGTCAAACTTTAACTAAATTGACAAAAAAAATTAAAAGTAAACTCTTTGCCTGAAACGAATGGAGTAGTATCCACAGCCTAGAGCCATGATACGTTTCTAATGTCAGGGCACCGGACCCGTGGTGGATATGCTAATATTTGTTAAAATCGTGTGGATAATTTAAGCAAATATACCTGTTCTTGTAATTTGCCTTGGCCAATTTTGTTAAGCATTTACCAGCCTATAATAATCCATACCAGAGTATCTTAGGCTGACCTACCCTATCAAAGTGAGTTTTGGTAACAAAATTATCATCGAAATATTAAAGATTTTTTTTTTTAGTCTTTAACGAATTATTTTTATATTGTATTGAGTTTGAGACTAATGGTTTCTTGCATTTTCATAACATGTTCATAAATCATATTGGACTTAAGACTAATCGCCGCTGCAATATTGAATGAATAAATCTTTCCATACGAAAAGTCAACAATGATCTGAGCTGCTAAATCAACCCATTGAGTTGGAATATTAGAGATTTAAATTATTTTTTCACGTTAAAAAAGCATCCTTTGAATTGGTAGTTGTGAAATGCGACATTCACATAACGATTAAAAACAATAAAATATTAGTAATAAACAAATGAAAAAAAATATAAATAGAGCAAGGCAAAGAGAAGAGAATGCCCTTAGCCCCTTACTATTTAAGACTTTCAACATTGACAAAATTGACCTTTTCTTTATTGGACATTTTTGTTCCTACTTTACTATACCATTCAGGATCAAATTTAATATATACAAGTGAAATATAAAATAAATGTAGTGTTTTAATTAAAAAATTAAGTAAAAATTAGCTCTTTTTTGTTTTTGTTTGTGTGTGTGTGTGTGTGTGTGTTTTTTTTTTAAAGAAAAGTAATGGTCCAAGATCACTTTTTCAAGATGCACATATTCATACATATAAACCGGCTATCAGATAGTACCAAAAGAAGTACCTGAAGATACAAGTTTTATAAACTTGTCATTTTCAGATTAATTTGTTATACTCCCCTCATAAATTATTGTACTATTTGATTATTTTGGAGTTAAATGTACTATTTTTCAAATATAAATTTGACTTTTATTTATTTTTATTTTTTTAAATCATAAAACATATAATTTATAGTATCAACAAAATATTACAAATTACATGTTTATGATTTTAAAAAACTAAAAATATATATTTTAAATTTTTATTTAAAAAATTATTATTTTAACTAAAAAAATTAAACAGCACAATAATTTAAGAATGATCGAACTATTTCACAACTTTGCGAATGATGATTGCATGTGTTGTGTCCTTCTTCCAACTATTTATAATGATGATTGCATGTGTTGGGTCCTTCTTCCAACTATTTTTTATGATTTGAAAGAAAAAAAAGTTCAAAACGAATTACTCTCGTCATTTTAGGTAAAATGTTTATTTTTAATTTTTTTAATTAATTTAATTAAAGTTTGATCGATAATTAATATAAATTTAGTAATTTTTATGAAGTTATGAAAGTTAAAATCCATAATATACTTAAGATAGTTTTTTATTAATAAAATTTTATTTTTTAAAACATAAATAAAGTATATAAAATTTTAATTTAATTTAGTCATGTGTTAAATTTTTTTTAAAAAAAATAGATTCTTTATCTGAAATAGAAGGAGTAATGTGATAGGTCAAGTAATTATAAAATTGAGGAGTGAAAGTAATACATGAAAAAGGCATGATTAACGCAAAATGGCAACGAGTGACCGTTTTCTTCATTTAGTGTGGAAATCTCTCTCTCTCTCTCTCTCTCTCTCTCTCTCTCTCTCTTATAAATATATATATATATATATATATTTAAAATTAGTGAAAATGTCTTTAAAATGTCATTAGCTAAATCATTTATATTTCATGTATTTATTTAAAATACTACATATGTTATAGTTAAATGGGTCCCATGACCAATGGATTACATTATTCACTTATTTTGATTAATGTTAGGTCTCAGTATACTCAAATATGCTAGAAGGGGAGGCTGAATAACCTATATCCAATTTTAAAAATGTTTGAATAAAAATTATATTACAAAGTAAAAAGTATTTAGAAAATAGTTTGCAGCGAAAAACTGTGAAGTATAGGACAAATCAGAATAACTGATGTTGTAAAGGCAAGATCAACTGTTCTTTAATGAATGTTGAAATCTGGAAATATTCGAGTGATAATAAAAAACACAATTGTAGGAAGTAAATAGACAATATTTAAAGTGGTTCACACTATGAAAAAGTGTTACGTTTACTAGCAAAGTGGTCAATTTTGAATTTAAAAATGTGTATTATATTTTCCACTAGAATCAATTACAATGATCACTAATGGATCGTATACAAAAGTATTTTGACCAAGTGTTTATGGTGAGAGTAAAGATCTAGAAAGATATCACTCTCGTGTGCCTTGAAAGCAATGCATGGATTGCAATCAATGAAGAGCAATAAAGACTAGAAGTCTAAGTTCAGTGCTATTCAAAGAATGATTGAAAGAATTTAGCTTTGAAGCTCTTGAATGCGAGTGTTGAAAATGAAGATTTACAAAATAATCAAGTATGATAGTTCCGCATGTAATTTGACTGAAATTCCTCACCATTGTCACTCTTAATTCTTTTGACGACCTCGGACCATGTTGCAAAAGCTAGTCAAATGGTGACTTACTTTGGATTTTTGCTTCATTAAAAACACCAAAACTCCACGACTATAATCATCAACAATAGACAAGAAATAATGGGCACCCGAAAAAGAAGCAGCTTTATAACCTCCCAAAATATCACAGTGTAATAATTCAAAACATGAACTAGTTTTAATACTACTAATAGGAAATAGAGCTCGAGTCTGTTTTGCTATCATACAGGAATCACGTGGTTTATTGTTAGATCCAAAATTTTTACCAAGAGACTCGACATGTTGAAGTTTTGTATCTAATGCGTCACCTAATCTCTTGAACCAAACTTCCGACCTAACTGAAAAGCCATATTGACGCCCTTAGTCTTCACAGGCTCCATGCAGTATAGACCATCGCAAAGATTTACCTACTCTAATCAGGTTCCTCGAGGGTAAATCATGTATAACACAAAAATTCGAGAAAAATATTAGTGCACAATTAAAATCTTTCGTTAACTTGCTAACTGAAAGTAAATTGCACTTGAAATCTGAAGCATTCAAGAAATTGTGAATTTTCAACCCATTTGGCAAACAAGTTTTGCCAATTCTTTTCACAAGAACACTGTCTCCATTTAGTATTCTAACAGCATCCCGATTTCGATTTCGTTTGCTCCTCAAGAATTCTTTCATCACAAGTGATATGTTTCGTTGCACTAGAATCAATCACCTAATGCCTCTCAAAATAAATCTTACCAGCCATGTTAGCAGTGGGTACTGGCCGAATCTGTCCAAACTTCTCAGATGTTGCGGAAGATGTGACGACATCTACGAAAACATCTTCGTTGCAGAGGTACTAGACCAGTTTTGCATACTGCGTTGGAGTTAATCCTGGAAGGGGGCTTGACTACAAATCCACGTTTCGCTTTAGGGTCACCTTCCGTTCACCCTTCTTACCATCATCACGTGTTACCTTTTTTCACCTAAGAGGATACCCGATTATTTTGAAACAACCTTCTACGAAGTGGCCCATCTTGCAACAATGACTGCACATTGGTTTATCTCGCCTTCCTCCTTTTTAATCGCTGCCTTCTTTTTTCGTGCATCAGTTGGACTGAGTCTGAAATGCTGTTGCCTTCATCCCGTGTTTATGAGATGTCATAATCTGGCGTTGTCGCTCGTCCTGCGCTACAAGATGGTATGCTGATTCAATCAATGGAGTAGGTTTTGTGCTTAGAATCTATGTCTTCACAGTCCCAAAGACTTCATCTAAGCCCATAAAAAACTCATAAAGCTGCTCCTTCTCACGTAGCGTCACAAGCTGTTTGGGTATATCACGTGTGCACTTTACACAGGTAGATTTTGGCATGGGAGAAACTGATTGTATCTCGTCCCAAAACCCATTCAGTTTGGTGTAGTAAGCCGAAACCGATAATTTTTTCTTGTCGTGTTTGTGTCAACGCACGTTTCAAGTCGTAGGCTCTTGGTGCACTCTCCTTCCCAAACCTCTCTTCCAGGTCACGCCAAATCCCCGTGACAGTCTTAGCGTATTTCACGCTATTCTTTATCTCCTTCTTCATAGCCGTGTTCAACCACCCTTTTACCATTGTGTTACATCTCTCCCATAGCATTAATTTCAGCGAGTCTTCATCGGGCATCAGAATCGAGCCGTCAACGAAACCTATTTTATTTTTAGTGAATAGGGCATTACTCATCTCATCAGCCTAATCGCCATAGTTTCCGTCGCGGAGGAGATCACCAACGTATAGTTGGCCAGGGTTATCTGAAGCATGGATGTAATACGGAAACATGACGTCCATGGTGGTGTGACTGGTCGCAACAGCTTATTTTTCTGCCATGGTTGACGGCTAAAGCTAGGCGGCGGCAATGGGTTAGTTTTTAGGATTTTTGTTTAAACTTGCTCTGATACCATGTAAAATTGATTTGCAATAGCAATATATTTCTTTTTATTGAGTAAAGAGGTATTTATACAAGGTATTAATTACGAGAGACGTCTAAAATCGCTATAGACATATAAACAAATAAGTACAATATTTCTTAATTATGGTAGGAATCCTGTCCCTATTGGGATTCTCCCGAATGTATCCGAAGATGTGACAACATCCACCACGATATCTATCACATAAGTCTCGTGACCAAAATTTTTTCACCCTCTTTCAGATAAATTTTCTTTTGAAACGTTACTCTTTTATTTTTAGATTGGCCTATAAACCATTATACTCCTATAATTTTAAACGTTTTAATAACGAACTAAAATCCACCGTATCAATTGATCAAATGGGTTAATTCAGTGACTTGATTATTGTTGAATTTTTTTGTGTAGGCATTCAACTCACTGTAAAAATTTAGTTGGGCAGGCAATAGTCTCAATACCGCGAGTAGGGAACTCAATATAGTTTGGAGTATGTATTTTGCTTCCTGTCTGAATTTATTTAGGCCATTTTTTTCTTTTTAAAACCCATCGTCACTTTATTGTCTCTTTCAATCAAATAATTACATCTAAACCATGCCAAAGGATTTGACTGGCATAACCTCTTTTTTTTTTTTTTTCATTTATTTTTCTTCATGTTGGGCTCGTTTCAGACTATTTTTTCTGAGAGATTAGATTAAAAACACGTGAACCTCACCTCCCAGTTGAATAAATAGTGGAGAATAATTATGACGGTACTAGTAGTAAAACGAAGTCGGTCATGTGGTTATTTA
The DNA here is from genome assembly GCA_016624345.1 of Platycodon grandiflorus. Classification (NCBI taxonomy): domain Eukaryota; kingdom Viridiplantae; phylum Streptophyta; class Magnoliopsida; order Asterales; family Campanulaceae; genus Platycodon; species Platycodon grandiflorus. The sequence continues at coordinate 57,085,502 of CM028363.1, forward strand.
AGTAATTTCACGAATCGTCTTCCACCTGCCCAATGCCCAGTTATTTCGTACTTACGAGCTTCACCTACTCTCCTATATATATGCATTAAATTGATGCACCTCAGTTCGATTTCTAAGTAACGAACCCCTTTCCCCCAGAGCAGCACTTCTTTTGGAATCAGAGCGCTGCAAACTCACTGAGGTACATTTTCAGACACCTCTCTCTCTCAATCCAATCTTAGTCCTAATTTTCTCGTAGTCTCCGCTCTTGTTATCAAAATCAAATCCATGCATAGATCTATTACATTGAATAGGTACTAATCTCTTGCTAGTTTAGATCTAATCTACGATATCCTTCAACAATTCCCGCTCGATGGTCCGACTGTTAATTGACTTGAAAATGTTCGATCCATGCTACTTAATTTTATGTAAATTGAATGTTAAATCACTGCATGGATACTCAATTCACCAATTCAACGGTTTATGATGTTGTGTCTTTTACTCGTCACTTATAATTCTTCTGCTGTTTCCGGTTCTACTGTCATAATCTGAATATTTGTTTGAATTAATTGAAAAGCAGGTATTTATTTAACATCATATAGAGATGGCTCCAGCTGCCGCAACCGATTCTGCTGACTCAATCAAGCCTAGAGGTATTGTAATCTTTAATTGCTGCTATGTGTTAAGTCTTCGAATTGTTTTTTGACTTCACTTTATGTTTGTTCATGAAGTGTTCTGTTTACTAGAGAAAAAATAAATGACCCACTCAAAGCTGTCTAATTCATAAAAGGTCTCACTTACTCAAAAACATCTTTTATGGCCTCTTTTCATCCCAAAACCCCAAAAGACCCTTACTGAGTCGAGTAATCGACTCAAGAGTCGATTAAACGACTCAATGAGTAGATCAAAATGACTTAAATTGACCCAGGGTCGACTCATGGGTCGATCAATCGACTCAGGGTCAAAATGACTCAATGACTCAAATCGACCCTGAGTCGATTCGACTCGGGGTCGATTAATCAAAAGAGAGAGAGAGAGACGAGTACCTCGACGGCAGTGACGAAGGAGGCATAGAACGAGAGAAGGTTACCTCGACAGGAGTGACAAAGGAGGGGGAGGACGAGGACGACGGCGGAGGATATGATGGTGAGGGAGACCGCAGATGGAGGCGACAGATGAGATGACGGCGAGAAAGGAGAGAGAAGAGAGGACGGCCTCTTTTGAGTTCTGTGAGCGAAATAAAGGTATTTAGGGTTTGAACTTTGAAAGGGTTTAAGGGCATTTTGAGAGTTTTCAAATTTTTTGGTCAAGAGGCCATAAAACATAAAAGTTCGGGTCAAAAGGCCATACTTGACTAATACCACAAAAAAAAGTTACTCCCTTCTTTCCTAAAAAAAGAGTCCATCTTTCAAGTTACTCCCTTCTTTCCTAAAAAAGAGGTCCATCTTTCAAGTTACTCCCTTCTTTCCCAAAAAAAAAAAATAATAATAATAAAATTCCATCTTTCCTTTTTAGGCCGTCTAAAAAAAGTGTCCATTTTATAATCTTCCTTTTTTGGAAGTTACCTTTGCCATTTTACCCTTGATTTGATTCTCACTTTGATTTGTGGGTATCCTTGAAAAACACACGCACTATCCTAATATTTATAATAGAGTCGACTATATTTTATTAATCTGTGTCTTGGTCAAACATGACACTCTTTTAGGAACTGAGGGAGTGTTAGGTTCATGTAAATAGAAGTGGTTCCACATGTTCAGTTCTAGGAGACCTCGTGTTTTTCAAGCTGAAAAGTGGGATGTTACATGCTTAGATGCTCTTCAGTAGCTGGTATTTTGAAATATTCGATGGTCTCTTGAGTTGCTCTTTCTTGGTTTCTGTGAACAGATGTCTGTGTTGTTGGTGTTGCACGGACACCTCTTGGCAGTTTTCTTGGTTCCCTTTCATCCTTCTCAGCCACCAAGCTTGGATCTATAGCAATCGAAAGTGAGTTTGAGCTTTTCCGCTTGATTATGTGGTTTCTTTTGCTCGACAACTTTTTCCCAATCCATGAAACATTCTCTTTGATGTCAAATCTAGCTGCTCTGAAGAGGGCGAATGTCGATCCATCACTTGTAGAAGAAGTTATCTTTGGAAATGTTCTCAGTGCAAATTTGGGGCAAGCACCTGCCAGACAAGCAGCATTAGGTGCCGGGATACCTAATACAGTAGTTTGTACCACTGTTAACAAAGTTTGTGCTTCAGGGATGAAAGGTATGAACACTATCTTTGAAAAATTGAAAGAGTACCTTTCCTGTTTCACGAATGCTTTTTCCTGGTATAGTGGAAGTAAAAATCTGCGTTGAGCGTAACTTATTCCCTTTTGGCTTTTGCAGCTACTATGCTAGCAGCACAGAGCATCCAGTTGGGGATAAACGATGTGGTTGTTACTGGTGGCATGGAAAGCATGTCTAATGTCCCCAAGTACCTAACAGAAGCAAGGTTTGCTCCCTTGACCCAGGATATATACACGTTTTTGTCTCGGCGTGTGCGTGTGTGTTTGTGTAGAGTGACATATCCTTTTTAAAGCTCATCATAATTGTACTTGTAATCCTATTGGTATAATTTGACATTAGTAGTAGTGTAATTGTTGGTTAAACTTTTTGCTTGAAGAACATTTCCCATTTTAGCAATTCATATAAACTTTTTGCCTAGTCTCTCTCTCTCTCTCTCTCCATCCACAGGTGTGAATTTGTTATCTTTTGGCATAATTAAAACAAAGTGGCAGTGCTCATATCTGATCCAGAACCTCATGGTTTATGTGACCAAAGCTTTTGATAGTAAGACACTTTTACCACTGCAGTAAGACATGCCCCTAGAAATGGGGATGCTACATGTCTCATTTACATACTACTTGTATATCATGATTTCTTTCTAAACCCTTGTCTGACACTTCTAGGCATTAAAGCTGTTTTTGACTTATCTTACTTTCCAACTCTGCGTAAGACGACTCGGGATATATATGCTTAGCAGCTATATTTATGTTAACTCTAGTTAGAAATAATTTTTTAATGGCTTACAGAACTCTCAAGGTTCTAATCTGTAATCAATTGCAGGAAGGGATCTAAATTTGGACATGATTCTCTTATTGATGGAGTGCTTAAAGACGGGTTATGGGATGTTTACGGTGATTATAAAATGGGAAACTGTGCTGAAATATGTGCTGACAATCATCAAGTAACAAGAGAGGAGCAGGTATTATGTGCATCCGATTGTAATTATTTCTCTTCCATTGTTTCTTACTTTTCTTGGAGGGAGGCTGACCTAGCGAGTTTTAACAAAAAAGAATGAAAGTACCCATTATTGGTTCACAGTCAATAACATCTTCACCATCTAGAGTAACAATGAGTCCCATATTGTCATGATTCATGACAACCTGACAGAGTCATGTAAATACTAAATAGTATATGTCATTATTTTATTTCTCATATATCATCTCGCTTGATTTTTCACTTGCACTGTTTTTGATTTCCTGTACTTACTGGTTCATTTTCCTACAAAATTTGATGAATTTATGCTTTAAAAAAATGGGTCTTTTTTTTTTCATCTTCATATCTTCATCTCTTCTGTCTGATTATTTAATTTCTAATGAGTCAACTTCCTATTCATATGATCTCCCTTTATCTGCCATAAATCCCTTATTTGGATCCTCTCTACATAAATTATCTTGTATAAAGTTTGTTACTTTTGTGAGTAGATGTTGTATGACATTTCTGGATGGTACGTGCAGGATAACTATGCTATTCAGAGCTTTGAACGTGGTATTGCTGCTCGAGATAGTGGTGCCTTTTCCTGGGAAATAGTGCCTGTAAGATTAATAGTTCTAATAGATGCAAGCTATGCTGTTTGTTTGGATTGTCGATACTGACCCAGTCTGGTACTGTGCAGGTAGAAGTTCCTGGAGCCAGAGGCAGACCATCAACAATTGTTGACAAGGATGATGATCTAGGAAAGGTGAAGTACTGTTGTAGTAATGTCATATATGCAGATACTAAATTGCAGTTGACCCTTCATTCTATTTTATAATCATATTGATGTCCCCAACAATTCGTGACTTTGACGACCAAGTATATTTAAATTTAACTACTACCCCCTCGCCTCCCCTTGCCTAGTGTAGTACCAAATTATTACCTTCACTTTAAATCTAAGTCAACCTAAATGGTGAAAAGAATGAATTCTAATTACATTACTTTGGCCAGACCAAGGATATGATCGTGGGTCCATGCTCCTGTTTCAAAATCTTCGCATGCATTGGATAATTTTTCATATAGTTTCGTCTCAACTGTGGCATTCATATATTTAAATTTTTGTTTCTTTCATGTCAGTTTGATGCTGCAAAACTGAGGAAGCTCCGACCAGCTTTCAAAGAGAATGGCGGTAGTGTTACTGCTGGAAATTCTTCCGGCTTAAAGTATGCCACTTTCTGGTTTCAGCTGTTTTTATTGTCTGTCAAAGAAGAGGGCTCACAGTTGTTGATTGTGTTTATTATTACTTTTATCTTCCAAGTAATTAATTTACTGTGCATTTATCTAGAATTATATCCTCATTTCTCATTAACAATTAATCTCATTATGCACTGTGATATATCTACAGTTGTTGAACTGTGATCATACCCTTCTTTGATCCCATGTGATGCAGCTACATATGTTGGAATTAACTAATCTTGCTGTAGAACAACAACGAAGCCTAAGAAGGTTGATAAAAGAAAGAACATCCAGCACTCAAATTGTTTTTATCACTAAAACACGTCAACCTTTCAATCCAAATTACACGCACATGCATGCATGCATGCATACATACATACATACATACATATATATATATATATATATATATTATTTTTTATATTCCAAGTAGTTCCATATTTTGTACTCGGAAACTATTACTTCATTCATCATTTATTGTACTCCTTAAGAATCTAGCAAAAACATTGTTTTAGTACTTGTTAAACATCTTGAATCCTTGATTCCATTTTACATTTCCTTTAACCAAGACATTGAGTACGGTTTATTTAAAGCTAAAAGACACCAATTCCTAGTGAACAATATGGCTCCCACTTCAATTTACTCTTTACCTGTCATTTCAACTTAAGTCAAAACGTAAGCAACTAACTGTAATCATAAAGTTGAGTTGAATCACATGCATGCAGTTCCATGATTGTGCTACAGTATCCTTACTCCAAAATAGGATGTATTCTGAACATTTCTGCCCACTCTTTTGATTCATTACAGTGACAAAGGGTGGTGATTGTCTTGATATTGTGGTGCCTTTCAACTAAATTTCCTCCAGGCTTTTGCTAAGAAATGACTTTGTTCTCTTTCACAGTGATGGTGCTGCTGCACTGGTCTTAGTTAGTGGAGAGAAGGCACTTAAGCTTGGTTTGCAGGTGATCGCAAAGATCACAGGATTTGCTGATGCTGCTCAGGTACTTCACTGATCACATTTGAATGTCTCTAGGATAAAGTATCGGAAGGGGCTTATGATATTTTTGGATCTCATGTACACGGGTACTCACGAGATGGATGTATCTTGCAGTCACCAGAGTTATTTACAACTTCTCCGTCTCTCGCCATTCCAAAAGCTATTTCAAGGGCTGGTTTAGAGCCTTCTCAAATTGACTACTATGAAATTAATGAAGCCTTTGCTGTAAGCTTTTAGGGTTTAAGTTTTGATGTATTTAGCAGCAAGTCTGCCAATTCTGATTTGCCAATCTTATTTTACCTTGCGGTGCATGCAGGTCGTCGCTATTGCAAATGCAAAATTGCTTGGACTCGATAGTGTGAGTTCATGACCCTAATCATCCTCCCTCTGTGGCGCCCCTCCCCCAGGGCTTAACTTCACACTTCCATACGCCAACATTTTGTTTTGCACCATTTTTCTTTCCTTGAAGCAGCCTTGTGATTTTACTTTCAGGCAAAACTTAATGTACATGGTGGAGCTGTTGCATTGGGGCATCCTCTAGGTTGCAGTGGGGCTCGTATCTTGGTGACACTCTTGGGGGTATGTTATCTTAGAATTACGGTTTTGAATTTATGATAGTATGTATTTAAGTAAAGACACCATTTTCGGTTCTTAGGTTTCTCATTGGAAGGGTATAGTTTTGCATTATCTTATTCAAGCTGTGATGTAGGTATTGAGGCAGAAGAACGGTAAATATGGAGTTGGTGGTGTGTGCAATGGGGGTGGAGGTGCATCAGCCCTCGTTGTAGAGCTTGTTTAATCCCTTTCTCTTACGTAAGTGCCCTTTAGATACAGTGGGGGTTTTTATACCAGTTGTTTGGGTCTAAACATCCAGTGCTTATTTATGGCACGACTAATAATGAAAAGTTAAAAAAAAAAACAAAAACAAAAAACAGTTTGGAAAAGATGTTTATCTACAAAGATGCTGTATTTTTGTGTTTGAAAACATATTTCAAGAAGTTTCTGATTTGTAAACTTAATCTGAAAATTTAGGGTGCTTTAAAATGTTTTATTTTTCTGCAAGAAGATGGATAGCTTAAAAACAATTGGTGCCATAATAACGTGCAAATCAAAGTAAATTAGAGGAAGGAGTTTCTTACAGAAGCTTGGGTGTTTATGGATATGAGAAAGTTGTTGAACTCCTATAAGCTTTGTAGTGTAATTAGTACCTGATAATCGTGTCTAAATGCAGGTCAGCTACCATAGATGGATTTACAAAGAATTACGGCGAGATGTGCTACTATTTGCTCTCTTCATTTCCTTCCTAGTAATTTTTTTAAACTTAATTTCTTTCGTAGTATTTTTGTTAATTAATAATTGGGTGTTGTATTTAGGTTCGAGGACAAATATTTATTCTAGAATTGCTCTCTCTCTCTCTCTCTCTCTCTCTCTTTCTCTCTGGCAAAAGGATTCACCATTTGATGGTCGTCCTGTCTTCTTTTTGAAGATGATATCTATTAACTGTCTACCACTCAGCACGGTGTTGAGGCCCATGGTTCATTGTTACCCCTACTATTCCGTCGTGTACTTTAAGCAAAAGCAACAATATTAATAGAGTAACATCTTCTTGATTATGTAATAAATCTGTATGAATCAAGTATAACTAAAGTGCAAAACATTGACGCTACTCGGGGGGCAAAATCAATAACCAAGTTGATGTCTGAGATGGGAAGTAGTACCAATTTTCTCAGACTACATTTAAATGTTTTCGTTGCTGGTAAAATTAAAGAGTAACAAAGTAATGGAACCAAACAAATACTAGCAAGTAAAAGAAAGACTACGACGTTCCTTCACATTCACGTGACGTGGCATCTTTGACTGAGCGAAAGAGTTCCTTCACATAAATTCACGTTAGCCTCTTTGAGGGAAAGAGTATCAAGTATAATAGAACACAAAGAATAACAAGTACTATGATGTTTTTTCTCTTTGAGCCAAGTAACATAACAAAACAAAACAAAAAGAATAAAAATTACTGTGATAATTTTTTTCTCTTTGGGGGAAGTAATAGAACAAAACAAAAAGAATAAGAGTAACACGTGATGGGACCTATAGTATTTGAGAGTGAAAAAGTAAAGCAATACCGAGTAATATGAATCATGCTGGTTAAATTTGAGCCATGTTTGAAAAGTTGGACCATCTGAAAACATAGGCGCTAACGCTTGGTCCAGGCACATGTCGAAGAGCTAGGCGCATGTCCGATCGGTTTTCCTTTTTTTTTTTAAAAAAAAAAAAATTATAATGAAGAACACCATGGACATACGCCTAGACCATGCACATGGTCTCTTGGATATGCGTCTGGGAGCATGTTCCCCCGATTTTTTTTTTAAATGTACATTTTAACACAATAATAACAGCAAAAAAAATTATATTTAATACAAAATATGTCAAAAATATACATATTTAAAGCAAATAATTAAGCAAAAAAATTAAATTAATACAAAGTATGTCGAAAACATACCTTTTTTGAAGAAACCTACGAGAGAACTTGAGGAGATAGATTTTGAAAATATCAAATTCTATTGAAAGAAACTGAAAATAAAATAAAAAATTTTAGGTTGTCAATTTGGACAAACTACCCAAATGGTCCCTGTAGAAGTTCACTTTTTTGGATTTGGTCCTTTTGCAAAAAATCTTATGCCAGTCGTCCTTGTACTAAATCCCTTTACGGAATTGGTCCTTCCGTCCAATTCCGTCTAAATTTTTCCGTTAACTCTCTCCACGTGCATCTCATGTGAGAGTATAAATGTCATTTCCTAGTTGAAAGTACAGGGACCAATTGCATTGGAGGGAATTATTGGTGCTCTTTTCTCACTTATTATATTCCCTTTCGTTTTCTCCAAGTTGAAAGCCACGTCCAACCACGTCCAGCTGAAGAATCCATGGAGGTTTACTGTCACTGTGGAATTAAGGCTATAATGTTAACTTCATGGACCGATTTCAACCCAGGCAGAAGATTTTGGAGTTGCAATAATCGTCAGGTTAGTATTCCACTAATTCCTTAATTCCTTTTGTTCAATTTTTTGGATTTAGGTTTAATTTCTTATTTCTTTTCATCTTCGTTTTCGAGTAGCAGCATACATGTGGGGTTTTTCCTTTGGTTTGATCCACCAATGTGCCATAGGTCCGTCGAGATTATACCTGGGTTGATTCGAAGGATTAGAGAAAACGAAGCTGTAAAAGCCAATGGAGGCAACCAAACAAGGCAGTGCACTAATTGGAAGTTTTTGTGGGTATGCCTTGTAATAGCTTGGCTGGTTCTTGCTTGAGTGATTTTTTTGGGGAATGTGGATGAAGACAACAGTATTGAGACAAGCAAATTCCCAGCAATTAGTGGTAGTGGTCAGTAGTGTTGTAATAGTTGAACTATGTTGAAGCCTTAATTTTTGGTTTTTTTTAGTGTTTGTAATCCATATTGTATCTATTCCCAATGGTGTGAAAAAATATGAATGAAGGTTTTAGTATTTGTGGTCTCTGTTATGCTTGCTTTAATTTTGATTTGTTTTTCATCACCATTTACTTTGTGCCCTCTGTTATGAGTAAATGAATACAGAGCTTCAAAACAAAATGAATCAAAACAGAGATTGAAAACAAACAAAACAGGACATTCACCAAAATAGGGTCATTCACTAAAACAGAGATTGAAAACAAAGTTAACATTAGCATTACATTCACCATGAGTCCAACATTCACCAAAACAAGACATTATTTATTTGTTACAAAATCAAGACATTAAATTCACCAAAATAGGACATTCACCAAAACAGGACATACAACTCATCAGGACATTCACCATGAGCCCAACATTCACCAAAACAGGACATTGTTATGTTACTTTACATTCATCCCACAAAAAAATCATCCACAAAAAATCATTCACATTTCAGGCCCTTCCTTCACTTCCTAGTTAGTTTACTCTTCTTAGCATTAACATGAGAATGCAAGTCCTCACTTGTTATGCAATTTTTTCCTTGCCTTGTAAATCTTGGAGGTGGAAAATTGCTTGATTGTGGTTGTGACTTTGGTTGTGACAAGCTTAGAGTCACTTCAGCTTCAGCTCTGTTTGGAGTTGGTTGAGAAGAACTAAATACAATTCCTTTTCCCCTGGTTCTTGGTCCCTACAAAATTAATATCAAATACCCATTGTCAAAAATGAAACCAACATTGTCAAAAGTGATACCAAAATGAAACCAACCTTGTCCCCACTTACTTCTCCAGGCCCTTTACCTTGTTGCTCATTAACTTTCCCTTTTCCTCTACCTCTCTCTACCTTGCACACTAATGCTTGCATCATTGGTACTTGGAGTCTGTCAAAACACATCAAAAATGATAAACAATTATGGACAACTTTTGGAACAAACTAGTCCAAGTAATAAATGTTAAATCTAAACTTACTTGTGAAGCTTGTGGTGTAGATTCTCTATTTTCAGCTTCCCTGCCTTTCCTTTTGCATTTACCTTTACCTTGCACACTTGTAGCATCTCCCCTGCCTTGACTTGGATCTTGCATACATGGAAACAAACAATAATTATTCAAATTTAATATCAGTCCAAAAACATTACAACCTGTTAAGAAATAAAAATCATTACCTTTTTCTTCCTTTTGTTTAGTGGTTGACAGCATGCATTTTTACAAGCCCTTGAATTATGACCAATTCCTCCACATCTACTGCAAGTCATTAGTTTACCATGTCTCTGTGCCTTTGTGGGAATCACCATATCAGCTCCAGTTTATTTCCTTTCTTCATCTGCAGCTCTTCTTCTTTTCTTCTTAGGCTTCCCCGGCTGAGTATGACAATTTGGAGCAGTTATCTTGAACACATTTACAACATGATCCCACATAACTTTTCCATTTATAGGATTGACTGTATGCTCATAAATCCTCCCGTGACATTCTAACTTGTAACAATCATCAACCCATAACTTAGGAATTCCATTGCCCTCATTCTTACCATTATACCATATGGCATAAACATCATGTTTACATGGAATCCCACTCAACTGCCATTTCCTACAGGTGCAACTTTTCTTACTCAAATCAACAACAAATTGTTCCCCCCATGGACCTCTAACCTGGTACTTACTTCCTCCATTCCAAGTACAGATGAAATCCAATGCTTCTTCTTTTATCTTGTTCATGCTTTTTTGTACCCTTGGCAACAGAAGAATCTGACACTTCTTGAGCTCATCCCTTTTCTTTCTAATTCTTACCATCAAATAATTCCTTATCATCTCCAACATTGTGATGATAAGCTTGTCTCTGGTGGAGACAATATGCCCATTGAAGCTCTCAGAAATGTTGTTCATGAGGGCATCACATTTAACTACTTCTGTGAAGTGTGATCTAGACCAGTGGTTTGGAGTTGTACGACATACCCACTCAAAGGGCTCTCGAGAAAAGGACTTAAACTCCTCCATTGCAGCTTCAAATGTAGGAACAGTTGTTGAAAATGCAGCTTTTAGAGTCTATCCTTCATCTCCTTGCCCTTGAACAACTTTTTAAAATTGTTTTACATGTGCAGCAAGAAGTATCTATGCTCCACAGCAGGCAACAAGTCTTTCAATGCCAAATCCAGTCTCTAAAAAAATCAAGTCAGTTAGATCTAGCAACAAAACAGGGGAATTATTGAAAACATGCCAAAAAAAATAATATCATACCTTTTGTTTATCAGATAAGAACACCCACTCCTCATGACCTTGAATCCTTAGGTTATCTATTAAGAGTTCAAGGAACCATTGCCACGTTTCTCTATTTTCACTCTCCACAACTGCATATGCAATATGATACATTCCATTATTAGCATCTATGCCAATCCCAGTTAGCACCTGCCCTGTATGAGGACCCTTTAAAAAGCATCCATCTAGCCCTATCACCTTCCTGCATCCAGCTTGAAACCCTGCTTTTAATGGGCCCAAACAATAGTAGATCCTCTTAAATTTTCTTTCATCTGGTTCATTCACATTCATCTCCTCTCCAAGTTCAATTTTCATGGTTGAGTTGGGATTTGTTCTCCTAATCTCTGCACAATAATCCCATAGTAAACCATATTGCTTTGTATGATCTCCATGATTTAACTCATCTGCCATCCTCCTTGCTCTGTATGCCTGATTCCTAGTAATATCTAAGTGATGTTCTTTTCTTACAGTTACCATTATACCCTTCAAATTCCAGTTAAGAGTAGACTTAAACATTTCAATATATCTCCTTGCAACCCAATCAGATGTCAGATGCCTATTTGAATAAGTGGGGTTACATGTATGCACATTTACATAGGTCTTCACTTCCTAAGTACTATCAAATTGCCTAGAGGAAATAAGTATGACCCAAGGACATGACTTGGTCCCCCTACACTTTGCCCTGACCCTTGTTTTGTCATTTTTCACTAATTGAATCTTTCTTTTATTCTTTATTAAGTACTCTTTTAATGCCTGTTTCACCTCCTCAACATTTGCAAACTTCATTGACAACTTGTATTCGGATTTATCATATCCTTTCGGGATGAAAATCTAATCCTCTCTTCAAAGGTCTTTTTCATCGAATCATTAGTGCTTGCAATGCTCCATAAGTCATCCGAACTTGCATAATCAAAGTCCACATCCAAAGTATGTTCTTCACCGCTAATATTTTTGATTTGCCCTTCCCAAGATTTTTCACACCACCCCTTTCAACCGATTTGTCAATGTTATTTTCAAAATCTTCATCATCATTTTCATTCTTATGTTCACTGCATCAGCTTATATTCGGATCAAGAAAATGATCATAATTCTCATCTGAATCACCATCTTCATTTTCATCATTCTCATTCTCATGTTCAGGTTCATTGTCATTGTCATTCTCATTTTCTTGATCATTGTCATTCTCATTCTCTTGATCAGAGTCATTCTCAGGCTCAGGGTCATTCTCATGTTCATGGTCATGTGATGTACCACATTGATTTTGTCCCTTTTCCTTCAATTCAGCTTGGTAATCAGTTTCAAAATCAGCCACAATATTAGCAATTTCATCCTCATTGTAAGTAAGTAACAACTCATTCAAGACTCTTATTAGTTGCCGAAACCATCCATTTGTTACTAGATTGACCCACTCCATCATTCTCATTATCATTCAACTCTTGTATAACTACAGAGCTTTTCAGTTTTGGTTCCTCAAAAAAATCATCAACAGAAGTGGAACCATGTTCCAAGTACACCTCAATTAATTTATATTTCTTTGCTATTTTGATAACACTTATCATGTCCTCATCGGTCCCCAAAGGTTTCAACCCATAGTCAAGGTCCAATATTGGCACCTTATAGTGATAAAACATAATCCCCTTGAACCCAAGGCCTATAATCATTCTGTTGATTTCTTGAATGGACATTATTTCACCATGACAAAAATCAAAATAGTCAACTAATCCTCTATTATAAACCCTGTGTGGAATGTAGTCAAACTCTCCACCATGGTGTAACTCAATGCTAAACCAATCTGAATCAGGATCTGAGATAAATGCAAAAATGCATATTCAAAATTTTAAATTAAAAAACAACTCTCTGTTTGATGATAAACAGACAAAAAACAACTCTCTGTTTAAATTAAAATGCATTGTGAAGCATGATGATTCAAGTACCAATGAACATCAACAACACTTTACAAAACATCAACATTTTTTAAAGAAAAGTGACATTTCGAAGGAAACAAAACACATTATATAACGACAATTTGGAGCAAATCTTTTTTTGCATATAAAATAAAATAAAAACCTCTTTTCAGTACATTATTAGGGCAAATACATAAATAAAAAAACCTAAAAATTTAAAAATAGAGTACACTTACAAGATAGATCATCAACATCCCACTGTTCCTCTTTTCTCTCGCATCCACGCCATTCCAATGTTTCTTTTGCAGTCTACCCAAACCCTAAGCAAGCCCTAATGCGTTCGACCTTGAAGGAAGATGTCGTTTAAGTGACCTAATCAAGTTCAAGTGAGTACAATTACACCTCCTCTCTGTAATTTAATCCATCTATTTATGTTTCAGTTTTGGTCCCTGAACTTTTATAGATAAAATGACATTTTTGCCCTTGCCAATATGCACGTGTTATTCATGTGACGCGACTTAATGGAAAAAAATTGACGGCACTTGACAGAAGGACCAAATCCGAACAATGTTTGAGTTCAAGGACTATTTATAACATAAAAGGACCAAATCCAAAAAATCATATGGGTAGTTTGTCCAATTTCGTATAAATAAGAAAGGCAGAGTTAAGTTAGTAATTTTACGGAAACTACTGGTGTGCAGACGGCTGCCTTTAGCGCCGCCCTCTGAAAACATCCCCATGCTATCGCAACAACTTTAACCATCGTTGCAGGGGGAATTCATATCTTATCCAAAGTCCAAACCATTTATAGCCAGCGTTGGGTGCACAAGAACAACCTAAGATGCCTCCCTCCTTATCATCTGTAACCTCACTCAACACTGTCCCCTTATCGAAATCTGATCCTAGAACGCTTAAAAATGATGATCTTCTCGACAATTTCACTTCTCCATTTGAGCTCAAACAAGCTCATGCCCATATCATCAAAATCAATGCACCTCTCTCAGTTCTTCCACTCTCTCGAGCTGCCTCTGTCTGTGCTCTTACTCCTTCTTTCTCTTACGCCCAGCAAGTCTTTAAACTCTCCGAAAAGCCCGACATCGTTCTGTGGAATTCTTGTTTAAAATCTTTTGCCGAAAGTGCTTCTCCAATTAATGCTATTCGGCTCTTTTGTCAGCTGCGTGATCATAACATTTGTCCCGACAGTTTTACTATTTCTTTCGTTCTCAAGGCTTGTTCGAAGCTCTCGTATCTTTTACATGGTCGAATTATTCATGGGTTTATCGAGAAACTTGGGTTTCAGTCGGATTTGTTCTTGCAAAACACAATGGTGCATTTGTATGCGTCCTGTGGGGAGATTGATGATGCTCGGCTGTTGTTTGATAAAATGTCTGACAGAGAAGTTGTGACTTGGAATATAATGATAACACAGTTGGTGAAAAGGAAGGACGTTGACAGTGCGTTTGATTTGTTTTCACGAATGCCAGAGAGAAACGTGTGGTCGTGGGGATCCATGCTTGCGGGTTTTGTACAGTGTGGGAAGCCTAAAGAGACCATTGATCTTTTCACGCAAATGGAAGAGGAAGGGTTGGTACCTAATGAGGTGAGTGTGGTTTCTGTTCTTGCAGCGTGTGCAGATTTGGGTGCACTTGATCTTGGCAAGAGGATTCACGAGTTCTCGAATCAAAGTGGATTAAGGAGAAATGTTCGCATCTCTAACACTTTGATCGATTTGTACATCAAGTGTGGATGTTTAGAAGCTGCTCATATTGTTTTCAAGGAGATGGAGGAACGGACTATAGTGTCTTGGTCAGCCATGATTCATGGGCTCGCAATCCATGGAAAAGCTGAGGAAGCCTTGAAACTTTTTGCTGAGATGATTCGGGTTGGCATCAAGCCTAATGGGGTCACCTTTATTGGACTGTTACATGCTTGCAGCCATATGGGGTTGATAAATGAGGGTCGCAAGTTTTTGCCAGCATGAGTAAAAATTATGGGATTATTCCTCAAATTGCACATTATGGTTGTATGGTTGATCTATTGAGCAGGGCAGGGCTTATTCAAGAAGCCTATGAGCTCATTAAGAACATGCCTATTAAGCCAAATGGGATTGTGTGGGGAGCGCTTCTTGGTGGATGTAGGGTACACAAGAATATTGAAGTTGCAGAAGAAGCTATTAAACACCTCCTTGTATTAGACCCCTTGAATGATGGATATTATGTAGTTTTATCTAACATTTATGCAGAAGCAAAGCGATGGGAGGATGCTGCAAGAGTGAGGAAATTGATGAGAGATAAAGGGGTGAGAAAGACACCCGGACAGAGCTTAATTACTGTAGATGATAAGGTTCATGAGTTTGTTGCTGGGGATGTGACGCATCCCCAAGCTGAGGCAATATTCAAGAGGTGGGATGAGTTGTTGGAAAAATGAAGTTTAAAGGGTATGCTCCAAATACTTCCGTGGTTCTACTGGACATGGAAGAGAATGAGAAGGTAAAATTTGTATATCGACACAGTGAGAAATTAGCAGTTGTGTTTGGGCTAATCAACACTCCTCATGGAACACCGCTTAGAATAATGAAGAATCTACGTGTTTGTGAAGATTGTCATGCTGCTTTGAAAATAATATCAGAGATTGCTAATCGGGAGATTATTGTGCGTGACCGGAACCGCTTCCATTGTTTCAAAGATGGTTCTTGCTCTTGCAGAGATTACTGGTAATGTATCCGAGTTTATGAGACATCCTGATGTTAAATTATATTCAAATATCTGAAGCCATGTATCAATATATAATTAAATTACAGTCCTCTTCTTGGTCATTTTGCCAGTTTTTATTTAATGCAAGAAAAGTTTGATTTCCACTTAGCAATTAGCTCCTATCCCGAGAGAATGGAAATATTTTTGAAAAGGCTGGTTGTAGTTTGACTTGTTGATATAATGGAAGTTACCGTCCATATATCTTGCAGATTATTTTGTTCTACTTTACTGTCATCATATTAATTAATGTCAAAAACTAACTAAAGAAATTACGGTGCATTGTTTCTCAAGGTAGAATACAAGGCAGTTTTGATGCTTTGTACTTGGGTTTTCTGTAGCAGTTTCTTACAGGTTCTTCCAGTTTTGTGCATTGTTTCTCTTGCACTGCTAGGCCTTTGCTCACCGCTAGGCGCTAATTGTTGAGGTTTCACCTACTTTTGCAACTGAAGAAGCTCTAAGAGACCTGGGGTGCTAAACTAGAGTGTCCTGTTCTCTATTTCTTTTCCTGGACGAACCTCACAGATGGATTTGTTTTCTGTTTGATGTTTGTCAATGGGATTGTAGACTGATGTTTATTTAACTTCTTATGTAGAATGTAACAGCTTATTTAATAGTCTCTTGGTTCCACCCTAGTTTTTAGTTCAGGTATTTATTTTGGTTAAGTTTGTTAAACATATGCATGCTTTAGCATTTTGGATTTATTGTTATCCCGCTGACTTGATCGAAAGACGTGAGTTTCTTCATTTATGGGGTAGGAATTCATATTAGGTTATGCACTATCTTGCAAGTCTAGAAGTTGCCTGTTATGTTTCAGGCTTAGGACCTCAAGAGTGCATCAATGTCAGGAGAGCATTCTAGGGTTTTATAATCAGTGTTTTGGTACAAGAGCTAAGATATTTCTGCCAATCATGTGGAACATGTACGGGAATTAGTTACTTCCTCTACTTACAAATTTGTATTAAATGAAACACAAAAGATATAGATCTTGTGGGATTTGAGTAGACACCTGCATTAAAGGTATACAGGAGATTAGCATCTCCCACTTGTAGGCTTGTAACAGCCTTGAGACTCTTTATTGGAGTAAATTCTGCGTTTTAGTTAATTTGATCCCTGTAGGCTTATTATTTCTGAGCAGTATTTTACTTGACGAGTCTTTTATTGATGATTTGAACGGTAGAATTGTATTTGTAGCTTATGGGTTTTTCATTCTTTATATTGATAGACGTCGTTTTGGTGGAAAACTGAGCCTTGTACATGAATTGGATCTTATATTATGGTCTGATTTCATATTTGAGGGTTTGTTGTTGATAATATTGGGTTCTCTTTTGGGAGTCGGAAGTGGGTTTCTGTCTGCAATCTCTGTGTTATCTATTACTCCATTCATTTGAAGATTCAGAAAAAAGAAACATTTTATAGCATTATGCAGTGTTACTTTAATGTTGAGACTGATCATTTCTTAAGTGTAAGAAGTTTGGAAAAAGATCCCAAAGACATCACTCTACCGGGAAAGTATGGTGTCTCTTCAAATGTTTTAGAGAAAATGGTTTGTGCAAATGGCGTTTAGTAAGATGGTTGAAGCAATCTTGTGGCTGGGTCAATGTTGATATGCATAGTATCCGTAACACAATAATTCAATTTAGTGCGATTGTACATTTTCCCGTTTCTTGCAATTGTTCCCCTTTGGGATCTCTTTCGCCATGTGATGCCCCGGTGGTGTGCAACTTAAATTGAAGGTTGGAAGGGAAGGGAAGGGAGGGCGTGGCACTGTGCAATGATCTATTATGCTTCAATGTTGTTTTGTACAATCAGTTCAAAGTCCAATATATATATATATATATATATATATATATATATATAAATTAGGTTTTGCTGTTGAACCATTGGTTGGTTCTCTCTGTACATTTGTGTACGGTACAGCCCCGAAAAAAGTAGTCCAGTATTGCTACTATGGATGGCTATTGGCTAGGCTGTTTTTCTTAGTATGTCCAACTTCAATGGGGCAAGTCAAGCCAAGCCCCAGCTTAGTCATTCTTCATATATATAGTCATTGGATTGAGGAAGGGTTAATTACACCATTAGTCCCTTGACTATGGACTATTTTATCAGTAGTTCCTTGACAATTGATGAATGAGTTTTATACTCATTTATTGGGTATTTTCTAGGCTTAAATTAGACTATTTCTTGGCATTTTGTATTCTAACATGGGTTGTTAGTGTTTAATTAAAGTTTCAGGGAATATTTTGTCAAGTGAGCTAAACCAGAAGCATTTTAGAGCTATAGCGGAAGATTGGGGGCTTAGATGTAATTTAAAGAAGCTTAAGGAGAAAGGCAGGAAGTCGGGCTAAAGCGATCGCCCTTAGGCGATCGCCTTTCAGACAGTAACTCTATATTGAAGCAGAGCGATCGCTCTGGATCATACAAAGCGATCGCTTTGTCCCGTTTTTAGTTCTAGGCTAGTTTTGTAATTTCTGATTTTAGGGTTGCTTTCCCTGTGGCTTAGTATTTAAGTTAGCCTCCGTTTTAGGAGGAAGGGGAGGTGATTCTCAGGGATTTTTATGCTAGAAAGATTGAAGTTTAATCTTTCATTCCGTTGAGTAATTGTAAGTATGTTTTCATCATTGAATTGTGTTGTTTTGCAATCAATGATGAGCTAAACTCATCTTTCTAGGGATTGGATGTAAATTGTATCAAACTCTTATGCTCTAATTTATTTATAATTCATTCAACATCTTGTGTTTCAATGGAGCATTAAAACAGAATCTCTTCTGGTGTTTATGCGTGTATGTATATTCTACCGTTTTGATTAGTTGGATATAGTGAATTGTACGACCAGAATACATAAGCTATATGTGTGTCATCTCCATTGTTACTTAAATTCTATTGATTCATGACCATGCTAAGATAGAATTTAGGTGTTATAATCTTTGTGTGCTTAAAGGATTCTCAAATTGTTACATGGACGGACCAAGAAAGTATCACAATTTGAGAATACTAAGATTGCAAACCGTGACCCAAGCGTCCCAATCTTTATTCATGTGATTACCCTTGATGTTGATTGATACATTATTTGCATGAGCATAAGAAGACGATACAATTGAAATCCAATTCCTAGATTCTCTCCACATTTGGTAAACTCTTTATTTACTTGCTTTGATAATTTAGTTGATAAATTAGTTAAATTTTTGTCAGTAGTTTAAAGAAACCAACAAAACCCCTTTGTCATTTATTTTTGCTGTTTGAATTACTAGTTAACAAAATCAATCATTCTTTTGTCTCTGTAGTTCGACCCTTGTTTTTGCGCAGCTATACTCCGGTATTCTCGTGCACTTGCGAGGTATATTTTCATTCATCAACAATGAAAAGTAGACACGGTTGGTCTTTTTGTTCGATACCGTTAATATTTTTCAGTCAAGTCTGTCATGTGCTTTTCACGTGCCTTTGGTTAAGGGTATTTATGAAATTTTACGTGCAAAGATATTTTCTAATACTTAAAACAATATATTCTTTTCTCTCTCCAACCCCCCACAACATCTCACCCTCATCCCTCCATTTTTTCTCTCGTTTTTGACTTCCCCCCCCCACTCCATCCTAGCTCTCATCCCTCTATTTTCTCAAGCTAGTTGGAGCCCAGACTAGTAAAAGTGAAGACCCACCAGTGATTGCACCCATCACTTCCCCCTATCCCCAGCTTCAACTCCGGCGAACCTCTCTGTCAAAGAACTCTCTCTCTCTCTCTCTCTCTCTCAAACTCTCTCAAGGAAGAGACCGTTCCATCCATCCGATGGAGATTCCCGACGACGATTCGTAGATCACGTCTCTCCGTCGAAAGTCCCGATCCTTGCCTTCCCCGTTTGATTTGTCGATCCCGATTTCGTTATGGGAATTGAGGAAGAAGATTTAGATCTTCGTTGTTCGCCGTCTTTCATCCATAGGTTCAGATCTTCACTTTGATTTCCATTTCATCTCTGAGTTTCGATTGTAGATCTGGGCTTGATTTTCGTTTTGATCCAAACTCTTTGAGCGAATGGAGATGGCCAGACGGCTAGGGTTAAGGTCGTACTCTCTACGGCTTTGGTGGTTAGATGTCTAGGGTTAGGGTTTTGAGCAATGTTGATTTGTCTCATTTGCAGCGGTGGGTTTGAAATAATTGAAAGGAAGTAATTGGAAGTAATTTGAGTTTTCAGGAAGTAATTTGAGTGATTCTTGAGTTTGGTGGTGGTGGTGGACTGGCAATGGTGGTTTTTGAATTATTGGTCGGAGAAGATGGATTTGGTGGTGGTGGTGGACTGGCAGTTTAAGAAGATGGGTATTAGGGCCTTTTTTTTTCTTAAAGTCTTGCACATGAAATTATATAAATACCCTTTAACCAAATGCACGTGATGGACACATGACGGACTTAACGGAAAAATACTAACGGCATCCAACAAAAGGATCAACCATGTCTAATTTTTATAGTTAAGGGACTAAAATTTGAAAAAATTTGTTAAAAAATTACTGGTGAAATAGTTTATAGTTAAGGGACTAATGGTGTAATTAACCTATTGAGGAATAATGAGGACCAATCAAGCAAGGTCTGTGAGAAATAGTAAAAAGAAAAAAAGTAGTCCAGTAAAAAGAGAAGCAAAAAGTGACAGCTGAAAATGGGGTGGCTGTTTAGAAGATCCAGGTAAGCCAGCTTGGTTGCTTAAATCAATGCACAGTGTCCAAGAATTTATAACTTTTTAGTTTTAGCACCACACTGGACTGGACTATTATATATCTATATATATATATATATATATATATATATATATATATGAAGGAGTATTTAATAATTTTTTTTAATCATCAATGGTTATTATTATTATCAATTATTGGATCAAAAATTAAAAGTTGAGATTTAATGGTTAGTTGAAAAATGCAATTAATGCAAGTAGGTAAGTCATTTAATATAATAAATCTTAACATTTGACTTTTATCAATAGTTGATAATGATAGTAACCATTGATAGTTAAAAAAAAAATAATTATTAAATACTTATATATATATATATATTATTATTATTATATAACCCTTAGTTAAGTTAGGTCAGGTCGTAACTTTATGTATATATCCTTACCTTCTTGGTTATTCCTACTTCTTTGGCTTATTATTAGTTTACATCCAAGATGAAGACGTGCACACACACCACACTGTTACACCTCTATTACTGTTACTGTTAGTGTTAGATATAACAAGTACTATCCATTATAAACTAGTATTCACTCCGCCCTTAAGTTATTGTTTTTTTTTTTTTTTTGTCAATTCCTAAATAATGATTTTTGTTTGAATTTTTTTTTTTGGATATAACTTTTATCATTTTATTCTTACTTTTTCTCTCTTTTTTAATTATGGGCTACATGTACATGGACATTAAAAGAAATTACACAATATATTAATATTAATAATCAAGTCAATTATTTTTTTAATCCCTATATCGAGTCAAACAAGACAATAATTTAAGGACGGACGGAGTATTTTACGATAATTATTACTCATTTGACAGACATATACTAATAATGTTTATAATATTTCCTAGACGATTGTTGCCCGAGAGAGAAATAATAAACATCTATACTAAGCTTTAAGTAGGCAGGACATAATGGATATCAAGTTGAACAAGTGGTGGAGAAATAACACTTGTCTTTAAATACTCCTATTAGATTATCTATCTCTCGGGTACTATTATATTAAAAATTTATCATTTCTAAAAACATGGATCTCTCTAAAAATATATACTTCCTCTGTTTTGGATAAATATTTCTAGTTGATAAAATATAAAAATTAAGAAATATAATTAATGAGGTGTTGTAAAATATGTTCTGACGTAATACCATCAACATTAATTGAATTCAACTATTCTAAATAATTAAGTTTTTTTAATATGTGTTATATTAAATAAAATTTTAAAAATATATTAAGAAGAATGATAGAGAATAGGTAGATTAAATGTTATTAGAAATATTAGTTGAAATATTGCAAAATAAAAAGTTGAACATTTATCCTAACAAAGGTTATACTCCCTCCGTTCCAGGCAAAGAGTCTACGTTTGACTTTTTTTGGTCAACTAAGCTAAAGTTTGACCAATAATTAACATAAATCTAGTGATTTTTATAAAATTATTAAAGTTGTAATCTATAGTATTATTAAGATAGTTTTTAATTAATAAAATTTTATTTCTTAAAATATAAGTAAAGTATGTAAATTTTTTATTTGATTTAGTCTTATGTTGATTTCTCTATAAAAAGAAAATGGACTCTTTGCCTGGAACGGAGGAGGGAGTATAACCAACCTTAACTAATTGCGTCATTGCGTTTGAAATTTGACGGAAAAATGAGGTGAACGCCGTTAAAAGGACGTTAGGTGTACGTATGCAATGGCGCACCTGGAATTTTTGGCCCACTTCAATTGCCAGCTGTACGTCTTTCCACTCCATCCTACCCCGCGGCCCCCTCACCACTTTTTCTTCCGCACAGTTTTCCAAGACGAGGAGGAGAATCAATCAATCAATTCATCGAACGAATTAAATTCAAAGCAGCAACAACCGTATAACAACCGGCCGCCGTCGACATTTATTTCACCGTTGTATAATCTCTCTCCGTATTCATGGCGGTATAATCCTTTAACCTTCTCTCTTTGCCCAATTCAAATACCTATATGTATTTATACGTATACATGTTTATCGTATATTTCTATCTGTTATTCATGTTCGATGAATACCGGCAATTCGATTTTTGCTTCTTCCGTTGTTTGATTCTGATTACTGATCATATTTTCATGTTTTTTTACTCAAATTATTGCTCATTCGTTGTACGTGTTTCATGTATATCTAATTTTCATATTATTAAAGTAATTGATTCCGGCTGATGATTCTCAGTAGACATGCCAGTGAATTTCAGTTATTTTATTTCGAGAAAGTTCGTGCTTTTTTCTGTTTAATGAGGTTTTTTCTGTATATTTATTTCAGTTATATGTTTTTTGATTTTAGTTTAGAATCTTTTCATACTTATCTTGTAAAATTTCCCTTGCTATCTCTCTTTATTAATTTCTCTTGAAGTCTTTTATAATTTTGTAGAATGGAATATGATTTTAAATGTCAATTTTGTGGCCCTCTATCTGTGCTTGTGTGTCAGTTGCTGAGGCGCTTTGTCTTTGTATTACATGGCTTTGTTTTAGACTTCCATATGAAATTTTTTGTTATGAACAAGCTTTAGCCTATTGTCAACTTTCTCCTTTTTTTAGGGATACAGTTCTAGATACGCTTCAAATGATACCTTGTATGTTTGCTTTACTGATCGTACTTTCTGTTGAATGGATAAGAAAGTTCGTCATTAGACAGATAGGCATTAACAGTACGAATTACTCAATGATTAAGTTTTCAGCTATTCCTGACTTTAGTAAAATGGAAAGGCCCTAAAACTTTCCTTTGATTACGTAAGAGGAACATGGATTACTTTTATTCTCAACTTTACTTGGTAATCTGTTTGCTGAAACTTTGTCACCCAATCATATTATGCAATGGTTTCCTTGGTACTTCTAGAGGAGGCTTCAAACGAGGACTATATATGATGCAAGTGCATAACTACTAGCAAACGCTGATTGAAGAAGAGTCTGAATTTTTCTTCTCTTAAGATATATATATATATATATATATATATATATATATATATAGAGAGAGAGAGAGAGAGAGAGAGAGAGACTATGGCCATAATTATTTCGTTTGTTTTATGTTCATGAAATGAGTTGCTCTATTTAATAAAAAATTGGGGAAGTGTGTCCAAACCAGCATATTCACGGAGAACAATGTTGAAATGGTGTTTATTTTGCTTAAGTTGAACATATATTCATTTGTAGGCCAAGTGCCTACATATAGTAGGGAGAAGAGAGAGATGGCCATATTTGTTTCATTCAGTATATGTTCATGAACTGAGGTGCACTATTTAACCAAATATTGGAGAAGTGTGTCCAAACCAGTGCAAATGATCCTCACTGACTTAATTCATACCAATTAGCACTTTCCATTTGTCTATATATCATGTAAGCGCCTTGAATCAGAATTTGATCATGATTGAGGATTTCATAGTTTGAATAACTGAAATGTTGAACAGTGGAAAGTACATAATTGTTTGATGTATTAGGCAATCGATTGTACATGTGAATCTACCATACCAATTTTATCATTGCAATCTGCTTCTTTTCTCGTCCTTGAGCCATCTCAAGAATCCAGTTGTGAAATTTTGATGTGTGCAGGAAAAAGGTCGACCGTTGCCAAAGTTTGGTGAGTGGGATGTCAATGACCCAGCATCAGCTGAGGGATTCACAGTTATTTTTAACAAGGCTAGGAATGAGAAAAGGACAGGTGGGAAATCAGATTCACCACCAAAGGATGACCCCACATACAAGCCTGGAGCAACTCTTGGGAAACCTCAATCTGTACGTTGAAATGGTTTCACTTTCTTGCTTGGTTAGGTTATTTTCTTAGGGTCCTGCGAACAAGTGCCCCTATAGCACTTGTTAAGGTTTCCAACTAAGAAATTTATTGCATTGGAGGTTGTTTTTAGTGCGTTGGGGATGGTTTTCAATGTTGCTATGCAAACCCTTTTGCAAAAGTCCATCATGATAATATTCTTCTAACCTTTGCTGCTCCCCCACCCACCCCCCAAAAAAAAAAAAAAAAAAGTCATGATAATAGTGATGTTTTCATGCTTTGAAGTCTGAAGAAAAATATTGCATGGACGTGAATGATAACATCTCTATAGACATGTTTTTATCAATTATGAATTTGTTAGTGTAGAAAATACAAACACAAGTAGAATAGGATGCTTAAAATAGAGCTTTTATTGGTAACTCTGATTGCTGGATCTAGCTTCATGCTGCTAAAGTATCTTGTTCTTGGTTGATTTTGAGATCTCTCTAGAAAAACTGTCAAGTTACAGATCGAGAGCCCATTTACTTTTTTTTGTTGATGATTTATAATTTACAAACTGCTTTCTGTCCTTCCACCTTTTGCATGTTTTGTCTGGCCATTTCATCACGTACGATCCTTGACTGGAGTTTATGAAATTTGTGCCCTTTCTCGTTACAAAAGTTTGGGACTTGGGGAGCTTAAAGCCGGATTCATTCCAAAACTCTACTGATATCTTGGCATAATCATGTAACCAAACAATGCAGTTACAGCAATAGACAATTTAATCACGAGTATAACCTCTTTCAGAATAAATTACTTATTCAATATTGAAATCCTTTCCTAATAATGTCCAAAAGATTCGCATCAAATTCTCTGACTTCTTCCAATCTCATTTGTCTTGTAGCCTATAATCAATCATTGTTGAATCTTTCATCATTTTAACCTTGGTCTGTCTTGTGGTGTCTGTGATATGTGAAACTTGCATCATCGTAAGTACGATTGTGACCTGATAACTGATATTGACCTGGTTGAGATAACTACTATCTCTGTGGCCATTACTATGGGTGGTAAATGGAGCGGGTTGTCTATGACAAGTTCGTATGCTAGATGGTAGGGTTTCACCACTCACCACATTCACCATTCACCATTCACCATCTCCTTCCTCATGGCCAGTGGTTCAAATAATTGTTCGGTAACACTCTTGTGATAGTGTCATACCCAAAAAAAGAAAAAAAATGATAGTAATTGCTGTGGTAAAGAAACATTTCCTTCATTATGACAATGTGGGTGCACTTTTTTTGCAGAAGAAATGGTTCTGTTGCATGTCTTGAAGGTAAGCCGGAGAAGGCAATATAGCAAGAGAGAATTATTCATCTGTTCTCTGCCCAAATATATATTCCAGAAGACGGGAGCTTTAGCCGAGCTGTGATGGGTCATGCTGGAATTTATTTTTCTGTCACTTTAGTGAGATGATAAGCTGGGCTTCAGACAAACAAGTATATGATGTGGGTGGATTTTTTTTACTTTGTTTATTTTTGTTTTTTTGGTTTGTTCTTGGATGTGATTTACTCGTTATTGAAGGGCAATGTGCTGTGACAACTTGCTCTTGTGATTTTGGTGTATGCACTCTTTGAATGCATTTGATTTATTTATTTTTTTCCAGTATGGCGTTTTGGCCCATGAACAAAAATTCCTGCCACATTTCATGGTTATTTCATGCTTAAGCAGTTTGATATTCTGAATAAGATTGTCTTAAGAGGCTTATAAAATTTTTAACATGCCAAGATCTCAAACCAAAGCAAGGGCCTGTCATTCCTGTGTTTTGTTACAAGTTGAAATCCAAATTTTTTTACATTTTAGAACCTTTGGCCATCGAGATTTTGGTGATAAATTTGGTCTTGAATGTACCGAGAATAAGCTGAGTAGAGAGAAGGGTTATAGAAAACCTCAATCAATGGTTATAGAATACACCCAATCTCTTTTTTTGATTCGAGACATAGCCGTCCCAAGGCATTGTGCGACACTTAAATTTTCAACAGCCTCCACGGCACATTATAGAAAACATAACATGTAACGCACGCGTGGGACGGATATAAAATGAATCTGCGAGTTTGTTAACCAAATAATTGAATATTCTTACTTGACCATAAAGATAATTTAAGAAATATATCCTTAAGAGGGACAGACGGTTGATCCTACAGAAGTGACAAACATTGATGATCATTTGAGGACACTATAGGAACGTCTAGCCATCCAACTCCCAGTCCGGTCTGGGTGCCCTGCACATTTTCTCATGCCAGGAACTCAATACGCCATTCTCTCCAAGAATCAAGCATAAGCCAGTGGCTGACGCTCCAGCTTCAAACTGTTACAGCCACTAAATATAGACAAAGATCTTGCCTAAACTCTGGATGTCCCAAGCTTTCGCTCGAACAGTCGTTGAAGAAGATAGACCTGGAGGACACTAGCCCCGACCAGTGCTGCCGATTCAAATATTGCCTTGTGAATTGCTCTGCGGCTCATCCCTTCATTTACTGCATCCCAATGGGAAAAGATTTTTTTTAGGTTTCATAAGCTTGATAAATATTTTCTCAAAGCTTGAAACTCCCATGTGGGCAACAAAAACTGCATTCCAGCTATAACTGCTAGTAATCCGTTTTGTTGGGAAAAGTAAAAAATAAATCAATCTAGAAGCTATATCAGGTTTCATGTAGTACCTAATGCCTGGCGGTCCGTTTCTGCCTCTAACCAATGCTGTTCAAACTGAATGTTGTAAAGAGCTTCCTCTAATTTTGATATTTGTTCCAGCAGAGGCTTGAAATGCTCTACAGATGGTCCAAAGTGCAGTTCAAATGTTTTAAATTACTACTAAAAACACCATAAAAGAATGGTAAAAGTAATAGGAACGTGTCGAAATTCCTTTACCATCCTTTGCATGTTGATCATAGAATGAGAAATGGCCCACTTGCACATCAAAGTCTACCGTTTCATGATATGGCGATTTGTTTGAAAAGCAAAAGCGGTACAAGCCCTTCTTTTGAGCTACAAACTCGTACTTCTCACTTGTCTTGCCGCGTAAATCATGAATCTGCTCTCCAGTAGGCCCCTTTATCTGATAATGTCAATATAATTAAGGGATCAAAGGAGAATTCTAGGTAAAGGGAAGGCATAGCATGAGATGATAAACCATGCTTGTCCATTGCTATGATGGGCATCCCACATATAAACCAATACATTGTGAAGTGCGTCTGATTTCTACAAGTCAAAGGTCCAATTAATTTCTACCTTACAAACCAATAGCGTTAAGTGAAGAGATGAGGGAGAATAACATGCACTGCAAGTTTAAACATGCTGCTATTCTGTGCCCGCAGCATGTGAGCAGGGAAAAGTCAATCTCATAGAGGATCTTCACAAAAAATATATATATATATATATATATATATATATATGGAAGAGGAATAATAAATTAAAGTTTAAAACACGATCATGGCTAAAAGTTTGTAAAATAATAGCTTTGAGCCTGAAATTACACAAAACACTAGTGGTTGACGATGCAAACTTAACATCTGCATATTAAGCAGATGCTATCAGATTCAAATCCACAGTTTTGGCTTCACGGAAGAAACACTCTACCAACGAAATAAATGATGGTACCAGAAAATTCAAGTCCAGTAACCTCTCTAGTTGCATTTATATTTAAACAACTCCCGTTACGCCCATGCTGACAGAAATCATGACCTAAAGACAGCTTAAGGATTTCTGAGAAAACTCATGACCACACTTCCTCCTTCCGGAGAAATCTCTCTTAAATGAATCAATGTAGACAAAAAGAGGAGGTCTTGGCCATGAAAAAGGTTAAGAAGTCAAGATTTAGGCAAAAGCAATTGCAGTTATTGATCTGTCATTCACATAAATAGGAGTCCCCACTTTGTACCATGTCTTCCTTCATATATTACTTTCGCATAGCTTTAGTATATGCTCACTTTTATAACACTACATAGTGTAATAAGAATATCTTTATTGTTAGTGTGGACACGGGGTTATGACGGGCTATTAGCTCAGTGGGTTGGGCACGTCTTGATAATTGCGTCGTTGTGCTTGGCCTGTGAGGGCTCATTGGAGAAACAACGGATTTCAGATTTAATTCTTGACACTGGTATGTTCACTCGTATAAAAATTACAAGATGTATCTCATAAAGGTAATCTATTCTTATATACCGATTCCAACATTCTTTATTCTATTTACAATTAAAAAGTCCCTAACTCACTAATTTTTTTAAGATCCTAATTTACACAGGAACTAAACATCATTGCATCTTGAGAAAGAAAGCCATATAACTCAGTACTCTCTGCGAAGGGAAATTCTCTCAAGAAGAAGGCAAACCGCATCCTCGAATATTGAGCACTATTTTTTGATGTTTGCCACTGCAAAGAATTTTATTTCTCTGGGGTTGTTTTAACACCCTTAAGTTGTTTATTATTATGATATACATGAAAAGCATGAAAATGACATTTATACCTTATGTAATCTACTTATTTACAAGAACAAACAAAAAACAAATGATATGCAGGGTTGGATGTGAGAAAGATCAGTGGGCATTCTCATAGTACTTAAACCCACTAAACACAAGTTACACACCACGAGCGGCACAGCGGGGCCATTTTTAGCAAAATAGGGTGCAGAGCAAAACATTGTCACCATAGACATAAGTACGTCAAAACTAAACTAGGACTTTCACAAAGATACTGCTTTCATTCCCATCCTAGGTAGCTTATAAGGAGATAGATTAGGGCTGGTTGAATTACAGGTTCAAAGTTTACTCCATTTTCGCAATTCAGGGTCAAAAGTCCCAAATTTAATCAAATGGGGTCCATTCTTCCATTTTCATATCAAGATGGGGTCTTGATGTTAACTTTTTGGACGAAGAACGGTCATGTACCCTGAGCATGCCAATTATAAGGGGTCTCTTAGCCTTTTTGTCTTCATACTTCTTAGAACTACTTAATCTATTTTTGGTCTTTCATTAACCTATTACCATACACACTAAAATACCCTTAACAATTTAGCAAGTAGAAAGCACATGACTTTTTCATGACTTTTCCCGTCTATAGAGTTTTAACCATCCATCTACCCCCCTTTTTGAGACTAAAATGGACAAATGGACCCAATTTGACTAAATTTGAGACTTGAGGTCCTAAATTCCAAAACCGAGGTAAAGTTTGGAGTTTGGACCCTAAAATCCAATTCTCAACTGAACAACTCAACTCAACACAGTCTTTTTCCCATGGAAAAAGGTTGGGGGTGCAACACAAGGACTTCCCAAAGGGGTACCCATTCTAATATTACTCTTGCCCAAGCACGCTTAACTGTGGAGTTTTGATAGGATCCAGTGCATTAGTGCTCGTATAATAACACCCATAATTTATCCCCATAAATTATTTTTGTTTGACAAAAAGTTCACGTTAGACACAAAAACGAACAGAAACAAAAAAAAAATCAGATTCCACAACCCAAACAATTGGCTGTGCTGATGTGCAAAATTCTACTAATCTGCACGTCCCAGTCTATCTACCGCTCTAACTGCCCATGTCACTCAATCTCCAAAAACTTCCATGGTTATACAAATTGGTAAATAACTTTTGCTTACTAAGGATCAGGTAGGGTCATTTTTCCATATATTCTTTAGACTGATTTGCCTCCTTCTGGATTACATTCATAATTCAATTGTATCAGTCCCTCCGTCCCAAAATGAGTGTCCTTTTATGAAAAAAAGTTGACCCAAAATGAGTGTTCATTTTGTTTTGAAGTTACTAAATTCACCTTTGCTATCATGTCTCAATATGCACTTGCAATGCTACAAGGTGGAGAACAAGGGTATCTCTATGTCACAAGGACTCAGGTGCATGTGTTAGTCTGGAAGCCGGATCTGGGAAAACCATGAAATTTTGGATACTTGGACTCAACTAAAAAGGATCTTAATATAGGGTGAGGGTACTTGGACACAACCCATAGCTATATATTTACTCCATTATAATTATATATGATGGATATGATATGAAAATTAATGAAACATTTTAAACTTTGGTTGTCTGTTTTTCTTGTAGTTGACAGTTCATAGCTGCATATTTTAAAATGTTAGTGACTTAAGATTAAAAATCATGAGTTGATGTTGGATATTTTTGTTTATGCAAATGGTTTTTGGCCAACTTTGAGGGGTTCCCATTTCTAGGTCCCATGGAGGTTGGTTAGTCTTCAAAATGGGTTCAGAAACTATTAAAGTTGTAATTAGGTTTTCGATAAAAACCATTTTGTGGTAGAAATCCATTGTTCAAAGACTTACAAAGTAGGAAGTTGATAAACTTTGAGTGGGCAAATTTTTTAGATGGGTTTCTCAGATGGAACGTGAAAGAATAAAGTTGGGTTGTTATTATACAACAAGGCTCACTAGCCTTGCATTCAAAGACAAAAAACGTAGTAGGCTACACCACTTCCCTACACTCGTGCAAGCGAAATCCAATCCCCTAGTTACCCGACTAACCCCTTGACTAGAACATATTTTTACAATAAAAACTCAAGTATAAAGAGCAAAATATGAGAATTTATATAATCTTGATTATCTCAAACCCCCAGACCCACGAAAAAAAGTTTTTACATTTTTTTTTTTGATAAGGTATATTATAAACAAAGAGCGACAAAACAGGTGTCATGTCCTGAACGCATAAAGCGAATACTAAGATAACAACTAAAAACAAAAGGTTATCCAAGAACTCTGCAAAAGAATTGGCCACAGGGCCCTCTACATCCGTATACCAACAAAACAGATGAAGAAGAGAATTCTTCAAAACGGAAATAGGAGTTTCCACATCATTGAAAGCTCTACGATTCCTCTCTTTCCAAATGACCCAGCACACACCCAAAGGAATAGAATCCCAAATGCAGTCTCTTCTTCTCCGTTTGTACAAAGACCAACATAAAAAGAAGATCCTTGACGGTGCTAGGCATCACCCAAGAAAGACTAAAGAGCTCAAAAATCATATACCATACCTCACTCACCACCGGAAAGTGAATCAAAAGATGATCCACACAGGACCACACTTTCTTCATTCCCTTTGCACATGAAACACCAATTCACATACACCTTGCCCCATCTCCGTAAATTGTCCCCCGTGAGAATAGCCTCCCGAGCTGCCTCCCACACGAAAAACGCAACTCATTCCGGAGCCTTGGTCTTCCAAATAGCTTTCCATGGAAAAAAAAAAAAACCTCTCAAAGTTGCCCAATCTACGAAAGAAAGATCTGACCGAAAAGATTTTGCTCTTAGAACAACCCTAAATTACCTATCCTCACAGTTCCTGTCAACATGGCGCGAATAAATTGCATCATTTAACTGAACAAACGAATCCACTTCCCAATCCTGAAAATAGGATTCCAAATAGCCCGATCATTTTCAAAGTGGAGAAGGGAACTAACCAGGGCATTCATATCAGCAGCAATATTGAAAAGAGAAGGAAAAGCTCTCAACAACTCCAAATCCACACACTATTTATCTTTCCAAAACCGAATAGTATTCTCATTGCCAATTTCGAAAGAGATGTTTCGAGCGAACAAATCCCAGCCTTTCCTAATCCCTTTCCAAACTCCCGTACCATACGACATAGAAATCTCATTCGGACACCAAAAGTGATCACCCTCCCCATATTTGCTCACCACCACATTCTGCCAAAGGGCATTTCTATCAGCCAAGTATCAAAGCCTGATTAACCCATCTCAACCTCTTGATCCCTAGGCCTCCATCTTTGATACTCGAACAAACCTTATCATACTTAACCAAATGATATTTACGATCCACCATCGAGCCCTCCCACAAAAAATCCCGCTCTAACTTCTCGAGTCTATGGGCAACAGAGGCGAGCAAGACAAACAAAAGACATAAAATAAACAGGCAAAGTGGAGAGAGTGCTCTTAATCAGAGTGAGGTGTCCCGCCTTTGAAAGATACTGCTTTTGCCACCCAGCTAGACGACGATGAAAACGCTCTACCACCGGGTTCCAACAAGATGCGCTCCTAGATGGAGCACCAAGCGGTAAACCCAGGTAAGAAGTCGGAAGATGAGCCACCTTACAACCAAAGAAAGAAGCCAACTCCTCGATATTCAAGTTTTTACATTAGATTATCCATCTTTCTATGTTCAACACTAACTTAGCACCTATGAAATAAAAATCGTGTGTTCTCCACTAAAAGGTAACGCAGTCATCATGAGTCAATACCACAAAGAAAACGCACATACACACCCAAACAACAACATAGATGTTTAATTTGAAAGAGAGATAAAAGAAAAAATTACCACAAGATCAACACCGTCGCCGGAGTAATGCCACGGGGAGTCAGTCTTAATGACAACAAAAGAAACATGAACGGTGTCGCCCTCGTACTCAACATTGTGAGAAAGACACTCTTCTCTGTCAATCACAAATCTAATCCCCTCTCCTCCCCTTACCATCATCGATAACAGCGCCACCACCATT
This sequence comes from Platycodon grandiflorus, assembly GCA_016624345.1. Lineage (NCBI taxonomy): Eukaryota > Viridiplantae > Streptophyta > Magnoliopsida > Asterales > Campanulaceae > Platycodon > Platycodon grandiflorus. The sequence continues at coordinate 57,118,257 of CM028363.1, forward strand.
GTCACACTTCCCAATGACCCAATCCCCATCTGCACCAATTCAATATGTCACATACATACATACAATCAGATACGATGAATTTATACAACGGACAAAGAAGATCGAAATCCGACAGCAGTTGGTGAGATCTGTTTTAGAGACTTACCTTTATTTATATCGAGTTTTGATTCTATTTCCGATGGAATGAATGATCGCAGATAGATAGATAGATGGATGTTGGGAGACGGAAACTTGGGTAGAAATCGAACTCCTGGCGAATTTTGAACTGAAGCCACGAGATGTTGGTCGATACTTTCTCCGTTAGTTGGTCGTTAATTTTCTGAATCTCTGTTAACCCCAAAACCAAGTACAAGTATACAGATCGATGTCGGGTTTGGCTTGCGTAGGATGTTCGGAGTCCGCTGAAGAAGTACACGTAAAGTTGACCAATAAACTACTGCCACGATGTTGAACATACTTATGAATCTTGGAGCAACTCTAATGCAATTTTCTAGTACAGGGTGAATTACTGCCGTCCCTTTTTCACATTTGTAATTGCCTTTCCTTTTTTACATTTGTAATCGTTCAAGTCTAATATATTTTTTAAAATTTTAAAAAATATTTTTAAGATAAAGAGACGATTATGTTATTAATAAAAAATAATAATAAAATATGCGCGTATCAGTAATACAAGGTATCTCAATGCCAAATTTAAAGCATCACGATGCACAAATATTAGATTGTGATGCATAAAATTATGTATCGCAATTCACAAAATTATGCATCGTGATTAAAAATCATCAGCTGTGATAACCCCAAAAAAAAAAAGGATCAGAATAGCTTGTAACGCACAGAGGGATACGGAGAGGTAGAGTGATTGTGTGATAACTCGCGTAATCAATGGGGAGTGACCGGTAGGAAGATGAAAGGATAGTCCGGCAAATAGAAAGAGCTCACGGTATACTTTAGTTGGGTTCTTGACAGGAAAGAAATAAAAAAGAGCTGCAGGTGAGAGAGAGCTGCCGTAAAACTCTGGGTCGAGAGAGGAAGTGTGCGGGACGATCGCAAAATTGGGTTGGCGAGTTGCTCGGTGTGGACAAAGGAAGAACGAAAAATTGAGCAAGAGGTGAGTGATTTGTAATCCTTGATAACAAGTTTTATTAAACAAATTTTATGAATTTATAATTTGTTTTCAGAACATGGGATTTTGTATGATTTTTGCATTAGGGTATCCAATCTATTGAATTGTTAATGGAAAAGGAAATCTATTGGTTTGGGTTTGCGGAGGTTTCGGCCAGAAAAGTAAAAGAAAGAAGAGTGAATTACAGGCCGGTCCATTTTCAAACATTTATAATCGCTCCAGTCCACTCATCTTTTTTAAAAATCGAAAAAAGGCATTTTGGGGGCGAAAAGACGATTATGCCATTAATGAAAGAAAAACACGCGCGCTTCAGTAACCCAAGGCATCGCGATGCACTACTTTGGCAACGCGATGCACCACTTTAGCATCGCGATGCAACAAATTGGGGCATCGCGATGCAACAATTGGTGCATCGCGATCATCGCAGCGCGCTTTAGGGAACCAAAGCATCGCGATGCACCACTTTGCCATCGCGATGCACCACTTTTGCAATCGAACCGCGTCATAGGGTTGTATTGCGACATTATCGAACCGCGTCACAGGGTTGTACTGCGACAATTATCGATACCGTGTTACAGAGTTGTACTGTAGCCGTAGTCAACAAAGACCATGAAACTTTATTGAAATTGTTTAGCGGAGTAGTTGGTCATGCCACTGGTATGGGACGGTGGTGTAATTGACTAGCTTCGACCAACTTTTGATTTTGAAAGTCTTTTGAAAATTATTGTTGGAACTTAGTGAATTTCTTTTGACAAAACGATTGGTTATACTACCGGTATGGGACGGTAGTGTCATTGACTTGTTTCAAAGTAAATGTTTTGCTCAACAATATTTTAAATGTCGTTTACGAGAAATGTGATTTGAAATGCTTCTTATGACTTTTTATAGAATTATTGTTTTTGAAATACGTGTTTGATCCTCTAAATAGCGTTGTTAGTACCTTGCTGAGTTGTGAGCTCACCCCTTATCATTTTGCAGATCGTTAATGTTGGTGACGGCTTGGGACCACTCAGTGGATGACTCGAGAGTTTTCTATTTTAGTTTGATTTCTGTTTCGCGCAATTGGACTTAATTTTTGTAAGGAGCTATTGACTCCCTAAATAATTGTGGTTTTGAAAACTTCTTTTGGATTTGATTGGTTAAATAGGATTATAGGCCTCATTGTTTGCGGTTTAGTTTTTATTAAGGAGTAGTTAGATTTGAGCTGCGCAATTGTATTGGAAGGCCTTGCGGAACCCAAAACTATTTTAGTAGGCCACGGCCGGTCACCCCTGGCCCATTGGTCTGACTGTGGGTTTGAGGCGTGACACCAGCAGCATTAATTGTGTGCCCCGCACTATTATTGCTGTTCCTTTGCTTTTTTTGCTTTGGAGTTTGATACTTACTAGAACCAAAATAAAGAGATATGTAATCCTACAGCTGTAACCAAAATAAAGAGATATATAATCCTACAGTTATCAATTAAACTTTGATAAATGAGATATATAAATAATCAAAATGAGATATATAAATAATCCTACACTTTAGGATCTGATGTGAGGAAAGCGGAAGAATGGAAAAGATTGATGAAGGAAGAATTCTCTATTTGAGAATGGCTTCGGTGGAGTAATCGCAAATTTGGAGCAAGAGATAAACCGAGTTGAAGGGGACTAGAATGAGGATGAAGCCATTGGTTTGGAGTTCAATTTGTAATTTGGAGTAACTGAGTGTGTGCATCGAAATTCATTTGGAGCAACTGAGTATGTGCAATGTGTCATCTTCCAAGGCCCAAGGTTCAACACTGAAGCAATTTTAAAATCATGGATCGTGATTTATTTTGGTGCATCGAAATTTATTTTGATTCGTGAGTGTATGCATCGTGATTTATTTTGGCACATTGGGATTTATTTTTTTTCGTGAATATATGCATCGAGATTTATTTTTGTGCATCGCGATGCACCATTTCGTGCATCGCGAATCCAATTTGATTGATTCCTCCAAATACTAATCAATGCATCCTTAAATATTTATACGAAGCCTGACACCCTATCACACACTTACGAAGCGCCATTACAAACTAAAAATACGAGCTTAATGCTCTCTCTCTCTCTCTCTCTCTCTCTCTCTCTCTCTCTCTCTCCTGTTATTCCAATTCATCATCACCACGAATTTCAACCGGAAGCTATGTGTATCTTAACTGGACTCTGTATACATTTATATTCCTGTGACAATTTATGTGTTAGCAATCTAATGAATTATGTTTTTTATTCTAAAAACTGTGAAATTGATGTGATAAGCGTTTACAGGAAGCCATAATTAGTTTGTATGAAAGAGACGGGGGCATTTTAGGAAGAAAATTATCAAAGTGCCTTTTTCCGGTTAAAAAAAAAAGATGGACTAGAGGGGTTAAAAAGTTTTGAAAGTGGACCGACCAACAATTTATCCTACAATATATCCTTTGTAGTTTAAATAAAAGATACTACTCCCTCCGTTCGAGGAAAAGAGTCTACTTTTAAATTTTTTTTTTGTCAACTTAGTTAAAATTTGATCAATAATTAACATAAATTTAGTTGAATTTACAAAGTTATGAAAGTTGTAATTCATAGTATTCTTAAGATAGTTTTTAATTAATGAAATTTTATTTTTTAAAACATAGGTAAAATATGTAAAAAAAATTATTTAATTTAATCACATATTGACTTCTAAAAAAGAAAAGTTGACTCTTTGCCTGAAATGTAAGAAATATAAAATATAGAAAATTCCTTTTCTAAACGTGCTCCACACCAAAAAGTCCTTTTAAAATATTCTTTTAAACATGACAGTTTTTAATTAAAAATTATTATTTTACTTCATCAAAAGTCAAATTGGCGTTAAATAAAGTGTTAATGACACTACTAGTCCCTCGACTATGGCTGATTTCACCAGTAGTCCCTTAACAAATTTTTTTCAAATTTTAGTCCCTTGACTATTAAAATTAGACACGCTTAATCATTTTGTTGGATGCCGTTAGAATTTTTCCGTTAAGTTTGTCTTGTGCCCAACACGTGACTTTGGTTAAGGGCATTTAAGGAATTTCACGTGCAAAGATATTTTTTAATACTTAAAATATTTTCACGTGAAAGCCAAACCTGTTCAATGTGTCCCTGAGGAAAATAGTAGACCAGCTCGCCTTCACGAGGAATTGTCACGAGCGGACCAGCACAAGCGCGCCAAAGCTCCTTGTAAAACGCTGTATCCGCATCAACTACACACAAAGACAAGCACTCAAAATCAGAACCAGATCACTAAAAAAAGACACAACCTCGCCGGAAAACAGCATCAAACTAGCCGAAAATACCTTTTCCTCCACCAGAACCAGCCGGAACTGATCGAGAATTGCCTCCTTCATTCTGCTCACTAAAACCAGAAGAAAAAGTCTCGCCTCTGGCGTTTACCTTACTCGAAACCTCCGTAGATGCCATTTCTGAGAAATCTCACACAAATCTCTCATCAGAGCATGAGCTGGAGTCGTTCCGACCAAACCCTAAATCCAACTCCAATCACAATTAAATAAACCAAAAATTTTCAAATGAGCAAACTCCACTTTGAATATATATCACCGGAGCTGAATCAGCAACGATAATTCCCTTAAATTTTCCCTTAATTAGAGCTTTTTACCTTCCAATTCTCAAGCACCACCGCCGGCGTCTATACCCTCCCCCAACGCCAGCTCCTCCCCTCCGTTTCGCCCACTATAAACCCCAGAAACCACAACCGCCACCAACCCCATCCACACCCCAAAACCACCATCAAAGTCCAAGACATTCACCCTCCACGATCTCACCTGGGATCACCCCTACAGCTGGATGTCCAACCTCAACAACAAAGTAGCCATGCGTCACATGGACGTCTACATGGAACAAGAAGAAAAGTATACCGAAGTCGTCATGTCCGATACTGAGCGCCTCAAATCCAAACTCCAATCTGAAATGGCCTTTCGAATGGCCTCGGAAAGAGAAAAGAAAATAAAGGTGGTGTGGGGGAGGGAGGTCGATAAGGAAGGGGATGAAGATGTGGGTGGGTGGGTGGGTGGTGGAGGGAGAAAAAAATAAATTGTTTAAAGTATTTTATGAAATTTTATTTTAGCCCTTACTCAAATGCACATGGGAGGCACATGACAGACTTAACGGAAAAATACTAACGGCATCCACCAAAAGGACTATACGTGTCTAATTTTGGTACTCAAGGGACTAAAGTTTAAAAAAAGTTTCTTAAGGGACTACTGGTGGAATCGGTTATAGTCGAGGGACTTGTAGTGTCATTAACCCTTAAATAAAAAAATAAAAATTGTTATTTTATTTTATTTACTTGATTTTTTTTAAATGTAATTTTTAATTATTATTTGATGACATGGATAGAAAAACAACCTCAACGTAATCCTCCATGTGGAAGATGTCTTTTCAACCAAATGCAACATCACCTCCACCTAAGCATCAAATATTGCATTAGAGAACCTTTTTTTTTTTTTTTTTAAAGTCTATCTTTCTTACATATCTTGTATTTTTTACTAGATAGATGATTGTATTGGAAAATCTCTTATACCTTCCCCACTACATAGGCACTAAATACAACTCCACTAGTGAAATGACCATATTGCCCCTATCTTATAAAACTTTCTAAAACTGAGGGGCACCGAGGACAATTTTCATTTTATTTCATTGAGTTCATTATGTTTCGTTAACTAATTTATAGTGAAAGTTTACAGACTCAAGGGATAAAAGTGTAAATTAGGTAAAAACCTGGGGAGAGAGGCGCCAAACATAGCTGCCACTATTTTATTTCATTAAGTTCATTTTATTCCTCAAGTTGGTTATGTTTCGTCAATATAACTTTGATGATATCTAGTGTTCACAAAGCTACAAATTCAATGCTAACAATATTCATGTATGTCTTACTAAAAAAAAAAAACTTAATTTGAATTTGGTGAATCTTCATTTTGGGACGGACCAAATGCAACAATATTTTAATTGTAAAACCACTTATCTATCCAATTGGATGTTGAAGAGCATATATAGTTTGAGCATAGCAGGGCCCAAGTGAATATGGCCGGAGGAGGAACAATCAATTACAAAACAAAAAATCCAAAATCAATCTCAAAACCCGCATGCCAAACAGTAATTACGAAGAACCAAATCTAACAGAAAAACAATTGATAAAGCAGTCAGAGGATGATTCCTTCTAGAAAAGATTTCCATGCACAAATGAACACAAATACTTTTTTGGGCAGTATTTGGGACCTTTTTCCATTTTAACAAAGGATGCACCATTTTCTTGTAGAGGACCGTCCTGAATGAAGTAAACTAACTTATGGGTTTCCACAACCCAAAAGAGATAGTGAGATCAATGGGGGGGTTGGTAAACTACAACAGGAACATTAATGTTCTTACTTTTGCCCACTGTACGGATCTAGTGCAGTCTAAACTTCAAAATTTTATTAGTCCCTCCCTCCCTCCAAAGTGCGATATTGCAAAAGTACTTGACCACTAAAACCATCATCATGGCATCTACATTGCTGACAAGACCGAATAGAAGAAAACATCACAGGCTGCTCATCTAAGCAAGCAAAACAAGTAGAAGAAGAAAGTTTATCAGTGGCTGGAGTGGAAATTTGACTAATTGAGTTTTCAACAGGAAATAAAATATTATACCAAAACAGAAAGACAAGTGAACCCGCCTGAGAAATAATAAGCAGAAATTAAAATAGAGCATTAAACTGTCCAATCCATTTTTCTTATTAGACATATATATTTAAGAGGCAGAGCTGCAAGCCTCCATATAGGCGGGAAGAACTGCATACCAGCCACTTTAAGATGAAACTGCTCCTTCCAAAGTTCAATGTGGATGGACAGACCATACCTCACACCTAGAATTGGATATAATAAGCAGAGCTCTTCTAACAACCCATAACTGCGACACCACCTGTTTAAAGCTTGAACTTTTGTTTAGGCAGGCTGAAAGTAAGTAAACTTGCAAATACCCCGCTCCATAAGTGGGCCAGATCTGAGTACTCAATAGATTATTCTCGGGTTACAGCATACCCATAAATTCTAATTTGAATGCGCCAAAAACTAGGTGAACCCACGAGAATAAAGCATCTAGAGGCTATGGCGAACAATTAGCAGCCAGTATACAAACCTGAACCATGTTTGATTACGTCTTATAGTATGTTTGTCTTGTAAATGACGGCGTTATGCTGAGACTATCCTAATATTTGAATATCTTTTGTTCTCTATCAATTTTTATTGGACACTGTGTGTGTGTGTGTGTGTGTGTCATGCGCTGTGCTTTCCCTGAATATTTTTGTAAGAGATCACACCAAGTATGTAAGATGGTAGAAAGCATTACTTCCATTTTTGGGAAGCTAGTTCCAAGGACATAAACATGCCCCAGGAGAACATGCAGAGTGAAACAATGCACTCCAAGCAAATAGATGTGTACTTTTACATGTATCAATATACTAACAAACATGATACAAATATTTTAAATCCCAAATTGTGTTGAAATTTTAGCAAAAGTTACATGGCTGAGGATAACAATCTTGAGCCACGTGTGATGATGCTCTTGAAACTGTAACAAGTACATACAAAAGTTGGTTATGGCGGGCAAGACATAAATTATCAACGGAAGGACCCCAGTTACATATACAGCATAACAGACCCACCCTGCATGTACAACTTGTCACTTTTTTCTGACTTGCCCAAGCACTAGGCTAGGTGTAATCAATCCAAATTTTCATCACCTTGTGAAGTTCAAGTGGTTCTGCTGTAGTATGTTCCTCTAGTTAAGACCCAATGCATGTTCCAGAAATTTGTACAAAGTGTATGTCAGAGGTAATTCATAGAAGTCATATCATTGACCACATCAATTTAAGAAAGTTGCAATTACAGCATCTATAGGAAAAGTAGCAGCAAGTTAAATACCTTGATGTAGAAACAGCACAAAAAATCCTTCACTTGCAAAAGCTAAATTGCATTGGATTGATGCAATAACCTTTTCTCCTCCATAGCTAACCTCTTTTGAAGCCCATTCAGATGATTATGGAATTCGTCAAACAAACCCCTCAGTCGCTTAGCTCTCATATACTCATCAGTTCCTGAACGGACAACCTTTAGTTCGCTGTCTATATCTTTATTCTGGAGATCGTACTGAAAGATTCGAACGGCACAATAAATAAAGAAAAATAAAAAGAAAACACATTAAGGCCAAGTGTGATCCCAGAAACCCGGTTGAAAGGGTAAGACTGGATTGAAACCATAATAGACAGAATATCCTTGCCCACTGTCTCAAACTATAGTTATCTGGGCGCAAAATATATAAACACAAAATTACAAATCTATATCAAACCAAGGTGTCCAGTGATTTGTGGAGCGCAGGTTGGGGGGGTGGGAGGAGAAATCAACATCATTATCCACATTTACCCTCAAATATTAGAAGTTCCACTTTCAGGGTTTTATTTCCAATAGGACATGTCACAGTATCTCACACGAGTTCAAACCATGTTTTGGACCACATGCAGACCCTTAATGCGATCTGGTAGGTGTGCTTATCCTTATAAAAATAGTACTAAAATGTTTACCTGGGATGTTGGCTGCAAGCTCCCAAGAGTCCTCTTAAAAGTTTCACTCCTCAGCATGTTTTCAGCTATAACCCACGGCCTGCATATAGAAATGGGTTCTCAGAACATTTTCAGCAATAACCCTCAGCCTGCAGAAAGAAATGGGATTCAACACTATTCAATCATTGAGAAAATCCAGTTATTCTCTTAGTGTTACCCATTACCCTGGTCTTGTAAAGGAGCTCACCAAAATTAAGGAAATCAATCATGGAGAACTGAAACTTATCTTGATCTCTAATGCAGACTAAAACCATATCCAGAATGCCCAAACTACTTCAGCAAGTATTTGCTACGAAGGTTGCTGCAGCTCAAAATTTTCTGTTTCTCTTTTCTTCAATTCATCAAGCTTTTTTTGGCTCAATTTGAGATCTTGGAAAAGTCGCAAGGCCATTCCTTCCCATAGAAGGATCTCTTTGTTCTTAAAACGTATAATTGAACCAAAACAGAAAGAAAAAACAAGGAAAGAAAGAAAAAGGAAAAAGCACTGCATCCCTTTATCTGGTTAAGACGTTATTAAAAGATAGCGTGCCTAGAGTCAAGGTTTATAGTAATGCTAGAAAGGATATTCTGCAAGCACAATTTACGAATATATCAATGGATATACCACAAAAATCGTCCATATTAAAAATTGGAGTTATTGTTGTGAAATTCTTTGAAGTGCTTTTAGTCACTTTAATGAACTACTATAGCTCAAAATAATATAATATAAGCAACATTTTTGTATCAAGACAGTGTAGTGTAAAGAATATGACAAGCAGCACTATCAAGAGACAAAACTATTTAAAATACTATTATATACATAAATTTAATATGCCACCAATTGTAAAAAAGAAAAGCTATTGTGGAAACAAATAGTTATGCTTTATGATGAAAGAAATCATCATGTTTCTCCTTTTAAACACCCTAAATGTGATGTGGATGTTGGATTATTGAAACCGGAAAATGAGAGGAGTTCCAACTTTATAGCCCAAATTTTCATCTAAACCTAGGTGTAAGCATGTGATAGGCTAGTATGTTGCCCTGCACATTAAGTAATGTGATGTCGAACCAATCATGCCAAACACATAGATTGGGATGGAAAGTTGGGCCAAAAAGTTGGGATCCCAGTCATTTCTCATCTAAAACATTCACTAATATTTTGCACCCTTTGTCCTAAAACAAGTGACATCTATTGATTTTACACGGCTTTCAATAAATTAGTGGACTTTAGGTGATTTTCCTTTAACCCTTAATATTTCTTCTAGTGATGTCACATCAATGGGCTCCACTTCTTTTGTCATCTCACAATCAATAAGGGTATTATAGTCAAGTGGCTTTAAGAATCTTTCTTAAAAATAAAAGGTGACACTTAGTTTGGGATGGAGGAATAATATATTAGCTATATCATACATATCAAAAAAGATTTTCGTTAATGATCATGGTTTTTTTTCTTAAGAGATAAAAAACTCTTCAATTCAAAAGAGGAAAAGGAAAAAATGTTGTTGTCACTTGTCGTACTGCTTGTTTAAGTGACATTATAGTCAAAGTAAAATTTAGCACCAGTGGCCAAGTTGTTCCACGCCCAATGTTCAGGCCCACGGTTCGATTCTTCTTGCCTGATAAGTTCTTATGCATAGAAAGAAAAAAAATAAAACATGGTGGAAAGTATGTTTCAAATGTCAGGAAGTTCAGCATTAAGAGGAAATATTGGATAATAAATGTGATAATTAATGATAAATGCAATATATTTGGATACATCGCGAAATTAATGTGATTTCTGCTGGACCGCGATATCTGCCCTGATTTCCGAATCAAAGTTCCTTAAATAGCAAGATATCATGTGATTCTTCCGAATATCGTACAATATTTCATACCATACCTACATTAGCTTGGGATGTCATTCTATATTCCAACACAGCCAAACCTAGTAAACGGAGCACATGTTGTTTCATGCCATAACACATCCCATTGTCACCTTTTGGCACATTGATGGTAGTATAATTGATTTTCAAACATTATGGTTTCCTATTTTCCTGAGCTTGATTGCTACTAGCTAACTTGATAGAATATTGATTGGTAACAGCAATGTAAAATGTAGATCATACCAAAAATGCCAAAATCCTACCAAATTTATGTAAAGGTATGGATGTATGAAAACACGCTCCACATTGATTCCCTTTATATTTATTCTAGACGTGAACTCTTCATTTGAGAACCCAAATTCGTGTTAGGAAACATATTGGAGTATCCACGAAGTAGACTCTGAAAAGGACAAGGTAAGGGAGAAAGAATTGAGACAAATGAGGCCTAACCATGCAGCCAGGATCCCATAGAACTAATGTCAACAACCCTAGCTTGGTGCCCAAAATAAAATACATGCAGTAATGACACCTAGCTCAGATCACCAGAAACAAGAATGTGCAGAGTCCTAATATACTGGCTATTCAAACAAGGAAGGAGCCAAAACAAATACACATGTCAAATGAGAAGAAAATAGTAATGTTTACGAAAGCTAATATTGGCAGCAATAGGGCGTACCTTCCAGTCAAGGCCACGATAAAGTGATTAGGATTGTTCAGGAACTCATATATCCTCTTAAGCTTCATTCTACAATCCAAGACAATAGCTCCTCTTGTGCACGACTCTGATGACAAACTAGGGAAAATATATGCTTGTGGAGTGATTGAAGTTTGTTTATGTATGAATTCGATGATTGATGACGGGGATAGATTTTTCTCCAAATTCTCAATAATTATATAATGGTCATTGCCAGTTTCTTTTCTGCCTCCCAGATCCCCATCTTGATCACTCTGACAGTATTTTCTTCCCCTCCCTGCCTTTTGAAGAAAGAAGAGAACCATTAGGACGTAATTTGTAATGTTTGTCGGTGTACTAATAGAGTTGAGAACATTTTTAGAACTATAAAGAAAATAGAGTGAAGAACAAACCTTCAGTAATCAATCCTCTGTCAGTGAACTGCCTAGCACTCTCATTCTCCTACAAATCAAGGAAATATACTTTCAAAATCAACAGGTACCGCACATAATAGTGAAATATTCCCTCCTTTCCACTCAAAGAGTGCTACACTGCCAAATTTCCTTTTCGGGACATTTCATTTTAAGAGTCTCATTTCAAAATCAAACGTATAATTTCCATAATGTTTCAACTTTACGCCTTGTATATGAAATAAACAAGTTAGCTAGAACAGAAAATTTTGTTATAATGGTTACTTCATGGGTTGTTATGTATGCCTTTATTACTAGACATTTCAATAAGGACTCTCTGAGTGGAGCGAGGGAACAGAAAGTTAGAATGCCATGTATGGAGTAACCTGCCTGGAACTTATGTCCTGATGAACTTGACTTCGACTTGGTAGGTGAACAAAAGTTCTGTGTATCACAAGCTAATCCTTTACTCAAGGAAATCTCATCAGTTGCCGAATTAGAATAGTGAGAAGCCACTTTAATCTTTTCCTTTGCGAGATTAGTAAAATAGTCCACCCTGGAATTGAGTGTACTAGAAGTTAAAAGGCATAAATCAGAAATATTGGTTGATGTTACATTACCCTCCTCTGGACCATGTTGCCAACATAGCAAAAAGGTGCACGTGCACTTGTCAGATGAATGCTCTGCATAATTCACCTATCCATTTAAAAGATAAAAATAAATAACCATCACTATAATGGGAACAAATCCTACGCATATCTACTTCAATATATAATCTGAGTGATGAAGAGATTAGTGAGGACATGATTTCAGGTATTCATAACAAGTGATGGCAAGAATTTCTTTCTTTCTTCTCCAGTTTCGTGAGTCCACAATAAATAAAACATATTTCACAATTCAACTTCCTTCGTGATTTGCACACTGACTGATAGAAGGGTAGCATATTCGTAACTCCATTTCTTATTCAGATCAATACTAGTTTCGCTTTCATATCAGAGCTATTTGTAACGATATCACCACTAAACAGATCCAATCATCTAAATTTCATAATTATCTAATTAAAAAGACACTTTTTGAAACATGCATCAAGGTTCCAATGTCGAAATTTCACTCCAAACTCACAAATTAACAAAACAGGGTTCGTTTTCCCAAATTTATTACTCCACTAATCAAGTCACACGAAGTCCGTACACACACTGACACACATATATACGGTTAATGAAGTTACGGGTTGATCCTTTTTGCATTTGCTCAGTTTCCAAACACGGAAGTAAGGGTACTCACAGCCTCAACAATGGCGTCGAAGAAGCGGACCTGTCCGTCTCCTTTGAATGTAGCACAGACTACCATCCCCTCTACAACTATCGAACACTCGCTATCCTCCAAAGGTCTGCTGAGCGGCCGGAACCTCTCGCGGAATTTATCAACCGTCTCGAAAGTGGCGAAATCACTGGAATCGAAGGCCTCGTCATGGCTACTTTCGGGAAAATCCTCCAACTTTACGGTGAGCGCATTACCGTCGAGAAGAGCCTGAGCACTGTACCAAGCATCATCCACGCAGGACCTGAATTCGAGGTCGAAGACGGCACCGTGATCGCCGGAAGATGACATTTGTTAGGCTTTCTCGTCGAGGCGTGGGGCAAGGTTATGAGATTGACTATGCAGTGAGCGGAACTGTGCGTATAAACGAAGGAAGAAATACAAGAATGAACACGTGGCGGCGTTTAATCACGGCCCAGCAACTGTAATTGGGCAGTGAAATCTCCACTTGCAGCAATTATAGGAAGAGAATTAGTGCAACCACAATGGTTGCAGTCTAAATAAGTGGTTTTTTAGCTGTGTATTTCATTATAAGTTAATAATAAAGATAAAAGTTAATACTCTCCTCTCAAAAATTTCGTATTTCTATTAAATAAGATAAATTTACGTTTAGAAAAATTTATTTAATCTAATTACAAAAATACTTAATCACAAACAATCAAGATGATTACAATGATAAAGATAAAAAAATTATAAGCATAATTTTTTGAGAATGACCGTTTAAGTGAAATATTTAAAATAGTATAGTCGACTCTTTGTGTAAAACGGATGGAGTAATAATAAAGCAACAAAATTCATCAACAATTTTGGTTTACACCTAATAGTTTAACTATTGATAGCTTACTGTACAATATTTTAAAGCTAACTATAAACTAAATCTATAAATAAATTCTGTTAATATAGTATTACTACAAAAAAATAACACATTCTAGTAAATATTTTTTTATAAAACACTCTAAATCCATTCTCTCAAACACCCTTTGATTGCATCATTGATAGTTCAAAATTCAAATTTATTTTCTTTTTTAGGATTGGACCACGTGCACAGTCTCCCTTTTACCGGTTGAAGATTATACTGTTCACTCACCATACTATCTAAATTTGGAGGGTTTGATAGAAAAATTTAGAGATAAAATATTACTCCCTCCGGGATAAATGTTCTATTTTTTATTTTGGAATATTTCAACTAATGTTCCTAAAGAATTTTAATTTACCTATTCTCTACCATTCTTCCTAATATACCCTTAAAGCTTCATTTAATATAATACATCCCAAAGAAACTCAATTATTTAAAATAATTGAACTCGATTAATATTGATGGGTATTATGGTCAGAACATATTTTACAACACATCATTAATTATATTTCTTAATTTCTGTATTTTATTTACTAAAAATATTTATCCGGGACAAATGGAGTAATAAAGAGACTTATTGTAAACTTCAATTAGTGTAACCTTTAAATATTTTGAAGTCTTTAATGCAGTGCTCCACTGAAAATGCTCTAACCCACTTTCAGTTTTCAATAGCAAATAGTTTTACGCTCATGCATTAAATACATGTATATAAATATTTTTTAATTAAATTATATTTAATAGAAATAAAACATGTAAAAATTTCAATTCAAACAAAATAAGCAAATAATAATTGTAACGTAGAAATTATGAGATCGATATACATAAATTAAATAAATAATTATAATATAAAGATTAAATAAAAATAATATTAATAATATAAAATTACATAAATAAAAAATATATTATAAATTTTGAAATACTTTTATAAATATAACATTGGTCATTAAACATGTACTATTACTACTACTATCACATATCAAAATTTGAATGATGTTAAGATTGATAACTATAGACAAAACGACATAAAATAAAATATTGTTACTTGTACATTTGTGTATAATGAAATGTTTTGCACATTTGTATTTTTCAAATTAATTTTTTTGTTATAGATAAAATGTTTACCAATTGAAAATGGTCTAACTCGCTTTCAGCTTTCAATAGCAATTGTCCTCTTCATCAGTAAGTCTTTGGAGTTGTTTAGTATTCAGGATTAAAGTCGGATAAGATTAATAAGTCAAATAGTCAGATATTTGATACATAATAAGCAGTTGGAATTAATAGGATGAGTTATCCGAATAAAGTTCTTATCTCCTCACTAATAATACCAAGGAAGGGATGATATTATTAGCACTCTCACTAAAAAAAAATTATGTCACTAATATTTTTAATTTCAAAATTATTTTCAATTTATAAGTCAGGATTAATAGCAAGGGAACTAATAGTACCGAGATTAATAATACTACCGCTGTCCCAAAATAATTATTATCTTAGTAATTTACACACATATTAAAGAAACTTACATAAAGACTAATTTACTTATATTTAAGTTCATTTACTGCTGACAAGTTAAAAGAGTTTTTTTTTTTCTTTCTTTCCTCTCAACAACCCTCTTTAATGAGGGTAATAAATGAGGGCAATTTTGATAGAATATAGATAAATGTTTCTTAAAATCCTATAACGATAATTATTTTTGGAGAAATTTGTTTTGTTAAAACGACAATTATTTTGGAACGAAAATAATACTATTTATCATTACCTAACTACCAAACAATCCATTTGCGTTTTAGGATTTGTGGATATGTTAAAAACTAAATAACTAAAGTTAGTACTTCTTTCGTCTTATTTATATCGGTTTTTTTTTTATTTTTTGTAACCGTCTTAAACTTTTTGGTCACTTACAAATTTAATGCACAGTAATTATTTACTTTCTCAATATATCTTCCACTAAGTTGAGTATTTACAAGGTAATCAATGTATATTAATTAACTAAATAAAAGGTAAAAGTAGAAATAAAAAAATTAGAGAGTGGTTGTTGAGATATTTATTAAAAAATTTAATAAGGTGAACTTTTGTGTGCTGGTCAATATACACGAGATGTAGGGAATAACACTTTTTTTGGAAAAAGAAAAAAATCAATTTTTTTATTTTAGCTTATCCAAAAAATCACAATTTCATGCCAATAAATAGTCAATTTTGTTGAAAATTTTAAACTAGACAATTTCTATTGGATTCAATTTGATTTGCTCTTGTTGGTTCAGTTCAATACGATCCATTTTACACAAGAAATCTCTCTCTCTCTCTCTCTCTCTCTATATATATATATATATATATATATATATATATATATGTGAGGTGACATAATTATAAGCCTCCATATCAACTTTAAATATATATATTTAAAGTTGATAAGAATGCCTATGTGTCACCTCACCTTCCTTTCTATTTCTCTCAATTTTCAAGCCTCTCATTAGCTTATAACTATACCTACTAATAATAGATTTTACAATATGTATTACTCTTCTCTCTTTTCTCAAGTCAACAAATGTTTGTATTCAATAACGATAATTTTTTTCAAAATTATTTTTAAAATGTATCAATTAATATCAAAATTAAATTAAACATATGCAAACACGGCCTCTATAGCTAATCTTTCCTAATTTAGGGAGAAAAAAAAAAAGTTTAGGTATACCCATATCAAACAGTAGCATATAGAGGATAAATTTTGGGTACCATAGTTATACCAGGTCAGTATGATGACTTGGTATTATCAATGAGTCAATCAAACGGTCTCGTGCTACACTCATGTCATTTAATTGGTTGAACTTTTTAAACTTTATAATATAACTTTTCTTTTTCAACCCATGACATTATTTGATTGGTTAATAATACCTATAACATAATTATAAAAATGCTTGAGTAAAGTCAATATATTTATATCAATGTGAAGGGTAAAGTTGAAAAAATTATAAAGATTGTAGGTATAATTTTTAAAAGTGAACTTCTTAAGTAAAATATTTAAAAATAGAATAATGTACTCGTTCTCTTGAACGGAGGAAGTATATAATTTGATCACTAAGTAACAAAAATAAAATTCAAAATAGTTAATAATTCTAATTAGAGTTGGTTTGGTTTAAATCCAACACCCCAGCAAAGCAATAAAATATTGATAACGAATAGGGAATGTCTTAAGCTTCTTGTGTTTATAAATCACAACATAACAACTAGAAAATCAAATACCAGAAATCAAACAATAATAATGATAGCTACTAAGTGAAAGGGTGGGTCCAATTTTCCAAAAAAACGAGGCTAACTGCAAAGAGATTTCTTTTCCTTGTAACTTTTTGAACTTCACACTGCTGGCTGGCAGAATTCTCTTTTCATGTACTACTACTTACTACATTTATGATTCATTTCCGTGTTATTTGAACTATCACAGTATAAAAATCTCTACTAAAATGACATGGAACGAAATGATCACAAAGAAGGGAAAGGTGAAGTCAGCCAAGAGGCCAACGAGAGAATACATAACACATTCCGACATTCATGTTCTCCAGTACACCTCAATCAGCCTGCCCTACTTCAATTCATATAATCATTTTATTGATACAACGTTTTTGCTACATTGCGCTCTTGAGGAAGAACCTCTTAATTAACTGTGGCTAAAGGGAAGATTTCTGAAAAATCTGCTCTATGTTCCACCAAAAATGGAGCTAACTGCTACCTATAAGTTCCTCTCTGACTTGAGTAGTAGATATATCTTTTCCAAAAAGTCCAGCAATTCCTTTCGTAGGATCCTCTTGCTTCACAATCGACTCCCCAACCAATACCTACAAGAAGGGAACAACATATATCCAGTCTGATTAGAGACTTTTACAGCTAGTTGGACATTAAAATTAGAATCAGAATACTGTAACTGCACGTGTCTAAGGTGTAAGACGTTTCATGCATCACAAACAAGTCAGCCCACACAACTTTGACTACTTTTTTTTTTTTTTTTCGTGGTTTAATAAGCCATGAGAAGTCCCTAGGCTGTTGGCTGGAAAAATCGGCAAATTAAACCTCAATCTCAATTAAGAAATTCAATTTGGTCCAAGCACCAGTAACAAGAATGAAAAACTATGTGAAAAAACTTCCATATCAATTATGAACCTAACGCACCTTGTCCCATCAAAAATGGACATGTTATGTCCTATGAACCACAAATGTGAAAAATAAATTGATTTCAGCAATTTCAGCCAAGTGAACAACATAGCAAGCCTTACCGCTTTCACACCAGCTTCTTGTACATAAGCAATATCAGCAGGAGTAAAGAGTCCAGACTCACCAACCACCTGATAAATTCAAAGGAGAAATGGAAAGGTCAGAAATTTTCTTCTTCTTCTTTGCTCTTTTTGTGCTCGGGACAGTTATCATTTGAGCAAAAAAATGAACATCTCTCTCTTCTTTCACCATAAGAAACATAAAATGACAGAAAGTTAGGTGCAGCTTCCTCCTGTTACTTACAATAATGTCTTTTTGTCGAATCCTTTCCCCACGCTCTCCTTCTAGTAGCTTCTTTGTGTTACTAATGTCAACCTCAAATGTCTCTGTGGACAAGAAAAAGAAATAGTTTTAATAAACTGAAGGGTACTTGGCCACCTAATATTTATGAAGTTAGACGTTCTTACTATTTTCATTTTGCAAGCATAGCTAGTACCAAACTCACCATCTCAACGTGTGATGCAAAATCATACAATTATTGTACATAGTTTATGTGAACTTTACTAGGCTTTATAGATCAAGAAAACTGAAGACAATGATGGTTCCATGGGAATAAGATATGTGGATGAGATGATCAAACAAAAAAATCCAGAAAACAAATATTAACCAAGTTAACATGATCAAAGGCAATAATGCAGGCAAGAAGTTCTATTATTATTTTTATCATTATTTTTTTGATTTGTAATTACAATAGGCTCCTCCCACTTCCTAAATCCCTCCTCTCTCCATGAGACTTGAACCTAGAGCCACATGCAGTGATGCACATGGGTTGGCCAATCCTTGGTCTCACAATCCATGGATAATGCAAGAATTAAATATAATTTCATAGAGGAAACACTGAGGTATGAGAAATACCAAGGCTACGGTTATTGATTCCGATAAGTTCGATCCCATCGATTCCAAGAACACGGTCCATTTCCCTCTCATCATGTACCTTGAGAATAAAAGAACAAACCTTGAGAAAAAAGAACAAAACAAAAAGACCCAACAGATGATTATAATCCACTTCATGAGAGTTCTGCACTTGCGAACACATAATTTCTATGGAACAAGGAATCCAGAAGTAAGGATAAACAATCCTACGCCTCCTAAAATAAAGGACACCTTCATGAGTACATGCATTAACAAACTTGGGATAAGCAAAAAACAGATATAGTGCCCCACCAACGTTATACAGTGATTGTGACTCTAACAAGCTTCTAGTATATGCCAGGAAAATTTGTTGAGAAATAGAAACTTGATGGTAACTGGAAACGGCAAATAAACATATATGGAGAAAGAAACATAAAGAGTTTCCATACTTAAAACCATTGCGGCAATCCATATTCAAACTTTCCTCAAAGGATGAAATCCTGTAATCATATAATCTCCATTCACATAAGGAAAAAAAAAAACAGAATTGTGTTTAAAGATAACAGTGTCCAACCTCAACAAGTGCTGTCAATCCAAGAACCTTGCAAATCTTAGTCATATATTTAAGGTCAACATCCGGCAAAACAGCAGCAATTAAAAGAACGGCGTCAGCACCCATAATTCGAGCATAGTAGATTTGCCATGCATCAATAATGAACTCTTTGCATAATAGTGGGCACTGCATCCTTAATTAGTGTCAGAAGCTTAAATAGAGAGAATCTAGATATCAATCCCTGTTGCAAAAAATGGTTTGAGCTGTAGTAGAACACACACCTTTACTCCAGATTTGCGTATGAGCTCTAGGTTCTCAAAGCTACCCTTAATTGGCAAACCGAGAAAAGAGTTGTTTAGCATGACTGTCCACAAATTTAAAAAAAAAAAACTGGGATCATCCCATCAACAGGTAATTGAAAAGCTGAAGTTTGAACCTGGAAATACTTCCGATCAGTCAAAACACTGAGGCATGCTGCTCCACCTTTCTCGTACGCTTTTGCAATTTCAACCTGACACAAGAGGCAAAAAAAAGAAAAGTTATCATCTAAGCAGGAGTAGAAGTGGAACAACATTGATATGATACACCAAACCAACTTAGGTTCCAGGATTAAACACTATTCCTGTTAGTTTTACTAGATGGACTAATTGGAGGATAGTATTAGCTTGTGTAGGAGAATAGAAGGATAAAAATTGTAATCTAGGTCATTCAATACATTTCATTTGGTGTCAACCAACAAATAGCCTTGTAGAATAGAAAATGGAGAAATATGTTAGATGCATACTTGATTGAAGAAATATTTAAGTTCAAGTGTAAAATACGGTAACCTTGCCACTATCAGGGACTAGGAAGCAGTACAATACGAGTTGATGGATATCAAAGAGCGAATTCTTCTTCTACCAAACAAAAAAAGAACAAAGCAATATGCGATGTTGTCGTATTGAAGATACTTAATAGGCATAAAAAGAGGAGATCATGAGGAAAACACAGTTGTAGCTTATCTTTCAGATATTACTCAAGCATCTAAATTTTGGATGTCTTTCTTCCTTCCCATGAAGAAAACTAGATGGTGAAGTCAAACACTTTTTGCAGCCTCTCATATGTTCATATTCACCTTCACTATCAGATGTATATGCTGTAGGATAAGTGTACAATGCTTGTTACAAATCCAAGTTCTTACGGTACAAGAAAAAAAATATCACTTAACTAGCTTAATTTGGAAACATGGTTCTTTTGTTGAACGGAGGGCTATATCATTAAGTCCTCTCCCCTTTTTTGCAATATATATTACTGCATAAAATAACCGCGGTGACATACTTTCATTCAACCTTGTACTAATAGAATGAAATTTGTAACAGATCAAACATAAACTCAAAATGTAAACTTACGGGATCAAAATTTTCTCTCAGAACTCCTCTACTTGGAGAAGCTTTTTTCACTTCAGCAATTAGACCAGGGAAGCCAGTTCGTTGATATGATGCCCTAAGAGCACCAATAAAATCTCTGGTAGGAGGAACACTCCCAAGAGTTCTCTTTAGCACAGCAATATTTTTTCTCTCTTTCATCTGAAAGAAGATCATTTTATAAGTGAGGGGAATTCATGAATATAGGTTAATAGAATGGAGGAAGGAAAAAAAATCATTCCACCTCAGAAAGCAAGGAAAAATTACCTGAGTGACTTCTACGTCCTTGTTCCATACAATTTCCTCTAGTATGTTACGAGGAGTATTGCCTTCATTCTGTAAACGAAACTCAAATGGACCAACATAGTGCAGAGGAGGTCCTGTTTGCGGCCGTCTTCTTATCCTTATGCCATCACTGTCCTCAATTTTGAGTGCCTCACCTCCAGACACATTTGATGGAGAAACATCTGCCGATTCATCCTGCGACTCCGACTACCAAAACCAATAAGGACTTGTTTTAGTTAATTAATCCAGATTCCAATAGGATTCAACAACAGAAACCTTTTTTTTTTTTTTTTTTTTTGAGGTAGTTAACATTTTGCATACAAACAAACATTGAAGGCAGTTCATTTTCAAAACCAACTGGGTACTGGTTTAAGCAAATGATGTTTCAAACATCAATAAGCCATCAACTTACTTAAAACCAAATCTTCCAGCAAAAATTTCATGTTAAGGACCCAAGTCAATCTTGAAAGCCCAATAATTTGCATTTATCAATCAGTTCAACTGAATCAAAATTGCACTCAAATTCAGAATACAAATAGAAAAAGAAACTGATAATTCGACAAAAAAAAAAAAATCACAGAATCACATTTGAGATAAATTTTCACCTACCATTGCAATATTTACACCAAAAAGAGAGTGTCATGCAATGTTAAAACACAAAGGAAGAGTCCTAAAAATTTAAATGCCAAAAAGCTCCATAGACTTGGAAGCACACTTATGCTCCCTACGCAACAACGGCCATTTCATTCCATCACAGTTTAGTAAAAATTTCATTTCACGATAGAACAGATTGTTGCGTACCAAACGAGCACTTGAATAAGTTTAAACACAAAAACGATGCAACTTAAGGAGAGGAAAATGATTAAATTAAAGACCTGTTGAGCTCGAATGGAGGAAAAAGAGGAGTTACTGCCTCTGCGCTCGTTCATTAGAGTTTTCGGAATACGAATTGAACGCTGGAATGTGAATGCAGATTGAGGTCGACGACTGTGGCTGAGCGACGACGAAGGAATTGCCTGAAATGAAACTCTAGGAGTTGACCTAAAGGACATCAGAGCCTCCATTATTTCAATAAAATTAAAAGCTTATCGGAAAGAATTGGACGAAACGGAGGGAGGGTGGTCTTGGACCGGGAAAAGTAGTTGGTGTCGTCGGGAGCAACTGCGCCTAGTCTACCCTGATTTTATTGAAATTTATATTTCAATGAAATAATCAGTAAAATTGAAGTTATTGGTTCATATAATCCAGAAAAGAATAAACGAATTTTTGGTAAGTTTTTTAAATTAGTACTTATCCTAATAATCTCTCTCTTTCTCTCACCCCTGATTTTATTCTAGTTTATATTTCAAAGAAATAATCAGTAAAATTGAAATTATTGGTTCAAATACTCCTAATAAATTTGAGACAGAAAAAGAAACAACGAATTTTAGTAAGTTTTTGAATTAGTATTTATCCTAATCTCTCCTCCTCCTCCTCCTCCTCCACCAAAAAAAAAAAGAATTACTGACCATATGTAACTAACTCTAAAAGTAAGTATTATCTCAAAATAAATAGTGGAGTATTTATTTCTAAAAAAAAATAGATCTAATATGAATATTTATTTTTGTATAAGTATACTAAATTTACTTTTTTAAAATATCATGACATAATATATATATTTTTTTTTTTTAATACATGAGAGGCCAAAACCGCCTAAGAACGACCCCCAACGCCTAGACAGTCAATTTATTATTCACTTCTAAGTTTCGACAAAATGCCATCTAGAACTAGAAGGTCTTCAAACAGAAACAAAACAACCTGCCTGGTGAAATAATCCCTCCCTCAAACAAATGGCCATGTAGTTAGCAGTGCACGTTGATTAGCTTCCCGTGGACATATTGGACTTTTGCACCTTCAAGTCCTATTATTAAACCAACTCTACATTTTATTTCTGAACAAGGTTGCGAGAGCACCCTTCATCACTATCCCTTTTCATCAATATCATTTAGAAGATCGCAAAAGTTTATCATAACCGCCCCCTCTCCCTTTTTCTATTCAATAACACCTCCTCCTAGCCAAAAAGACTAAAATGCCCTCAAGTTTATAAAAATAAATTTTACACCCTTACCCCCCTCATATTACTTAACTTATTAAAATAGGGATTAAAAAGTAATTAACCTATGATAAATGTGATTAAAAATTATTTAATTTTATCTAACCTATTATAAATATTATTTAACCTATTAAAATGTAATTAAAAATTTATTTAACCCATTACAAATACTATTAAAAATTATTTAACCCATTACGATTTCGATTAGAAATTACTTAACATATTACAAATGCTAATTCAAATTATTTCACCTATTACAAAAATGATTAAACCTATTACAAATCGAATTAAAAATTATTTAATCAATTATAAATGCAATTAAATATTATTTAACGTATCACAAACGCAATTAAAATTATTTAACGTATTAGAAATATTGTTATTACATACTTTTTTAATTTTTAATTAATAATTATTTTTAAAAATGTTTAATCGTGATTGTCACCCATCACTTATAGTGTCGCCTACATTGGACGGCACTATTAGTGTTTACCACCAAATCTGGGTGACACTCATGATTTAAAAAATATTAGTATATTTTTAATTAATTATATACTCCTTTCATTCCACCCAAAGAGTCCACGTTTAAAAAGTCTAATTATTAAGAGATATGTTGGTGTCATTTGATTTGGTCATAATTACAAAAATACTTAACCACAACCAAGATGATTACCACACAAGTGGAGGGAAAAGGTGAAAGATTATAAAAATTGTAAGCATAATTTTTTGAAAGTGGACTCTTTAAGTGAAACATCCCAAAATAATATAGTGGACTATTTGCATGAAATGGAGGGAGTATCTTATAAAAATATTTTTTATAATTGAGTGGAACTCATGATTGAAAAAAATATTTTTTAAAAAAACTAGAAACTAAAAATTAAAAAAATTATAATATCATTTTTAATACGTTAAATAATTTTTAATTACATTTATAAGAATGTTTAATCCGGTCAAATAATTTTTAATTGCATTTGTAATATGTTAATTATTTTTTTATCTCATTTTTAAAAAGTTAATAAATATGAGGTGTAAGAGTGTACAATTTTGATTTTATAGGTTGAGGAACATTTTAGTGTTTTCGCTAAAAGAGGAGGTATTTAGTAATTTTTATTTTTTTAAATGGGGTAGGGGCGGTATTTATAAAATCCCAAATTTATTATTGAAAAATTAGTATTGTTTGTTGAGAACATTAATTATTTTCTGTGTCATGTAGAAAAAATCTCACTCCCTCGTCTCAAGAAATTAATCTTATTGGAAAAGTTAAATTTTTTATTCAAAGTCATAAGAAAAATTGTATAACGTATTAGATAGACATTATAAAAATGAAAGATAAATATTGGAGAAAGATTGAGATTTATAGCTTAAATTTATGGAAGCGAGATTTTTTTTTGGGGAGAAACAGAAACAGAAATAAATTAGAATTATCTTTTTGAGACAAAGAACATATATAACTTTAGTACAATTTATAGAAACATACATACAGAAAATAAAGTAGCACATAGTTAAGAAGTTTAATTTTCAAATGAGATTTTTTTTTTTTTTTTGAGATGGATGGATTGGAGGATGATGCCTTGATGAGTGCAGACAAGCACCGTGCACACGGATATTTGGCCGCGATCCTGTCAACAAGTATTGATGAATATTAAGGGTGTTTTCTATTATTTTCCAATTTTATTACTAGTTTTTAAACTAATATGTGCATTAACATCTTTGTTTCGAAACAAGTCTAAATTCGGGCGCAAAATTTTCACAAGCATCTGTTCCCCTAAATCCCACAATTTCAGTTTCAGAGTTAGCTCAAGTGGTTAAGAGTGCTTTCTCGACGCCCTGCCATTGTTGAAGTCTGAGAGTTAACACGATATGAAGACTGAAAAAACATAAGCAAAACGTAAACACATAACAATAATCAAATTACTCTTACAACTGTAAGAAAGCACCAAAACTTTATTTAAAACGGATTGCCATGTAAAGACTTGTCTGGCTAGCTATATAAACAGTAACTTCAATAAAGTTGGAGAAGACGGGCTCCAAAAAATAGTTGCAATAGATTTCACGGCATTTGAGAGCCACGGGATCACTTATTTGAAGAACTTCCTGAGACCATCAAATAATCTTAATGCTTTCAATTCACCACTCCTCATATCCCTTAATCTTCTCCTCAATATCTGGTGATATCAACAAATCATAACCAATAGAGTGATTAATTTAATGTGCTATCTATATAAACGAAGAAATCACACATGCCAGTCTAGACACTTGTTCCGGTCAGGCTCAAGGCAAGGTAGAGCATTTCCTAGAACCAAACCAAACCAAACCAAACCAAACCAAACCAGCTAGGGTTTCAGAAAATACTTCCTAAACTCAGACCATTTGGGAGTGGCCCAAATCAGGTTTGACACAGGTTAAGGTATCATGCAATCCCTACGTCCTGCTAAACAAAGTACATCCTGCTAGGAGCAAATGAAGACATCTTGAGTAGTAATCATATGTTATTTGTTACAGGTCTATTCCCGTGGTCTGCTTTTCAAGAAAATCTTGCTAGCATGGCCATGTTCCAAACAATTGAAATGTCGTCTAGATGAAGACACTGAAATTACAGCACAACCATCTACCAGTGCACTGCGACTCTTGAGCAGACAAAGCAGAAGAAGAATTGCAAGAGAGAAGCGAAGGCCTCATGCTTTATGAGTAGTTTCCTACTGTTGACAGGGAATTACGGAACCTTTCAAGAAAATAAGTTGACATCCATCGGAATTGAGGTTGAGTCTATAGAAATAATTAGGGAGCACTAGTGACTTGCAAAACAGAAATCCTTACATATTGAGCACGAAACATTATCCTCCGCTCACTAGTGCACAAGTCTACAGCAAGCTGTTTCAGAAACAATTTTCGATTGAGCAGCTTTGGAGATGTGATATCCAAATCCATTGATCCACTTGCCTGTTGTGAAGTGAGAATTTAAAATCAACTAATCAAGTTGTTATGCAATGAAACAAAAAATTATTAGCTGATGGATATTAGTCCCAAATCAAGATTTTAAGAGTGGCTAACATAAATGTATTCCTTACCTGGAGGAACTTACTGTACTTTGATATGCTGTCTTCGCAGCTATCCAAAAGAAATTGCAGAGCTTGTTCCTCGATTTCAGGGTATCTGATATCTTTCTTTGCTGATGTCTTGTTTGATGCTGCCGCAGCCATCTGTGATAAACTACGTGAGAGTTTTGGTAAAAGATACCGTATTAGTAACTGAATTATCGTGAGGAAATGTCATACCGCTTCAAACTGTCTGTTCATACTTGGGGGACTGACAGCTAAATAAGCATATGCCATCAACTCCAATGGCCAACCAGTGATTTGTAAAGGAAAACATTGTGACCTGTTAAAAATAGTTAAATCAACATTTTGGCATTTTGGAAAAGGTTAACTGAGCAGAACTACATACTGTAGATACATGTTTATACATGTAGGAGGTCGGATCATTTGTTATAATAACTGAAGTAGACCAAAATTTGACAACAGTGAAATTATGGCTAGCAGTCAACTAAATTTTTTTTTTACCACCAGTGTACTCACGCTGACAAGCCATGCTTCTTCAGAGCTTCCACCTTCTCTTCATAACATTTATCTGATTTTTGAAGCGACAATGCCAACTCTGCTGAATCACGTGGGTTTGTCCCTTCCCTAGGAACAAATCCATATGACAGCAAAAGCTCCCCATTAGATTTCCTGCCGTATGAGATGAAAACCTGTATGAAATCGTGCACGCAATGCAAGGGTTAGTTTTTCAGGCATCACCTTCCAGTCAATAGCCAGAATCTTCTAATAGCAATGCCGAGTAATATGTCAAATAAGAACACAGATAAACAATATCACTACATCTAAATGGACTAAGGTATTGAGTAATAAATTCCTTCTTTTCCTTTTTTACTTCTTTTATTTCTTCTTCCATAATGGCGAAAAAGGATTCATGTAGTTGATGCCAAGTAGCTAGGACAAAGAATTAATTGAGCAACTAATTGCAGGGACGCCGCCTTTTTTATCCCTTTGATATTACTCTTGATATTCTCAAAAACTACTTCAAGCAGTGACTTGTCCACCCCATCTATGTATCAAAATTGACTGACAGATGAGAGATGGGAGAACTTCTAATCACAATTACCTGCTCACCTGGCTGATATGGCCGATCAGTTGTAAATACAACTCCCTTTGTTGATCTATCATAATCCAAAAATGTTTCCACCTTATGAGTCAAGTACAACCTGTTAGTTAGTCCAGTCAATATGGAATTATGTTGTAATACCAGTAAATGAAGATGGGTCTGGAGCATACCTCACAACTATGATTCAGCATATCTGCCCAAGGAACCAAGGCAACTCTTCCATCCAACGACGGTAACCGGACCTGTGCTTAATAAGAAACAATGAGACTGTTTCATTCACCTGTAGCCCAAGTGAGGAATATGAAGGAAGTGCATAGCCACATTAGGGTTATCGTATCATGGGAGTTTTGACCATCATTAATAGGAGGCAAGACATTTACTAATCCTGTGAATTTTGAAATATATCCATTTGATGACAAATCATTCACAACATATCTCTGCATCATATCATTCCAAATTCACAAAATTCGTCTTTTATTCATGTCAATGTATACGAAACACCCAAGAGTTAAACCTTACTCGAGAAAAGAGGCTTGCATTCGTCTGAAACTTACCAAGCGTGAAAAAAGTATACCGAATGACCATTTGAAAGTCTCCATATTGAAAACCTGCAGTTACACATAGCATAGGTTACAAACAATTGTCGTGGATACATTCCCCTCGTAAAGGTCGTAGGACTGAAAAAGTAGAGCAATTATAGGATACAGATGCAAAATAAGGTACGAATTATAGTGAATGCGCAGAAAGTACCTCTTCGGGAAATAAATTAGGATACTTGGAAAATATCCTTACTCTCAAGTCATTGTAACTACAAAGATAATTGTAACCATAGTTCAATAATTACCGGACATAAGTTTTTTTGCCAAGAAAGTTTAGGCAATTCCACAATTAACCAACTAGAGAAATAAATATAACATAAACTAGCTTTACTTTACAAAAAAAAAACACACAAAAGAATAAATAGAAAACACCGCTTACGTTCCAGTAACATTATTGATCCTTTCAATTGCCCGCTCTCTAATCTGTGATGCTTCCAAATACCTATCTAGTTCTGCACGTGTCCTGAAATGATATAGAAAGGCTGTAGGGAAAACTACTGAGCATAGATCCTTAAATGATGTAAAAGGAACGTACTATCAAACCAATCCTTCTTCCAGACAGCACAGAAGAAGATCTTACCAGTATAAAAGAGAGTAGGGCTGCCTAGGCAAAGCTGAGATGTAGCTGCTCCATCTCGAAGAAGTCATGAAGCTTGCCTCACTAATCAGGTAGGTTGCAAGTAATGGCCAATCTGGTACATTATTTCGTCTTAACACATCACCTGCCTCAGAACAGCTCCACTCCTGATATCCAGGAATTACAGACACAACATACAATTAAATACGCCACAAAGCTAAATTAGTTACTGAAGTGATTGTGATAGAAAGTAAGGGCAAGTTGACAGGTAACTGCCATTTAAGTGTAAAGGAGCAATAAATTGTGGGGACAAAATGAGGCTTATTTTAATGAAATGTTGATAACACCAGCTTGGAAAGAAGTAAAAAAACATAACAATAAAAACAAATTGAATTAAGCTACTGTTCAAGCTAGCATTTGTCCCATGAACTCATATTACAAGGCTTCAGCGATAAACCCCCAAATAGGTTCTTGGGAAAATGTTAAAACCTTCACGATGATGGGAAAAACAAACACCTACTCGCCAGAGCCATATGCTTGTGAAATTATTATCTATGTGGTTCAAACCCATGTAGTGATCACAATGAGGAAGGCTTACCATGGCATAAGTTTACATTCATTATTCTGGATTGGTTATGTATGCTATTCTACATGGCATCATCATATTACAAGACTTATGAACTAGAACTATAACATGCCAGGAAAAATGAGCCTGGGCTAGTGTGTAAGTGCTTGTTTGGCACGCACTAATGATCATGACATTCCGTGCCATTATAGCAAAAATCTCGTTCTATGATAGTTCAAATAGCATGGAAAGAAATCTCAATTGTTGCATAAGACTAGGACTAAGACTAAGAGTGTACTGCCAATGAATTGTACCGGAGCACCTAACAATTGGTTACCAAGGAAATAACCCCTCAAGCTTGTAAGCTAGCATGTCTGCTTTATTCGGTAGAAATGCTTAGTACCACAAAATTTACTCCAATCGCACTAGCATACAAATTCAATCTGAATTTCAAAAGGTGAACCTCTCTAAGATTATTATTAATATTATTATAAAAAGTATACACAATTAATGACGAGTAATACCGAATCAGCGGAGATGACGAGTGAGGGAGGCACAAACAACAATTTCTCTCCCTTCCTGATGTTGTTGAGGGCAACCAGACCTCTCTCTCCAACCTCAACTTTCTGAATGTCCATTTTCTGAGGCGGCAAACCGGAATCCGTCAGCCATTTCTGCAAAGCCGAAGCATTCTCGAGTGAATCGACGTCGCAACCCCAGGGTACCGACGCCTTAGTAACCGACGTCCTCCCTGTGTCGCTGCCGGTGGAGATTGTGCAACGGACTAGCGTGTTTCTGCGCGGGATCGTTTGAGATTGAGAGAAAGGTGTTCGGATAGTTACGCTTTGGGAGAAAGAGGACATGAATGTGGGCTGGAAGACTCGAGAAACTTCCACCATGGCTGGAGAGGAGAGAAAAGAGTGAAGATTACCTTATCTGTTGAAGGTGAAGTAAAGATAGACTGTCCATGGGAGTTCCAAATTAATGCAGCGGTCGTTTTGACGGTCATTTAACGCCGTTAGTTTCAAAATACTGTATGAGCATTGCTATTAACATCCGCAAAATCCTAAGTACACCCTCTTTATATATTACAAAAATATCATTATAAATTTTAACTTAAATGCCCTTATATATTCTTCATTTTTTAGGTTGAAAAAAAAATGATTAATTACTGTTCAGCAGCCCTCACCGAACACAGGTAAGGTTATACAGTAAGGGGTGTTGAGCACTCATAGTAATGTTCGGTATGAGTGTTATATTACACAGTATCGAGCAGCTTCAAAAAAAAAAATCAATCAGGACAATGAAGACATGAATTTATATATTTTTGGAAGTAGATTCTGTTAATTAGATGTTTGTTTCTTTAATAAAAGCTATGATTTGGTTTTGTATAATTAATTTAGATTGTGAAAAATAATTGAAACGTTAACACAATGAGGAATGAGGAAGGAGAAAGAAGGGAGGACGGAAGAAGGAAGGAGACTGGACGTGGACAGAGATAGAGGGGGAGGCGGGACTGGGGAGAGATGGGAAGGAGGAGGGAGAGGAGGGAGGAGGAAGGAGGAAAATATGGGAGGGAGGAGGGAAAGGTTAGGTTAATTTTAGGAAAATATTAGGAGGACAAAATAGAAAAATAGGGAGGTATATTTAAATTTTGAATTATATAATTATTTGGTCCTTCCGCTTTACGAGATTTATGTGTTTGGTCCCCTCTCATCAAAACAATTCATTCTGGTCACTCGATTTTCATTTCTTTGTGAGATTTTCCCTTCAGGCCGTTACCGTTATAATTTCGTCTGTTTTTTTTAAAAAATGCCCAAACAACCCTTGTCTTCTTTAATTCAGTAAAATGAATTTGGATCCACCTTTTGTTCTATTTATTAACCCTAAAAATCCCAAATTCAACTCGCACAGCAAAATCAAAACACCAAATCAAAGAAAATCATAAGATTAGTTGATTCCTTCCGTACCAATGAAATTACAACACACACAAACGAAAAGAATGAAAGCAACAAATCAAAAAATAAGAAAAAAGAATCATAAGTAGAAGATGAGAGAGAAAATCACGATTGATGTCTTCTCCCAAATCCTGCAATCGATTCTCACAGCATCCTCAATGGCCAAAGTCTCGGGTTCCCCATCAAATCCCAGCTCAATACACCCACCTCCTAATTAACTTCATTCCATTCTCAATAAATGGATTGTCCACCATGGAAATGGAAGCGATCGGAGAAGAAATTCACCAGCCGCCGTCGCTGATCGTGGTGGAAGAATGGAATGGCACATCGTCAACGAAGCTATCAAAGACTGCTACTATCACTGCCTCCTCAACAACTTCTTCTCATTCTATACGAAGATACAGCAGTCGATTCATCCATGTCTCCAGATCTAGATCTGGGTTATGAACGAAAACTGATTCCCTGTATGTGCATGTATTTAATGAACAACTCAAATCCAGATCTAGATCTGGGTTATGAATGAAAACATTCGTCCAAATCACCCACCTCCGCTGGTTTATTTGATTTTTATCAATTCTGTTGAGTTGTGAAGAGTATGAGTCCTGACCCCCATTTTCGTTTTTGGTCTTGCAGTTCATAAATGAGAAGCCCCAGATCATACAGGAGTATGTTGATGATGTAAGAAGTACGGTTAATGGATGTTGTTGTCCTTGTGGCCATGTTAAATCTTTCTTTTGGTTGTGAAAAGTTGAAGGCTGCTTCTAATGCTTGATGCTCAATTGCTTGTTGATATCTTCAATTGTTACTGTTAGACTGTCATTAGAAGTTGAGAATTGGCTAATTTTGAATTCTCATAGGGCTGGAGTTTTTGGTTGGAGGTGTTGTGGTAATTCACAATTTGATTATTTTCTAATTAACTCTCTCTAATTCCTTGATGGTTTGTGAATTCAAGTCGTTAGTTGTTATGGAATATGATTTGCAGATCCTCCAGAACACTACATACACTTTATTTATTCAAATTCATTTTACTGAATTAAAGAAGATAGGGGTAGTTTGGGCATTTTTTTAAAAAATCGACGAAAATTATAACGGTAACGGCCTAAAGGGGGAATCTCACAAATAAATTAAAATCGAGTGACCAGAATGAATTGTTTTGATGAAGGGGGACCGAACGCATAGATTTCGTAAAGCGGAAGGACCAAATAATTATATAATTCTTAAATTTTTAAGAGGTTGATATTTTTAGGGTGACGTACTTAGGGCATGTTTGGTAACCCAATTAAGAGCTTAATTAGGAAAGTTTTAAGTGATATTAAAAATAAGATTGTTTGATAATGTAATATTATATCACTTAATAAATTAAGTATATCTTAAAAATAGCCAAAATTTTAAGTCAAAAGATGATGTCTTAATATTTTAAGCTCTACTTTTTCAGACATTAGTTTTCAGAGCTTAATTTTCAGTTTTAACAAACAGACCCTTAGTGCAGTAGTGTACTTAAAGCATTTGGGGTGTTAGTAGCAATGCTCATATTGTATATCATTTCCTTGGTTTCTGAAAAGAGACTATTTTTCTAAGTAATGCTACAATAATAGAATTTATGGACATATTTAGTTTATAGTAAATTTTAAGATGTTGTACAGCATTATGCACCGATTGTTATACTATACAACATTACGATGCTTGCTGTAAATCAAATTTGTAAAATTGATTATGTTAAACTATCATTTTTCTATTTTTATGCGAATTTAAAAGAAGTGTGCTTTTTAATTTAATTTTTTTCTGGAGTACTATTTTAGTATTTTTTGTAATTTATTGTTGATTTGTTTTTTTTTTTACTTTTTTATTTTTACAAGGTATTAAGGCTTGAACTTGAGACCTATTGCTTAACCAATCATAGCATTTTTCATTTAGGCCAATACCCATTGGTATTTCTCATTTCTTCACAAGCATCCTTAAAAAAATACTCTATTTGTTCCAAAATAAGTTTCTTCTATTCTTTTTTAGACAATTGTAAATATCTCATTTCCATACGTACAAAGATTCTTTCAATCAATTGTCTATCGTACCCTTGTTAATTGTGACAAAAATAAAATATAAAAAAGTTGCATCGATTTAATAGCATTAAGGGATTTTTGAGGGTTGTAAAGGAAAACTACATATAGTCAGTATTTTTTTTAAACCCGTATAAAGTTGACAGAGAACACTTATTTTGAAACGAAAGAAATAACATATATAAGATTTGGATACCATGCCTTCCTGGAATACTATAAGCTGATTTTCATGTCGTCAAACCCTAGGGAAATATCGGCAATTTGAGGTCGATATCGGTTGCCGTCGATCGTCGACCCAAAGGCCATCGTCGTTAAGAATCAAAAAGTTTCAAATATTCCCTATGTTTTGACAACCCACCAAAATTCGGCAACTACCATAGTCGAACCAGAGGCCATTGTCATCAACTATCAAAAAGTTACAACATTCCCCCATGCTTTGACAACCCAACAAAATATTCATGTACACCAACATAATCGCCCTTTGTTGATTTAAATTTTTTGTGTAATTATCATAACAATCTCTTTCTTTGTCGCGTTGTCTATTCTGAGGTCTTCTTGTTCTTTTGTCGATTTCGTTTTCCTCCAACACTAGAATGGGATCAACCAACTCATATTTCTTTCTTTGCGTCTTTTCTATCCTCTCACTTAATTTATCTCCAAGTTCCTATTAATAGTAACCATGACGGCTAAGTGTGTATTACAAATGACATTTGCGTGACAGAATTAAGAGAGAGAGAGAACTCGAAGGAAGAGAGTGTGTGTGTGTGTGTATATATATATATATATATATATATACATATAAATTAGCATATTTGAGTAAAACATAAAGAAAGGACAAGTCAAATTCCATTAATGCCCTCAAATAATATGACATGCCTTGCACACGGAGATTTAACAAATTTTTATAACTGACATTCATAAAAAGCACTTACTGTGTGCAAATTTTTATATATAATAGTGTATTTGAGTAAAACACAAAAAAAAAAGACAAGTCAAATTCCATTAATGCCCTCGAATAATATGACATACCGTGCACTTGGAGATTTAACGGAGTTATTTTTTGAAGACGTTTATAAATACCGAATCAAACATGATTTTATTTTATTTTTAACTGATGGGAGTATCATTTTGGGGAGATTCTCTACTAAGCAGCCAAAAACGTCCGAAACGTCGTCGTTCATTGGGAATCCGAACCAGAGACCAGAGTCCAGAGCCATAGCACTAGATATATACATACAGTATTTACCTGTATGTATGTGAATGTCTACATCCTCAAATAATCTCCGGCTTCTGCTTCAAGAATGTTAGCCAGCGCCAGTGTCACATCCTGCAACTTCTCCTCCCTCTCATTCAAAAATCCTATCTTCAGAACTTCAGCTCAAAACCCCAATCTCAAACCCCATCATTTTTCCAATCCCTCAATTCACCCCCTTTCTTTGAAACACTCTACTCCAGGAAGTAAACTCCCTCCACTTTCCGACAAGGGTCGCCTTCAAAAATGTCAAAATTCACTCAACAATCAGAATTCACTAGTCCCAATTTTGGAAGAAGAAAGTGGAAACAGTGGTGGTGGTGATGGCGGTGGAGGTGGAGGTGGAGAGGAGAGGGACTGGACGACGTCGATTTTGCTCTTCTTTTTCTGGGCTGGAGTCTTGTACTATGTTTTTAATCTAGCACCAAATCAGTCCCCGGTATTATTTGCAAACCAATCATTCATTCCAGTTCTTGTCTTTGTTTTTTTAATGGGTTTTCACATGTTTAATTTGATATTTCTTACAGTTGTGTTCTGGATTACCTGCTGCCTTTGTTTCATTGCTTCTAAAAGTTGAAACTGAGATTAGAACGCTAAACCATAGAAATTTTTTGGGGCAAAGTTTGAACATTCAGATATTTTTTACTACTACTTAAACGTATTAGAGAATTTAACTATGTACCAGTAAAATACTCCCTCCTTCCAAAAAAAAAAATAATAAAGTAGTCCCTATTTCCTCATTGGTTTGTCCAAAAAAACAGTTCAATTTCTAAATGTTGTAATAATTTTAGTGCAATTTGAGAAAAGGTACAAACATGTAAAGTCATAACCTTAAAAAGTTTGACTTGTCCAATGGGACTTTTTTTTTTTTTTTGAGACGGAGCGAGTACATGTCAAATATGTATATAACTTTGGAAAAATGTAGGCATTATTATCAAATGTTGCTCCAAGAACTGGGCAATGTGACTAAAAAGGTTAAAAAATGGTCCCTGTTAGTGGAATGAATTAAGCTTTTGGTTTTCGGTTCGACTGTGTTTCAGATAGAGATTACCTATACTTCTTCTCACAAGTCATTGTGGTATCAAATTCTTCTCAAGTGACATAGATTTAAATCACATTCATGGGTGGGAACTCATATCAGCTCCAATAGTACGTATCGCTTGAATCACAATCTTTTATTAATGTGCAAGAAGGATACACTCTTAAGATCGGACTAATTGATCCGTACTTACTTATCAGAAAAAGCAGGGGGGGTGGATACTGATCCGTACCTTATTGCTTTTCTGTTGATTTAAGGATGTTTCTTCATTCAGGATTCTTTTATTACATATCGAGAACCACTTGTCAACTACTCCACCTTTAACCTTTGGTATGTATGAAACTTTAAAGTCACTCCACCGTTCAATTCTCCCCTGCAAAAGATCCCTATACATATGTTTGGTTGGGAGTTGAGCTTCTTTATCATTTTGAATTCTCTTAACAATTCTTATAACTTTCTTGTCATTTAACCTTGTAACACCAGCAACTGGTAATTTGTAGTCATTGGACTTATATTTCCTCAAGAAGCTTCTTAATTTGACTGGTGATGATGGCTTCCAACTGAACGAAGTGTTTGTCTCGCTTTGGTATATTATGGGATTGTGGCCTTTATTATATAGTATGTTGCTGCTTCCAACTGCTAGAAGGTAACTCCTGTACCCACCTAACTAATTGATGTGTTTCCTTTTTATTATAGCATACTATTATTACAATCAAGTCTGTTTGGGAAATTATTTTGTGGGATTTAAAATATGCTTTCGTTGTTACAAAACTACTAAGTAAATAATCTCTAGAGAACAGATGTGTAACGCTTCATTATGTTTTCGGGAAACTTTACCAATTTAGTAAATCCTCATCCCTGCAGCTCAAAAGGCAGCATTCCTGTCTGGCCCTTCCTCATACTTTCATGCTTCGGGGGTGCATATGCTCTTCTTCCATATTTTGTTCTCTGGAGACCGCCACCACCAACTACTGAAGAAACTGAGCTCAAAAGATGGCCCCTAAATTTCCTTGAATCAAAATTGACCGCTGGAGTAAGAATTCTGGCATTGTAATGTTTTCCTCTTTAATTGGGAATTCTAGCATCCTGGAAGCGGAGAAGTCTTGCTGACCTAAGATTGATTAAGAGAAAATAAAATAAAATCAACCCTTGCTGGAACATAGTGTGTTTATTATATCATTATGTACGTATTTGTTTGAAGTATGCAACTCAACTCATTACACATCAGGTAACACTTGCTGCAGGACTGGGTTTACTCGTTTATGCTGGCATAGCAAATGGCGAGGTTTGGAAAGAATTTTACCAGTATTTCAGGGGAAGCAAATTTGTAAGATTTCTTAATCTGATTGATCTTTCTGTGAAAATATAATGTTCGCTTGCCTTCTTTACCACATTCTTGGTGACAAGTCCTTTATGCATTCTAGTTGGAGAAGACCATCATATTGAGTCTCTTAGATTCAAGATCAAACCTTCTTACATAATAACCCTGTGACTAGAGCGTGAATCTCAATCTCTTTACATTAATTAAGCACTGATTGTTGTTGATAGTTTTCTCAGAGCATAGCCTTTATAATATGAATAGAACAGTTAAACTTTGGAGTTAGGTTATTGAAATTTATCATTTCAATCATGGCAATTTCACACATGCTTAGACTGAGAAACTGAAGCATTCTTTTACCTGCAGATACATGTGACTTGCATTGATTTTTCCCTACTATCAGCCTTTGCTCCTTTCTGGGTCTACAATGACATGACCGTTCGGAAATGGTGAGATTTGTCACGAGCTTATGTTCCTTCCTGCTTCCAAATTCTTGTCGAAGAGAATCATATTGATATTCGTGTTTTTGCAGGTATCATAAGGGATTTTGGCTTCTTCCGTTTTCACTGGTTCCGTTCATTGGTCCTGCTTTATATGTTCTTCTGAGGCCATCAATATCAGAAGGTCCTGCTGCTCTGAGCTCAGCAACATCAGAGGAAAAATGAAGGGGTTTTCTCTCTCTGTCCTTTCTTAGGGGTGAGCTACATAAAACTTGCAGAACTGCCATGCTGACCAGACTAAATGCCACGTTGTCAAGACATCTTCATTTTTGAATCCCATATCACACATTCTTAACACAGGACTATCAAGTCAATGTCAAGCACTAAGTAGCCCCCCCTCCTCTCTTCCACTTACTTAGACTTAATCCAAAATTCCCACCCTGTAATATCGCATCATAGTCAGTCAGGCTTGCTGTAAAAACTTGCAAGTATTTGTTTCTGTTCTTTGCTTCTGGTCTTAAAATTTTCAGTAGCTCTTAACATCCAAAATTGGGGTCTTTATCAGAAAACCTAAGGATGTCGTATATGTAGAGTGTATTTTTACGATGTCCAAACACTATGAACATATTTCTTGTGCTCGAAATCTGGAAAGTACCATTTTTGTTTCTGTTTGCTTCCCATTTCTCTCCATTCTTTACGATAAGAGTTGCACAAAGAAACTAAAAGATTATTTATTTATAAACTCAGCTTCCTTCTTGTTGTTAAGCAGTCACTTTTGGATTGCAACTGCAGGTTACTAGTCACCATGTTCACTGAACTGCCATTATATCCGGCTCAGTTACAAATCTTCAAGTATTCTGGACAGTGAAGCTAAGGATGTTGATAGTACTCCATCAGTGACCATTTTTTTTTTAATTGAGATCTAATATGATTTTCTGTTCTTTCAAGTTTGCAGTTCATGATTATGTACCATATACGTAATAATTATACTTCATTTCTGAAAACTAAAAGAATGTCAAAACAGTGATTTGAAAATGACATAATTGACGAAGGAAGTCATGGAAACTCGTTCGAGTGTTATAGTATATATAACTGGTCTCCTCATCTACTGCCAGCTTCAATTTTTATGGAACTATTGCCAATACTGGGTTAACATTCGCCGCCTTTTGCTTTTCAGTCAAAGAGTTTTTTAAGTTTCTTTCTGTTTTCTTTGTGCGACGGTATTCGTAATAAGGAGTGGAAAGTACCAACGGAGCTTGAGCTTGCTAGTTGTTTATAATCACTTATAACTACTTTCACGAGCTGCCCCAGCCTCCTTCAAGTGATTCAAATTCAAGGAAACGTATGGATGAATATTTGATAAAAAAGAACTCATACATCAGGTGAGGTGACCTCGAAATCAAGGCCCCGAATGGAACTCATGACCCTTCTTCCTAATAAGCGTTACTAACAACATCAAAGTATACACTAGGGTAGGCAGAAATGCGTGTTGATCAGTGGAAGAACCTAAAATTGCTGCCTAACAAGACGATACAGCATAATGAGAGCTGAAGACACAAGAGCTTCACTGGTATAGCTTTTGGAGATCATCCTTAAACTTGGCCTTCAGTTGTTCCCGCTTTAGTTTAAGAGCCGCTGTTACAAATCCAGACTCGGGAGTCCACGGATCAGGGATCAACTTAATCTTTGCAGGAATTTCAAACTTGTCCAACTTTGCAGCTTTTGCAACCTGCACAATTTTATACACAATTAGAAGGTGTTTTTACAGAGACCCAAGTTCAAAGTTGTCAGAAACAACTTCTTTTTGCATCCTGATATTGCAGAGGTTACTGAAGTTGTTCAATATGCAAAAAATATCAATGAGGTAGTGCTATATCAATGCAAGAAGCCTAAGTGAACAAAGCACAATGATATCTAAGAGTGAGAAGTGGAGACACCATATTGCTAATGCAAGAAAAGTCCAAGTAAGAGAAGCGCAATGAAATCTTAGAGTGAGAAATGGAGCATCGCAGTGTCATTCATGAAAACCAAGACCAAGTCCATGCAAGAAAGCCCGCTGGATCTATCCCAATCCCGGCCGCGTCAAAAGTGGCTTCTCACACAAAATCATGCAAAAGATCCGAAGGTAGGTTGGCTTCCGAAAGGTAAGGATAGCGTGGTCCGCCAATTGGTTCGCTTCTGAAGGTAGGGATAGCATGACTGACTGGTTGCAATGGTTGTAGGTTGATCATGGACCCAGGTACTCCGGTAGGGACTGCTGAACATCATTTTGATGTGATGGGCTTGGATCCTTTGCATGGTTTCATGAGAAGATCCATCTTTGACATATCCAAAGTTGGAATGATCCAGCAGGTCTTCATGCATGGACTTGGGCTAGCTTCAGTAATGGTGCTAATGCTCCCCTCTTCTCACCCTAGGGTTTCATTTCACTTCTTTTGTGAAACCCATCATCATTGCAGGTTATATATATATATATATATATATGGGGGAGTATTTAATGGTTACTTTTTTATTTAACCATCAATGGTTACTCTCATTATCAATCATTGGATCAAAAATTAAAGGTTGAGATTTAATGCATTAAATGACTCACCTACTTTCATTAATTGCATTTTTCAACTAACCATTAAATCTCAACCTTTAATTTTTGATCTAATGGTTGATAATGAGAGTAACCATTGATGGTTAAATAAAAAAGTAATCATTAAATACTCTCCCATATATATATATATATATATATATATATATATATATATATATATATATAAACAAGGGTAAATTACACCATTAGTTGCTTGACTATGAACTTTTTCACGATTAGTCCCTTAACAATTCTTTTTTAGATTTCAGTCCCTTGAGTATCAAAATTAGACACGCTTAGTCCTTTTGTTGGATGCCGTTTGAATTTTTCCGTTAAGTCTGTCATGTGCCCAACATGTGACTTTGGTTAAGGGCATTTAAGAAATTTCCTATTACAAGACTTTTAAAACCCAGGCCTTCTTCTTTCAATCCACCGGAGAGAATACCTTCTCTCTCACACACACACACACCCAACCACACAGACACAAACACACCCAAATCCGGTGCAAGGACTGGTGGAAATTGGGTGGAGCCGGCAGCGGAGTAGGCACCAATACGCAAATCGAAAAGGAGAATAGCAGAAGCAACGAGCGTCCGAACAAAATCCAGCGGTTGCTTCGAAGACTTGTGGTGGTCCCGAGAGTCGCCGGCCAACGAAAATAGGGTGAGGTTTCGGCGGGAGAGTATGGGTGAAGAAGTGGTTTTGGGGAAGGTGAGGAATGGTTGACGACGGAGGAATTGAAGAAGGTATTCTCTCCGGTGTGTGTGAAGAAGTGGTTTTGGGTGTGTGTGCGAATCGACGAGCTGACGGAGGAATAGAGATCGATCGATTGGGGCTTCGAAGAAACGATGTCATTGGCGGTGGTTTAAATGTAGAAAACCACTACTCGAAAATCTAATTTTCTGATGCGCCGCTGGTAGCCACCAACGTTGCCTGTACGACGGAGGACATCGGCATAAGCTTGAGGGTGGTGGGACCTTCGCCGGAGGCGGAATGTCCAGTTTAAAACCCACAGACTCTTCATTTTGTACGATCCAAACATTTGGTTGATAAATTTCTTGCACTTTCTTGTTCATAGGAGGAATTAAAGTCCACATCTGTGGCATAGCTGTTTCTCAGTATTAACCCCAAATTGATGTAATTTTGGAACAGGGTTGTTTTCTTGTTTCTTCATCTTCTGTAAATGCTGAAACCAGCCCACATCTCAAGGCTGAATATTTGGTGGGTTTCTTGAATTTCAGTCTATTAATTCCTTTTTCCTTATTTGAGTCTTCTCGGTTTTTGAACTGAAAAATATCGCTAGAATTGTTTGAGAATATATGCGGTGGGTAAGTGTCTTGAATTTCTGTCTCTTAATTCAATTCGCTTGTCTTGAATTTCAGTCTGTGAACCCATTTGAGGGTTGGTCCAATTGTTCTTATATTTACTGAATTTGGGTTTGAAGATGATAAGGGAGAGAGACCTCTAGGGGTGGGGAAGAAGTTAGTGAAATTCCATTGATGCCCAAAAAAAAAAGTCGTGCGAGTACACGAGGGAGTTAACAGAATTTTTTAAACGGCATCCATCAAAAGGACTAGCAGCGTGACCTTTTGATACTCTAGGGACTGAAATTTGAAAAAAATTTGTTAAGGGACTACTGGTGGAATAGTTAATAGTCGAGGGACTAATGGTGTAATTAACCCTATAAACAATTAAGTCCAATTACATTAGCTTACATTTGCAAGATTCTTTCTCCAAGATAAATCATCCAGCGATAAGGTCAAATAAACAAACCTTCGAAAGAGATTGCTGAACCTCAGAGATAGCTTCCACTTTGCCACACAAATCAGAGAAATCATTGTAGTTGATCCCAGCGTCTTTGGCCCACTGCTCAAGAACCTGACGTGCGGGTACAACTATAGCTACAACATAACTGTGAAAGGGATCAGCATATACCATAAGATTATCTACATAATTGCTTGCTGCAAGTGCCGCCTCAACCTGCAATTAAACGCCAGTATATACAATGAGTACACCCCCTAACCAAAAACAAGGATACAACAAAACATCATCAGCTCATCTGCTTGAGTGGGAGCTATCTTTCACAAAGAAAAAGTCATTCGGTGAACCAAGCTAAGATATTCCCATGTGCAGATCCAATTAATAAAAATATTACATTGGCTGAACACATCAAATGGGGGATTAAATACCTTCACATACACAAGCGAGAGACAAACAATCAATAATATAGTAAGGTTTGAATAAGCACCTTCCCAAGGGAGATATACTCTCCATGTTGAAGTTTAACAATGTCCTTCTTTCTATCAATAATTTCCAGGCATCCATCAGGGTGGAACCTTCCAATATCCCCAGTGTAAAACCAACGCATGCCCCTCTCATCAACCTGCATTGACGAGGTCAATAGATAACAAGCTGCAAGCCAGGAGACACAGTCATGCATATATTAGGACTGTACCTTGTAGACCTCATTAGTTTTCTCATCATTGTTGAAGTAACCAGCAGTTACACTGCTACCGCCAACAACAACCTCTCCTCGTGGCATTGGTTTGTCAAATGTCATGTACCCACCTTCTTCCCAAGAAATGAGCTGTCACACAAAAAAATGAAAATTCACTTTGAACATTAAGCATGTATTCTAATGCTAGGAATCGCCTATTACCATCCCCTATCTCCTATACCCCGTGATGCAAGTAAATTTGATTGATCCTTCCATCAACATCGACTTGTATGGAATCATGGAGTGATTCATAACAAGGTATCCTTACAGTTACTCAAAATAGAACTAAATTTTCCCCTGTTCCTCCTTGGATCTTTGAGATCGTAAGAAATTTAACTTAAAAATCCACTATCCCTTACTCTAACAATCAAATATTCTGGAACCCATCAATAAGGGGAGCTAAACCAGAAAGAATTGTACAAATTCAAAATATTTGAACAACTACAACATTGTGCATACTCTAAGTAAACAAATATTCAGGCCTGATCGAGTGGTACTCCAGACCTCAGGGCTTATAGGGGACGAGTTTGATCCTTGCAGTTGTAGCCTTTGAACCAAAAAATATAAATATAAATAACTCAGGGATAGACATCAGCAGCCTCAATAGTCAGTGAAGCAATCAATTAATGAGACACAAATCCTTGGTATAATCTATCATTCTGCTACCTCTTTGGCCCTCCCTTCGGCTGCTTTGGGTGGTGATCATTTTGGGTAAGAAGTTTTTGCTCCTCCTCTAGAGAAGGCAAACAGGTCAACTGCCTTGCTGGATAGTATGAGAGCGAAAATGTTTTAAAAGCCTGCGGTAGAGGTCTCAGTCAAGAAAATGATAAATTAGCTTAGGAACTGAAAATTATCATATTTTTTTTTGCAAAAATTGTCAATTAGATCAACTAAGGGCTATGAAACATGGAGAATAAGGTGAGAATAGGGGTGGAGGCGATGGTACAGTTTCTTTCCTTGGAAGGATTTCCCTTCTTCCACTCTGTGGGATAGACAGAAATGTGTAGTAAAAGTACGGACTTGAGCTTTTGGTATTAAAACCAATACATGTATGAATGAAGTTGAACTAGAAGTGATACTCATAAAGATAGAGTAAACAAGAAATTCACTTTATCTGGGAATGGAGCAAAGTTCCCTTAAATCACAAAGATACTATATTTCTTGTCAAAAACTTACGATTCCGTCATAGCAAAAAGCAAGTTTCTCAAAACTAAAGGGTGCAATCACCCCTGTTTCCAGGTTTTTGGTTTGCCTTCCTATTGTAACTGATCCGCTTGTCCTCCCTGGCTCCCCCCTCTCTATCTCTCATTATATAATAATAAATTTTCTATACTTACCAAAAAAAAAAAAAAATTAAGAAAAACATATACATTTGTACTTTCCCAAGAACCATCAACTTTTTACTGCCAGTATTCGCTGGCAGTACTCAACTGTAGGATTATGCTAACTTGTGCAACTCCAAGTCAGAAGCATTTTCCGCCAATTACTAGTTAAATACTTAAATCTGATTCGCAGCAGCGTAAGTTACACATACCTTAATGTAGGCACAAGGGAGGGGTGGACCAACACGCCCAACAGAAGGGTCATCCCACTCAGAAAAAGCAGCTCCAGCACAGGTTTCTGTCAGCCCATATCCTTGACCAATAGGTGCCCTGAAGTTATTTGCAAAAGAAATAAGATAAAACAATACACATAGCGAAAAGATCATTTATAGGAGCATTTTCAAAGAAGAACTACACAAGTATATATCCAGAAGAAGAAATCTTATATTCCTATGTATGATCAGCCATAGTCCGGACATAGTATTAACAAGAAAAATTCAATCCAGAGAGAAGCAATATAAAACCCCCAACGCATTATAGCATCATCTCCACAAACAATCCACAAGTATCCCATGTCAAGCATAAAAAACTCCACACATATAAACACTTTTCTTTTTGTGAATGGAATGATGCCAACCTCAAAGGAGATACATACCAAAATGAAAGGCTGGCTATAAGCTCAAAAACTTTCCGACTATCGTACCCCTAGTTATGAATAAAGGAGCAAACATTGTAGGATGAAAACCTCATTTAACCAGCATGTTGAGAATTTCATCAGGTTATCATATGAGACCTTTATATGAGAAGCTAAATGATCATAAAATATCAAGTCGATTCGGCAGGCGC
Organism: Platycodon grandiflorus; assembly: GCA_016624345.1. Lineage (NCBI taxonomy): Eukaryota > Viridiplantae > Streptophyta > Magnoliopsida > Asterales > Campanulaceae > Platycodon > Platycodon grandiflorus. Next base: position 57,162,764 of record CM028363.1, read on the forward strand.
AAGGGGGGAGGGGGAGTGGAGATAATAATTATGAAGGCTTTAGAATTTAGATCATTAAAAAAAAGTTGATGATAATAATTATGTCCTGTCTGGACCAGTGAAGAATTACCCCATACAGACATTGATAAATCGTTGTGTATCTCCAGATAAAGGAGCTCCGCCACAGAGCATGAAACGAATCTCTCCTCCAAGTATTGATCGTATTTTCTTAAAAACAATGGCATCCCACAATTGCTTCTCTAGTCCCCACGCACCTAGCCAGCTTCCTTCTACTGCTGCCAACCGCCGTTTAAAGGCAATGTGGAAAAGTCTTTTTGCAATACCCCCCTTCTCTTCAACCTATATTGTATTGGATATGAGAGAGAGAGAGAGAGTTAATCATATTAGTTGCATCCCAACCCTTCAAAACGAACCAAAGTCAAAATTTGGAAACATAAAGAATTATTTTTACAGTCTAGTTCGAACCTTCTTTACAACTCCATCACGAACACGATCTAAAATAGCTGGTACTGCTGCCATAAGGGTTGGCTTCAACTCAGAAGCATCTCCCTTGGTTCCCTTTTTAACTTTGTTAGACCCATCTGTTAGTGTAAGTGCCGAGCCATAACCAATTCTAGCACCTGCAGTTAACATAACAGACTGTAGAACCAGTGTCAGTGACAACTTTTATCTGAAATCACCAGTCCACACAAGAATTCACTCATGATTTACCTCAGCAGCTAATTCAAAAACATGAGCTAGTGGCAAGTATGCCAAGTAGACATCACTGCTTCCAAGTCTTGGGATCACTGTCGTAACCGCAGCTGCAGTGGCTACAATGTTACCTTGTGTCATCATCACTCCCTAGATTATCAACATGTAGATTACCAACATGGGTGGCAGAGCAAATGAAATTAGAAAATTGTACAGGAAAAATATATTTAAAATGACAGTATTGTCTCGATCATCACAGACCCAAAAGAAAAGCTATAGTGACCTGCAAAAAGTTGTGTATAAGTGAAATATTCAGGCAACAATATGTGGATTGGCCTGGATCTGTTGGTGTGGGGCAGCCAGCGGAGCCCCAGTGGGATTATCCCTGTGACCGTGCTGGTGGAAAGGAGGGTCCCCTTGGTTTTTTTTTGGGGGAAGTATCCTAACTCAAGCATAGTTTTAGGCTTCTAAGCACCCTTTTCATTTGGCATGCATGACATCTTTTATTCCTTTAATTTATCTTTCTTATCTTCCAGGTTACTGTCAAATTACATCAAAGGCTAACAATCAACATTTCAAATGCAGGCCCCTTTACCAGCCCCCCCCCCCAACAACAACAACAACAACACGCACACACAATGATGACTGCAATATCTTTCTTGACCAGAGGACAAGAACCCTTATAATCCCAACCCTGTGAACAGAATAATAAATGTAGGATCAAACCTTTGGTAGACCTGTGCTGCCACTCGTATACATGATGACTGCAATATCTTTCTTGATCGGTAGTCTAGGTTGAACAGGACTCTCCTTCCCAGTTTTTTCAACTTCAGAAAAAGAAGAAACTATCCAATCACCAATATTGTTGGAAGCTGTGCCATCATCATCTTCGAAGTAAATGACATTCTTTATTGTTTTAAGGCTTGAACTAACTGCAGCCACTTTTTTCAGTTGTTTGGAATCACATATCAAGGTCGATACTTGTGTCTGTCAAAAGAATATATAGTGAAGAAGTTAACAATGTTCTTAATTAACATTAGGCTTAATTCTCAATTTCATCACCTTACTATTGCAAAAGGTTCGTTAAGCTTACTCTACAATTTTTTTTCACACTTTAATAACTATACTTTACAAAAGGTGTCACGTTAATCACTCCGTTTAATTTGCTGGACGGAAAGCTTAAACTTTTTCTAAAAACCCAAAATTACCCTTACAATTGAAAGCCCTAATTCATTCATCACGCCGCACACACACACCTTCTCTCTCAAATTCCACAAAGCGCTGGTGAACCCATCCTGCACAATCCCTCGCCAAGCTCGCCATCACACCGGTGAAGCTCAATACCGGCCAGTCTTGTCGTCTCTCCCTCGCCGATACTCCCTCCTGTTCAGTTTCGGTTACTCTCTCTAGCGCGGCACTACCCTTGCCCCCACGCAAGATCGCCTAGCCCTAGCCCACCATCTCTGATCTCTCTCGTCTCCGGCCGTCCCCTCCATCACTTCCGGCCACCATTGAATAATCCATCCAAGAGGTGGAAATTTAAAGACCTTCTACACCGGAGCCATAACAACGGCAAGGACACTTTTGCCTTTCTGACTCTTTCAGGTTTGAAGAAAAAGAACCAAGATTGATAGAGATTTGATATAGAATCAGTGGATCTTCAAGCCCTAGTTGTAGGTGAGAGTGAAGGTACAGTAATAGCCCTAAGAAGAGGTTCTCGTGAGAGAAAGAGTTTCCCATTCTGCTCATCTGACTTCTTTCCGGTCTAGATGTTGCAATTGCGTAGTAGATTATCAAGTTCGATCCTCAGTTCCAGTGCTAGGTTTGGCTAATTAAATTTTCGTAGTTGAGAATGATTGTGATTGCATTATTTCTTTGGCATTCTGCTATTCATTCTGACCGGAGATCCTTCTCTGAATGACCAAAGTGAGGAGTTAAGTATTTTTCTTACTTTTAAGTCTTTTTCTTATTTTTAAAGGTAAGGGGCATTACCGTCTTTTCAATGACTTCTGTCCAACAAAACTAACGGCATTTACTTTGGGTGATCAAATTGACACTTTTGCTAAAGTATAGTTATTAAAGTGTGAAAAATATTTGTAGAGTGAGTTTATCGGACTTTTTAAAATAGTAGAGTGATGAAATTGAGAATTAAGCCATTAACATTATAACAGCTTAAAAGCTACATGAAAAAAATTTTAAAAAAAAGAGAGAAAAAATTGGCTATATTCTTCCACCTCATTAAGAGAATGGATTAGGGCCTCGTCACCTAAGGAAGCATAGATGGTAACCACAGTGAGGTTCTGTCGGAAGCATCCCTGCAACACAGTCGGACGAATAAGATTCAAAAAAGGGCCATCGTCATAAGCATTTAATCACAATTCACATCTAGCAACAAACACACACACACACACACAAGAAAAAAAAAGGGGGGGTGGTAAATGTACTGAAGACAGACAATAGCTACCTGAAAGGCAATAAACCACTCTGGTCGGGTTTCAGAGAAGATGGCAACACGAGTATCAAGATCATGACCTAAGTTCACGAGCCCAGATGCAAAGTTGGAAGCACGCTCAAAAACCTGCCCATAAGTCTCCCAATGGTATTCCCCAAAGTGTAGCTTCTCAAACTTCCTCCCATCACTAGCTGTGATGAAATCCTTACTGATTAGCTTTCTTGTTCCAAGAAACCGTTCTCGTGAATGTTTCTTACAAGACTGCTCAAAGAGAGCAGCCATAGTTGTGGCCCCTTCCCACGGGACTTCAACTAATTTGGTTGCTCTACTATTACGCATTGTAAGACCTGCTTCGCCACCAACTTGAACAGGAACACCTCTCTGTTTCCCCTTTTTCTTCCCCATAAGTATCGCAGAAAGCAATAATGGTATTAAAACAGCAACAATTACCGCACCCACAATCCCATAAGATCCATATTCCTTGAAAAGCGATATGTTATCACCATCACCCACCTCAGCTGTGATCAAATGACTTCCCTTGGAATCCCCCATTCTAATGCCTATATGCCACTTGATAACAATCCCCAGAAAAACAAACCCCTAAAAATATACCTGAGAGATGTGAAGGAATAGTGATGATGTTAATTCATTTTAACCCCAAAACCAGTGCTATAAGGACATCACATATAAATAAACAGTATAATTATGAAAATGTACATATATAGACACGAGTTAATATGATTACTTGATTAACACTGCTATAAGAGCATTTGTGTGAGCCAGCAAGAACAAACTCCTGTTTTCATAAATGGTACAATCATTGAATTGTACATACATATGCATAGAGACAGAGTATTATATAAGTTCCAATAACACAAGAAATTGAAGCAGCATATATCATCTTCTTTTACTTTCCCCTTCTTGTCGACCAACCACTTCAGAGTTGTTAACCGGAAAAAGAAAAAAGAAATGCTTGAACAAGTTAAATTACAAGATTACCGATTTCTAAACCTTTAAAATGTAGGCAAATAGAGTGAAACTAAATGAATTACCCAAAAATTATACACCCGGGTAAAAATGATAATATCCAATAAAAGTACCCCAGGGGCCTAGCATTAAGATGGGCGAGCCTCCTTAGAGGCGAGCTGTATTGGGCGAGCTTCTTTGGGCAAGCCGCTTTTGGAAGGCCGCTTTGGGCGGGCTACTTTGGGCAAGTCGCTTTGGGCAAGCTGCATTTGGATTATCTCCGAACACATTACGGAACTACCTCCGAGCATATCACGGAACTATCTCTAATTTACCAAAAAGTCCAAAACGAATACTACTTTTACCCGTAAACAGCGGGATTTTATCGTATCAGTCACGACCCAAAATTATCTAGGGCAACGCTACTCTCTTATAAATAATACTATCAGACATAATACAAGGTACGCGCAAATATACATTTTTTGCTCCCTCAATTAACATTATTCTCTCTCTGATATATATCCCCCTCAGCCAATAGTTGAGCAAACTGGAATGACCAATAAAGTGTCAAATTTGCAGCCGCTGCACCGCCACAAGGTGGCTCATAGGCGGAAGAAACTCTGCACGCCCTGAAGAATTGCAAGGAGGCGGCGCCAAAAAATCCGCTAAGGCCAAAGGTGCCCGCGCAAGTAAAAAGGGGTAGAGCCACACGCAGGGGCTAGTGACCTTCGTTATGGATACGCGTCGGGCGACTACCGATATATCCATGCCACCCGAGGTCAATCCGACCGTCCAGGTAGAGGCCGTTAAGGGGCAAACGGCCGCGCTAGTACAAATAATGTTGAACAACCAACTCCTGCAATCAATGGGTCAGGAGGCTGAGGTACCCATTCTGGCCGCACTGTTGGGTTCGAGACACCGGCGCCCCAACCTACTAAGGTGGTACCAATTACCATAAGTAGGTCGAGGGCCCCCAGCAGGCAACTTGAGAGGACGCTCAGGTATGAGGACTGGTCATTCTGAGAGAAGAACAGTGAAAGGAAACAAGACCGGACAAATTTGGAATGATAAGCGCCTAGCAGACATATGGGCGAGCAAAAACACCTTCTTAGGCTTAGTGTCCGACATAGACTTCATGACCTTAGAGGTCATGTGAATGAAGCAGCAGGAAGGACCGCATGAGAAAGAAGTTGCGAGGGAGAATCTAATCCGTACCCTCACAAAAAACACAGTAGGCAAAAATCGAGGCGATCAAAATCACCTCGAAGCCGAGCTACAATGTTGCATGGGTATTTTCTGGCAGGTCAACAAGTCTGAAACGGGGGAGATTCCTTGAAAGGAAGTCTTCAAAAATTTAAGTGGCTAGCAAGCCCGCCCAGGATGGATCTGAGAAGGCAGCTAGAGGCCATTGAAACTAAGAAGGCCAAGATAACACTCATCGGTACCTGCTTCAAGCCATTTGCACGATGGATCCGTGATTTTCCGCCTGACCCAACTATAACATATCCCACTTTTAACGGGTATAAGGGGAAAACCAGTGCACGCGATCATCTTAACCATGTTAAGATGAAGTTGGCCCTGCTTACCACGGACAACACAATCATCTGCAAAGCTTTCGTGAGTACTCTACAGGGTAAGGCTGCTACGTGGTTCGCCAACTTATTTGATGGTTCAGTTAAAAGTTGGTTAGATTTGCAAAGAGTATTTATGGGAGAATTCGAAACATTGGGTAATGTTGTTACGTGGTTCGCCAACTTATCTGATGGTTCGTTAAAAGTTGGTCAGATTTGCAAAGAGTATTTATGGGAGAATTCAGAACAGCGGGCACATTACCCAAGGCAAGAGGCGAGCTAAGCAATGTGAAGCAGAAGACCGGACAATATTTCTGACAGGAAGTTTTGACATGTTTTGAAGGAGGCTTAGCGCCCAATAATCTAAAAACTGAATTCTTTGTTCGCCCGCGCGAACAGGGCATAGGTATTTCAATTAGCCCAAATGATAGGTAGTGCCGAGGCATCGGTAGAAAATGAGAAAAAGAAGGAAGATACGGATAACGCGGGACACAAAGAGAGTGATTGCGGAGAATGATTCAGCTAAACTTAATAGCAAAAATAGTCCCACTCAACTTATTGTGTACTTGAAAAAAATTTATTATCAATAAGACTTTTATTTCATATGTGTGTACATTTTGAACATTTTAATAAGCACTGCCGATAAAACGCGAGAATCACGCGAGCAAAAAGTCTAAATCGGCGATTAACACGAGGAATCACGCGGGCAAAAAAGTTGAAATCAACAACAAAAAGACTAAGAATAAGACCCTTGACGGGTACCCACTATGCCAAAAAAGTCAAGCCAATAGACAAGACAAAAAATTAAGGATAAAACCCGTGACGGGCATCAAAAAAAAAAAATTTGCTATTTGCACCCATAAAATTGCTGAGTACACCCCCTAACAAAAATTACAAAAATGCCATTATAAATTTAGACCTAAACACCCTCATTTTTTTTTATTTTTTTAGGCTGTTCGGCACCCCTACCGAACATCACTATGGGTGTTCGGCAGGGGTACCGAACACCACTATGAGTGTTCTGTAACCCAGTGCCAAACAAACTGTTTAAAAAAAAAAAAGGAAAGGGGTGCATGTGTAGGGTGGGGGAAGGAGGTGGGGTTGGAAGGGAGGAGGAAGGAGGCGGTTGTGTTGGGGGGTGAAGGAAGCGAGGCATTGTGTTGGGGGAAGGAAGGAGGCTGTGTTGGAGGTGGAGGGGGGGCGGAAGGAAGGAGGCAGTGGAAGGGGGTGGTGTGCACCTGGAAGGAGGAGGATGGGGTGAGGTGTGTTTGGGGTGGGGTGTATTTAGTATTTTGGAGAAAATATTGGTAAGGGTAGAATAGGAAATTAGTAAGGGGTATACCTAGTATTTTAAGGGATTGAAAATATTGGGGTGGGGTGTACTTAGTAATGGGGTGTACTAAGTAATTTTCTGGGTGTAAATAGCAATCCTCAAAAAAAAATCAACAGGCAAGAAAAAAGGCTAAAGATAAGACCCTTGACGTGCACCACGATACTAAAAAAGTCAAGCTAATTGACAAAAAAAAGGCTAAGGATAAGACCCTTGACGGGCACCCACGACGCCAAAAAAAGTCAAGCCAATAAGCAAGACAAAAACCTAAGGATAAAACCCTTGACGGGCACCTACCAAAAAATTCAAGCAAATAGGCAAGAAAAAGAGCCAAGGATAAGACCCTTAACGGGCACCCACGATACCAAAAAAAAATAATAAGCCAATAGGCAGGACAAAATGCAAAGGATAAGACCCTTGACGGGCACTCACCAATAAAAAAGTCAAGCCAATACCCGCTCTCTGCGGGCCATTAAATGGCATTAAAGGTTTTATTTAGCGGGGGCACTGAAGTAGGGACAGCAGAGCAGTGTTGTTGGCAAGGAAAATTGCACTAAGGGCGAGCCTCCCAAAGGTGACCTCCCCAAGGGCGAGTTGAAAAAAAAAAATCTTCACAAGCTCGTTTTTCAACACAGCTCTATAACACGGCCCGTCACTCATGGCTTGCCAATCCAAGGGTAACTCATTAGAATTACAAATAGTTGTCAGTATTAAAGTGTGGCTTTGGAAAGCAGGTGAAGCAATCTCCATTCTTGGCATCATTCTAAAGTATCACACGGCCCGCCCTCCCAATAATATGCCAATCAGATTATTGATGCTCATTGGGAGCCACAAATGCCTTAGAAAAATGTTTAAACTGAAAAAGTAGATAACATTTTCTCCCATGCAACACGGCTCGCCCCAATGAAGCAAATCTAGAAAAAATGGGCGGGCCTAGTCAACTAGCTAAAGGCAGGCCTCAAAGATATTTGGAGGGTGACTGGAATAAATGATGGGTTCAATTAAGTCAAAAAAGTATACTCTTTGGTCTGAGCACGCTCACATGACAAAGAGTAGGGCTACTGAATTGCCCAAAAATTATACACCCGGGTAAAAATGATACTCCCTCCGTCCCTTAATTATTGTCTTGTTTGACCCGGCACACGGATTAAGAAAAAATAATTGACTTGATTATTAACATTAGTATAATGCGTAATTTCCTTTAATGCTCATGTGTATGTGGTCCATAATTAAAGTAGGGAAAAAAGTAAGGGTAAAATAGTAAAGTGATGTCCTAAAAAGAAAAGTTTTCAAACAAGACAATTATTCTGTGACAGACAAAAATAGAAAGGAAGACAATAATTTAGGGACAGAAGGAGTAATATCCAATCAAAGTACCCCCAGGGGGCTAGCATTAAGATGGGCGAGCCTCCTTAGAGGCGAGCTGTATTTTTGGGCGAGTTGTTCATTAGGGCGAGTTGTATTATTAGGCGAGCCTCTTTGGGCAAGCCGTTTTGGAGGGCCGCTTTGGGCGGGCCACTTGGGCAAGTCACTTTGGGCGAGCTGCATTTGGATTATCTCCGAACACATTACGGAACTACCTCCGAGCATATCACGGAACTATCTCCGATTTATCAAAAAGTCCAGAACGGATACACTAATTTTACTCGTAAACTGCGGGATTTGATCGTATCAGTCAAAGCCCAAAATTATCTAAGGCAAGGCTACTTTCTTATAAATAATACTATCCGGCATAATACAAGATACGCGCAAATATACATTTTTTGCTCCCTCAATTAGTATTATTCTCTCTTATATACAGTAACACCGGAGGGACCTGTCACACCGGAGTGACTTTGCTGGGATCCCTGCACAGAGTCATTTCACAGGAACAAATTCCCATCAGAACCACAGTGCAAAATTCAAGATGTCATTCGAATTTCAATACATATGCAAAGAAACCACGCCTAAACTGATTAATGTTTGATGATCAACAATTAATATACATATGTCATATAAATACAATAATGCGGAGATATAGAGCAAAATTCATTCGTGGTTACTGATTGCATTCCCGAGTTATGTCCTGCGTGTAATCGTGATCAGTCCTAAACCTAGAAAATTCGCTACATCAAATCGTAATCGATTGATTAACTAATCACGAGAAAATGAAAATGAACTTAAGTTGACGAGAGAAACAATTTTGATTATACGGTAAATTTACAGGAAAGAAAATTCCAGAAAATCTTACCGAGAAAAAATGAAGAGAATGACTGGCGTAAAACCGGAGAAGATACCGTCGGCGACTAAGTGAATGGATTAGTGATGTTCGTGTGGGAGGTGACGAAGGTGGGAAAAAGCAGGGTACAAAGCTGCTTAGATTACAAGTCGGGGAAGTTTTGAGAACTGGTTATTTATACTAGTAAATGTTTTTTCGTTTTTCTTTTTGTCCTTCCCAAGAAAATTTATGTATAGGTAGGGGTAAAATACAGAGCTACCCCTGTGGTTTGTCCAAGTCTCAGTGCTCACCCTTCATAGTTTTGCCCGTCCTGCGGCCCACCTTTTCTGTTAAGTTTTGTTAAACTTAACTGTTTAAAAAGAGTAAAAAGTAAAAGAGAGTGAACTTTTTTAAGTGAAACATCTCAAAATAAGAATAATTTTTAAAAGTAGGCAGTCTAATTTTGTATATAAAGCTAAAAAAGTTATGTAGATTGAAGACATAATTTTTAAAAGTGGGTTCTTTAAGTGATTTATTTCAAAATAGAATATTTGACTCTTTTCATAAAACGAAGCAAGTATAAATTAATATTTTTCATTATTTTAGTTTCTTTTTCTCGTAAATTCAGAGTTTTTGTGTGGTTTTGGTGGTGTTTTGATCCATTAACATTTGTGTGTCGATTAGCATGTGTTTGCGTGCGACAGAGAGTAGGAGTCTTTGTCCTTGAGGGTAAAATGGTCTTTATGGACGGAAAGTTTGACGAAAGCTAACAAAAGGGGTGGCTCTAAGATTGGCCAAACGTTTTTGGGGTGGCACTGAAACATGGCCTAACCATAAGGGGTGACACTGCATTTCATCGGCTTATAGGTTGAGATATTATGTGGACAGTAAAACATGTCTCTCTTCTTTAAGAGCATCTCCAATGTTTTTAGGTGGGCTCCACCTTGCCGCATAATATTTTCACTCACTATTACATTTAAGAACTAACCTCCTCAACGTTTGATTCTTCAACTTGGTTCTTAGGTGGGCTCCACAATGTCACCTAAAATTTTCACTCACTAACTCATTTATTTTATACTTTTCATACAAATTAATTTCTTTATAGTTTTAATTAATATATTTTGCATATTTTAAATTAATATTTTTTATTGTCTTGATTAATATTTTATATATTAAATTTCTTGATTTTTTAATAAATTAATTAATTTTTGAGAAAGTGGCGTCTTAAATGGTGGGGGGGGGGCGCATAGCAGGCAAGGTGGAGACATCTCACACAAATTTTGTTTTGCATGGGCTAAGAACCAGTTCTTAAATAAGAACTAGGAAGAACTCAAATTTTTTAGAACCAAAATAAAAACTCTCCCAATGTATTAAGAACTTGCCATTGAGTTCTTATGGGCTAAGAACTCCACATTGTTGATGCCCTAATATGCACCTTCAATTTGCTAGTACTCCTGTATCACGTTTGAAAATGATAATATATATATATATATATATATATATTTGAAAGTTTTTCCGACTCAATTATTATCAATAATTATAACATAAGAAAACAATAATTTCTATTGATTTAATCCACTAAAAAATATATACATAATAAATACTTTTTTAAAAACATGTTTTATGTTTAAAATTAATAGTGACCATTTATTTTAAATACAAAGGAATAACATTTTTTCTCGTCTGTAAGATTCTTTATTCAACCCGTTTGTTGTAAATTTTCCTATTATTATGCATTTAATCTTGGAGTGATTTTTAAATACAGTAAAATCGAAAAATATTGGTAAACAAGAATTATACAAAAAAAAAAAAAACAGAGAACACTTTCTACCCAGGAAGCCAACAAAAGAAAAAGTATTTAAAAATATTAGGTGCATCTGGATAGGTATTACTCCTTCGTCCCTAAAAAATAATCTAGATTGACAAGTTAAATTTTTAAAATTATACATCTATATATGCTTGTACCTTCAAATCTTACACTATAATTTTATCTTTTACGAAAAATCGTCAGGCATTAGGCGACACCTCGCTTATAAATCATGCAAATCGGCCAATAAATCGTACAAGAGGAAAATCAGCGCTTAAGCGCCTGCGTAGGCACCCATCCGCTGATTTTATTTATTTATTATTTTTAAATGCTTTGGCCTCAAATAACGTCATTTTGGGTCTTTCTAAAAAAAATATAAAAATATTTAGGACTATTGAGTTATGTACTGTAAATTATTTGGTGATATTTATTGTTAGCATATTTGAGGGTTAAATACTTGTTAATTAAGTTATATTAAAAAAAATAAAAATTAGAATAATTATGCCTTAATTCTAGGCCCCGTCTGACAATTTTTAGAACATGTGAATCGAAGAAAAAAAAAACCACTCATGCACACATACCCATAATCTGTCAAAATCATAATCATACTAACTCAGTTCCAAAATAATTATCATTTTATCAAAAAAAAATTATCCCAAAATAATTCTCGTTATAAGATTTCAAGAAACATTTGTTCATATTTTACTAAAATTGACCTATTTACTACCCTCATTAAAGAGGGTTGTTAAAAGGGAAGAAAAAAAATATTCTTCAACTTATCTACAAAACTTAAATAAAGGTAGATGATCTTTATGTAAGCTTCGTTAATATGTCTGCAAATTGTTAAAACGATAATTATTTTGGAATGAATGTAGTATTGAACTTGCTTTAATGTAATTTTTTGGGTTTCTAAAAGAAGGTCTAGCTAGAACAGTTTTCTTACCTTACCAGCTAATCTACGTGCTTATAAATATTATATCTTATTCATGTAACGATAAGGGATTATTATAAAAAGGCAAATTTGTGTAAACAATTTTAAGTTGACAAATTCCTCTCGATATTTGGCGAAAAATATCTTGCAGCACGTGTCCGCATAAAAATATCGGTCCTGGAACAATTTACAAAATAATACTCAATAATTGCGTGCATGAAGTGGCCTATCTCTATCCTCGCTTGTATCAGTTGACAACATACTTGAGGACAAGTTTAAAGCGTACAAAACTTTATTGACTTAACATTTTTTTAAATTGAATAGTATAATAGATGTCTTTGGTTTTATGATTTGGTGACTGGATTTCGAAGTTTTGAATTATTATTATTATTTTTATTGATAATGATTAAAGAAAAATAGTAGAATCAAAAGAGAAAATCTAAAATTACAAACTAAAGCACTAAATCCCTCAAAAATAACACTCCCAATAGAACTCATTGATTGCATATGCATTTTATGAGAATAAAGCTACTCAAAAATTAAAACAACTAAAGGAAAAATATACTCGATATTTCTATGAAAAAGTCTCAAACTACTTAATATAATTCTTACATCTCATTGGTATATGCAATTACTATATATGAATTTATATTATGGATACATGGTGGTGATATTTTTAACCATCATTAGGTTATTGATTCGAATCCTACAAATTGATCTATATTAAATAATACAATAATATTTTTGTTTTCAAGATTTGTACTATAATTATTAAAAATCTATTTTATTTGACAAATTTTCATTCCATAAAAATATTCTTGACAAGATAAATGAAGACTTATATATACATACATACATATATAATATATATATATATATACACACACACAACACACACACACACATATATATATATATATAATTTCTCTCCCAACTCATTGAATTTGCATTTTAGATTAATTTATTGTTGATATCGAATAAAGCTAAAGTTTGGAATCATAATAACAAAAAGTTCGTTTAGTTTGGTTTTAGATTTTCAAACTAATTTCAAGGAAAATAATTTTAATATGATAATAAATAAAATATGTAACATATAATATTTCTATTGAAAAAGTGAAAATATCAAACTATTTAAACTCGACTTATTTACTCAAACAAACTTAAACATTCGAGATCGTTTTCGCCCCTAACTTCTTAGTGGGGGGTTTAGACGGAGGGGATATTTATTTGATTTTGGTGGGGTTCTTTCTGGATCTATCATGACAATGAGCAAACATTTTATGCAATGTCAAAGGAAAGAACTTACTGATGTAAGCAACGTTCCTTAATTTTATTTTGTTTTATTTCCTTTTATTGAAAGGCAAGAGATGGGCGAGCAATGATTTTTGACTCATTGTTGTCGCTGTATTTGATAAACTCTAGGACGAATATAACAAACTACGCATATTATAGGGACTATGTGGCATATTGTTAATAGTTACTTTTGTTGTTTTTCCACATCTGTTCTTAAGCTACATCTATTTATACATTTATTTATTCAATTAAGGTACTAAACTCAAATGTAATTTACGTCGATTAAAGTTACTAAAGAGCTTATATTATTTCCTCCTTGGGCCCAGAGCGAGTATTAAAAATAAATAAATAAATAAATAAGTTAGTAAGAGAGAGAGAATATGAACTCTTAACATCTGTACTAGTTTTCTGTGTGCTTAATCATACTCTTTTGTTATTAAACTATTGTCATATTTGATTTTTTTTTGTCAAATAAAATGTTTTTAAATACAAATTTGACATATATTTATTTATTTTTCTAAAATTTTAAAACACGTAATTTGTAGTATTTTGAAAGTACTATGAATTACGAGTTTTATAATTTTAAAAAATATATATATATATATATATATCAAATTTGCATTTGAAATATATTATGTTAGACAAAAAAAAATATTAGGAGGGAATAATTGTAATAACATTTAAATCAATGACAATTATACATTTTACAACGACAATAAAAAAACAAATCATTTCAAAAATTAAAGTTACAGTATTTTCAACTTTAAAATTACATCAAATAATAAATCCGTTATAATTGATCGGAATCTGTTGTAGTTGCACATGACACACATTTACGCCTCACCCAAATGGGAAGTAATTAAAAGCCTCCCTTGTGGATTTCATCAACTCCCGAACCAGGATGCGGAAGGCACACACCCCCATATACACTTTCTAGATTCTCGGTCGGCCTTCTTACTAGTTTTTCTTTCAACACAATCACATATTTCATCATCACTGCTCCCTCATTTTCCGCTCCTAAATTATGTCATCTTTAGAATGTTTTTCAAAATTTTTTTTTTTTTTTTTGTATTTTTTCTAAAATCATAAACCACATGATCGATAGTATTTTAAAAGTAATATAAATTACATATTTTATGATTTTAGAAAGAAAAAAAAAATTTACGACGATAATTTAGAAACGGATGGAGTATTAATTACACAAATTTTGAAAAAATAATTTATAAGATTTTTCATTAATACCCTCAAAATATTCCCTAACAGAGTCAAATCAATGAAATGTTCCTCTTTTTCCATCTTACAATCAATAAAAATATTATTGACAATTACCTCAAAAAGAAATTTAAAAATAGAAAAGAGACTTGGTCTGAAACATAGGGAATAGTGGAGTACTATTAGTATTATTTTATCTTGTAACCGAACGTTTCATACAGGTCTGCGTGTGGTGTGTGTGTGTGTGTATTTTGAAACGTAAAAGTACAGGTGGGTGGGGGATGGGGATGTTCTTTAATGGCGTCTGAATTCATCATACGATTCATTCAAGACATCTAGAAGTCCTTGAAAACAGTCAAACGTCAGTCATTACACCATATGATAACTTAACTGGTCTCTTCCTCCATCCCATTTATGATGTTTTTCTTTCTTTCTTTCTAGAATCCAATGATTCCCCGAAACCAAAATATTGTTTCAACCAAAAAAACAAAACTTTAAAAAAATTACCAAACAATGTAAGTTCAGCCATTACTTGTTTCCTACTCGGCTTCTAATTTTGCAAGAGAAAATTACAAACTTTTCAATATACTCACTGTATTTCAGAACTTACACAGGTCAAATAGATAATAGAAACGTGTTTTACAAAAATGGATTGTGGTTGTAAACCTGTTCTGTTGCATAGTTGCAGAAACTAGGCTCAAAACAAAAACCGGTGCATAAGAAGGCCGCATCCATGCAACAGCTTACCAACTGCTCTGTATGTTAACGTTAAGTCGGTATCTCCTTTTGTAAGCACAATTAAGGAGAAGCATTGCATTAAAATTACATGTAAGGTTGTCAATGCAATTACTGCATGAGGATTGCCAAGCTGCACATATCAGTTCATTCAGCCCTGCAGAGCCCAAGCATTTTTTGAAGGTCCCAAGAAACCATCAAAACAAATATAATGGTTTGTTTTGAAAGATAAGCAACAGAGTGAAGGGATAAGGAGAAGGCCAATTATTTTCAGCTAGTCAAGTATAGAGGAACTAACTAAATGGAACTGCCATTTTACTTTGACCCACGTTTAACTGTTTCTTCAACCCTTGTGAGCGCGTCTGAGAACACATCAAGAGTCCAATCCTTCAAATCCTCCTGCACATAAATAAGTTACACACTATTGGTTGGTCTCACACAATCACCTAAGAAGGGTTTTTGCTGCAAATTCCAAAAAAATGCAAAACAAAATTATACTAGTACAAGGGTAAAGCAAAAACTTTCTCCCGTGGCAATATTGATAGTGCCACTACTGACTACACTACTGGTAAAGCTAGTCCAGTCTCGACTAAGAAAATGCTATAAAGTTAATAAAGAAGCTGAAATATATTTCCGCTGCTCAATTTACACTACTGGTAATGATCTACAGGAAATTAATAAATGGACTTTAAGCACAAATTAAAAAATTTATGGGATTTGAATATGAAACTAAACTATAATTTATTTTCAGGAATAAAATATTTCATTATTATTTTAGGATTTAGGATATTTAATGTGAAGTTGATGGGGAACTTAATTCAAGCCTTGATATCTCCAAACTACTAGGCCGTTGGAAATAAATAAACATATAACTCCTCCGTTCCCGGCAAAGAGTTCATTTTCTTTTCTTAAAAGTCAACATGTGACTAAATCAAAGAAAAATTTTACATACTTTATTTATATTTTAGGAAATAAAATTTCATTAATTAAAAACTACATTAACAATACTATAGATTACAACTTTCATAATTTTGTAAAAACAAATAAATCTATGTAAATTATCGGTCAAACTTTAACTAAGTTGATTCAAAAAAGTCAAAAGTAGACTCTTTGCCTGGAACGAAGGGAGTATATTACAAATCTATATTTTGAACAAAATACTCCATTCACTCTCCCAAACCGCCTATTGCGTACCAAACATCCAGCAACTCGGCTTATTAATCCTATCTGTCCTTAATCCTAGCTACCAAACGGCTCCTTCCAGTTCATGTATTAATTACCCGTATAACATTATCATTGAGTAGTAAATCTAATAGAAATCTACTATATATGCTTAGAAGTTTCCAGAAACTTCTATGGAGCATGCTGCAATTATGTACTAGACTCCATGTAGAAAGTTTTCTTCATGCTATATAAATTTACCATCTTGTCGTATACTTCTACATCTGGAAATCAATATAGTGCTTTAGCAACTATCTACGGCACGATAATAAATTTATATTTCATGTTTGTAAGTTTTTTTGATAAGAAAATATATATAAATAAAAAGCGTCAAAACAGGTGACGCATCCTTTCTACACTTGCGGTATACACAAAAGAGACTACTCAAGGCTAGAACTTTACACAAAATCATCAAAAGAGTGGCTAAAATTATCCTCTGAATCTAAACACCAATGAAATAAGGTGCGCAAAAGACAATTCTTCGGCTGATCTAAAGACCTCTCTTCATTATCAAAAACCCTCCTGTTTCTCTCTCTCCAAATGGACCAACAAACGCCCAAAGGGGCTGCCTCCCAAATTAGATTTCTCCTTCTACATTTGTACAAAGACCAACACAAAAAAAGCTCTTTAACAGAGCGTGGCATCACCCACGAAAGCCAGAACATCCCCAAAATAAAATTCCACAAGGCCATCGCAACTAGACAACGTTACAGTAAATGATTTACACTCTCACCAGTCCCTTCGCACATCTTCCCTTTCTTGTGTAAATTATCCCCTGTGAAAATGGCTTCGAGGCTTCCCAAGCAAAGAAGGCAGGGCTGAAGAGTTCCAAACCATCCTCCAAGGGAAAACAAAACCATCTCTACCTGAAAGAATCTGGAAGTAAGACTTGATTAAGAAACTTTTGTTACTCGTAGGCCTCCACAAAACTATGTCGTCCCTGGTTCAATCTATTAGTTGCTGATATTTATCCGAAGCCACATTGAACAACTTAGGAAACATCCTCCCCAACTCCATCTTCCCACAACATCTATCCTTCCGAAACCTCACTTTCGAACCATCACCTATACCAAAAGAGATGTGCCTCGCACCCATCCTTTACAAATGCCCTTCCATACACCTGAACCAAAGGAATTAGTGATGATCTTCAGATATCACTTGTGCTCTCCCTCGCCATATTTACCAACCACCACTTTCTTCCACATCCCAATCTTATCCACCATGTATCGACAAAGTCATTTACCAAGCAAAGCTGAATTGAATTTAATTAACTTCTTTATCCCTAGACCTCCCTCTCTTACATTGGTACAAATCTTATCCCAATTGACCAAGTCATATTTACGTTCCTCCCCTTGACCTTCCCAAAGAAAGTACCTCTCTAGCTTCTCAATGCTATTGCGAACCGAAGCAAGTATCACAAATAAAGACATGAAATAGGTAGGAAAATTGGATAAGTATTTTTGATAAGGGTAAGCCTCCCCGCTTTGGATAATAATTGTTTTTTCCATCCTGCCAAGCGCCGCTCAACTCTCTCAACAACCGGTTTCCATATAGCTTTATTTCTGAACGAGGCACCAATCGGCAGGCCTAAATATGACGAGGGAAGAGAGGAAACTTTGCATCCGAACGACAATGCTAAATTCTCAATGTCCGCCACCACTCCAACCGAAAGGATCTAACTCTTACCAATGTTAATTCGTAATCCCGACACCATCTGAAAGAATAGAAGCACGAGACGTAGATAGCCCAATTGAGAAGCATCCGAGTCGCAAAAAATCAGTGTGTCATCCGCAAATAGCAAGTGAGAAACCATAACCTCCACTTCCCTACTCCCAATCCCAAATCCTCGAATGAAGCCACACATCACAGCTTTATTTAAAAGACTACTCAAAGCCTCCATGATAATGATGAAAAGAAAGGGAGAGAGAGGATCTCCATGTCTCAATCCCCTCGAGCTACCAAAATAGCCGGACGGCTCCCCGTTAACCATCACCGAGAATCGAGAACCGAAGAGATACAGAAAAAAATCAATTTCCACCATCTATCCCCAAAACCCATCCTCTCCATCATATATAGTAAAAAGTCCCAATTGACGTTATCGTACGCATATCCAATTTACACAATAAGCCTCAACTGCTTCATTAGCTATGAACGATGCATCAAAAATTTGTCGTTCCCCCCACAAAAGCATGTTGAATCTCCGAAACCACTTTACTAATCACCTTTCGCAACCTCAATGATAAGACTTTGGCAAGCAGCTTGTAGACACCTCCGATCAAACTGATAGGTCTGAAATCTCCCAAATTATTGGCTAGTTTTTTCTTTGGAATTAAGGCAATAAACGTGACACTAAAGCTCTTCTCGAAACACATGTTGGCATGAAAATGATGAAACACTTTCATCACATCGTCAGTGATCACCTCCCAGCAAGCGGAGTAGAAAGCCATAGTAAAACCATCTCGCCCCGGAGCTTTGTCTCCGCACATACTTCGCAAGGCTGCCATAACTTCCTCTTCGGAGAAAGGGCTGCGAAAGCATCTATCCTCGACCTCCGAGAATTAAAAGAAGCACCGTCTAACTTCGAACGCCAATCGCCAATGTCCGAGTATAACTTCGAATAGAATCCCACAATGCCCTCCTTAATAGCCTCCCTATCATCAAAATAATTCCCTCAATCCAAATGTTGCGAATCTGATGCACGTTCCTGTGCACACTTGCCATCCTATGAAAAACTTTGGTATTTCTATCGCCTTCTTTAAGCCATAGCACCCTCGCTTTTGCCTCCAACAAACCTCTTCACCGATCAATAATCGCTATAGCTCATTTCTCAAAATTTTCCGATGTTCCTCTTCCATAACATTCAAACCTCCCGACCCTGCTTTCTCATCAAATTTTTTAACTTCTTCTATAGTTATTTTAATTTTGATATCTATCCTCCCAAAAACCTCTTTATTCCATTTTTTCATATCTGCCTTCAGAAGCTTCAGTTTCCTGGCTAGAATGAAGCACGGATTACCACTCTAGGCAAACAGTACTGTGACGGGTCACTAAAACAATCATCACAATCTATGGAAAGAAGAAATCTATCAATTCTAGAGAACTGTTATACAACAAATTTAACTTTTAGAGGATCAGACCCTCCAAATAAGGAACTATGCAAGTTGCTAACCTCGCTTACAATTCCATATAAAGATATGAGTATACTATAACTATTGCTTTAGGTTTAATTGTTATCACCAACCTATTTAGTTTAAAGAATTTAATATGGGACTAACATATCTAATTGTTTTTCACCTACAACAAATTTTTATATGCTACAATATATACTTGCTCTTTTTAAATAATGATAAATTTGGTTAAGTAAAAGAGTAGAAGCAACCTGCTATAACAGGTTGCAAATGGGCCAGGGTTTTACCAAAACTACTACGGGGTATTGTGCATATCTACAGTTTAAGTACCATTTGGCCGTAAATTTTACTTAGATGTTGTAGACTACTACCTTTTGCCGTACATTCCCATAGAAGGTACAAACCGCTTGTCCGCACCGTAGTAGGCTCCCTCAATCATTTCCATGGCAATAGGTCCAAAGTTCATACTATTAGATGTCATCTCATTGCTTCCATAGTTGCTATATCCAATTTGTTTCAGGGAAAACAAGTACAAAACCTTTCATTAAAGAGGAAAACAGTACTCAACAGTTTAATTAACATTTGTTGAGTTCTGTTTGTTGCATTTTCAAGATATGGTTACTTTGTTGTGCACAGCCTATATGTATGTGCAATCTTCCAGTTCTTCAGAAAGAGAAAAAAGGCCCTGATAACTGACATTCCAGAAATAGGTAAGTCATAAGTTTAACAAAATTGCCCATAGATAATGATGGAAAAAGATATCGATTGATATACTAATCAATATCATATATTAACAAGTATAAGGGACGGATCAGAAATGCAAAACCAACAGATTTATTCCATCCCAGAAGAAAAATGAAACGCTAACAAAGTGGAACTCGTAACCACACATTTAAGGGTGTAAATCTAAGCCGCCAAACTGACAAATCGAAGAAAAAAAACGAATCGAGGTAGGTTTGGTTCAGTTTTTTGAATCAATGGTTCAGCTATGTTCAGAAGTTTAAAGAATTGATTGGTTAAAGTGCATTGAAGGAGAAAATAAGTGAATACCAAAAAAAGTCAAAGCAGAAAATAAGTGCATAAGTTAAGAAACATATTATATCAATACATATATCACATAAGTGAATAAAGTGAGCATAAGTCAAATAGTTAATCATACATCTTACCAAGTATAAGTCAAACATTAGTGCATATATAAGCATAAGTGCGTACATCATATTGAGCATAACTCAAACATTAGTGCATAAGAATCAAAACTTTCTAAAATATTGTTTAGGATTAGGACTCCTTAATTTCAAACTTTCAGCTGAAATAAGGGAGATGAGATGAAAAAGAAAAGGAGTCTATATCAGAGAGGAATTCCCACTCCCGTCGTCGAACTGGTAAGGGACCACATGACAATCTAACAGTGCATTGAAGGAGCTGTGGGAAAAGCATATTGGAGAGGAGCCTAATTTTTGTGCTTACATGTCATATATAGTTTAACTAAAAGGATATATAAAAGAAAATAAATTATTATAAACAAGTTTAAATTAAAAGTAGCACTTCTTTTAGACAGGAGTGATAGTTTTTTTTTTTTTTTAACTTTTCTTTTTGATAAATTAGTATTGTTTTACTTTTAAATATATCAAGGACTTTTCAATCACCAGAGAAAATAGATAATGTAAACTATGTGAGATGGGATGTATTTATTATTTATTAAGGTCCCTGTAAGGCCCAAAATAATATGTCCATTGAATAGAAGGAAAGAAGACATCGTATATTATATACGTGTTATATATTTTTCATAATACAAAAATTAATTGAAAAATCTCTATTAATATGTTTCCTTAAACCACATTCTAAAATTTTTGCCAAACATTAAAAGCGTTGCACTGGCTTTTTGATCTGCAAGGCAAAGCACTCCACTTGAACACTTCTGCAGTAGATTATACACACTAAGACGCCCTAAGTTGGTAAAAGCTATACCTACTTTTTTCAAAAAATTCCAAAATTGAGGGCAGGCATATGCCTACCCCACTATTGGCTGGTTCCACACCCAAACATGACACAGGCCAGAGCATGTTATCAAGCTATCACATTTTGCAATCAATCCAAATAAAAAAGAGAACAATAATGTTACATGCGTACAATCAGATAAATCCGGAGCTGGAAGTACTTCCCTAGTTCCCTCAAGAGCTATAAAAACTAGACAAGAATATAACAATAGATGGCAGGTGATACAATTTCGTTCTCTTAACAAAGGCATAGATTGGGGATCGAAGAGCCAAGTGTGAAGGCTCAATACAGGAGGCATAAAGTGGCTTAAAGTGACCTGGTGAAACATAGGAGGCATTAACACATTTTCTTTCTAACTATCATATGCTCTAAAAGGTTAATACCATAACTTGTGAGAGGTTAGAGACAAACACATCAAAATCATTTAATTCTGATAAGAGGTCAAAGACCATAGTTGATGGGAACATAATGGAGATTTATGTTGGCACCAGGATATAGATTTTTCGTTAGTTCCCCAAGCAAAGGATCTTTTTTTCTTTCTACCCTTTGCTCACCGTATACTCCTAATGTAAAAGGGTTGTGCCACATTAGTGCCAGTCTAATACACTGCTTGCCAATCAAAAAAGACGTGTAAGACCAAAGTCATGCATGCCAAAATTTGTTAATATGCAATATCAAAGCAAAGAAAGAAATAAAGAGTTAGAGGTTCACCTTGTGCACCGGTTCCCCTGTTCGTATCCGCGCATTTGGACGAGCAAGCTTTGATTCAAATGGAGTCCGTGGCCGCACTTCTTTGATTTCTTCCCATTCCTCACGAGTAAGCATCCTCACAGTGCCTTGACCGGCAGGAGCATTCCTTATCTTCCGTTCAATCATTTCTTGCGATCTTGATTCATCATACTGACAGTATAGCATGCAAAAGCATTAATTTTAGTTCCACCATGTTTAGTTATTTGACCAACTGGCAGCGCTAACAACAATGTTAACCTAGCTCTTCAAAATGCTAGAAGTACCTGGGTCGTATATTTAGCACTAGGATATGAGCACAGATTATGGTGGGGCACTTTTCATGCATATACTACCATGAGCATATCCATCAACTCGTGTTTAGCACAAGAAACTACTCCAAATCAAGTTTCAATTTGAACATTGCATGCTAACAATTGTGTACACATATAAATACTGTATAAATATAAAGATATTTTGCTATGTCCTAGTGGATTGATATGAAAGGTTGAATGACCCGTCAGTTGGACACTCCCCGTCCCTCCTCTCCTGCCACCTATACACAAGCCAGGGAACTAGTGGTAACACAAGGCAAAGTCAATATCAAAGGCAGGCAGGTCATGGATCCTATATTCAACCTGACTGATAGAGGATAAACATGGAATGCAGTTCTAATAGGGTTACATTCCTTCAGATAAAATCACATGAGCTGGCCACTTAACAAAAGTTATGAGATATGTGCATGTATTTTTGACCAAGCTATTTACGTAGGAAAGATCAAAGGTTTGCAGTGTTTCTCTATTTGTGAAGGCTCCAGGTCATCTGCCATAGGATCATTAATAAGCCCGAACTGGATAGATTGTTGTTCAAGCTCGTTCATGTTAAATATCGAGCTTGCAACAGTTCAAGTATGGTTTCTATAGCTCCCCATCCGGTCTCAAACAAGCTTCAAGCCTAAGATCGAGTACACAAGTTCTTTACACGGGACTAGAGCAAGTTCGTGCTAGCTTAACAAGCTTAGAGTTGCTCAACATTGGCTTGTTTCTATATAGAATAGCTCTCAAACAAGCTTCTATAAAGCCAAACCCGGGTAGCATGCGCCCTGGAGGTGGTTGCTAGTTTGCTATTCGAGTCTCGCCAGAATGTGGAGGATGTTGGCTGAAGGTAGTAGCCATAAAACAAGAAAATCTTTTAACATTCATAGCAATAATGTACTAGTACGAACTTCAGGCATTTGCATTTTCAAGTTTGACCTTACTACTTCAATCTTACATCAGGAAGTAGCAGCCAAAATATACCGAGTAGTCAACCATATCGAAATGACAACTTCTCAGGTTGACCTCTGATTCCATTTTGCATGTGCTAGGCCTTTTTTCAGCTAATACACAAACAAACGTAAGAAATTAATAAAATATATAAATAGAAAAGTGGATCATACCATCATCAAAAGTTTCGCAAAGAGTGCAACTCCAACAGTAGTGAGTATCATTGGCATTGTTGCAGTATCAAGGTATTTTAACGATTCTGGAACCTCCACAAAAAAACGATCTCTTTTGGGATCTCTCCTCTTTCTCATCTTCTCTAATCCAGCAATCTTTCTCTTCAGAGTATCACTAGGACCATCCCGGGATAATGTATGTGCTTGCCTACAAAACTGGAACAACACTCGCCTAGACAAATCCATGTTGAGCAAGAGGTGCTATCTTTCCCAAGCTGCAACCAATAAATTAATTACAAAACCTAAGACAACCGAGAGAGAGATCTCATGAGAAAACATACTAGGTTTTCAAAAATCTGTTCAGAAATCAAGATGAACTCGTTAACTGAAAAAAAGTAAGAATAAAGTTTTCTTACCTGCAAAATAGGTTAAATTTAAACAGTATGGTGCTGGTTTCATATTGACTTGTTTCAGTTTAAACATATGTCAATGTCAAATTACTTCTTCTATAACTAACAACTTAATTTTATGCAGCAGACCATTGGAAACCAATTCAATATTTTGACAATGATATGTAAGAAAAACTGGAAACGTGATTTAGAAAAATTCAAACAATATACCATAAATAAGAGAATTATAAGCGAAGAGAGAGAGAGAATGTGTATCATACAATTAAGCAAAAGGGAAAATACCTAGGGGACTGAACTGGAGTGCCGATCGGATCAGGTGAGGGCTCAACCATCCGACGGAAACCTAGATTTCTGCCATTACTTTGAGTGTACGATTTTGGATTATATCGTTCATCGAGAATCACCGCCGTGAGAAGAATACGGTGGAGAAATTATCGGGAGTCGGCCGCAGTTTGTTAAATTAGATGGTCGGGTTTCTATATGAGCGATAATTATATGTTTACCCCTGTGGTCTGTCTAATACTGATGGCACCCCTCTCACTCTTATTTACTTTGAACCCTCTATCCCTAAATTAGTGTTTACGTTTAGCTTTTTATTAATACTAGTTTTTACCCGTACGTTAAACGTACGACATATATCTTTATCAATAAAAATATATCATTGTAAGACTACAAACAAACAAAAATAAGGATTTAAATTTTTTTTGAAACCCAATAACAAATTTTAATTCTTTACAATAACTTCGAGAGTGAAGTACGTTCTTCCAATACCAAAACAAATGATTCAGTAACGCGATCGGCGCTCTTATTTATTATTTTGAGTCTAGAAAAAGTCCAAAAAAATCATAAAATATCAGTTTAGTATAGATGGAGTAATTATTTTGATTCTACAAAAACAAAATAGTTGGGAATATTTACTATTAATGGACAGAAAACTACAATTATGACCCAAAAAGAATTCAATACTTAAAGATTATTAAAAGCCCATAAATGGTTTTGTTGATAATGAAAAGAAAATTATAAATATGGCCCAAAAAACACAATACACAAAAAAAAAAATAGGGTGAATTACAAGCCGGTCCCTTTTTCAACATTTATAATCGCTCCAGTCCACTCATTTTTTTTTAAACAAAAAAAAAGCATTTTTGGGGCGAAAAGACGATTATGCCATTAATAAAATAAAAACACGCCTGCATCAGTAACTCAAGGCATCGCGATGATCAACAAAGGCATCGCGATTAGTAACTAAGGCATCGTGATGAGCAACCAAGGCATCGTGATGAACAACAAAGGCATCGCGATAAGTAACAAAGGCATCGCGATGAGCAACCCAGACATTGCGATGAGCAACAAAGGCATTGTGATGAGTAACCAAGGCATCGCGATGAGCAACCCAGGCATTGCGATGAGTAACAAAGGCATTGTGATGAGTAACCAAGGCATCGCGATGAGCAACCAAGGCATCATTTGAATTTCAACCGCTGGGGGGACTTGATTTTCGTTTACCTTTCGGGGGCGTTGCCCCTGAACCCCCACAAAGGACGCTGTGCCCCTCGACCCCTGCGACCAGGTCGATCCCTGTTGCGTTGCCCAGCATACTGCGATTGGCGAATTAAAGGCATCCCGATGCCCAATTTAATATAATATCAAAATTGATCAAAATAATTATTTTTGGTTGGGAAGTTTACATACAAACATGGTATTGACTTCCTATAACAGTATGATATTGATATTATACAAAATTCAAACTCAAATCATTGATTAAAGTTCCAAAATTAGTCCAAGAACATCTCCCTCTGTTTTCGGACAGCACACTGTCAAGCTCGATTTGGATCTCGAAAATAGTATTTTTTGGTAGAAAAATTGTGTACACAATACTAAGTTAGGATAATAATATGGGATTGATTTTAAAAAATTCGAAGCTTAAAACATATATTAAAGTGACCAAAATAGCCCAAGAACAAAGAAAAATGGGATGAACTCAAAAAAATTAAATTTGATCAAATTCGTGTTCTATGCATAGAAATTGATACCCAAACATGAGGGAAGACTATATTAACAACATGAAATCATTTATACATCAATTCGAACCTCAAATCTGAAGCAACGATGTTGTTGGGGGCATTTTAGAAAGAAAATTTTCAAAGTGTCTTTTAGCAATTAAAAAAAAATGGTGGACTGGAGAAGAAAAAAATTTAGAAAGTAGACCGGCCAGTAATTTTCTAGAAAAAAAATAAAATCAAAGGCCCGTATAATTAGTAAGGCCCATTCAAATCTAGCTTCACCGTCTGCTGATCTTAAAAAGAGAGAATCTCACTTTTCTATCATCTCGCATTCCTAGAAGCCCTAATCGCCGCTCAATACTCATATCACTCCAATCCATAAAAACACTTAATGTGCCGCTCCCTTCCCTCATTTCAGACAACTACCATCTCAACTTTACCAAATCCTCACCGAACAAAATTCTCTATCAGGTATATGATTTCACGGGAAGATTATAGATTGTTTACACCTCCAATTAAAACCCGAAGTTAATACGATTGAAAGGGCTTTGCTAGAGTTGAATTTCATCTCAAGAAAAGATTAATGATTCGAATCTAGCTTTCCCCAAAATCAATTATTTGGGTTTTGCAAAAATTAATTTTTAGTCAGATGTTTTTGGTTGAAAGGGCCAAGCTAGGAGCGTGACTCGTCGTGGTTCGTTTCTAGCTATCCCCCAAACCAAAGTTTTAGGTTACAAAATCCCTAAGTTTTGCGAACACAAAGGTGTGGAAATTAGTGATTTTAATTTTTCTCTAACTGTGATAAAACTCAATCTGTAAGTCAAAACGTATTTTCAGAGTTCGGATCTTCATTTTTGTCTTTGTTCTCATCGATTCGAAGGTAACGTTTATGGTATATATAATTAGTTTATAATTGATTTGCAGGCCATGCTTTGCTAGGATGTTTGGTTCAAATTTTAGTGTTTGAACCTTTGGTTCTTCACATCTGTTATTTGTTCAGATCTATTATAAACATACATTTTTTTGTTTACTTAATAAGCAAAAACTATTTAGATCTAGCCATGATTTGTTTAGTTGTGCATGATATTTTTGTATTAAGTGTACTCAATTTTTATTTCATAATTTTCTTCTAATTTTAATTTTTTAAATATTTTGGTTATTCAAGAAAATTCATCGTAATATAATAATTCATTTCTCTATGTTATAATTTAGTTGTTAACACTGAAATTAAATTTGAACTTAGCTTTTACTTTTATTTATTACTAATTTGTTAGGATATTATTTTCAGTTTAATTATAGTGAACAGATTTGTAAACTCTGTATTTGTGCATGATTTCTTAGATTTTCTTTTGTAGTCAATAATTAATTTAACTCCTTTTGGTTTATTTTCAATATTTACTATTGTAGTAAATTAATTTAAATCATGGTTAGTTTTGCTCCAAAATAAATTCGTCTATTCTATTTCTGGAAATTTTTTAGTTTATGATGATAAAATTGAGAAAAAAAATAAGGTTAACTTAATGCATTTTATGCAAAAGTTGGATGACCAAATAGCGATTTAAGTCTATTTAGAAAGTCCAGCAATAGTAATTGAACTAACTGGCTAGGATCTGTTTGTCATTTCTTTAACTTAAAGGTCACTTTGAAAGTTTGCAAGACTATTAATTCATTATTCATGCCCAAAAGTTCCGGCGGTGAATCTGCAAAATTGAACACCCATCTTCACCGAAGCCTTGCCCTGCTACTGCAACTTTCTTCTTCCTTTTTTTTTTATTTCTTCTTCTTCACTTCACCTCTTATCACTCCTCCATTCCTTCTCATCATCAAGATACCCACACACATTCCCTCTCATCATCAAGATACCCACACAGTGCAATACCCAATCACAGTGTCATTCTTATTATCTAGGAAAAATTGCGGTCCGGTACCTTTTGTGGAATTTTCAACCGCTTAAGTTCACTATATTTGTTTTCAATCGCTTAAGTCATTTTAAGTGATAAATTGACTATTTGTTCCAAAACTGTCCCCCTTTGAGAGTTGTAAATGGAGATGAAGCAGAAAGATGATATTGTACCTCCAAAAAACGAAGGCGAAGATAGCCTCTGCTCTTTGCCCTTATTTCTAGGACCAATTTCCTCATGTACTACGACTCTGCTCCTTCTGACTATTTAGAACTTGGTAAGACTTGGCCTTCCCCTTCTAGTTCATCTATACACAGACTTTTAAAGTCCCTCTACGTAGGTGATGCTATTCTACTCGTTTGAGGTCCAGTGCCTTGGAAAAACCTTTCCAAATTCTCGGCTGGAATGATTGGAGGACAGATGCTTTCTTGAGTGCCTACCTAGGTAAAATTCAGTTCCTGGCATGGGGCCACCGTTTCGGGCTCTCCTTGCATTATATACGGACCTAGAAAGAAAAAGAATATATCTAGCAGCTATTTGTGTGCAATATATTGTGCATCGTAAAAATTTGTGCATTGCGATTCACAGCGTGCTGTTCTGTATTTTTTAAGGGCATAAAAATATTTCGCAATAAAAATGTTCTTAATCGATTGAAAACAATTATAGTTAACTTTAGCAGTTAAAAATGTCAAAATAGGACCGGCTCGAATTTTGCTCTATTATCTATTGAACAAACATATATATCTTCACAGTAATTCAATTCAAGAGAAGAAAAACGGGAGATTAACTTAGGGTGAATTACAAGCAGGTCCCTTTTTAAATATTTGTAATTGTTTCAGTCCACTCATTTTTTTTAAACATTGAAAAAATGTATTTTTGAGACAAAAAAGACGATTATGCCATTAATAAAAAAAAATACGCACGCATCAGTAACCCAAGGCATCGCGATAAGTAATTCAAGGTATCATGTGGGTTAATCATCGTGATGAGCAACCAAGGCATCGCGATGAGAAACAAAGGCATTGCATCGCGATTAACAACCAAGGCATCGCGATGAGCAACCAAGGCATCGCATCGCGATGTACCACTTTTGCAAATTGGGGCATCGCGATGCAACAATTGGTGCATCGCGATCATTGCAGCGCGCCTTAGGGGACCAATCGGTACACGCCTTAGCGAGCAGGGGGACCAATTGAAAAAATTGAATTGCCGTTGCTCGCTCCATTTCAGTTTATTCACAGAGACAAAAAGCGATGCTTCACTTTGTGCATCTCAATGCTCTACTTTGTGCATCGTGATGCTCCATTTGAATTTCAACAACTAAAGGGGACCTGACCGGGTAGGTCGATCCCCGTTGCGTTGCCCAGCATACTGCGTTGCTCAGTATTTGAATTGTCGCTGTTAATGAAATTGAAAATATTTCTCCACATCTGTCCTGTTCGCCCACCCTTTTTTCATTGAGTTGGTTTTTCTAACTTTCACTTGCAAACAACCTTTGTTGTCATCTCATTCAAAGGTTTCTTTCCAAATTCCTCTCCCAAATTGGGTATCTTATTCAAAAAAATTATATTTCTTATATTTAAATGCTATGAAGCTTTCAATCGTGGGAGTTGGGCTGTGAAAGTTAATATTCATCATCAAAGAGACGGGAGCATTTTAGGAAGAAAATTCTCAAAGTGTCTTTTTCCGGTTTAAAAAAAAAGGTGGACTGGAGAGAATAAAAACTTTTTAAAGTGTACCGGCTATCAATTTCCTAACTTACCAGACTATGGGCCGAGCCCACTGAAAATAAACAAAAAAATTTGTAATCAAACAAATTGGGCTCAAAATAAACTAAAGTCAGCCCAAAACATAATATGATATTTAGAGTTAATTACACCATTAGTCCCTTGACTATTAATTTTTCTATAATTAGTTTCTTAAGAATTTTTTTTAAAATTTCAATCCTAAGAGTTTCAAAAAGTCACGCGGCTAGTCCTTTTGATGGATTTCATTAGAAAAAATATGTTAAGTCAATCATGTGTGTTGCACACGTCATTTTTCAAGGGTATTATGGGAAGTTCTTAAAGGAATTTAATTATAACAAATTTTTTATCTTTTTTTTATTTGAATAAATAAATTCTCAAACAAACCCAGTTCATCAATTAACCCCCCTATCTTTTTTTTATTTGATTAAACAAACCAAGTTCATCAATTAACCCCCGAATCCTTCTCATCTCTGCGATTCTTTCTCTCTCTATGTTCTGGTTGCTCACTCTCCCCAAATCTAACCAAGACTTCATCGATTTAAGACAAATCTGTTTCACCTCCGACCGAGATGGACACATTGTTTTTGGCCAAGGTCCGATGTCGCCGAGATTTCAAACCCAGCACCGTTAAGATCTCTGACCTCTCCATTACCGGATCTCGTATGTGTTTGCTATGGCCGGTCATCATCTCAATCCCGCCACCATCCACCACCCAATCCCAACCCAGAACCACCGTCATCTCCTCCTTCTCCATCTCAAACCCTCCATGGCTTCCATCTTTAAACCAAATCCTCCTCTCTCTCACTCATTTCATTTCATCTCTTTCTCTCTCTGCAACCCAATTTTGATTCTCCCTCACTTTCTCTCTATAATCACAACAGCAATAACATCGGTAGTAAATACAACTGATTCCCCCACAAAATCTTGTAGAAGAAACGAAGCACATCACAAACTTTGAAAGAAATCCCGCCCCCCAAAAAAACAAAAAACAAAACAAAATAAATCTTTGTATTTAATGGGCCTTCACCTTCAAACTCTATGGCTAATTCTCTTTCTCTTTCTCACTCTCACTTCATCAATTTCAGACCCATCTCCTCTTCTCTAAAATCAAGGGTGTCATGGCATCGGTGTTTTTGTACCACGTTGTGGGAGATTTGACGGTGGGTAAGCCGGAGCTGGTGGAGTTCCCGGAGACGGAGACGGAGGCGGCAATTCGGGGAATTGAGGAATCTATGGAATGCGAAATACCCGTTTGGAATAAGAGATCTCCCACGACTTTTATTGAGAATGCCGAAATGAGACAACAGAGGTTTGTGGATCTCCTTAATCGGCTTGATATTGTGGCTTTCTTGGCAAAAGATGACTGTTTGAAGAAGAATCAAAATGGGATTTGTGGTTTATTAGGTCTCCTTGAATCAAAATTGGGTTGCAGAGAGAAGGGGGTTTTCAAGGTTTATCGAAAAAGAGATAGGAGTGGGTAATGGGTTGTTGTTGATTGAGAGAGAGAAAGGGTTGAAGATGAAGATGAACCAGAAACTCATAAAGGGAGACAAGAATGAACCACCATGAAATTTCATAAATGCCCTTAACCAAAGTCACGTGTTGGGCACATGACTAACTTAACAGATAAATCCTAACGGCATCCATCAAAAGGACTAAGCATGTCCTTTTACTTTTTGTATTTTTTGGTTAAGGGACGAATTGTGGAGTTTGCCCTTATAAATATTTTGGTTAATTACACCATTCTATCTCTCTCAATCAACAATTAACCCTAATATTTATAAGGGCAAACTTGACAATTCGTTCCTGTACTTTTTACATTTTTTGTATTCGTCTCTCATGAGCGCATATGATCCCTGAACTAATTAGGCTAAACGCAAATGGTCCTTCCGTCTATGTTCGACTCTTTTTGGTCGTTAAGTCTCTGCACATGCTTATCACGTGCATTTAATAAAGGGTAAAATAGTCATTAAACATGCAATGAATTATACAATTCCCTATTTTTGAGATTCTCATCTAGCTTTCCCTCTCATGGCTTCCCTTAACCTCACAGTCACAGTGAAGTAAACACACACGCACACGCACACACACACACATGTAGATTTCAAGATTCTCCTCTAGCGTTCCTTCGATTCCAATAGCTCCGGCTCCGGCTCCGGCTCCGGCGCCAGCGCCATTACCCTTTACTCTACTCAATTGAAGATTTTTGTGGGCGGTGGAGTCGGATAATTGGAGCTTGACTTCGACCTCCATTGAGTGAGGAAACGTTGTCGTGGGTGGTGGGATTTTAGGAGGAGAGGTCGATACGGTAGGGTTTGGAGGAGGAGGAGGAGTCTCAATCGAAATGGTGGAGAAGAGAGGTGGCGCCGATGGAAGTGGAGGCGTCGGTGGTAGTGGTTGTGGCGGCACGTCTGCGAGCTTCTTTGAGCTCTTCCTTGTCTTCAATTTTGCTTGGCTTCCTTTTCAATATCTCGATCGTTGAGTATGGGACAAGCTACTTGCTAAGAGCCATAAAAGAGGAGTTACTTTATGGTTGACCAAAATGCTACTCTTGCAAAGGTCCCACATTAATCCAATAAATTCTTCAAAAATTCATCACGTTCTCGCTAACCTTAATCTCCTCAACCATTTACCACCATCTCCATCAGCAAATCCCAATTACCTCCATAGCCACCCACTTACCCTCCTAATTTCGACGATTGCACATCTCTGACCCGGCCCCTCTCGCGATTTGGAGTGCACGTTGACTGTGTGTGCTGTGTGTGTGTGGGTGAATTAGATTTCTAAGAGAGAGAATGAAGATTTGATTTTAGGTTTTGGTATGAGGGAAGAGTGAGAAAATGGTAAATCTCCATATTAGATTTGAGATTGGAAAGAGGAAAGAGAGAGATTTGGAATTGCCAACTTTACCCCCAGGCAAAATCATGTGTGATGCACGTGATTAAAACGTAATGGCTAAAAGTTAACAACATTGGACAGAAGGACCGATCATATTCAATATTTGTGGTACAAGGATGGTCTCAAAAAAAAAAAAATTTGGTACAGGGACGAATACAAAAAAATGCAAAAAATACAGGGATGAATTTTAGAGTTTGCCCTATTTATAATTTCAAATAATATAATTTATATTATTACAGAATTTCGGGTACATTACACAAGCCAAGTTCTAACACTTTCAAGCTCGACAACACTATCAAACTCAGCTCAAGTATTTGCTTCGGCTCAACTCATTATATTTTCATACTTTTCAGATTACTAATCGTTGTTGCATGTGATATTATTTTTAATAATTATATGTTTTTTTTTTCTCTTTTCTTCATTTGTTTTCCTTTAACCTATTTTTTTTTTTTTTTTTGAGGCACATTTGGCTAGAGAAATAGTCTATTTAACTCAGAAGTTAAACGGAACAATAATTTAGGAACGGAGAATACTTTTTTCTAAACTCAAACTTAAAAATATTTAAATAATTCAAGCTCGAATTGACTCACCCAGAATATACCCCATATCTCGGCTATAAACATTGTATATTCGAGTTGCTTTTATGATATAAATGTGTCTCCTTTGAAACAAAACAAACTTAATGAACTTATCATTAAACCTCAAATCAAGTTGGCGTCTTCTTTCTCTATCACAAATTGTGAAAGAAAAAAAGAAACCTTTTGAACGACCTCACCCTTCCCTCCAGACACGTGGCCATCACCTCAACAGCCAGGTCACACACTGGAGCCCACATCGAGGTAAAGCCCACCACGTAGGAATGCCGACCTGGAAGACACACGGGTCGGCCCACCGGATCCCAAAGATGCTCTATCCTCTCGACGACCCGGCGATCCCCGAGCGACTGTGATCTCGAGGCCAGTCGACATCCCGCCGTGCAAGCGACACGGTCACGCCCGAAGCCGACCTCGACTCAACCCCGAATCCCGCTTGCACACGTGGCTCGCCCCTTCCGGACATAGGAAGGTACAGTCTGATACGGAAGCCTGCTCCACCTTCCCACCTTCGACAGAAAGTACAAGGACCACGGTACGGAGAACGGCCACGATCTCCCGAACCACCGCCGCCGCAGCACTAGGGACAAAGATTGGCACAGGATTGTCTCCACACGGCTCCTCTCCATGAAGAGACACCACCCTCCGCCACCTATAAATACCAAGGTATGGACTCACTTCAAGGGAATGAACATTATTCACTTGCACACACTCTGCACTCCTAAACTCTAGCTCATTATCATCGCCACATTCACGCAAGTCCGTGAACACCGGCCATTCCACCACCTGTAACCGACTCTACGCCGAGGGTTTTAGCCGGGCAACCCCGCTCCCCGACGGTTTTCATCCGTCTCAGTCACTGTTCCATCCCCTACTCACAAGATTACCGAAAGGATCCAAGAACTCACGGCCCGATCCGAGATAGACTACAAGACAACGCCTACGCGGAACCGACGTGGTCACAACCCATTTTTGGCGTGATCGCTTGGTTCCGTTGCGGACCTTCCTCAATCCTTACGATCCTAGTGTGAACAAGTGACCAACGGATGACGACTTCGAAACAAGCATCAAAACAAGCCCTCCAAAGACCGCCTCTGGTGGCACCCACGCTAGCCGCTCCCAACGAACCAACCGGCGGCAGGGCGTCGGAGCTCGCCTATGGGAGCCTCACTGGCCGCCCTCAGACGAGAACACCGGGCTAAAAGGGTAGCCGGGCAATGAAGAAGAAGCTAACGAGCAAGCTCCAAGCCTCAAAGGAGAAGAGGCCACCTGTGTCCGAACGAAGTGGAAGACTTACTCCCTCCACCCTACCGATGAGGATGGTTGCGACGAGGACGACCAGTGCCGGGAAAAGCAACCTCTCACGCCACACGAGAGGGACTTAGCGAGCCGGAGCACGTGCGCCGTGAAAAGGCCCATTTGGAAAAACGAAGAGAGCTCGAACTGCGCGAGTACGAACTGTCTCGCAAGGTCGCCAATCTTGCAACCTGTGAATTCGACCTGAATGTCCGACCCAGGCAGGAAGGCCACCCAGATGGCCGAGCTACGAGAAAAGAGGCCGGAGGTTCGAGAATGGATTACAGCAAGGGGTCCCGAGCTGACACCCAGAGATTGAGCGCGAAACACCGGCTCGGAGAGAGAGTCGAGGACAAACAGAAGCTTAGTGTCAAAGAGCGTCTGGGAAAGACGGTAGAAGAGCCGAAGGGGAGCGTGCATACTCGGCTGGGGCCAAGAGTCAAAAACCCCAGCCCGGCCAAGTCATGCAAGTCGCTCCGCGCTGAAGCTAGCGAGGTTCGATCAAGAAGACGGGAGTCACCTCGCGGTCGCAGGTCAAAACACGAGGCCTCGCAGAGTGACACTTCCAGCAGCAGCGCATCATCCCACCGCTACCACAGGGTCAGCAGCCACGACCGCCGATCCAAAAGAAAGGAAAGAAACGAGGATGCAGAAGAGGGGGTGTTGCGTAAGGTAAAGGAGCGGCTTGAGGCCCTCGAAAGGGGAAAATTTGACAAACTATCGAAGAATGTGACTACTGCCTTTTGCAAAAGGATCAGGGACACCCCGCCAGACCACCGTCTCAAGTTACCCTCCCTGAAGAATTACGAGGGAAATACGAATGCTCGTAGCCACGTCTCGAGCTTTGAAGCGAAGATGGGAGTATGCACCAAAGAGCTGGACTTGTGGTGTATAGTGTTTGTGAGTACGTTCGGGAGGTGGTCCTTAAGTGGTTTGAGGAACTCAAGAAGATCGATCGGACCGGCACGACCTAAAAAGGGTCTTTCGGAAAAGTATTCATCCGCAGGCGAGCTCCCCAAAAGCGAGAGCGACCTGTGCGGAATCAAGCAACGAGTCGGCGAATCCCTAGAAAGCTACCTAGAAAGATTCAAGAAGGTCGCCGAACAGCCTTGAGTGTCCCGCACAAAACGGTGATGGCTTTCTTCCGGCCGGGCTCAGTCGGCAAGGCTTTTATCGAGATCGGGATGCGACCCCTGGCCAACAGGCGGAAATGTATACGGCGGCTCAAAGGATAGGGAACGTGGAAAAGACCCTTGAAGAACAAGAAAAGGATACCTGAAACCCTGAGCCTCAAGTCGAAGTCCGAGGAGAAGTCTGGGAACAAGCACGTAAACGGCGACCACGATAAGAGCAGAGGCGGGGAAGATACTGAAGAGGGAGTCTTATACCCTTGAATGCAAGCAGGAGCAAATCATGAATGTGCTCCTACAGAAAACAGATTCGCCGACCTCCGCCCGAGGACTCCCCATTTCCCGCGACCCAAACAAGCGGTGCGCCTATCACAAGGACATCGGCCATACAACGGAGGACTGCATCCAACTCAAGAAGGATATTCGTAGGCCGATAGACGAGGGAGCTCGGAGGTACGAGCAGAGAGACGGAAACAGTAGGAGGAGGCCGAGGGAGGCCCCAAGGAACAATACCGAGGAGGATGAGATCCCGATTAACATGATCACGAAGAATGGTCAAGTATCACCAAATTGAAGAACGCTATCAATAGTCCGAACCACGTCGCCACCACCTCGCTTGGGGGAGAGTGGAATCACCTTCCATACCGAGCCGGCGGCCAACCCAAACAAAGGGCGCCTCTCGACCGTGGAAGCGAAGATAGGCGAGGAAGAGTAAAGAGGGTATTGATCGACACGGAGCTGGGAAGGACATCCCGTACTACAAGTGCTTTCAAGCGCTCGGATTAGGGAGCTCGCACTTAACTCCAAGCAATGTCAAACTCGAGGGCTTTACAGACACAAGGTCGCCGTGAAGGGTACGCCGACCTAAAGGTCGCCCCTACACGCAGACAACACCCGCACCGAGCAGCTACCTTCCGGTCCTCGACATCCCTCTCCTTATAATGCTATCCCGGGCCTCCCCGCCCAAACGAAGTTTGATATGGTAATCTCCCCGGCACATCAGAGAATCAAGTTCCCCACTGATAGAGGAGTTGGGGAAGTGAGGAACGATCCGAGAAGCACCTTGAACTACCTCCTCGAGGAAAAGAAGGCCGAGGAAGCACAGAGGAAAGGAAAAGGAAAAATGACGATCGTCGTGGCTAACGCCGAGGATGCGAAAGAAGGTCACCTCGGTAAAAGGGCCAGATCGGTCACAATTTCTGATGAGGTCGAGGAAGGAAAAGAATCTGGCCCAGTTGATCAAGCATAGCAATTAGCGCGAGTTGGCTCCCCCAACTCGCAACTTGACAAAAGCACAGGCGACGACACGCACGGCCACCCCGTCGGGTGCCGAGCTTGCCGACTCGCACCTGGTCGCTGTCAAGGAGAACGGAGGAGCCGACCCGTACCCGGACGAAAGCACAGTGCGATGACATGCTCGACAAGCCCGACGAGCATGCCGACTCGAACCCGTCGCCGTCCGAGAAAGGGAGGACACCTGAAAAGATTATCACCATTGAAAGTCTGGATAGCAGGGATCAACCAACCATTCAACCCCACGAAGATTTTGACGAAGTGGTCATTAACTTCGACTTCCCAGAACAGAAGATAAAGGTCGGACTGGAGATCGACGAGCAGAAAGGGAAGCCATCATTGCTTTCCTCCGAGAAAACACGACGTATTTGCATGGACCGCCGAAGACATGGAAGGAATCAAGCGAGGAGGTCGCAGCCCAAATTAAACGTCGACCCAAGTGTAACACCCGTCCAGCAGCGACCGCGAGTTTTCTCTCCCGAAAAACAAGCGGCGATAAAGGAGGAGGTCGACAAACTGCTCAAAGCGAGGATAATCA
Source organism: Platycodon grandiflorus (assembly GCA_016624345.1). Taxonomy (NCBI): domain Eukaryota; kingdom Viridiplantae; phylum Streptophyta; class Magnoliopsida; order Asterales; family Campanulaceae; genus Platycodon; species Platycodon grandiflorus. The sequence goes on from CM028363.1 coordinate 57,200,272, forward strand.
AGGAAGTCTTCTACCCGACCTGGATAGCAAACGTGGTGATGGTCAAGAAGACCAGTGGGAAGTGGCGAATGTGTGTTGATTTTACCGACCTGAACAAGGCGTGCCCCAAAGACTGGTACCCGTTGCCAAGGATAGATCAACGGTGGACGCAATCGCGGGCCACAAAATCCTTAGCTTCGTCGACGCCTATTCGGCTATCACCAGATACGCATGTGGTTGGCCGACCAGAACTAACGGCTTCCGAGCAAGCAGGGGCGATCTATCACAACATGATGCCCTTCGGCTTAAAAACGCGGGGCCACTTATCGCCGTATGGTGAACAATGTATTTGGGGACCTAAGGAATGTGGAAGCCTACATCGATGATATGGTCATCAAGACCAAACAGCAACCACATTGAAGATTTGAAGGAAACATTCGAAAATCCGAGACGAAATAAGATGAAGCCGAACCCGCGAAGTGCGCTGGGTGAAAGCAGGAAGTTCCCGGGCTACATGGTGAATGAACGGGGCATAGAGGCCAACCCCGAGAAAATTCAGCCCCGGTCGACATGAAAGCCCCTAGCTCGACTGCAGAGGTTCCGTCCGAACTGACGGATAACCGCGCTAAGGTGTTCATCGCGAAGTCCAGAGAAAAGTTTGCCATTTTTCAAAATCCCGAGGGAGTAAGGGATTCGCTTGGAACGAAGAATGCGACAAGGCCTTCGCCGAGCCGAAAGAGTACCTAGGCAGCCGCCCTCGCTCCAACTCGATACCGGAGAGACCTTGTTTGTATACTCGGCTTCGTACACCGCAGCGGCCGCAAAGGTTGCTAAGGAGGAAAACTCGGTCCAAAAGCCAGTTTACTATGTCTCACATGCGCCGACCGATGTGGAGACAAGGTACCTAAATGTAGAGGGTGGCGCGGCGCCGATAGGGCCTAAGGAAGCCGACCTACTATTTTCAAGCTCACGCCATAGTAGTATACACCGACCTCCCTCGCACGTATTCTACACAAGCCCGATGTGGCGGGGAGAATGATGAAGTGGTCGGTAGAGCTCTCGCTATGACATCACCTACGAGCCGCGCAAAGCCATCGGGGCCAAGTACTCGCAGATTTCATCGCGGAAACTTCATTTGCGAAGACCGAAAGCCCGACCACGAGACAACCAAGCGCTCGACGTCAGCCCGGGTCCAAGAAAAGAAAGGCCGCGAGCCCGCCGCAACCGCGACCCGAACAGCTCCGACACTCCACGTCGACGGCTCATCAAGCAAATCGGGAGCGGGCAGACTATCCCCGCGACCCCACCTGAGAGGAAATCGCAAGGCACTAAGGTTTAAATTCCTCGCCAAATAATCGCGGAATACGAAGCCCCGATAGCGGGAATGGAGCTCGCAATGGAACCGGGAGCCACTGTGTCGTCATCTTCGCCGATTCCCACTGCCGTGAAGGTGTTCGGGGGAATACGGGCTAACCACCCCACTTTGACCAAATATCGAGCTGGCCCGAGCTTACTAGACAAGTTTGAGTATCGGGAGCCGGAACAGTCGACGAACGGAAAACACGCGGCCGATTTCCTCTCAAAGGTCGCCTCCTGAGATAGCGACCTTCCCCGAGGTCCGGGCCGGAATTCCTCGATTCACCATCGTGTGCAAAGAAAGAGTCATGCCTGTTCAGCCCACCAAGAAGTGTTGGATCGACGAAATCCAAGATTACATCGAGCAAGGAATCCAAACCGCAGACAAGAACCCGGCCTGATGCCGAGAAAAGCGCCCGATACACGGTAATCGCCGGAGTGCCGTATGTAAGGTCGTTCACAAAGCCTCGCCCGCAAGGCCGACCCGAGACAGCCGAAGATCCGCCGCGAAGTCCACGAGGTGTGTGGTGGACACCCCGCGAGGACATTGGCCGACAAGGTCATTTTCCAAGGTTATTACCGCCAACGCCGCGAAAAGACGCCGAATCCTATGTCCGAAGATGCGATAAGTGCCAAAGGTTGCAGACATCCCTGCATTGCCGTCACCAAAGAAACCCCAAAGGTCGCAGCACGGCCCTTCGACATGTGGAGTCGACCTCATAGGCCCTTTCCCGAAGGCCGAGGGAACTGTGAATACCGATCGTAGCCGTGGATTACTTCACCAAGTGGATCGAGGCAAAGCCCTTAGCTACCATAACCGAGGAGAAAGCCATAGGCTTCATTCATGACCAAATTTGGTGCCGATTTGGGCTCCCGAGTCATGTGTCCGACCACGGCACCCAATTTTCAACCAAATTCACCAAAAGTGCGAGCCGATGAACGTGAAACATCAATCTCCTGCTCACCCCTGGGTAACGGCCAGCCGAGGCAGGAACAAGAAGATTCGCACGCGCCGAAAAGGAACTTGGATGAAAAGAAGGGTAGTGGCTCGACGAGTTACCCATGGTACCGTGGAGCATCCGCACACGGCACGAGGCCCAACGGGAGACCCCATTTACATTGGCGTACGATCGGCCATGGCACCGGTAGAGATGGCCCCGCCGACCATAAGGGTCGCCCTGACGAGCTCGCCAATGTCTCAAAAGTAGACCTCGACCTCTTGGAAGAAAGGAGATCGAGGCCGTGCTCGAATGATCAACTATAAGCAACTCACCAAAGCCCACCATGACAAGAGGGTCAAGCCTAGAACCTTCCACGTCGGCGACCGGGTACTCCGGAAAATCGAAGTCACGGAAGAAATGCAAACAAACAAGCCGTCTCCGAACCGGGAGGACCATTCAAGTCAGCATAATCCGAGAAGGAACATATCGCTGCCGAACCGTATGGCACACCACTCAAAACCCCGGCACTCCGACCACCTCAAAAATATTATCACCGAATGTAATAGCTTGTACTTAGATGTTTATCAATGAAAGTTCAATTCCTCAAAATGCTTCATCTCGTGATGCCTGTTCGGGAACTACTTCGACCACGTCGAACCTAGCGACCCGCTCTTCCCCACGAGGAAGAAGATCGCACCACAACACTTCGACCACGCCGAAGTCATATGCGACCTGCTCTTCCCCACGAGGAAGAAGATCGCACCACAACACTTCGACCACGTCGAAGTCATACTGACTCGCTCTTCCCACGAGGAAGAAGATCGCACCACAACACTTCGACCACGTCGAAGTCATAGTGCGACCTGCTCTTCACGAGGAAGAAGATCGCACTCACAACACTTCGACCACGTCGAAGTCATAGTGCCACCGCTCTTCCCCATGAGGAAGAAGATCGCACTCACATCACTTCGACCACGTCGAAGTCACATTGCGACCGCTCTTCCCCACGAGGAAGAAGACCGCATCTTACATACTTCAACCACGTCGAAGTAATCTTTCGACCCGGCCCTCCCCATGAGGAAGATCACAGCTTAAAACCGCACCTCGCCACGACGAGGTCGCTCCGACCGCAATAAGAAAATCACATTAAAATGCTAAGTGTTGCATCAAACAAAACGATCATGATTATATTTACTCAAAATAAATAAGTTATGTACGAAATCGAAGTAGCCAAAAATGAAAATTGTTTAAACGGCACACCGCCAAATTCAACCCGACGCAATGGTTCAAACATCAACACGGCTCTCACCTCACGGAGGAACGGCGTGCTCGCCCCGGTTCGACTTGGTGCCTTCGAATTCCGAGATCTTGAAATCACCATCAAAGTCGACCTCTTCCCCATCGCCGATGGCCTCGAGCAGAAAGGCACATTGTTGTCGAAGACAGGGAGGCACCGTGGCTCGCGACCTTGCTCGGCGTCCTTCTTGCCAATTAACTCCAACTCCTCAGCCGATAGGGCACGAGCTCGTGCCCGCGCCGAGCCAAGTCTCTTCAACTCGGCCTCCCCACCCGATGAGATCCCGAGAGGAGTGCCGCAGCCGCCGCAACCCGCAAGATTTGTGCCTTGCCCTTGTCATAATATGAAAAAGTTCATCCAGATAGGATGAAGTCTTCCCGAACTCGGCGAGCCTTCCGGCTCCGACCTTCCTCGCTCCGCCGCCTCTCCACTCGCTAATCTTGCCCTCGAAGCTCGCCACCTTCACGAGCTCTCCCGAGCGGCCGAGCCTCGCCTTGGCGGACTTCGCTCGCCAGCTTCGCCTTGGCCGGCACGGCGGCAAGAATGCCTTCAAGCTCAACCTTCAACCGAGCAAAGTGCTTTCAAGCTCACTTTTGTCGGCGGCATCCTCGGCGATTCGGTCGCCCTCGACCTTGTTAGCGCCTGTGTCCCGGCTCGCCTTAACGTCGCCCGGGCCGAGGCAACGGCGGTTTCGAGCTCGGCCACGCGAGCGAGCACACGATCATGCTCGCCTTGTCATGGCTCGCGCCTCCTCCTCGAGCCGGGCAATGCGCGAGAACTTGCGCCTCCCCGCGGGCCGAGCCAGCTGCTAACGTAACCTTGATCGCGGCGGAAACTACAAGATTAAAACAATAATCGCCGGCATATAACCCGTCAAACAAACCAAACAAGTAACACTTACGCGAGAAAGGTCGATCCCAAGCAGACCGGCAATGCGATGGGGAGCACTCGCGAAAGTCTCCTCCAGGGTCTCATCGGCGATGTCAAGGATCACCTTTTGCCCCTCTCGAGCCGGAGGGTATTAGGGCTCATGGCAGCTCGACCCGAGGTGAACAGAGTAGCCGAGCCTCGGGTAAACCTCCTGGGAAAGATTAGTAGCACGCGAACACTCCTCACGGAGATGCTCGAGCGCCAACAAGAAGATTCGAGCAACAAGAAGAATAATGTAGCTAAAGAAGAAGAGATAGAGGCAAAGAAGAAGAAGAATAGGGCAGAAGAAAAGAATGGGAGAAAGAAGAAGAAGAACAAAGATGCCGCTCATTACGGTGTTCTTTGTTGACCACAGAGGGGACTCAAGCCCGGCGAGGACAAGAGGACCCGCGAGCACCGGCCGAGGTGGGCTCTTCGACCTCGCCTTCTTCCTCGAATCGTGGCCCGAGGTGGACTTGACCTCTTCTCGCCCCTCGAGCCGGACACCTTCTCCTTGCCCTTGTCAACGGGCAAGAGCGTAGCCGGGAGCACCCCGGTTCCTGCCTAAGGTCGCGGCAACGCGAGCCCGACCAAGCCGTTCCGACCTGTCGCCTTAGCTGGGCCCGCATAGCCGTGCTCCTTCTCCTCCTCGAATCAACGTCTTCCATACCCGCAAAATTGAAGAACCTGTCAGATACTCATGAAATATATGCAAAGAAAGCTAGAAAACTCAAAAACAAATATACTTTCAACAAGTCAATGGTGGATGCAACCCTCTCCGGTCCCCTGGCAGCCAAGGCAAGGCCGATGAAGCACGAGATCTTGTGAAGAATCCACCCGGAAGCTCTCGAAGGGGGAAAGGTGCACATCGGCGGCAGCCGTTAACCTTGAGGGGAGACAGACCGTGACGACGAGAGATGTTCATCTTGACTATCCTCTTCCAGCCATAGCACCGACCTCGCGTACTACCGCGAACACCCAAAGGAGCCTCCAAATTGAGCCGACCGTCATACTCATCCGTGTCGGCATTATGAATCGTGGTGTATGGCTCCTCCGTCGGAACCGCGGTTCCACCCCACCTCTCTCGACTAGAATCACCTTGTCACCCACCCGATACTTTGCCGGGGGTCGAAAACAACTTCACCCTGTAATTTTGGCTTTTGGCTCAAGGCGATTGTTATTGCGGCCGAGGTGGAAGTAGTGGCAAAAAGGGTCAAGGTCGGCTCAAACCCCAAAGATGCGTGTACTCGCAAAAACGCATTAAGATCCTCATGGTGTTCCAAGAAAGGTCGAGGGACGGCCGACGTCACATCCGAAACTCGCAGATGAAAGGGTCCAACTAAGTCGGAGACCCGCCAAAAAACTTAGGTAGAAGCTCCTCATGGCCCTCAAAGTGTCCGTTAAGTATGGGGCCTGGGAGGTGCCTCGATAATCGTCGAGTTGTACGGATACTTGGATTCCCATGAATCCAGTCGGCGAGGGTCATCCTATTCATCCAATCCCGAATGCACGCTCCCCGCACCGGCCGCCGCATCGACTTGCTTCCTCTTCTTGCTCCGAGGTGCCCGCAAAGCATGACTAGCGTCAAGAAGCGAGGTCGCCGGCACGTAAGCCGAGGTGATGGCTTTGGAAGGCCCCGCAGCCTTGCTAGCGACCCTATTATCATCAAAATACAAGTACAGAAGCCCCAACATGGCAAATGCCATATCTCTCGATGATTCTCATCGAGGAGCCAAAAGGAATGTTCGCAACCCTATAGGGCTCGTCAGAGGGACGACCAAGCCGTCCTGTTGGCGCCCGTGTCGTCAATAAGGTTTTCGCTCGCTAGGAAGGACAACCTCCGCCGCCCCCTGCTACGTATAGCCGCCCTTCGCGGCCCGGCAAACATGGGGCCTTCATTGGCTTGGTCCTCATGTTCTCGTGACGTAACACGAGGAAGATGAACTAACAGAAGAATGGCTAAGTAAGAAAGGCAGTCGGCCTAAAAGCTACCCCTTAGACAGTCGACTCGAACCGATCGACTCTTGAACAAAGCGAAGAAGGCCACCACACCAAAACTTGAAAATCTCAAACCCGCCGAACCCCAAACCCGTAACACGGTGAAGTCACCGGAGACGAAATAAGTAAAGGAAACAGCTCAAAACAGAGGGAAAATGGAGGAAAGTTCAAGGAATACTAACCTGTAGTCTTGAGAAAGCAAGGAAATGCAAGAACAAAGCCTAATCGAGCTTGAGAGAGGAATGGGACGCCGGAAATCGCCTATCGCCGGAGTGTTTGAGAAGGTTTGAAAAGTGAAAAGGAATAATGGATTTCGCTATAGGGAATCCAAAACCGGTCGACCCGCGTAAAAACACGCGGATCTTATGCGACGCCGTTTGAAACATTTCAACCGCCGCTTTTGAATTTGAAGGGACGTGCCATTAAATGCGCACCGTGGACGCCGCACTTATTAAATGCGCACGTTCTCCAAGAAAAGTACAACGATCGAGCCGAGTCCGAAGCTCGAGGAGCGACCACTCTGGCAACGTCTCTTACTTCTCACATCGAGGATAAATCCTCTCCTCGAGAAGTGGGGGCTACCGAACGACCTCACCCTTCCTCCGACACGTGGCCATCACCTCAACAAATGTGTCACACACTCGAGCCCACACCGAGGTAAAGCCCACCACGTAGAACGCCGACTGAAGACACACCAGTCGGCCCACCGGATCCCAAAGATGCTCTATCCTCTCGACGACCCGGCAGATCCCCCGAGCGACCCGTGATCTCGAGGCCAGTCGACATCCCGCCGCGCAGCGACCCGGTCACACCGAAGCCGACCTCGACTCAACCCCGCCGAATCCCGCTGCACACGTGGCTCGCCCTTACCGGACATAGGAAGGTACAGCTCGCGATACTAAGCCTCGCTCCACCTTCCCACCTTCGACAGAAAGTACAAGGACCACTGCACGGAGAACGGCCACGATCTCCCGAACCACCGCCGCCCGCAGCACTAGGGGACAAAGATTGGCACAGGATTGTCTCCACACGGCCTCCTCTCCATGAAGAGACACCACCCTCCGCCAGCCTATAAATACCAAGGTATGGACTCACTTCAAGGGGATGAACATTATTCACTTGCACACACTCTTGCACTCCTAAACTCTAGCTCATTATCATCAGCCACATTCACATACCAAGTTCTGTGAACACTGGCCATTCCACCACCTTGTAACCGACTCTTACGCCGGAGGTTTTAGCCGGGCAACCCCGCCTCCCCGACGGTGCTTTTCATCCGTCTCAGTCACTGTTCCATCCCCTACTCACAAGATTACCGTAAAGGATCCAAAGAACTCACGCCCAAGATCCAGATAGACTACAAAGACAACACCTACGCTGAACCGACGTGGTCACAACCCATTTTTGGCGTGATCACCTTTACATTTATCTATGCAGTTTTCTCCTCTTTTTATGTTTTTTTTTTCCTTTGGTGCAGTTTATGCAATATTCTTTTATAAAAATTTGTATACTTTATTACTGTATTTTGACTAATCTTTATATTTTGTTAAAAGAGGTTGCAATTTTGTCATAATCTCTAATTGTCATTCAAATTCTTAATAGAGTTAATTTCAATCAACTTCACTAAGGTTTTGTAAATGAATTGAATATTAATAATGGAGGTTTGTGTCGAAAAAAGGAATCACCTTGAAAATCTTATAAAAACGATGGAAAAATATTACTATTTAACAGGGTATAATTTTCATGTCAATGACTACGTTGAATGAAGATGAAGGCAGTAAGTGCATCAATGAAGATGAATAGGATAGTTACTCATGCGAAAAATTGGTCAACTCCCTTCCTTGCCGCTTCTTGTGATTTGAGTTTAACAGATGAATGAAGATCGGAAGGTGGGCTTTGGCGTTTTTTTTTTTTTAATTTTTACTAGTAAATGAGCTAAACTCTTATTTATGTACACTATTCTAAGTTCCAACTCATATATAAAAACTTTTTTAAAATAATACGAACTTGACAGTTTGCAAACAAAGTTCATGAATAGATGAGCCGAGCCATGTTCGGCTCGATAGTTTTGCAAGCAATTCTTGATGTTCGAGCTCGACTCGCACAAACCCTTCAAGTCGTCCAAGCTCAAATCCGAGAGTCAACCCGTTCAATTCGCGTAACAGCCCTGCATGTCTACAACTACGGCTTGATCCATTCTTATTCTTAGAACATGTACAACAGAAAAGTATGGGAGTAGCTTAGGGAGATTCTTCCTTCCAATGGAGTAGCATAAGAGTTGCTTATTAAGTAAAAAGGTATTTGGGTTGCAAAATAAGCTACCGGAGCTTATCCACCAAACACGAACAAACGACGTCGTTTAAGCCTAGAAACAATCAAAACGACGTCGTTTTGAAAAGAAAAAAAAAATGACTGCGTTGACAGCCGGCTGTCACTCCTTTCCACGTGGCGCGCTGTGAGCGGCAACCACTTTATTTTCCCCTCGCCTGATTTCAGCCATTTTTCACCCAAAAAAAATTAAAGTACACATTTTTAGCTACAAATAGAGATTTAGTTTGTTTCATTTGGACATCAAATGAATTTTCTACAAATTTGTTAAGTGTTTCTCTATTTTTTGTTTTTCTCACTTTTTAAACTTATTGAATTTTAAATTTATTGAAGTTTGTGCCACAATGCTTTTGTTTGAGTAGCTTATTGGTAGCTTTAAGGGTATTTTAGTAATAAATTTGATAAAAAATGTTGACTAAGCTCCCCCCTTTGCTATTTGTCATTGTCCATGCTTTTACAAATAAGTCATTGCCGTAACAGTAGTAAACATTAAATGGCATCATATCACAAAGCAACCAAAGTGCACCAAATTAGCAACCTTTTTTATTTGCAAAGAGAGTTGCTAAATGACAAATTGTTCACCACTTCAACAAAGTTGCTCTCCATATTAGGCTTATTAGCAAGGTTCCTAATTTGGTGCACTTTAATGGTTTGTGCAAACACGTCAATTTTATTATTGTTACACTCAACTAGTTTTACACCCGTGCGTACCTATATATATATATTTTAATTAAATTATACTCAATAGAAATAAAACATGTAAAAAAATTAACTCTTAACAAAATAAGCAAATAATAATTGTACCGTAAAGATGATGAGATCGATATACATAAATTAAACAAATAATTATAATGTAAAGATTAAGAAAAAATGTAAAAAATATATATAATACAAAATCACATAAATAAATAAAAATATTATAAATTTCCAAACACTTTTATAAATACAAAATTAAACCCTACCTTTGCCCCATGATAAACAAAAAAAAAATTATAAATTTCCAAACACTTTTATAAATACAAAAATTAAACCCTACCTCTGTGTCACGCTAAACACAAAAAGAATTTATTCAAAACACAGAAATAAAAAATTAAATTAAATTAAACTCTGCCTCTGCGTCATAATAAACGCATTCCCAATTAAAAATTATTGAGTTGTAGATAGTTTTTAGTTCTGCTTCAGTTTTCCCATGTACCCTTTGATCCTTCCACTAATGTCATTTCTTATCCGTCCACCAATTCCTCCATTGCATCCTTCTTTAGTGCTTCAATGAATCTTTAGTTTCAATTAACTTGCACGTGGAAGGACTTCAGATTGTGCTCTTCAATGCTTTTACTATTCATTATCGTAAAGAATTTGAGCAAAAGCATTAGAAACTTAGTGAGAATAGTTGCAAAAGCATTAGAAACATAGTGAGAAGTGAGAATAGTATACTCTTCCACACACGCTAGGTTTTACCTACCTTATTAAAGAAGATGTTGAATCATATATATTTTCTGCACTCAATGGTTTATAGATGTCTCTCAAAATGGTTGTGGTTATTTATAATTGCTCGTAAAACTTTATATTCAATGAGTTTTGTCATAACAATTTTCTTTGAGATGTGTTATATTAAATGATTTTAAAGAAATATTAGGAAGAATAATATTTTAAAAACATTAGTTAAGACATCCAAAATAAAAAATAAGAACATTTATCCAGAATGAAGGAGTACCAAATTCTATTTTTAGAAACAAATTTTTTGCGAGATCTTACCATTTTTAAACTCAGTTGTCATTAATATATATATATATATATATATATATATATATATATATAAAGTTTTTGGAAACACTCTTGAAGCAAACACCTCTAGCAGATAAATTATAGATGTAACAACCAATATTGAATTTTGTCCGTTCACTGCAGATTTGTTTTACTTGGTAGTTTCCAGATTGATTTTTGGGGTTTGGATTTTTGTTTTGTAATGATTTATGAAAATGTAAAAGAGAGAGAAGCTGGTGGGGCAAAGAGAGAGTTAAAAACCAAAAATTAAAGTCAATAAATCTTGTAAAAAGTACGGTCCTAAGAGAACACTTCCAAAGAAATTCAAATTCTTACTCCCTCAATGCCATCGGAGCCCATCTGAGAGTTCAATAGACTATACATTCTAGCAGCCAATGAGCTGAACCCATCTATAATTTTTACAACATAGAATCCAAAATGCAGGAAATCATATCAACACAAAAATATCGAATTTAGTCAGTTCATTAAGAGTCTACTTTAAAAGAAATTCATACTCCCTCCAATCCCTTTAAAGAATTCACTAGACTAAACATTCTAGCAGCCAATGAGCAGACACGTCAATAAATCCAAAATGCAGGAAATCATATCAACACAAAAAACCCGCCCGAGCCAGCCCCTTGATATGAACATTACAACTTGGGGATACTTCTGTTATCAGCAAATAAGATCACTTTAACCAAGTAATAGTGAACCTAGATGTGGGACACTTCAACAACAAACATTCATCCCTTTAAGAAATTCACATTCTCAATTAGCATATCAGTATTCTAGACTATACCTTATAAAATGGTCAACGTCAAGTTTGGCAAACCCCTCCACAATGATGATGAAGTCAAATTTCACTGGTACTGCAAAAATACTATGCTTCTTATGGGCAACCAAGAACGCAATTGAATTGAACCTACTCAAAACAGTTTCATAGACCAGGATATGAAGGATCGCCCCCACACAGAATCCTAACACAATATGATAGGTCAACCAATAAAAAAGATCAACCAACTAATTGCAAGACAAACCTGTGACACATACTTTGCCTCGAAATTGGTTCACCAATTTTTTTTGTGACAAGTAATAAAACCTATGGAATACACCAATTTCAAAGTTGGTTCACCAATTCTTGGAACT